>CM060454.1:34497131-35139986 GCA_030544415.1 Thalia dealbata | reverse complement strand
TTATTATGAAATCGAACCACAAAACTGCCAAATCTTTGAACTAAAACAAATCCCGAATTGAAAATGAGCTGCAAACCTGCACGACTAAAATTTTGTCCCACTTTGTTGTTTTCAGATTCCTAGAAGAAAGAAGCTGACCAGGCTCCAAAGAAGAAAACATTCTTTCCCTTTCAATTTTTTTTTTTTAAACAGAAAGGAAAAGGAAAAAAAGAAAAGCACCTTTTGGGGGGAGAACTGGCTAGAGAAATGGAACTCCGTTATTGTTTCGTCCCATTTTGGTAGAAGTGCTGCATTGATTCTTCTCTTGCCGACGTCTCCTTCAAGAAGAGCTTCAATCTCATGCTTTCTCTCTGTAGTAAAGCAATTAAGCAATGCAAGGAACAGGACTCAACTTCGGCGGTTGTGACGGCAGTAACAGCAGGAACTGACGACAGGAACAGCAGGAGGAGGAGAGGAAGAACTGAAGAAGAGGATGAAAAGAATGGAAACGAGAAAGCAACAAAGGAGATTGGCGTCGTATTCTTCGTGGAATTTTGCACTTTGCAGCGGCATACTGCATGTGTGGAAGTTTGCATCTAGCAGGCATGTGAACCCAACATAGCATAATAAAAGTAAAATGCCCTGCAACTTCCTCCTCCTTTCTTTCCTTCCTTTTGTTTTACTTTTTTTCATCTTTTTTTTTTCTCTTGCTTACCCTTTACTAGTATATACCTTTTTCTTTACTTTAGATTGAACTTTTGCTGAGCACATTTAAAAATGAATAAATAATCTAAGAGTTCTAGTTGATTTGGAAATGCTATCAATTAATTCAAAGCAGTGTGGTTTTCTAGGCAATACTTCTTTCGTAAACAATATGTTTTAATCATAACCCACTTCCAAATGGAATATGATTTGAGTGATTCATTTTCAAAAAAGTGAAGGGGAAGGTGTTCAAACAGTTTAACAAAATAATTAAACCATACTTAATGTTTTATCCCCCTCTCTCATAGATTAATTTCCCATGCATGAATACAGAGTCTCTTTCCTGAATAAATTCAATTTTTCCAACAACTTTAAATGATTTTAAGGGCAATGAAATAAAAACAAAAAAAAGGATCAAATCCAGATTCGGTATCGGCATCATTAATTATTTTCCTGTTGGAATCAATTTTGCATCAAAAGTTGGATTTTTGGCCTCAACCTGATAGAGAGGGATCCACTAGAACTGTGCATGCTGCCATCACAAAGCACCAATGCAGCACCAAGTTGATGGAGAAAGAAAGATTTAATAGTAATTAATGAAGGTATACAGGTAGCCCTTTGCCAAAAAGCTTAATGGAGAACTAGAAGACGCTGACTCTTGCTTGTGCTATTCGTCCTACACCTGCAGATTCCTTCTATTTGTGTCATCCCGTGAACCCCTCTAATTTGTCCCTTTTGGCCTTTGGCAAATGGCAACAACTCAAGTTTTAACTACAAGTGTTCAAATGAGAACAGTTTTAACAGTATGTAAAGAACGGGGACGAGGAAATTAACTTAATATTGCACATTAATTTTCTCCATTAGAGCAATTATTCACGTAAGAAGAAATTAATTATTTTTGTTGTTCATGTAATTTTAGAAGACAAAAATATAGCATTTGTTGTTGCTACTAACCTTTTTTTTAAAGCTATCTCCGCCGTCTGATGAGCATTCTTTACCACCGTCAAATCATCACCGTCCATCTCAAAGAGAGCGAGAGGTCGATTCCGAGCCACGGAACACTCTCGAGGCGGCAGCGACCGCCGCCGCCGACGCATTCGCCGAGAACAACCGACGCCGGTTTGGGTTTCGAGGAGCATCGCCTTGGAGGCTTCACTCATTCTCGAGATCGTAGACAAAGGGCGGATCCGCCGACGGGAGTCAGGAGAGCAAGTGAACCTGCGGGAAGAAACAACGAGGGCTTATCCGCCCGGATCTACCTCGGATCGAACTGGACCGGCTCCGATGCTCCGAGTTCGGATACGGAGAAACCCTGGCGGAGCATCTCGGCGGCGAGGGAGAAGAGCCACCGATCCTGTTGATGCAAGATCTACGCGGGAGAGACCTGGGCGGCGAGGGAGAAGAGGCGCCGATCCTATTGATGCCCGATCGACGCGAGAGAGACCTTCTCTGCTGGCGTGTGCTCGCTCGCCTCTGGCTTCACGGCGGCGGCGGCGGAGGAGATGCGCGATTACTTGCCGTGTAGTTTGCAGCGCGCTAAAGCTATATATATGTATCTGTTCGCCACTTCATGCACGCCCATCATATGCTCGACATTTTTCCCGTGAGAAGAGTGCGAGGTCATCGTCTGTTCACGTAGAGAAATAGAATGTGAGGGATTTGGTACAATTTATCAAATTTGGAATCTATATTTTAATTGCAATTTAATTTAGAAAGAAAAATCAAAAAATTATTGTGATAAATAACAATGAGATATGAAATTAATAGATTAATTTAGTAATTAAAAATTTGATTTTGATGATATAATTTTACATTAGGGGCTTAAATTCGTATATAATTATTTCTTTTGAGAAACCTAAAGCCTAAATTTTATTATTATTATTTTCAAAATACTCCCTTCTTCATGAGTGAATGCAGGGGAGAAGAAATCATCTTAAATGTTTTATGATGTATAAAAATATAAATCGGAATTTTGCCTTAAAGTATAATCAAAACTTAATTTTATTTATTTATTATAGTAATATTAATTCCCTTGTTTTTATTTTCTGATTCACTCAGCATTCTGCGTATTTATTTATTAGTCTATTGAATGATTATAGCAGATAAATATGTCCACTAATTTAATCTCATGCAATATAAACGGTGTCGTCACGTACGCAGTCTCCGACCGCCCATTCTCGTACCAGTTGAAAAGGCCGCAGGGACTTGCGGGGCCCGGTCGGCGCGGCCCGGTACAACGAGGCGGGCAGGGGACACGGGTACAAGTTAACGGGGCGGGAAGAGTTCGACGCTGTTTGCTCCCGAGATGAGGCGGTTGCGCTCGACATGGCGACGGGCGCGTATAAGAACGGGGAGCCGATGCCCTAAGCGCCTCTCCTCCGCCTCAATTGGAGCTTCGATCCCCGGCGAAGGGAGCGAATTCCTCCCCTCCCCATCTCGCTTGCTTCTCGCGATCCCCTCGCGTCGGCTCCTTCGACCGCTGCCCCTTCGTTCCTGGCTGTCACTTGTCTTCTTCGCCCCCTCCCGGCCGCTTCGTCCTCCCCCGAGGACGCTTCAGCGGACTCGGCTGCCGCCCCGATCAGGCGACGCCTTTCCGCATCCGCATTTGGTTTAGGTTATTTTTCCCTTTTATTTGGTTTAAATTTTTAGTTGTCTTTCGTATTGATTTCGTTCGTAGTTTTTTATTTTTCAAAGCAACTTCGCATTGGGATTTGGTCCAATATTTCAGAGAGAGAAAAAAAAGGTGTTTTGCAATTCTAGCGTCTTCATTGGATTTGCTGCTTTGATCTGGACCGCGTCATGCAAGCTCTTTGCAACTTCAGATTTTTTTTCTGATTACATGAGTACTAATACTATTAGATCTTACGTTGTTTAATGCCGGTGTCATTTAGCTAAAAGAATTAGTAATTTGAAACCCAAAAATAGTTTTCAACAATATATTTGATGCTTGTATTACAATTGATCTAGATTTGCGAGGATAGGCTTGAAGTAGTTTGTTTAAATGAATGTTCGCCATTGTTCTCAAATCTTGATATCATAGATTGACATTTCCATTGGCCAAAGTTCTTGGTACTTAAATGTTTTGCTGAGAAGATCTATGGTTCGGGTCGGTGTAATCCTTGGACATTGTAAAACCATTCTGTTAGTCTGGGATTTTTTGGTGCACTGATTTTTCTTCATATGCAAATTGGCCGTGCTGCTTTTCAGGAGCTCATATCTCGATAAAAATTTTGGATGATTCTTTCATGTGTGAATTTTGCAATGCCATCAGTTTATCCTTCTGAACTTTATATTAATTACTGAATTTTTCTCCCTTCACAATTTAAAAAAAAAGGCTTTTGTTCAGGTCCCTAGATGATTGTATGTAATACCATTAATTATTTTGTTCTTTCATAATTTTGGATGATATCTGAATATTCCCATTTTAGATTTGTATTACTATTTTGTGCTCTTTATGGTCATGTTTTAGATTTTGTCACATTGAGGATGTTCACATCAGATTTTGTCATTTTCCAGATTGCTTGCATTTGTGCAAGCTTTGTGGTCAGCATCCTTTGTTTGGTGACTTCTAATGGCTGATCAGCAAAATGGTGGTGCAAAACCAACAGCCTCTACTGGTTCTTATGCGATAAATCTTGATAACTTCAGCAAGCGCCTCAGGGGGTTTTATTCTCATTGGAGTGAACATAACTCTGACCTTTGGGGGTCTACAGATGCCATTGCAATTTCAACACCACCCACTTCTGAAGATCTTCGGTATCTTAAGTCCTCAGCTCTGAATACCTGGTTGCTCGGATATGAGTTTCCGGAGACTATTATGGTTTTCATGAACAAGCAGATCCATTTTTTGTGTACTCAGAAGAAGGCCAATCTTCTTCAAACCATAAAAAAATCTGCCCGTGAGGCTGTCGGAGTTGATATTGTTATACATGTTAAAGCAAAGAATGATGATGGTACAGCTCTGATGGAGGAGATTGTACGTGCTGTTCATGCGCAATCGGAGTCAGATTCTCCTATTGTTGGATATATTTCAAAGGAGGCACCTGAAGGGAAGCTCCTCGAGAATTGGTCTGAGAAGCTAGGAAGCTCGACCTTACAACTTACTGATGTGACAAATGGTTTTTCTGACTTGTTTTCTGTTAAAGATGAAACAGAACTTACATGCATCAAGAAAGCTGCATATCTAACTTCATCAGTGATGAAAAATTTCGTGGTTCCGAAGCTTGAACGCGTAATTGATGAGGAAAAGAAAGTTTCTCACTCGTCGTTGATGGATGATGCAGAAAACGCAATACTTGACCCAGCAAGGGTTAAGGTTAAGCTAAAGGCTGAAAATGTTGATATATGCTATCCTCCCATCTTCCAAAGTGGAGGTCAGTTTGATCTCAGACCTGGTGCGTCCAGCAATGATGAGAATTTGTATTATGATTCCACCAGTGTGATCATCTGTGCAATTGGCTCACGCTACAATAGCTATTGCTCAAATGTTGCTAGAACATTCTTGATTGATGCAACTTCAGTACAGAGCAAGGCATATGAGGTGCTTCTTAAAGCTCAGGATGCTGCAATTGGTGCTTTGAAGCCCGGAAATACTGTCAGTTCTGCTTACCAAGCTGCTGTAGCTGTGATTCAGAATGAAGCACCAGAGCTCCTCCCAAATCTCACCAAGTCAGCTGGAACAGGGATGGGCCTGGAATTCCGTGAGTCTGGGTTGAGTTTGAATTCTAAAAATGACCGTTTGTTCAAGCCTGGAATGATTTTCAATGTCTCTCTTGGTTTCCATAACCTCCAGGGTGGTTCGACTAATAATCCAAAGACGGAGAAGTTTTCTTTATTGCTGGCCGATACTGTTATAGTTAGTGAGAAACCTCCAGAGGTCTTGACTGCAAGCTGCTCTAAGGCAGTTAAGGATGTTGCTTACTCATTTAATGAGGAGGAAGAGGAAGAACCTCCCAGAACGAGGCCTCAGACGAATGGCAAACCGGCGCTTCCATCTAAAGCAACCCTGAGGTCAGACAATCAAGAGATGTCCAAGGAAGAGATGCGAAAACAGCACCAGGCTGAGCTTGCACGACAAAAGAACGAGGAGATTGCCAGGAGACTGGCTGGCGGTGGATCTGGAGGTGCAGAAGGGAAAGGACCAACGAAAACTTCAAGTGAGCTGATAGCTTATAAGAATGCTAATGATATACCCTATTCCAAGGAATTGGCCATACAAATAGATCAGAAGAATGAGTCTATCCTATTACCAATTTATGGTAACATGGTTCCCTTCCATGTTTCTACTGTGAAGAACGCATCCTCTCATCAGGACAATCGTACATGCACCATCCGCATTATATTTAATGTGCCTGGAACGCCATTTAATCCCCACGATGCAAACACAGTTAAGTTTCAAGGTGCAATTTACTTGAAAGAGATTACTTTCCGGTCAAAAGATACGAGGCGTAGCAGTGAAGTGGTACAACTGATCAAGACGCTCAGGAGACATTACACATCCAGGGAGTCGGAGAGAGCTGAGAGGGCCACTTTGGTTACCCAGGACAAACTGCAGCTTTCTGGAAATCGGATGAAACCAGTGAAGTTACCAGACTTGTGGATTCGTCCGGCCTTTGGTGGTAAAGGAAGGAAGCTAGCGGGCAGTTTGGAGGCTCATGTTAATGGTTTTCGTTATGCTTCCTCAAGACCCGATGAGAGAGTCGACATCATGTTTGCAAACATCAAGCATGCCTTCTTCCAGCCAGCAGAGAGAGAAATGATTACTCTGTTGCATTTTCACCTGCACAATCATATCATGGTGGGCAAGAAGAAGACGAAAGATGTCCAGTTCTTCGTGGAAGTCATGGATAGTGTGCAGACTTCAGCCGGGGGGAGAAGATCAGCTCTTGATCCTGATGAAGTCGAGGAAGAGCAGCGTGAAAGGGATCGGAAAAATAAGATAAACATGGAATTTCAGAGCTTTGTGAACAAGGTACAGGAACTCTGGGCGCAACCGCAGTTCAAAGATCTTGATTTGGAATTTGACATGCCCTTGAGGGAGCTTGGTTTCCATGGAGTTCCTCATAAGTCTTCGGCTTTCATCGTCCCAACTTCAAGTTGCTTGGTTGAACTTGTTGAGACGCCATGCTTGGTAGTTAGCCTGAGTGAGATTGAGATTGTTAATCTGGAGAGGGTCGGTTTTGGGCAGAAGAATTTTGACATGACAATCGTGTTCAAGGACTTCAAGCGTGATGTCCTTCGAATAGACTCAATTCCATCCTCATCCGTTGATGGAATCAAGGAATGGCTGGACGCGACAGATATCAAGTATTACGAGAGCACACTGAATCTGAATTGGCGCCCAATTCTTAAGACCATCGTCGAGGACCCGGAGAAGTTCATTGAAGATGGCGGATGGGAGTTTTTGAACATGGAGGCAAGTGACTCGGAGACTGACAACACCGAGGAATCAGACCAAGGTTATGAACCGTCGGATGCTGAGCCAGAGTCGGCCTCCGAAGATGATGCAAGTGACTCTGCGTCTCTAGTGGAATCTGATGATGCCGAGGACGAGGACTCCGATGAGGATTCCGAGGAGGAGAAGGGGAAGACGTGGGAGGAGTTGGAGCGAGAAGCAAGTAATGCAGACAGGGAGAAGGGTGATGAATCAGACAGCGAAGAGGAGAAGCGGCGGCGGAAGGTAAAAGCTCTTGGGAAGTCGCAGTTCACTCCGAAGGCACGCATCCCTGATAGGAGGGACTCCAAGAGACCAAAGTTCAAGTGACACCACCATGGTTCTTCGGAGCTTCTCACCGTGCGACTGAACTTTGCATGCTCCTCTTAAGCTCAAAGTTGCTAGTTTTGTTTAGTGGTATATCATCATGAAGAATCCATTAGTTTAAAGCTGTGGCCACGGAGCATTTTGAATCTTCACCATGTAAAGATCTTGTCTTATGACCGTCTTGATCACCCCCCCCCCCCCCCCCCCCTCCTCCTCCTCCTCCTCCTCCTCCTCCTCCTCTCCTTCATTGTTTTTGTTTCAAAAGTAAGTTAAAAATTTTATATGCTTGAAATGAGTCCCTTCCCTTCCATGCTGTTCTCCCCGTGGTGTGTTTTTTGCCACTTGCTTACTAAAAGTTTCGTTATTAGACTTGCAGAGTTGCATGGGGCGAGGGGGACTTCATCACCGCCATCGCCGTCGTTGATGATGGGGGGAGTTGCTTCAAAAGAAGTCTTCCCCCTTCCACGGTCACCGAGAACGGCAGCCGCCGACTCTCTCCGCCTTTGAGGCGCACACACCCGGAGGACTGCAAAGCTTTGCCGCTTCACTGCCGGCAACTTTTGCTCTCTCGTCATGCAAGTTTTGCACACTGGATTATAAGCCATGAGCGGTACGTGCTATCCAATAATTGTTCACGTGGTGATGTTCTTATTAATGACACGACGATCCATCTTCTGAGCCCACGTACAGCTCACTTTGCGAAACAATTATTACAAATTGTATTAAAAAGTAGATCCACTGACCGGTTATCCCCTCCATGTGTTTCTTTCCTTCTTTTATTAGCCCCATGATTCAGGTAAATATACATGTTTTTATCAAGATTGCTGTAGAAATGTATTATGTATCTCTAAGTATAAAATATAATATTGGAATAATTCCTAATTATTTAACTACCCTTAAACTATTGAGATATATTTTTAAACTATTTTTTAATATTGAGTATTAAACCCAGATAAGTGTAATATTAGATTTTAATATTCTAAATAAATTTAAATATAGTACATAATAAATAAATTTTAACAAGTGTATTAAATGTCAAATAGATAATAAGAGAAGGTTAGTTTGCATACTTTATTATTTAAAAATATATGTTAATTATTTTTTACTTTAGTATTTTAATTTATTTTTTAAAAAATCGAGAACACAAGAATAGATTTAAACTATTTTTAGATTTTTTTTTTTACTTTGATTTAAAAAAAAACACATACAACATGACCACATAAATATTTGTTAGTAAAAATTAAAACTTCTTACCCATAATAAATATTTTACAAAAAAATATATTTGAGTAAATTAACAATTATAAAAAATTTAGCAACCAAGCCCTAAATATCTACACAATTTTGATCATATTTGATATATTAGTTGAAATCTTATCTTAATTAGAGTCCTATTTCAATAAATATTATACGTACGTTTTGCATAATAAAGTAGGAATACAAAAGAGGTCCCTCTAAATCATGCATATCATATAATTAGTCCACATGTCTGATACTATAAGATTGTTTTTTTTTTCTTCCGGGCATGCCCTAATTATTCTGATTTAATGTTTCTCGATCCTACCTATTGCCTCCGCTTACCGCTCACCGCTCACCGGGCGTGTGATCCTATCTCTCTCCCACTCTCTCTTATCCCCTCCTCCTCGCCCCTACAAGAGCGATATAAAGAGTGTCGTGAGCTGTGACTCGTTGTGGAGAGAAAACCCCCAACTTCTATTCTCCTTCATCGATTGGTTGTTCATGGCGACGGCGGGGCAGATCATCACTTGCAAAGGTAAGGGATAGGGAGAGGGATTCATGGTGACGAATTTCTTTTCATTTTTCTTTCTTTTGTTTGATCTCATCCTTGCTTCTTTTCGTGTTGTTTTTAATGGATTTATGGTCCGATATCTCATGCTTCGGCATTTCTGATTTGGGTAACAGCGGCTGTGGCCTGGGAGGCGAACAAGCCGCTGGTGATCGAGGACGTTCAGGTGGCGCCTCCGCAGGCCGGCGAGGTCCGGATCAAGATCCTCTTCACCGCTCTCTGCCATACCGACGCCTATACCTGGAGCGGCAAGGTCTTTTTTTCTTTTCCTTTTCCCCTTCTTCATTTCGTCTTAGTGATGCTTAATCGAATCTGATAGGCGACCCAATGTGTGCATACCTCTGTTATTTCTGAATGTTGATGCTTGATTAGATTTCATGTCAGATCTCTTCCTACCACCTGCAAGTTCGTTAACCCAGTATATCCCAATTGAATTTTGCTATTTTTCTCCCTGCAAACATAGTTGTTTACAAGTAAACAAAAACATGTCCTCCATGAAGCACACCAGAACTCTCTACGTTCCAATACGTGTTTGTTTATTTGTCAAAAGCGTTCTTCGTTTGAGGTTTACTTATATTTAATCATCCAGCACTCTTGGCGGTGTGTCATTCTCGAATTAAACATTGAAAACGCAAAGATCTTGTAGGTAGCTGATACCTGCGCATGTTTTCGCAGCCAAACTGATCTGTATTCTTATAGAGTAGTTAAGCTTAGTTGAGAAAATTTCTGATATTTCATTCCTATTGCAGGATCCTGAAGGTCTTTTTCCTTGTATTCTTGGCCATGAGGCTGCTGGGTATACGAAAATTTTCTATGTTTTATTATTTGCCTTAATTTTGGTTTTCCGTGGTGTTCTTATTAATTTTTCCTTTTCAGGATTGTCGAGAGTGTTGGCGAAGGTGTAACCGGAGTTCAACCTGGAGATCATGTCATACCTTGTTACCAAGCAGAATGTGGGGAATGCAAATTCTGCAAATCAGGAAAGACCAACCTATGTGGTAAAGTTCGTTCAGCTACTGGTGTTGGTGTTATGCTGACTGACCGCAAGAGTCGGTTCTCTATCAATGGAAAGCCCATCTACCATTTCATGGGTACATCGACCTTCAGCCAGTATACGGTTGTACATGATGTCAGTGTTGCTAAAATTCATCCACAGGCACCTCTCGAGAAAGTCTGCTTGCTTGGCTGTGGTGTTCCAACAGGTAGTTTTTCCAAATTGTAGCACTTCTATGGCGGTTGTTCAATAACTGATACCTGAGCTCACAAAACTGGTTTGTGTTCTTCTGCCGGAATTTGTCATTATAGGACTTTTCAGTTCTCAAACCTTTTTTTTTTCTTAGCATGTTCTAGGAGTCTTGTCCCTTGCTATGACATACTGCGAACTACTTGGGGCCATGCACGTGAAGTGTTTTTTCTTATATTTTTTTCACTGAAATTTCACTGAGGGTTATCACTAAATTTTCCAAGAGCTATTTTTATCTTTTTGTTCTTGAGTTTGACTATTTTTAACTCAATATCTATGCTTCCTATTATGATAGCTTTTTTCATTTTCTTGTATTTTTGTAGGTCTTGGAGCTGTATGGAATACAGCAAAGGTGGAAGCTGGTTCTATTGTGGCAATTTTTGGGCTTGGGACTGTTGGGCTTGCAGTAAGTTAAACAGACTTGTTTGCGTTTTCCTGATGAAAAAGCTAAACAAGCTCTAAGTTTCCTTTTATAGGTTGCGGAAGGGGCAAAAACAGCAGGAGCTTCTCGAATCATTGGAGTAGATATTGACAACAAAAAATTTGATATCGGTAAACCTCCTTGAGAAGACATATCTTTAGCTCTGTGATAAAAGGCCCATTTGTTTGAAATCGTTTTATATGCTAGGTGTTGAATATACACAGGTGCACTTTTATCCTTGGGTCTAATGCACTAATCTTTATGCAGCATTGCCACATTTTAAAAATACATGTGTATCCTTTTGTTAGGTGCTTAACTTTCTTGGAGATTGCAATAAATATACTTACAGGGTTCGGCAGTACGTTTTGTGAAAATTATTGTTAAGATAAACTCTATGCATCACAGTCTTCTAAAATTAATTCAGGATCCATAGGTATGGAATTTGCCGGAAGTGACATATAGCTTGTAGGACCGAGCTATCTTTGTTTTTGCAGTTTATATTCAGTATGGAATTTGCCTGAAGTGACTTATGTAGGACCTGAAAATCCAGTTTGTAGGACGAGCTATCCTTGTTTTTGCAGTTTATATTCAATGTCCTACTGATAAACCCTTCTTGAATTTTGCTTTAATTAAAAACTAGTTTTAACTTGAGGGTCAACTTTGCATGGCACATAAGATCCATGACCTTTTAAATGTATGAGGGCAGTAGGCAAAGGCCTTCATTATTGCTAACAAGGTCTTGTGCCTCTTGGTGTCAAATTATGTCTTCACTGCTCACATTATACTACCAAAAAGGAATCCAAGGTCCAAAACATAGGTACGCACATAGTAGCCATGACAAAAAGAATGTGGCTGAATGGAATGCACTTCCCTTTGTCATAATAGATGAAGAACCAACAAGAAAGTGTTGGTTTTAATCTAATGGCTGGGCCTTATCTAATTCACATAATGCATCCAACTGCATTTAGTGCATCAGTTAGGTCATACTATTTGGATTAGCATTTCAAGTAAAAATAGTTCTGACTTTTGAAATCACTGCTTTTCCTCGTTTTATCCCATATAGTTCAATTAATTTTTTTATCTTTAAATGTTCACAGCAAAGAACTTTGGAGTAACTGAGTTTGTGAACCCAAAGGACTATGATAAACCAATACAGCAGGTCCTTGTTGACCTTACTGATGGTGGTGTTGATTATAGTTTTGAATGCATCGGCAATGTTTCTATCATGAGGGCTGCTCTTGAATGTTGTCACAAGGTAACATATTGTTTCACACAATGCTTAACATATCAGTACTTGCTCCTGTTGGCATCACATTGTAAGTATAGATCAAAACAACATGTTAAGCATCCTCTTCCCAAATTCTGCATCACATTGAGTTAGCTATTGTTACCCAGACATACTTCTGGATCAAATGGATCTAAGATCCTCTACCTCGATCATGTTGAACATACCAGGGTTGGGGCACATCGGTCATTGTCGGTGTGGCAGCTTCTGGCCAGGAGATATCCACTCGGCCGTTCCAGCTCGTGACCGGACGTGTTTGGAAGGGAACTGCATTTGGAGGCTTCAAGAGCCGTTCTCAGGTTCCTTGGCTCGTCGATAAGTACATGAACAAGGTATTCGAAATGGCAAACGCAAAACTATTAATTCTTCTACGCTTGTTATCTTGGCATAATAAGATGTTTAAATATCCTGAAATGTCACACACACAGGAGATCAAGGTGGACGAATACATCACCCACACGATGACACTTGCGGATATCAACGAGGCCTTCCATCTCATGCACGAAGGCGGCTGCTTGCGCTGTGTGCTCTCTCTGCATGCCTGATGTATTCCGAAATTAAAACCTCTTTCTTCTTCCATCTGGGGGGACCTGGAGAGCACATTAAAACTTCTTGTTTCATCATGGAACATCTACGAACCGCTTGTTGGAGCCTGCTGGTTAATTAATACACTTCGTCCATGGTTTAATGTTTTTGGATTTATAGGCATCTTCTGGTTTATGTAATGGCGAAGGCTGCTTAATTATCACAATCAACTAAAATGGCCGTCCAAAATATAAATGATCCAAATGCACTACGCCAATTGAAAGAAAGAAGGCTTGAGTTCGAATCCTGGATCAAGATCCAGCCTTTAGGAATTGACTCGATTTTAATTGGGAGTTCAAAAGCCCGTCGGCCCATTGTCTTTATAAACGGACTCGGATCGAGCGTAACCCAAATCTGAGCACTTGATCTCGCGCGACCGGGATCGTCTTCCGGTTCGGCTGCGGTCGTCGCGACGACGAGCCTTTTTTTTTTCTCCCGTATCGGGAACAAGCGATCGATAAAGGACCGTCTTTTATCTTCATTCTTATTCCTTCTCGTCGACTCCTTGTCGTCAATGGAGGCCAACGTCACTCGGGCCTCCTCTCCGTTAGCATCTGCTTCTATTCTCGTCGCGAGGGTAGGGATCAAGGGCAATCTTCCGACCCACCACCACCAGCCGTCCGCTCGAAACCCTCGCGATAATGTTCGTGCAGTGTCTCTAACCTTTCTCTTTTTGCCGCTTTTTTTTTTGACTCTCTCTTGGGGGAGTTGAGTACGTTTCTGCTTTGTGTTGAGTTGAACACAGCTTTTGCCAAGAATTTAGCTTGTTGCTCACGATTTCTCACGAATTTCTTTATGCGAATGCGCTACAAGTTTTGATAACCACATTTGCTGCTGAAATTAGGATGAGAAATTTGGATGCTCACTCTTATAACTCAATAAGATTGCCAGCAGGTAGTTAGGTTTACAAAGTAATATTTCACGAACATCGGAATTAGTTCTTTTATTTTGCAAATTATTTATTAGAGAACAACGGTTAGTTTCTTAAAGATATGCATAAGGACGCTTTTTCTCTGCAGTAAAAAAATAAAAAAAAATAAAGAAATGCTTAACGTCTACCGTTCTTAGTAGAAAAGATCATAAAAATCCCTCCTTTCTTTTTGCATAAGAACAAGCTGCTAATGCTTTTTTCATTATTTTTCTGTCGCTTAACTCTAAATATTCTTTTCATTAATCCAACTTAATGCCTTATATTCTACAGGACTATTTGAGGTCGGCCTTACATCTCTGAAATGTCTCTTTCTCAGGTTCTATGCAAATGGAGATTGAAAACTTGTACTGTCGGCATAGGACATTTTACTCGCTCATTACAATGTGTAGCCTTCAATTCTAGGAGAAAAGAAAAATGCTGTAAAACTGTTTGGGGTACTGATGACTCTTTACAGTCTGGTACCCCTCTACAGACATCTCAGAGGATAAAGAGAATACTGTTTTGGGATGTGGCCTCATCACTCAGCTTTGGCAATCTCATGGGCCTTCATGCTAAGATACAGCACTTTATTTGTTTGCAAGAGGAGCTCAAGCATTATATCTCAATTATTTTCAATCGTTTCTTTGTTAGTGCAATGCTTATCATATCATTGTCTGTAACTATCAGTAAGGCACCTGCATGTGAGTATTTGTTGCAGTTTAAATCCTTTTGGTAACTTGCAAATATGAAGTTGCTGATACTCCTGGTACATGATTTAATGTAGTGGCACTTACTGAAGAAAATCTCCTTTTCCTTGAGGCATGGAGGACAGTGGATCGTGCATATGTTGATAAATCCTTCAATGGCCAAAGTTGGTTTCGTTATCGTGAAAATGCACTCAGAAATGAACCAATGAATACACGGGAGGAGACATGTACTGTTGCCATGCTTCTTTTTTTTATCAGTCTAACTTTTTTAGAACATATGAATTGTCGTTCTACTTGAAATGGACTTAGCAAGCTTAAGCCACACAAATTCATGAGGCCACGAAAAAGTTTTTTTTCTTTAAATAGAGTGAATACAAAATGTTGTATACCATTCATCATTGGAATATGTTATGCATGCAACAAAAGATGCATGAAATCCTTCTATCGTTGCAATTTAAGTTCTATTTCTTCAGGGACATCTGACTGCTGAAAATGTCAGTGTAAGTTTTAGGCTGAATAGACTAAATAGTAATACGAATCAGCATATTGACTTCACTCTTTCTATTTACTGTGTGCTTATCTGGATAACAGGTTATAAGAACAAGCAAGCTTTTGCTTGTTTATGTAATTTGCTATGTTCTAAAACAGATGTCAGCTCTCGATTGCTATGAAGGTTGTACCTTTCTTTTTTCAGATAGAGCAATCAAGAACATGCTTTCAACTTTGGACGATCCTTTCACCCGTTTCTTAGAACCTGAGAAGTTCAAGAGCTTGCAGGTATGCCTTCTTCTCGTGCATCTTTCAGAAATACACATGCTATCGTATTCTTATTAATAATCTAGTATTAAACTAATTTGATAATTGAAGGTGTTATTTATGTTAATTGAGCTTTACTACATGTGCCTTATATCTCCATCTGAGACATGCAATTGTGAAGGCAGTCTGGAACACAAGGTGCCCTTACGGGCGTAGGACTGTCCATCGGCTATCCTTTAACACTTGGTGGATCACCTTCAGGACTTGTTGTTGTCTCTTCAGTCCCAGGAGGGCCTGCTGACAAAGTTGGCATTCATCCTGGGGATGTCATTTTGGCAATTGATGATGAAAATACAGAGGACATGGATGTATATGATGCTGCTGATCGCCTACAGTAATAACCTTCCTTGCTTGCTCCTTCCCCTTTTTTCACTATCAGAGTGCAGGAATATGCACATGCCATAATGGGTTCACCCTAATCTGATCTGTTATTCTAAGAACAAATCTAGATAATCATGAAACAGTTTATTTAGTATAATTTGAGTATGAAAGGAAGCTATTGCTGAGGTTATATCTATCAATGCTAGTTCAGATTGGTTGCATGAGTATCTTTGTTTGTTGAACCTTGTACGCCATTGAAAAAAAAGAGAGAATAACCTAGTACAGTAAGCAGGATTCAAAATCTTTTTTGATGCTTGCATTTTTTTTATTCTGTTGAGTTTCTACTGAACAATGTCAGGCCCTTCAAGTTTGTCATGGAATTACTTCCTAATTTTTTGATTAAAAGGACCAAGTTCATTTTGCATATCAAGACATTATGGCCATTGAAATTTTGATTTTGATTAAAAGGATGACCAAATGGATGAACCTCCCACCAAGGGAGGGTTAATATATGGGCTAATCCTTGTAAGCAAGTATACAATTTCTTGACTCAGGTCGAGCCCATTATGTTACAAAGAAGCAACCTTGTCAGGGAATGTTCATGTATATTAGTTGCCATGTGAACTTTTTTAACTTTTGGAGTACCAAGCTCAGAATTCTAGACATATATGTATTTAACGGTTTATCTAATTAAATCCTTGGTAGACCATGGTATATAACATGTATAAGTTTCATAACGAAGCAGAGTACTTTCTCTATGTTTTGCAAAAGCTGCAATATGCTTTGCATTTTTTAGATTTACTGGTTATCTGCTAACTGTTTAATTGTTTTATTTGTTTGTTTCTAACGCAAGTATATTACAGGGGAACTGAAGGTAGCTCAGTGAAATTAGTTGTTCGCAGTGGAACTGAGACTAAGGATTTAGTACTGAGGTAATTTTTCTAAGGTTCTTTGTTGGCTATTAATATATATATATATCATTGATGATTTTCATCAAGTTTTCTATATTTGTTTGTCAATGTGTACTTTATCCTTATTTGACTGTATTTGGGCCTTCTAGAAGTTCCATGTTTCCCTTGTGGCTGATAAGTTTGGATATATGGTTAGGCGGGAGAAAGTTTCTATCAACCCAGTCAAGTCAAGGCTGTGTGAGATATCAAGAATAGGGACGGACAAATCCATGGTTGGATATATTAAACTGACAACCTTTAATCAAAATGCCTCAGGTTAGTATGTACGATCTTGTTTCATGTTTCCATAATCTGACTGAACTATTCTAGTCATTCCTTACCTGCAATAAATCACAAGTTGTGTCCTTGAAGAAAGTAGCTCATGTTTGTATCTTTACAAAGCCAATGGAATAATTTTGTAGTATTAAAATACTTCCTGCTCTAATAATAGGCAGTGAATCAGTTTATTCTATCAATCATTGTTATCCCATCTTGATGGCACAGCAATTATGTCATACGAGTAGCTGACAGTTTAAACATATCTACAAACTTGATCTTTATTCTTTAGAATTGAAATTCTGGAAGAGGGTACGAGCTTAACTTTACTTTGGTCGGTTCATGTCATGATTCTGCAGGTTTCTGGACAGTAAATGCCATGGTCAAAGACATCTTGATGATGCTAAACCTAAATGAGATATTAATGTTTTATCCACTTGATAAATGATTTTACCTTGAGTTATTTCAGATCTTATACGGATCAACTATTCTACTATTTGAAGGAGTGTTAATCTTTGTATATGCAATTGGGTCTTTGAACGTTTTGCTTACAGGAGCAGTGAAAGATGCCATAGAGACTTTAAGAAGAAAGGGTGTGAAATCCTTTGTTTTGGATCTCAGAAACAACAGGTAGTTAATTGTTTTTCTTAAAAATAGGTAGTCAGCTCTAGGAACGACAACCTCCTATTATGTTAAATTCTCCTTTTTTACATTCTTGCACAGTGGTGGTCTTTTCCCAGAAGGTATTGAGATTGCAAAAATTTGGTAAGCTTCTTCAGCTGGCATATTACTTTATGAACATCATGTTTTCTTAGGCATATAACTTCATGTTTTCTATCTATCTGAATATGTTTAGGAAATGGTTTGCCGATCCATACTGTCTCATTTCTTCACTCTGCCGATCCATAGTTTGACACTGTCTCATCTACCAGTGAAGTAGCATTTCCCATACCGACTCATTTCTTCACTCTGCCGATCCATAGTTTGATACTGTCTCATCTACCAGTGAAGTAGAATTTCCTTGCACAAATTTTGATCCGAGCAGCCCTAATGTGCTAGAAGTTATCATTTTTAACATTATTCCTTGTTCGACTTGTATAATGCTGTTGAAGGCCAAGCTTTCTCGATGCAGTATACTGATACTACTGCATGATATGTGTTAAAATCATGTGCTTCTGACACCTAGTATTCCTAACTTATTTTGCTAAATCTTGTTTCTGACAAGGTTGGACAAAGGTGTTATTGTGTATATATGCGACAGCCGTGGTGTTCGAGATATTTATGAGGCAGATGGAGGCAGTACTTTTGCAGCTTCTGAACCTTTAGCTGTGCTGGTACGTTGTGATATATGTATTCCATCTAAATTTCAAATAACACCCATTTGTCAAAATATTCAGTGGCAGTGAAAACTGAGAATCCTTGCAGTTAATTTGGTCGACAAGAATATTTGCTGTATCCTTAAGAGTTGTCATAAAGTGCACTTCTAATTAGTATCTATCACTTAGCCTGGAGAGTCAGAACAGTAATCGATGTTCTCATTAGCGTACACATCCCAGTTTCCCTATGTTTGATCGTTCTGATATGTTCCTGATGCATGTGAAGGCACACGCACAACAGTGAGCAACAAGTTGTATCTATTTGGGGTCTTGGCTACATGTATCTTTTCCCACTGCTGACATGTGTACGATGTCCTCTCAGATCTTCCTCCACAATTAGGAAAACCAACTACGGACTTCTTTCTTCTTTTCCCCTCTAAATGCTTTCTTCCATAAGAGATTAGTCATTCAATCCATCATAACCATCACCGGAAGCATGGTTTCTTTTTGACAGTGGGCATGATGATTGATACTCGCTTCTTATCTCAAGCAGGATTACTAAAGATTTTTTCAAAATCCCTTTTCCATAAATTGATGATTGTGACGCTTTCTTTAAATCTTTACTGGATTTACCAGGTTAACAAGGGAACTGCAAGTGCAAGTGAAATATTAGCTGGAGCACTGAAGGATAACAAGAGAGCAGTGTTGTTTGGGGAGCCTACTTTTGGAAAAGGGTAAACTTCTATTGGATCAAGTGCTGCAACATTCTGAAGTGGCTTCCAACTTACATATATAGATGATGTGCACGTACAGGAAGATCCAGTCGGTCTTCAAACTGTCGGATGGCTCTGGTCTAGCTGTTACTGTTGCTCGGTATGAAACGCCGGCTCACACCAACATCGACAAGGTTGGCTCTCCTTCTTTCTATTTCACCTCCTTGAGCATCAGGTCATGTCTAGCTTAATTCTTGACTCTGCTCCAGGTTTTTTTTTGCATTCCCTTTTTCTGTAAAATAATATGTAATTTGCAGTATGTTTTTCTTGAAGTTTATATTCGAAGAACAGCTTAATATCACTGCTGAACTCATACTCAATCAGAACTTTACAATTAGAAACAATAAGAGCCAGCTTAATATCACAGCTTCTTCATTGCTTAGGTTATGTACCTGCCAAAAGTTTACAAATTAGAAATATCTATCTTTGCTGCTTGCTAGATATGATGATCCAATATGCAAGTTTCTAAAGCTACGTGAGTGTTGATGAGACAATTTTTTATCAGGTTGGGATAATGCCAGACCATCCTCTTCCGACACCATTTCCAAGCAACGAAGATGAGTTCTGCAGCTGCTTGAAGGATCCTTCCTCTCTCTGCAATCTTGACACTGCACAACTATTTTCCAGATGACCAACTGAGCTTGCATTCTTCCTCCCTTTTGTTGTTTTTTTTTTTTTTTGGTTTTTGGGCCATCATGAGCAAGATTTGCTTGTTGTTATTTGTTTAGACAGCATGGAACATCTGTGTGCAGATCGATTTGCTCTTTTCTGTTGTCTTGAAACTTGCAACTTTTTTATGCATGATTTAAAAGAAATCTGATTTGATTCCAGTAAGACATTCAAATGGTTTAAGTTTGAAACTAGCTATTGTTAATACAATGGAATCTTTGTCTGCTAATTTTTTATTTTATTTCAATCATGTTAGTGAAATAGATTAATAGCCCTCTGTATAAGGTTATATTTTTTTACCCTATTGACATATCTCAGTTTTTCTTATTCACGGAGAACTGGAAACCCTAAAATAATATTAGAAACCCTAAAAATAAAGATAGGGGTGAATAGTAAATGTTCCTCACCTTTTAATTTCTCTTAATTATCAAACTAATATAAAAATCAAAATACTCCATCATCTCGTCCGTATGATATTTAAATTTTAAATATAAAAGAGAGAATAACGCAAACAAAATAGTTTTAAAAAATAATATTTTTTCTAGAAATTGAGGCCTCAATGCTTAAAAGTCAAGTCAACCACGAAGACTTGAAGTCAAAGCAGACCAACATCCAGGTCCACGCACGGCGCCATCGGACGGTCAAAATTTGCTCACTGCCCGGGCGAGCCGGGCGGCGACTCGGTCTGGACAAACCGAACCCGGTCCGGTCCGACCCAACCGATGCACGTGTCGCGTCCCCGCTCGGTTCCCTCGCACTATAAATTTATCCCCAGATCTTTCATCCGTTGGATCACGATCGGACGGTGTGGATCGGCGGAGGATTTGTTGAGTTAACGATCCGCGGAAGCATTGCCTCTCGATTAATCCTGGCGTTTTCTCTGGTGAGAAGAATCCGAGTATATATAGGGGCCCTGGCGAAGAGCCCTAGCTCCTCTTCTTCCTTTCCTTGCCGATCGACGGGGTGCCCGAGGCGAGATCTTGCAGCATTGATTGAGGAACGCCCCCGCCGGGATCATCGAGGGTTCTTCGATCCGCCGCGAGCTCGAATTGGGTCCTTTGTTTTCCTCCTCCAACCTCGGCTAAATTGGTAACGAGATCCTCTTCTTTGTCTCCTGGCCTCTTTGTTTTTTTTTTTGATTTTGGTGCTTGGGTTCTTCGGGAAATTTGAACGAATCGTGCGCCCATAGCCGGAGGATTCCGCGCACTGGATCGGAATCGTGATTCGCGAGTCTCTTTTAGTTTGGGGCTATCGGATTGATGCTTTCTCGATAGGTATTCCCGTGTTGAAGCGTGGCTCTGCTTCGAATATCGTTTTTGTCGAGTTGTTTGCCGAAAAAAATTCCATTTTTATTTTTTTTGTCCTTCTTTCTTTTGTACTTGCTAAGTATAGATAATTCATGTGAGGGATAGCATTGAGATCTTATTTATGTTAGGGAGAATCATGGGGACAAGTAACACCATAGACCTACTTAATAAAAAATGGAGACCACAAGCCATTATCTTGGAATTTCATTTTATAACACTACTGTATGCTGTTTATTTTCATTGGCATTCCCGACAATGTTGCGAGAAAGACTTTTTCCAGCAAATTTAGCTTGAACCCTGGAGCACGTACAATTCTAAGTTATTCTTCCATTTTATCAGTGGCTTTTTAATTAGTGGAGCTGGATTAATCAAACCGGAACGAAGTTAAGGTTTTAATTAGTAAATAATGGCCTTATACTGGTTTCTCCTTTTCATTATTTATTTTATGTCTAACATGGAAGAGGGGAACATAACACCATGCTGCCAGATATCCTTGCTCATCCTAAATGTCAAATTTTAAGTTATTTTATCTGGGTTTTGCTTTAAAATTGTTGACTTCTTTGAGGACTCTTGGTTTCAGGGACATAATGTTAAAAAGATGAAATGACTAGACCCTGGGTAGATGATCCAAAGTTCTCATCTTCCACCTTACAATCCAATCAAAATAGCGTGTTTTCCCCATCATTTCGTTCCAGCTCGACATGCAGGTGAAGTATATCAATATTACTAATTCTATTGTCTTTGATTATAAGCTGTACTCTGTCAGCATATCCTTCCACTACCAAATTGTCAACTGGCTGATACCTGATACTTGCTAAGCCTCATGTTCAGCTTCCTGCTATGTGTAATGGTTGCATATGCTATGCTGTTTATAAACTGAAAAGATAATGCCAAAAACATGTACTGGTTCAGATTTCCACCCCAGGTAGATGATGCTTGTTAGTAAGGTCGATCTTTACCCCTTAGTATTATGAGAGAAAATTAGGATATGCAGCGGACATGTCAGTTAGAAAAATGTACTTAATCTTGTTGCTCTTGGCTTACTTTGGTCTCTTCTAAGAAAATAAAAATCTTAATTAATAATTTGAGAATTGGCTGTAATCGAGTTGAATAGGGAATGATTTACATAAGCCGAGTTGAGTATCTGTTAGTCCTTGTGGAAAGCAATTCAGCAGTGTGCTCTGGGAATTACGGTAAGTAAAAAAATTATTTTTAAAAAAATCTAGAGTAGTTCTTTTGGCTGTCTTATATGACAGGAGACTGGTTTGGCACAGGAGAAGTTGATTTACATGGTGCTATTTATTTGTCATGAGCTTTCTTGTATGTTTAGCTTAGATAACAAACCAAGTTCTGCTGTTATTTATGTCATATAACTAAATTTCCTGGTGTTTTCTTTTGTTTATCATAATTTTAGCTGCCAAGATATTAGCTTTTCAGAAGCAGACCACTTATATATGATTTTCCATTGCAATGCAGTTATAAAAATGTTACCCAGCTATTAGCATGGAGGGAGATATCCCCTCGGGCAAAGAACTGTAGGAAGCAGCTGTGGGGAGACAGTTCAGTGGGAAGAGTTGATTCTGCTGGGACAAGATGTATAACAGATGTCAAACATGCTTTGATGTCTTGGTAAATAACTTCTCTTATGAACAAGTTATGCTAATTCTTAAGACACCCACAAGAAAGATTCACCAATTTGTATCTACTGCTGTAAGATGGTCAACTGTATGAAAATGACATACTAGATGATTATATTGCAAATATTATTTTTTCAGGGTAGAAGCAGAATCATTATGTCATTTATCAGCAAAATATTGTCCTCTTGTGCCACCTCCAAGGTCCACAATTGCAGCAGCATTTAGTTCTGATGGCAAAATACTTGCTTCCACCCAGTAAGTTTATGACCCCTAGTTCTGGTTTTTTTTTTCAGTTAATGACCTGACTGGCTAAATCTTTGCAGTGGTGACCACACTGTTAAGATAGTTGATTGCCAAAGTGGAAAATGTGTGAAGGTGTTAACTGGACATCGGCGAACACCCTGGGTGGTATGCACATTTATAGTTTGGGCCATCGCCTATGTAAATTATTGTCAATAGAAATTTTGTATAATTTTAAACTACAAATGACATGTAAAATAAAGAAAAATACAAATGACATGCTATTTCCCTTTGCAATGCTTCTTCTGTTGCTCTTTTTTTATTGTTTATCATAATAACATGTGCACATGGACTCCTGATATTTTTGCCAAGATTTTTTGGTCACTTATTGTATCTTTGTACCTTGTCATGCAGGTTAGGTTCCACCCTTTGTACTCTGATATTCTTGCCAGTGGCAGTTTAGATCATGAAGTTCGTCTGTGGGATGCCCAAACTTCTAACTGCATAGGATCACGGGACTTTTGTAATATACTGTGCTAAGTTCCTAAGTAGCTTTAATATGAAGAGAATATAAAATTTTAGTGCTATTAACTTGCTCTCTGTAGTTGATTCCTATGGATGTTTTCAGAGGCATCACTAGACATAGCTGCCTTTGTTTTGTATGCAGATCGCCCAATTGCTTCTATTGCTTTTCATGCCCAAGGAGAACTTCTTGCTGTTGCTTCAGGCCACAAGGCAAGTTTTTTGTGTCAAAGTTTGTATTTAGTTTATATTTAGTTTATGCTTTAACTTATGATGTAGATATCATTTTGTAGTTGTACATATGGAACTACAATAAGAGAGGAGAAGCATCTACACCAACAATTGTGCTAAAAACCCGACGTTCTTTGAGGGCTGTGCATTTTCATCCACAGGCTGCCCCTTTTTTATTGACAGCTGAGGTTGAACTAATCTCCAAACGAAAATTTGCACATTTATATATATATATATATATATATATATATATATTTTGCTGTTTTGAACCTTCTATATTTTCAGGTTAATGATCTTGATTCGCCTGATTCACCATTAACAGTCGCAACATCATCTGGTTATTTGCACTATCCCCCTCCAGCTGTAGTTTTTGCAAACAGTATAAATAATGTGTGTGTACATTTGGAGATTAAATTTTCCTTTATTTACTTGTTGCACCAACATTATTAAGGGAACATCTTTTCAGCAGAGTGGCAGGGCTAGTGGCACGGGAAATGTACTACAAAGAGTAGAAGCTTCTTTGCTTCTCACCGACAGACACAGTGCAGATCTCAGGGACCAAAATGACAACCTAGTAATGCCTATGGATATAGCTTCTGCTTCAACTGCTACAAGAGAGGATCCAGTTGCTGATTCTTTATTAGCTGGAGTTGGAACCACATTCAATCCTATCATGGAAAGAACTGAAACCACTGAGGTGCAGCCCACAATAGGAATGCAAACCACAACTTCTGGTGTTTCTGAGAGGATGGATATTTCTGTTAATGTGCCAACCAGTATTCAGTCCAATGTTTCTAACCGCAATCCAATACGGCAGTCAAGGTCAGGTTTAGATGATGCACCTCCCATGGTTTCCTCAAGCTCCCTTCGTGGAGCTGACATACAAATGATCATAAGAAACCCAGACAGTGGACACCACCAGTTTATATCTTCTAGTGATCCTGCATACTGGGAGCTGCCATTCTTACAAGGTTGGCTAATTGGTCAAACTCATGCTGGCTTGCCTACAACCATACCAGTGAATAGTACCTTCCAAGGGAACTCACTGGTTATCCATGGAACAGGATCTGGATTCTTATCACCAGAATTTCTCACTGCTCATAATATAGAAAGTGTACCAACTTTAACAACTGCAACTGTTGTTGGTCAATCTAGAGTATCTGGTCGCTCAGGCTCTCGTCAACGTTCACGTTCTCGTTTGATGGTTTCTACAAGTAATGGAGAAGGTTCCTTATTAACCAACTCACAAAATGATGAAGCTGCAGCTCATCCTGGTCCTACCAATATTGAATCTGAAATTCGTAGATCTTTAGCTGCAGCTGCGGCTGCCGAATTACCTTGTACAGTGAAATTAAGAATATGGCCACATGATATACAAGACCCATGTGCTACCTTAGATCCTGACAAATGCCGTTTAACCATACCAAATGCAGTCCTCTGCAGGTGAGTTGCCAAGTAGATTGATTGTTTTTGGTTCATTCTACTGACACATCCCATGTGGCATACGTGGTATTGAGGCATGGTAATCTGCTTATTTGGTATACTACTAGATAATCTTCAGATGAATTATGTGTGCATTTAATTTCTCATAGTATTTGGTGAGAATTGAGTGTTCTTTTTCTATCATGAGGGCATACTTTAAGATAGAAAAGTTCCTGGGAGCTCCGCTCTTCAGGTTTAAAATTTTGTTCAAACATTCAGCACTGAGCAGCAGTTGTGGACCAGCACATGACTGGACCACTCAAGACTGTTATATATTGAACCAAGAATGTTTGTTGTCCAGTATTTCAACTTGAATGGTTGTAGCTTCCTGAATCTTGATTGATAACACAGTGGTATTATGTATATATTACAGGAGAAAAAGGAAATGAAAGAGAGATCAAATAAGAATACTGCACCCATCTGGTTGAATGCTTCTATCAGTACAAGAGTTGTACTGTAATCCTTGTTCCATCCAAACCTGAACCTGGACCTGTCCCATGACTGGACCTAGTTATGTACGTGCCACTCCAAACCCAGTTAAAGTATACCCTAGTCTAGCTTATGTGGATTGAGAGGATGTTGATGGAGCTATAACTTATTATCATCCTTGCATTTAGGATTGACAAATAGGGCACCCTGATCTTGAATGAATGTAATCGACTAACAAAGTACTCCAATCTATCCTAAACTTGATTGGGGACATTGTTTTGTTCGTACTCTTCAGGATCACCATTAATGGAAAGCCTATCTGGCTTATGTGGATCAGGTACTGGCTAGGCAAGAATATTCAAAACTACCTGACCTCTCTGCATCCATAATCTATTTATGTTTATTTGTATTTGTGATAATGCTCCACCTGAATTGATTTTTAGCATGGTTTCATATACAAATTTATTGTCACTTAGTATTGCAGTTTAGATTGACTGTACACAATGAATTTAGCTGAAATTCATATATTGATCACTCTGTGGGACTGCAGTTCATGTTCAGTTGATGGGAGATTGTGAATAATTCTTGTTGATGATTTAAGTCGGCTACCATTTAGTTGAGTTACTTAACTGTTTATAATATTGACAGTGAAATGGGCACCCACTTTTCTCCATGTGGACGATTTTTGGTTGCTTGTGTTGCATGTTTGCTGCCTCATATGGAAGGTGATCCAGGATTCCACTCACAGATGCAACATGACACCATAGGAGCTGCAACATCACCAACACGGCATCCAATTCCTGCCCACCAAGTTATGTATGAGCTGCGTATTTATTCTCTTGAAGAAGCAACGTAAGAACTGGAGAAATTTATGCTTTTGCTTCTTAGGTACTGGATTCACTTTTTTTCCTATCCTCAATGTTCCCTGCTCCTTTCCTCTTTGTTGTAGTTTTGGCACAGTCCTGTCTTCAAGGGCAATCAGGGCTGCTCATTGCTTGACTTCCATTCAGGTCAGTGCAGGAATGGTATTGTTTGCCATTTGTTATTAATTTAAGCAGTTTAAGCTTTTCTAGAATTGATTGACAGACTACATCATTTGAAGCAAGCAATTTCAATCACTGCAGTAATTTTTGACCAGTTTGTTATTTTCTAGTTATTGTCTATTTGTTGCTAGTCTCGCTTAGGGTGCGAGAGGTCCCGAGTTAAATTCTCGGAATGCCCCTTCTAATTACTTTGTACTAAAGGTGCACAGCATCGCTACTCTTAGTTAAGAAGAAGTCAATGTTCATTTTTAACTCTCATAAAGTAGAGCAAATTTGCATAAGAAGGGGATGTCAATTGGCAGGTGCCAGAATATTCGAGGAGGCATATGGGACTCTCAATTAGCCCAACCATATGTTCACCTGAAACTGCCCTTGCAAGCTACATTTCTAAAGAAAGTGTGTGGAGCAGATATGCAGGCCCTCCTGTGGATTTCAAAGCGCAATTTTGATTTCAAAGAAGAATAGTGGGATAAACTGATGCTGTTTGTCCTGAAAATATTAACTATTCATCTGTTTAGAACTCTTGAGTGCATTCAAAAAAGTGGTACCATCCCTAGCACCAAAAGAACTCATATTCTTTCCAGTGATAGTTAATAGTTCCTTTTCTTCCTTAGTATGGATCTCTCCCTAATCTTTGTCATCTTTCAAACCCTTTAACATCTCTCCTGCTAGGGTCCCAGCAGGTGCATGCAGTGTGGCCCTCATAAATAGTTGGATAACTCAAAACAGTGGACAGCTAAACCATTGGAAGAGTAGTATTAGTTGAGGAGATGAAATCAAATAAAAACTGCCCAAAGTTGTTAGAAAGCTATGGTCCTGCCCAAAGAGAGGTTTCTCTTATTGGCAAAGTTATAGGGACATGCTACTAACAAGGACCAGGAATGTGGAATGTTGATGGTTGATAATGTGTATCACGTGCCATATTGTTGAGAAGTCCTGGAACTGCTAGTCCAGTGGCTTCAATCTATTTGGAACAAGCTTCTACATGATGCACTTCCCAGTCTAGTGCTGCAATCTGGATTTTTTGACTTCTTAATTAGTTCATGCTCACTAGACTAGGAAGAGCCCTCGTTTGTGTTTTCAATTGTGAGCCACCACCTTCTTTTATTTGTTGTTTTTATATGTTTGCATCTCTATCCCATTTGCTTTAAGAAAAGAACAATCTAAGGTTTGATATAGTGAAACTGAGTGGGAGTACTGCAGTATACTGCAGGCTGTGAAAACATGTGATGGTTGTAGCATGCATCTACATTTGTCTGATAATTTCTGTATAACAGGCTTGCTGGGGTATTGTAATTTGGATTACTCTGGTTGATTGCTTGCTCTAGTGGCATGTTAAGGTTTTTTTCATTTGCTTGTTTGCAGTTTTCACCTACATCACAGTACATACTGTTAGCATATGGTAGGCGCCATAATTCACTTCTAAGAAGCATCGTTATTGATGGAGATAATGCTATACCTATCTACACAATCTTGGAGGTAACAATTAATTCTTTAATTATATTCTCAAAATTGTCCTCAATCTAGTGTTTTGTCGATGTCAATTTTTGGTTGTTTTGTGGTACTGTGGGGCTAGGCACCTTTCTATGTCTATATCAAAACCTGACTGTAGTATCCTTCTCTGATTGTCTATATCTATATGGGAACCGTAGAAATATTGAGGTTGTCAAAAAAAAAATTGTCTATATCTAGTGTATTTTTTTTGCTTCTTTTTTTACTCACTTTCTGTCATTTGCAGGTATATAGAGTTTCAGATATGGAGCTTGTGAGAGTTCTACCCAGTGCAGAGGATGAGGTCAATGTTGCATGCTTTCATCCTTTGGTTGGAGGAGGTCTAGTTTATGGAACTAAGGTCAGGATTTCAGTGAATAGAATTTTTAGTAGTTTCTGCTTAGCGCTTCAAGGTACCTACGTTTCTTATGGCCAAGTGCAGGAAGGCAAGCTTCGAATACTTCAATACGACGGTCCATATTTCTCAAATTGTAGGTTTCCATATTTTTTTCTGGAGGAAAATATGCCTGAGGTATTAGTTTTTAAATCATTTACCTTCAGCATTATGGAAAAGCTACATTTTAACTATTTTTATAACCTTCTTTACTTTTTCATTTTAGTTTCTGAAATCCTTTGATCATGTTGCTTAATTTCACTTCAGATCCAGGAGTATGCTTTAGAAGGCTGAAATATAGCAACTGCTGTTAACAAGAGTGTCTGCTCATTTTGCTAGGTAGTGTTTCCTTCCTACGATGTTGATTCCCTTAACTTTTTAATGGAAGTATATTCTACATGCTCGCAGAAAACGTCCAAGTCTTCTAAGTTGTTAAATTGTTAATACGGTTGATTGCAATTGCAGGCTGATAAAACCTGTGTACAGAAGTACAGGAAAGGGATACATCTGCTGAAGTTTGCATGATTCTTCCTTGACTTGGGAATTTGCACCAGAAGATTTCTCAAGTGACTTCGGATTTGGTAAAATGGTAAGTACGATGCGGCTTGTCCAATGTGCTTTATTGATGTGCAATTAGGATTTTTTTTTCTTATCATAGCCTGACTCCCTTAGTGATGCAACTAGCCAGGCGATCTGCTCTAAAACTTTACCAGCAAACTTTAATAACCGGTGAAAAGCACATCCATCACCGATCTTGGTGATCATTTAATGGAATTGGCAGCTTTACAGTTGCCAAAAAAACCTTGATATACAACTGGAGAAGACTTTAGAATATATACAGAAGACCTCCATATACATCTGGAGTTAGTAACACAACTTTACAGTTATCAGAAAACCATGATATATCCAGAAACAACATGCTTTGATAATAACTTGATGTGTGGGTACTTTAGTCCGAATCTTCAATCTCAGGATTGGTATTCGTTATGCGTGTTATTAGGGAGATTGGACGCTTTTGTTTCATCCTTGTTAGATTTATTTCCATCATGTGCTTGACTAATTGATGATGATTGTAATCTCAATGACAGGGAGGAAGCAGGCAGCTCGCGGAAACAGCTCTGGTGTGAACCTCTTAGTGACCGTCATGTTGTAATCTTTTTTTTTTTCCCTCCTTCCCTGTCTTTTCCTCTTAATCCGATGCAAAATGCATTTGAAACTCATATTAGTCGTTTGTCGTCGTCCGTTTGTACAAGCTTCGCGAATACCGTCTTGTATATTTTCACGAAAGAATAATATATTTTTCGTTTCTGTACTCGTTTAATTTCCATCTGCGAGCCGACACTGCTGACTACACAGTGTGATATCACATCCAGACAAATGGCCATCCAATCGTATACATATTTTTTATATTTAACATTGACCTTGGTTGCAATAAATAATTTCATGTGATTCTTGATTCGCTTGTATGAACTGGATCATATTTTGGTTTGATTGAAGTAAAGAAACTTGCTTGATAACTACATATGTTGTTGTAGCAGTATTCAAGCATTCGAACAGCTGCTATCATCTCAATGCAAAACTAAGAAGAATCAAATTTGTAGTGCTTGTCAATGGGCACAAGGATTTCCCAGGTGCAACTGAGCCCTTTTGGGATGACAACGATGTCTCCAGCCCCAAACTCCACGCCCTGAGATGACCCCTTTGAGTAGGCCTTCACCTTCCCTTTCAGAAGGTAACATGTCTCCTGGGCATCAAACCTGAGAAGGTATTTACCTGGTGAGCAACCCCACCTGAGGGAGGAGGAGAACAAGAACAACAGGATGGATTACGGATTAGCTTCCCAGCAACCAAATATGTATGTAGCCGGAGCAACAGGATTAAGATTTCGATACTAACTTCGGCCACGACTTCACTCCCAACTCCGACAGCCGAGATTTCGGCACGTTGTGCTCCACGAAGATGGCCGGCGCAGCACCTTCTCTCGAGCATGCAGCCATGCGAAGATTTCAAGAAGGATTACGAGTCCAAGTGCAAAGATGGGGAAGGGTCATCACAGGGATGGAAGCTGAGATGAGCCCTGCCTTATATAGAGAGGAGGAGAGAGCAGACTTCTTGCTCTCCCCCATGTATTCAACGCTTTGATTAGATGTGGTGGCAAAGTTGGAGAATAATTTTTGTTGCTTGTCATTTCAATGCTTTTTACGAACTGTTGGCCCCGTTGATCTTTAAACCAGCTCTTGGCAGCCAGAATTGACTCCAAGAAGAGTCGGCATGAAGGCTGCTGATCTTAAACTGAATGGTGATGAGCTCAAGTCAGAGAATCCAGCAGTCATCAGCTGAAAGGGAGAAGCAGTAACGTCCCAGGGCACATAAATTAACAAGGATTCCTTGCCTAGACATTTGAAAGTTAGCATTTGGTAAAACTACGTTTCTTATCAGCATCATATCTTCACACCTCAGGAGTATGCCGTGGAATCTGCATAACTTGATTAAACTACAAAAAGTTGAGTGGATTGTCCTCTGTTCCAAAGGATCCTCGAACAGCATATGCGTTCAAGTCAACATCATAAGCTTCAAGCAATGGCATGCGCATCATGAGAGGAAAAAGAAAAAGAAAGTTGATGCATTAGACATTCCTTTTGAGTGCATTCATTTCGGCAATATTTTGGGTGAGAAAAACCACAACCAGCCAAAGACAGAGAACAAGAATGGAAAGAATTTTCTCGATGTGAGAAGAGTATATATATTTACTAAAATGAGGTTGGTCACTTTGACATGCGTCTTTATTCTTTTTAACATTTCAACCAGAAAGAGGATACATTCTGTCTTCTAAGTGAGCTACAAAAGGAACATATCCGTGTACTAAAACTATCATATCCAGCTTCTAACAATGCTCTCTTTAGGTGAGGTATCAGAATCATCCATGTGCAGCTTGCTTCCTGGATTTGAAACAGTAAATAAGTGTTATAAAGTTATCAACGCAACTTCCTCTAACTATTCAATAATGAGATTTCCCATTGAATTGGAAAAAAAATGCAAGTGATGACCATGCTTAGTAATTGAATCAAGCAATCAAGGTCAGAAATATTGTGTAGCTTAATTTAAAACTATTATAGAAGCTTCTAAACGTGATTTAGAAAATGGAAATGATCAGCATGATTTTCACTATGGTCCCAGATTTGACATCCTAGCCCAGTCGATATCTAAAGTCAATCGTAGACAAAATGGAACAAGAAAAAAATGAATCAGATGCAAGAAAAAGAGATCTGGAAAAATTACTTGTTCTAAATTCTATGCATGAACAGACTACCCAAACAAAGTGAAAAGAACTTGCGTGAGCAACTGAAAGAACACCGACAGCAGAAATATCCTACACACCTCAATATCTCCATGAACAAGAAAATTTTCTAGTACAGTATCCAACTGATGAACTTTTACAATAAACGATCCTTCAAATACATACCATCATGACAACTTATCAGTTATAAGAGCAATAAATTGCAAACAGCCAAATCTATTAGAACAGGTTTTCCAAAACTCACACCGTCATATTCTATCATACTAATTTGTTTCTTTAAATTTTCAATTTTTCTTTTCCATGTACTAGCATTAGATAAAGTGGTCATCTACATGCAGAATGATACTCAAGCGCTATGGCAGGAGTAATGGGTTGATAATCTTTCTCCTGACAGATGAGGTGAGCAGTAGCAGCGAGGTGTATGCATCTGACATAAAAAAAAAAGGTGGTAGCATCAGTTGTAGGGACTTTCTTATCCGTCTTATTCATACAAACTCCTCTCACGAGTACCACATACTGGCAATTAATTCTTCCTCTTCCTTCTCTTCCCTCTCCAACTGTTACTGATATGTCCACCCTCTTGTTTATTCTTCCCTTTTCCCTGCACGCGGAAAAAATGAAATATATTCTCTTTGACTACTGGCTGGAACTAGCCAGCGCGCAGAAAACAACCCTGCCAATCCTGTTTGGATCAGCTTGAATGGCCGGGCTTGCCTACCAAACAAATTTTGCAGTATGCCACTTGCGATTAGGAGAACATGTTCAAATCTCAGTGAGTTAGCCATTTCGGCATTGACCTTCCATGAACTTTACGTTGGCAAGAGCCTCGACCGCCCTCTTTGCAATTCCAACACATCTTTAAAAATAATGATGCAGAGTGAAACTTATCATGCATGATTTTATTTTACTCATAGACCATGCACCAAGCAGTTCTTTTTTTCTTTTCCTTATTGCATCTGATCGTATATACATCGATCATGCATGAACAAACCTTGTAAGCTTTTCTTCAAAGAAAGCCATCAACTCGATGTTTCTTCTTTCGAGTGCTTAATACTGTTCGACCCACTGCAATTTACGCTCTTCTCGTTAAAGTTATAATCGCATTGCATCCTTCTTGGAACAATGACTACGTCAGGATGCTAATTCAAATCAGGCCGCCCTAGCGTTCTCTGAATGAATCAAATTCTAGTAACTCGTAAATAATCGAATGGCACAACCTATTCCTCGATCCCTAACGCAAGAAACGCATGTTCCATCGTCAAGCAATGAGGGAAGAACGGGGCCAGAGAGGAGAAAGAAATAGAAAGAGAGACAGAGTTGAGGAGGTACTGAAAGAGGAGATGCGCATTCTCAATCGATGTCGTCGTCGTCGAAGTCATCTTCGAAAGCGTTGAAGAACATTTCGTCGGTGGGCGCCTCCGGTTCCCGGGGAACGTGTACGTCTCCGGCGTCTTCGCCGAATACGAGGCGGTCCAACTCGACCAAATCCGTCACTGCCGTCGACCGCTCTCCCTGCGGCGAATTCGGCGGCGGCCCCGGCGGCGGCGTCGCTGCCTCATTCATGAGTGCCTCCAGGATCGTTTCATCCTCCTCCACCAAGATCGATGCCACCTCCTCCATCAAATCCGGGACGTCCGGGTCCTGCATGTCTCCCATCGCTTCAAGCTTCAATCTCTCTCTCTCTCTCTCTCTCTCTCTCTCTTCAAGTCTCGACTTCGTCAACTACAAATTTCTTTGTAAGTGAACCGATACATAAATTGAAACTAACCCGGTCTAATTACTCATCATGTTATCAAAGAACTTTAAATTGGAAGTTGAACCGGACCGATCGGATCGGTCTAATTCAGCACGATTTAATTCAATCGGCTCAAATATGATATAATATTGAAAAAATTAACTCAGAGCGTAGAGCAAGAAGAAGATAAAGATTTATATTAATTAATTGCAAGTCTATTCATAGAAATCTCATGAATGAATATTTACGGGTCATGAGCGTAGAGCAAGAAGGAGATGCCCTGCTTCGCTTCACGCACCCCCTCTCACTTCATTTACGAACGCCTACCAAACTCTTCTTATTAATCAACGTACATGCTCTTCCTCACTGCAAGCCTCATTGTCTCCTCCTCCTCCTCCGCCGCCGCCTCCTCCGCATCCTCCCAGCACAAAACACGGACTGCGGGAGCAGCAGGTGCTGCGGCTGCGCCGGACATGGCCGCCTGACCAGAGCCGAGGTCCGGCTGCTGCGTCAGGAGGTCAAGGAGACGAGGAGCGCGTGGCAGCGCGGGGCTCGGGAGTACGAGCGCAGGCTGGCGGCGGTGGAGGAGGAGGCGACGCGGCTGCGGAAGACGCCGGTGGCCGAGGAGGAGGAGGAGATCTGCCGCAGACGACGGTGTCCGGACGCGACAGGCGGCGGCGGAGGAGGAGCCTTTCCCGTGAAGCAGGCGCGGCGGCGAGAGGAGACGGTGGAGAAGTGGAAGCAGCTCTACCTCACCATAAAGACCGAGCTTGATGAACTCATTCCCCGCACTCGGGAGGAAGAAGGTGAGCTAATTGATGATGAAAATACAGAGGACATGGATGTATATGACGCCGCTGATCGCCTACAGTAATAACCTTCCTTGCTTGCCCTATCCCCTTTTTTCACTATCAGAGTGCAGGAATATGCATATGCCATAATGGGTTCCCCTACTCTGATCTGTTATTTTAAGAACAAAACTCGATGGCCATGAAACAATCTATGTATTATAATTTGAGTACGAAAGGAAGCTATTGCTGAGGTTGTATCCATCAATGCTAGTTCAGATTGGTTGCATGAGTATTTTTGTTTATTGAACCTTGCATACTTTGAAAAAAAAGAGAATAGCCTAGTACAGTAAGCAGGACTCGAAATCTTTTTTGATGCTTGCATTTTTTTTATTCTGTTGAGTTTCTACTGAACAATGTCAGGCCCTTCAAGTTTGTCATGGAATTACTTCCCAAATTTTTTATTCAAAGGACCGAGTTCCTTTTGCATATTGCGACGTTATGGCCATTGAAAATTTGATTTTGATTAAAAGGATGACGAACCTCCCACCGAGGGAGGGTTAATATGCTAATCCTTGTAAGCAAGTATACTGAGGTTTAGCCCATTATGTTACAAAGAAGCAAACTTGTCAGGGAAATTTTTTTATCAATATATGTTCATGTATATTAGTTGCCATGTGATTTTTTTAAACTTTTGGAGTACCAAGCTCAGAATTCTAGACATATATGTGTTTAACAGTTCATCTAACTAAATCCTTGGTATACCATCTACCAGGATTTTGGTATATAGCATGTATGAGCTTCATAACGAAGCAGAGTACTTCCTCTCTGTTTTGCAAAAGCTGCAATATGCTTTCCATTTTTCAGATTTACTGGTTATCTGCTAACTGTTTAATTGTTTTATATGTTTGTTTCTAACACAAGTATATTACAGGGGAACTGAAGGTAGCTCAGTGAAATTAGTTGTTCGCAGTGGAACTGAGACTAAGGATTTAGTACTGAGGTAATTTTTCTATGGTTCTTTGCTGGCTATTAATATATATATATCATCGATGATTTTCATCAAGTTTTCTATATTTGTTTGTCAATGTATACTTTATCCTTATCTGACCGTATCTGGGCCTTCTAGAAGTTCCATGTTTCCCTTGTGGCTGATAAGTTTGGATACATGGTTAGGCGGGAGAAAGTTTCTATCAACCCAGTCAAGTCAAGGCTGTGTGAGATATCAAGAATAGGGATGGACAAATCCATGGTTGGATATATTAAACTGACAACCTTTAATCAAAATGCCTCAGGTTAGTATGTACGATCTTGTTTTTTCATGTTTCCATAATCTGAGTGAACCATTCTAGTCATTCCTTACCTGCAATAAATCACAAATTGTGTCCTTGAAGAAAGTAGCTCAAGTTTGTATCTTTACAAAGCCAATGGACTAATTTTGTAGTATTAAAGTACTTCCTGCTCTAATAATAGGCAGTGAATCAGTTTATTCTATTAATCATTGTTATCCCATCTTGATGACACAACAATTATGTCATAGGAGTAGCTGACAGTTTAAAGATATCTACAAAGTTGATCTTTATTCTTTAGAATATGAAATTCTGGAAGAGGGTATGATCTTAACTTTACTTTGGTCAGTTCATGGTATGTTCTGCAGGTTTCTGGACAGTAAATGTCATGGTCAAAGACATCTTGATGATGCTATACCTAAATGAGAATTTAATGTTTTATCCACTTGTAAGTGATTTTACCTTGAGTTATTTCAGATCTCATACGGATCAACTATTCTACTATCTGAAGGAGTGTTAATCTTTGCATATGCAATTGGGTCTTTGAACGTTTTGCTTATAGGAGCAGTGAAGGATGCCATAGAGACTTTAAGAGAAAAGGGTGTGAAATCCTTTGTTTTGGATCTCAGAAACAACAGGTAGTTAATTGCTTTTCTTAAAAATAGGTAGTCAGCTCTAGGAACGACAATCTCCTATTATGTTAAATCCTCCTTTTTTTATATTCTTGCACAGTGGTGGTCTTTTCCCAGAGGGTATTGAGATTGCAAAAATTCGGTAAGCCTCTTCAGCTGGCATATTACTTTATGAACATCATGGTTTGTTAGGCATATAACTATGTGTTTTCTATGTATCTGAATATGTTTAGGAAATGGTTTGCCGATCCATAATGTCTCGTTTCTTCACTCTGCCTATCCATAGTTTGATACTGTCTCATCTACCAGTGAAGTAGAATTTCCTTGAGCAAATTTAGATCTGAGCAGCCCTAATGCGTTAGAAGTTGTCATTTTTAACATTATTCCTTGTTCGACTTGTATAATGCTGTTGAAGGCCAAGATTTCTCGATGCAGTATACTGATACTACTGCATGATATGTGTTAAAATCATGTGCTTCTGATACTAAATCTTGTTTCTGACAAGGTTGGACGAAGGTGTTATTGTGTATATATGCGACAACCGTGGTGTTCGAGATATTTATGAGGCAGATGGAGGCAGTACTTTTGCAGCTTCTGAACCTTTAGCTGTGCTGGTAGGTTGTGATATATGTATTCCATCTATATTTCAAATAACACCCATTTTTCAAAATATTCAGTGGCAGTGAAAACTGAGAACCATTGCAGTTGGTTTGGTCAGCAAGGTTATTTGCTGTATCCTTAAGAGTAGTCATAAAATGCACTTCTAATTAGTATCTATCTCTTAGCCTGGAGAGTCAGAACAGTAATCGATGTTCTCACTGTCGTACACATCCCAGTTTCCCTTTGTTTGATTGTTCTGATATGTTCCTGATGCATGTGAAAGAACACGCACAACAATGAGCAACAAGTTGCATCTATTTGGGGTTTTGGCTACATGTATCTTTTCCCGCTGCTGACATGGGTACGATGTCTTCTCAGGTCTTCCTCCACAATTAGGAAAATCAACTAGGGACTTCTTTCTTCTTCTCCCTTCCAGGTGTTTTCTTCCATAATAGATTAGTCATTCAATCCATCATAACCATCACCGGCAGCATAGTTTCTTTTTGACAGTGGGCATGTCGATTGATACGCACTTCTTATCTCAAGCAGGATTGCTTTATATTTTTCAAAGACCCTTTTCCATAAATTGATGAGTGTGGTGCTTTCTTTAAATCTTTACTGGATGTACCAGGTTAACAAGGGAACTGCAAGTGCAAGTGAAATATTAGCTGGAGCACTGAAGGATAACAAGAGAGCAGTGTTTTTTGGGGAGCCTACTTTTGGAAAAGGGTAAACTTCTTTTTGCTCAAGTGCTGCATCATTCTGAAGTGACTTCCAACTTACATATATAGATGATGTGCATGTACAGGAAGATCCAGTCGGTCTTCAAACTGTCAGATGGCTCCGGTCTAGCTGTTACTGTTGCTCGGTATGAAACACCGGCTCACACCAACATCGACAAGGTTTGCTCTCCTTTCCATTTCACCTCTTTGAACACTAGGTCATGTCTAACTTAACTCTTGACTCTGCTCTAGTTTTTTTCTTCAGCCTTCCCTACTTTGCAGTATGTTTTTCTTGAAGTTCATATTTGAAGAACAGCTTAATATCAGTGCTGAAGCCATACTCGATCAGACCTTTACGATTAGAAACAATAAGAGCCAGCTTAATATCACTGCTTCTTCATTGCTTAAGTCATGTAACTGCCAAAAGTTTACAAATTAGAAATATTTACCTTTGCTGCTTGCTAGATATGATCCAATATGCAGGTTTCTAAAGCTATGCGAGTGTTGATGAGACAAGTTTGGATAATGCCAGACCATCCTCTTCCAACACCATTTCCGAGCAATGAAGATGAGTTCTATAGCTGCTTGAAGGATCCTTCCTCTCCGTGCAATCTTGATACTGCGCAACTATTTTCCAGATGACCAACTGAGCTTGCATTCTTCCTCCCTTCTATTCTTTTTTTTTTTGCTTTTAGGCCATCATGAGCATGGTTTGCTTGCTGTTATTGTTAAGACAGCATGGAACATCTGTGTGCTGATCGATTTGCTCTTTTCTGTTGTCTTGAAACTTGCAACTTTTTTATGCATGATTTAAAAGAAATTTGATTTGATTGCAGTAATTAAAACATTAAGGTCCTTTTGAGACATTCAAATGGTTTAAGTTTGAAACTAGCTATTGTTAATACGATGGAATGTTTGTCTGCTAACTTTTTTATGTCAATCATGTTAATGAAATCTGCTAACTTCTGTAAGGTTAATGGAATATTTCTTATTCACGGAGAATTAGAAACCCTAAAAATAAAGATTTGGGTGAATAGTAAAATGTGCTCTTTTTAATTTATCTTAATTATCAAACTAATATAAAAAGCATAATACATATTTAAATTTTAAGTATAAAGTAGATAATAAAGCAAACAAAATAGTTTAAAAATAATACTTTTTCTAGAAATTGAGGCCTCAATGCTTAAAAGTCACTATAAATTTATCCCCAGATCTTTCATCCGTTGGATCGCGATCGAACGGTGTGGATGGGCGGAGGATTTGTTGAGGCCTCTCGATTAATCCTTGCGTTTTCTCTCCGAGTATATATAGGGGCCCTGGCGAAGAGCCCTAGCTCCTCTTCTACCCTTCCTTGCCAATCGACGCGGTGCCCGAGGCGAGATCTTGCAGCATTGATTGAGGAACGCCCCCGCCGGGATCATCGAGGGTTCTTCGATCCGCCGCGAGCTCGAATTGGGTCCTTTGTTTTCCTCCTCCAACCCCGGCTAAATTGGTAACGAGATCCTCTGCTTCGTCTCCTGGCCTCTTTGTTTTTTTTTTGTTTTTTTATTTTGGTGCCTGGGTTCTTCGGGAAATTTGAACGAGTCGTGCGCCCATAGCCGGAGGATTCCGCGCGCTGGATTGGAATCGTAATTCGCGAGTCTCTTTTAGTTTGGGGCTATCGGAATAGATGCTTTCTCGATAGGTATTCCCGTGTTGGAGCGTGGCTTTGCTTGGAAATACGACAGTTTACTTCAAAATTTTCTATTTTACAGCAGCAGTTTGGCACTCAAAGATCTATGACATAATAAGCATCTCTTTAATATTTTTTTTAAAAAACTTTTTGATGTTTTTCGATATTACGATCCTGTAAACTGATTGATTGTGCAATCCGAGTTTATGACCGCTCGTCCGATCCAGCTTTGTCTTATAAGCACATCTACTTTCTTGTGCAATTTTTATGTTGCAGGCTGACTTATCTTGACACCAATAGCAAATGTATTCATCGTTTATTCCTGCATCTGCTTGCGCATATTCTTACTAGATGAGGTTGGTTTTTTATATGGGTGTTTGCAGTTTACCATGGAGCACGGCTCTACTGCAGACTCTAGCAACGCAACATTTTCCGTGATGGATGAGGACCATACATTGGCCAACGCACTGAGATTCGTACTAAACCAAGAGTAAGTTCTTTTTTACCTGTTAACTTTTTATATTATAGATACGCAAATGGGCAACTGTTGTTATCTATATGATCTTTGTTGAGGTCCTAACCATTTAAGCTTTTGCTTATTGTCCGTCGTAGATTCCTCGCAACTTTTGCTGCCTTTTGTATAAAGTTACAGCTATATGGAGGAGAACGCTTGACATGACTTATTTTATTTTTAGTACAGCTATAGGGTATAATTGTAGCATATAATAAAAGACATTCTAAAATTATATGGCACTGAGGAACAAAAAAAGATTATTAGCTTCGTTGTAGGATTTCAAACAATGAGCTAGTCTGCTATCCATATTCATTGTTCATGTACTAATAGAAGTCCTCGCACATGTAAGACAACATTTTTCAGTCTTTGTGTTGGTTAGTACTATTTTCAGTTCCTGTATCTGATCCCCATGGCACATGCTGAGAGCTAATGCTTTCCATGTACTTTAGACAAGCAAGCAGATGTCTGGGATGGTGGATTGGATCTCTGGAATGGAATTCTCGTGTAGTATTATACATTTTGCTTTTGATTCCATATGTCACTCCTATACGAGTAATTCATAAAATAAAGTCGATTTTGATGCTTATGCAAAATATTGAAAACATAACATTCTCATTCATAAATGATGATGTGGTTCTTTGCTTCCCATTAATTTTAGATCATGCAACCATATTGCGATGAGGGAAAAACACAATTGGTTTGTGATAATAGAGTTCTGAGCAAGTTCCCGTAAGAAAACAAAAAAAAAAACAAAAAAAAAATTCACTTCAGAAAATAGAGTTCTTTCTTAGTAAAGTTGAATAATGGTTACTATCTTCTGGCTTACCATATTGTAGTTCTCTTTCTTTCTGAATGCTGACTGCGGTAAGAGCTTTTTGGCTGACAGATAGTTAATGTGCTTCATTCTAGTGATTTCTATTTGATCTCTAATTTTAGTTGTGGTTGTGCGCACTAATTTCCATTCATATAACACTTGTTTTGCAGTCCAAGGGTGACATTCTGTGGGTACAGTATTCCTCATCCTTCAGAAAACAGGGTTAATATAAGAGTTCAGACCACAGGTATATCCACCTCTCTGGTTGAGGTTGAATTAGTTATATGATTGATAGTGTATCTTTGGAACTGATGGTTATGAGAACCATCTGTCGGTGATGCGTGGAATCACCGACCTTTGTTTGGTATGATGAGCAGGTGATCCTGCTAAAGATGTGCTCAAGGATGGGCTTCGGACTCTGAAGGCGATGTGCCAACATGTCAGGTCTACATTCGAGAAGGCTGTTGATGATTTTGAATCAAAAAAGAGTGACCGCGGAGCATGAAGAATGGATGATCTCTATCATATCTGTTTTTTTTCCTTGTTCTTCTTGATGCGCATTGGTGGACAATTAATTGCCCGAGCACATATGAATATTTCTTGTGATAAATATTAGGGTCGTAAATAATTGGACATCTTAGGGTCATAAATGAAGATAAGCATGCTGACGTGATTTCTTGTGATGCTAGAAAAATGTTTGCATGGCTTGAGCAGTGATCACAGTACCTGGGTCAGCATCAACGTGAACCAAAGTGAAAAGATGAACGGGCCACAGTTATTCCATTATCAAATTCATACCATATGATTAAGTATGACGCCATAAAAATGCCAGTTGACCAAAAGAAATCAATGATGATAACCTCTTCTTAGCCAGAGTAATCATCTGCTGGAGATGCATGACAAAAGCAATCGATACGAACTAATATATGTAAAAATAATAGGCATCTCAAATTTACATGTTCAACTCTCAGTGAGATAGCCATTTCGGCATTGACCTTCCATGAACTTTTACATCGGCAAGAGCCTCGACCGCCCTCTTTGCAATTCCAATATGTCTTTAAAAATAATGATGCAGAGTGAAACTTATCATGCATGAGATTATTTTACTCATAGACCATGCACCGAGCAGTTCTTTTTTTTCTTTTCCTCATTGCATCTGATCATATATACATCGATCGTGCATGACCAAACCTTGTAAGCTTTTCTTCAAAGAAAGCCATCAACTCAATGTTTCTTCTTCCGAGTTGTATGGTCCACTGCAATTTACGCTCCTCTCGCTAAAGTTATAGTCACATTGCATCCTTCTTGGAACGATGACAACGTCAGGATGCTAATTCAAATCAGGCCGCCCTACGTTCTCTGAATGAATCAAATGCTGGTAACTCGTAAGTCTCCCCGCGGCGAATTCGGCGGCGGCCCCGGCGGCGGCGTCGCTGCCTCATTCATGAGTGCCTCCAGGATCGTTTCATCCTCCTCCACCAAGATCGATGCCGCCCCCTCCACCAAATCCGGGACGTCCGGGTCCTGCATGTCTCCCATCGCTTCAAGCTTCAACCCCCCCTCTCTCTCTCGCTTCAAGTCTCGACTTCGTCAGCTACAAATTTTTTTGCAAGTGAACCGGTACATAAATTGGAACGAATCCGGTCTAATTACTCATCATGTTATCATCGGTCACATCTGCAATTAAAATAACTATAAATTGAAAGTTGAACCGGACCGAACCGGCTCGGTCTGATTCAGCACAATTTAATTCAATCGGCTCAAATATGATATATTGAAAAAAATTAACTCGGAGCGTAGAGCAAGAAGAAGATAAAAATTTATATTAATCAATTGCGAGTCTATTCATATAAATCTCATGAACGAAGAGAGAATGCCCTGCTTCGCTTCACGCACCCCCTCTCACTTCATTTACGAACGCCTACCAAACTCTTCTTATTAATCGACGTCCTCACTGCATGCCTCGTTGTCTCCTCCTCATCCTCCTCCGCCAAGAAAATATGGGCAGCGGAAGCAGCAGGTTCGGTGGCTGCGCCGGACACGGCCGCCTGACCAGAGCCGAGGTCCGGCTGCTGCATCAGGAGGCCGAGGAGACGAGGAGCGCGCGGCAGCGTGAGGCGCGGGAGTACGAGCGGAGGCTGGCAGCGGCGGAGGAGGAGGCGACGCGGCTGCGGAAGGTGCCGGTGGCCGAGGAGGAAGAGGAGATCTGTCGGAGACGACGGTGTCCGGACGCGACAGGCGGAGGAGGAGCCTTTCCTGTGGAGCAGGCGCGGCGGCGAGAGCAGACGGTGGAGAAGTGGAAGCAGCTCTACCTCACCATAAAGACCGAGCTCGATGAACTCATTCACCGCACTCGGGAGGAAGAAGGTGAGCTAATTATTCATTAACTAAAACTCCACCTTTTTTTCATTTAAGCATTCGCATGGCCGGCGTCGTCTTAATTTTGCAGGAGGGAGATTTGGGTGGGGGAGCAGTGAAGAGAAGAAGAAGAAGAAGGTAGAGGAGCTTCAAGGGCAGCTGAGGAAGGAGGAAGAATTAGTGGAAGAACTCGCATCGCAGATTGCAGCAATGCAGAAGGAGGCATTCAAGAAAGATAGAGAAATCGACATCCTAAGGCAGTGCCTCAAGATACTTGGCAATACCACAAAAAGCCAATTTAATTAACCCCCCCCCCCCCAAAAAAAAAAAAAAATTCAGAAAAGTAATTTCCATGATATGTTTTGTAAGTTTTAATATGTATTTTTCTTGATATGTTTATAAATTTTAATTAATTTCAGAAAACGCAGTGCAAAAGGAGCTCAATTAAATCGAAGATAAAAAGAAGTAAAAATAATTAAAATATACGTATTGGTGCTTCGTAGAAGTAGATGTCGTGGAAGAGTCGCTATCCGGCAGCCGGCTCCTCCCGGCGGCCTTCGCGCTCTTCTTCTCAAGCGTCGATGTGATCTCTTGCCTCCCCTTTTCTCCCCCGTTTCTTCCTCCGACACCCCTAATCCGCCTCCTCCGCCTCGCCCTCGATCCGCTTCACCCCGCGCGATCCCCCCGATCGCTTCTTCTGCGCCGAGCGGCGGAGGATCCCGCCCCTGCTGTCGTCGCCCCATTCGTCCGCCGAAGTTGGCATGGCCGCGTCGGGTGTCGGAGACGTCTCCATGGCCAAACGATTTTGGGTGGCGTCCGGAAGGAGGTTCTCCAGCGTCGTATACCCCATTCGTGGTTCTTCTCGGGGCGGGGAAGTTGGACTTGGACGTCTTCCGTAGCTATATAGCTCAGGACGTGTACTTCCTCAAGGCCTTCGTGCAAGTATGAGTATTCCTTTCTCGTAGTGATTTGAGACTCTTATGTTTCATATAACACTTTGTTGAAGGTCAACCTGTAGTAAGTGATATATGAATCATATATCAACCAGAGAGGTGGATATACCTATTGTCTCAACTCTTATGTTGACCTTATTTAAAATATCAGGAATGCTGTAGCCATGACCTTATTTAAAATATCAGGAATGCTGTAGCCATAAAATTTCACCCTGGGACTGCAAAAAGTGTTTTATGAATGGAAATTAGCCACAACTAAAATTAGAGATCAAATAGAAATCACTAGAATCAAGACAATAGGTATAGAAGAACTTACTCTTCATTTAGTATGGGCAACAGTGCCCCGGCCAGTGTACATTCCTCAGTCATAGAAAATGTGAAGGCGCTAGCGTCGACGACTACATTTGCAAATGGGACCAAGAATGCGTGTATTTCTGTCCAGCAAGACGCCGTGTAGAGAACACCAGACAACCCCTTCCACGCATTTAAGCCCCCATCTGGAGCTTTCCTCTGTTTCTTTATCACTCCGTGGTGTAGTGGAGTGAATAACACGCCAAACATACCCCCAAGTTCCCTTAAGCTCGAGCTCGAGCCGAGCACAATACCGACATCTGCTTCCAGCAAGCATAGCAGATCACCAGCTGTATATCCAATGTAGATGGTTAAGGGCTTTTTGTCACCACCATAGTTGGCTAAGATGCTTCTATATCTATTGAGCTTATCCATGGGAGACTCCATCAATCTGACAATTTCACCAGTTGAAATGGATCCCTCGTACTCGAATTCATTCGAATGTACGACCAATTCTCCTAGGCAGCCCACTGAACAAAAGATGATATATCGCACGATAAAAATTTCGCTGAAACTATAACAAGAACACAATATATCAGTGGAAATAAAAAGAAGAATGTACCTGATGAAAAGGTTGACCTAATGAGGTCCGCGCACCAACAATATGAAAGTAGCCCTGACTCAACAACCCTGGAGTTTGCTCGTTTTCCAAAATCACAGACCGGCTGAATGCTTTTGCATAATCCTTCATAAGCAAATGCACTAGCTGAAGATGAAAGTAAAGAGGTGTGAGAATTAGCACTTACATCTTAGTTTATCTAAGAATATATATATGTGTATATATTGAATGGAACAATGAAATACAATCTTTGATGTTCTGTAATCATCCTTGCCACGGAACTTATTATTCAAACATATGGTAAAGCTAACCTGGTCCTGATGGAAGTGAGGATTTTATACATTGCTCATACTCCTCAGTATACTTCTGAGAAAGTATATCCCAGGACTTTCGCACATCTGCAGGTGAACTCTGAGCATCCAAAGTATCAGGTTCATTCTGACCAACCTTGGATGCAGTTAATATTGCAATCTCTGCTAATATGGCACGGGAATCCAGCACGGTGCATGTCAAGTCAAAGCCAGAAAAAAAAAAAACCAGGTGACCTTCTGTACCAAGAAGTTTGGTGAAAGGAACGACCGCCGGTTGGACAACTGCCTGTGCAAGGAAAAACTCAACTTCATGTTTCATAGCTTGGGAGTAGAGCTTTTCTAATATTTCAAGCTCCGCAGCAGTCAATGAAACACTAAGCCTATCAAGCAATTCTTCTATTTTAATGGTAGATGCCTGTACAACAGAAGAGACAGATTAAGAGTTGAAAAACTATAAACAAAGTCCAACTTCTATGTTTTTGCATTAATGTATAGTTTTAGGTGGTTTAATTATCAATGAAAGACAGAGGGCTGTCAATTTGCTTTCAAATCGAAGTACCTGAAAACTTGTGGATGAGTACATGTCAATCCACTTCTTGTATGGATGATTATTTCCTTCATCTTGCATATGCAATTTAAGCTCCCTACCCAAGAATGCATAAAGCTTCATACAAGGTGTCATAGCACCTACTGTATATGCAGCAATTTTTGTCCTCTCAAATGGAGTGACTATGTGATCTTTTCCTTCAATTTTCACAGATGCTGTTGCAAGCAAGAACTCTGTGTACCTCACCGCTGCTGGATTGGGAACTATTTCTTTGGTGGGGTCAATTCCCCATTCCTGCATAGCTGGTTCTCTTAGAAAACTTTTAACGCTATGACAAGTAATTTAGGTGTAAACTTTTAACATTATGCAAAGAAATCACATAAAGAGCTGGTGTAAACTTTTAACAAAGTAATTTAGGTGATATGAGAGCACGTTCTGTGAAGGGAAAAGGAGCATAAATCATTGTGATTGCAAAAAAAACTCACATAATATCCCACTTGGTAGCATATGTTTGCCGTACTAACCCCACTAGATATAAAGGAACATAAACCATTGTGTTGCACCTAATCAATAATGGAAGATTAGGTGCAACGAAAATTGGCAGTGCAAACACAGTAAGACACTGTATATTTTTCATCATAGAGTTTAAAGAAGCTTAACATAACATAATTTATGGTATCAACAGCACCTAGCATACTGTTCATCATAGAGTTTAACGAAGCCTGATCTAGTTTTGATATTTTTTTAATCATAAAGATGGAAACCTATGGAAAAACTTCAGTCTTACTGTGACTGCACTGGCCAATTTTAGAAAAGACGTTTCCAATTTTAGAAATAAGGATGAGGATGACGAGTTCAAATATTTTCGCTGTTTGTTTCCACCCTAAATCCTTGTCTATATTAGTTGTTATTCTATAACATAATCATCATGCAATAATGACTTTTGCTATATGGTAAATAAAATCCACCTTCATCACTTGCCTCGGTAATAATAACTTTATTGTTAATTTTCTGAAAATGAAATTATCTCATTAGTTTTTCATTATTATTTCTCTTGATGTTTCTTTTATAATGTATTATCTTTTACATTCTAGTTTCATACTTAATTGTACTTTATGCTGTTCCGTGTTTACCTAATTTAGTTTGTTTCTTTTATGTCGAAATAGATACTTTTTTCATTTTAAAATGTTTTTCTCCATACCTATATAATTTGATCAATCAAAGCATCAAAGTATTACAATCAAATTGCACATACCCTACTCTACACTGATCTTGCTAACTATGCGAGAAACAATGGCAGGTAGTGGAATGATGTGTAAGATTAACATGATGCACCCACCAGAAATAAATCCCTCGAGTGCAAATAACTGTTAAAACCGGATATTAGATTTTAAAACTCAAGAAGCTAAAACTTATGTTTGGTAGTTTTGGTGCTGACTGTAATCTTATAAGAACTGTAAGCTAAAACAGTTCAATCATACAAAACAACGGAAATATACAAGAAAACCAGAATTATTTATAACCTGTGTACATCTGAGCCCTTAGCAAAATAGTAAACCTACTTTAGACCTTAACAGTCCATCACTCTAATACAAAGGTAATACATTAAAATTTCACGGAGATTGATGCCGCTTGGACATTAAAAGAAGTTAAACCTGTGTATGGATGCAATCGTAATTCAGAAGTCGTTACTAAACGATGCTAGATAAGTTACAAGTGGTCGATCCCATACCATTATCGTGCATGAATAAGAATAAACACATATGTCGGATAAAAAACATCATCAACGGAGAAAGGAGAAACATGGTAAAAATTAATGTGACTAGAGACAAGAATGGTTGAGATTTACTTGCATTACTGAATTGTGCATTTTAAGCTCATCAAGAACGGCTTTCCTTAGCTCTTTGAGAGTAACTTTGGCATCATCGTCATCAGAACATTCTTCTGCCGTCTCATACCTAAGATTAGCCAAGCAGTGAAAATAAGAATTCTTAATCTTCGTCGAACATCTAGGATCCATGACATAGTTGAACATCTAAATCCAAACTAATCACGATACACCTCAAGATCCAGGACAAAGTAAACTACAGTCCAGAGGACAACAAATCAGAAAGAAACCCTAACGCCACATTAATATCAAATCACTACGAGAAAGGAAGAGAGCTACTCACGCTTGCGCGAAGGCTTGAGGAAGTACACGTCCTGGGCTATATAGCTACGGAAGACGTCCAAGTCAAACTTCCCCGCCCCGAGAAGAACCACGAATGAGGTATACGACGCCGGAGAACCTCCTTCCCGAACGCCACCCAAAACCGTTCGGCCATGGAGACGTCTCCGACACCCGACGCGGCCATGCCAACTTCGGCGGACGAATGGGGCGACGACAGCAGGGGCGGGATCCTCCGCCGCTCGGCGCAGAAGAAGCGATCGGGGGGATCGCGCGGGGTGAAGCGGATCGAGGGCGAGGCGGAGGAGGCGGATTAGGGGCGCCGGAGGAGGAAACGGGGGAGAAAAGGGGAGGCAAGAGATCGCATCGACGCTTGAGAAGAAGAGCGCTCTATTTATAGGGCGAAGGCCGCCGGTAGGAGCCGGCTGCCGGATCGCGACTCTTCCACGACATCTACTTCTACGAAGCACCAATACGTATATTTTAATTATTTTTACTTCTTTTTATCTTCGATTTAATTGAGCTCCTTTTGCACTGCGTTTTCTGAAATTAATTAAAATTTATAAACATATCAAGAAAAATACATATTAAAACTTAAAAAACATATCATGGAAATTGCTTCTCTGTTTTTTATGGAGGGGTTAATTAAATTGGCTTTTTGTGGTATTGCCAAGTATCTTGAGGCACTGCCTTAGGATGTCGATTTCTCTATCTTTCTTGAATGCCTCCTTCTGCATTGCTGCAATCTGCGATGCGAGTTCTTCCACTAATTCTTCCTCCTTCCTCAGCTGCCCTTGAAGCTCCTCTACCTTCTTCTTCTTCTTCTCTTCACTGCTCCCCCACCCAAATCTCCCTCCTGCAAAATTAAGACGACGCCGGCCATGCGAATGCTTAAATGAAAAAAAGGTGGAGTTTTAGTTAATGAATAATTAGCTCACCTTCTTCCTCCCGAGTGCGGTGAATGAGTTCATCGAGCTCGGTCTTTATGGTGAGGTTTGGTCATGCATGATCGATGTATATATGATCAGATGCAACGAGGAAAAGAAAAAAAAAGAACTGCTTGGTGCATGGTCTATGAGTAAAATAATTCCATGCATGATAAGTTTCACTCTGCATCATTATTTTTAAAGATATATTGGAATTGCAAAGAGGGCGGTCGAGGCTCTTGCCGATGTAAAAGTTCATGGAAGGTCAATGCCGAAATGGCTATCTCACTGAGAGTTGAACATGTAATTTGAGATGCCTATTATTTTTACATATATTAGTTCGTATCGATTGCTTTTGTCATGCATCTCCAGCAGATTACTCTGGCTAAGAAGAGGTTATCATCATTGATTTCTTTTGGTCAACTGGCATTTTTACGGTGTCATACTCAATCGTATGGTATGAATTTGATAATGGAATAACTGTGGCCCGTTCATCTTTTCACTTTGGTTCACGTTGATGCTGACCCATGTACTGTGATCACTGCTCAAACCATGCAAACATTTTTCTAGCATCACAAGAAATCACGTCAGCATGCTTATCTTCATTTATGACCCTAAGATGTCCAATTATTTATGACCCTAATATTTATCACAAGAAATATTCATATGTGCTTGGGCAATTAATTGTCCACCAATGCGCATCGAGAAGAACAAGGAAAAAAAACAGATATGATAGAGATCATCCATTCTTCATGCTCCGCGGTCACTCTTTTTTTATTCAAAATCATCAACAGCCTTCTTGAATGTAGACCTGACATGTTGGCACATCGCCTTCAGAGTCCGAAGCCCATCCTTGAGCACGTCTTTAGCAGGATCACCTTGTGTTCCAGACTGCCTTCACAATTGATGTTGAAAATACAGAGGACATGGATGTATATGACGCCGCTGATCGCCTACAGTAATAACCTTCCTTGCTTGCCCAAATGGATGAACCTCCCACCGAGGGAGGGTTAATATATGGGCTAATCCTTGTAAGCAAGTATACTATTTCTTGTCTGAGGTTTAGCCCATTATGTTACAAAGAAGCAAACTTGTCAGGGAAACTTTTTCTTATCAATATATGTTCATGTATATTAGTTGCCATGTGATTTTTTTAAACTTTAACCCCCCCAAAATAAAAACAGAGAAGCAATTTCCATGATATGTTTTGTAAGTTTTAATATGTATTTTTCTTGATATGTTAATAAATTTTAATTAATTTCAGAAAACGCAGTGCAAAAGGAGCCCAATTAAATCGAAGATAAAAGAAGTAAAAATAATTAAAATATACGTATTGGTGCTTCGTAGAAGTTGTCGTGGAAGAGTCGCGATAGCCCGCCGGCAGCCGGCTCCTCCCGGCGGCCTTCGCCCTATAAATAGAGCGCTCTTCTTCTCAAGCGTTTGTGTATCGATGCGATCTCTTGCCTCCCCTTTTCTCCCCCGTTTCCTCCTCCGGCGCCCCAAATCCGCCTCCTCCGCCTCGCCCTCGATCCGCTTCACCCCGCGCGATCTCCCCGATCGCTTCTTCTGCGCCGAGCGGCGGAGGATCCCGCCCCTGCTGTCGTCGCCCCATTCGTCCGCCGGAGTTGGTATGGCCGCGTCGGGCATCGGAGACGTCTCCATGGCCGAACGGTTTTGGGTAGGGTCCGGGAAGGAGGTTCTCCGGGCGTCGTATACCCCATTCGTGGTTCTTCTCGGGGCGGGGAAGTTGGACTTGGACGTCTTCTGTAGCTATATAGCTCAGGACGTGTACTTCCTCAAGGCCTTCGCGCAAGCGTAAGTAGCTCTGTTCCTTTCTCGTCGTGATTCGATAAGTGTGGCGTTAGGGTTTCTTTCTGATTTGTTGTCCTCTGGACTGTAGTTTACTTTGTCCTGGATCTTGTGGTGTATCGTGATTAGTTTGGATTTAGATGTTCAACGACGATTAAGAATTCTTATTTTCATTGCTTGGTTAATCTTAGGTATGAGATGGCAGAAGAATGTTCTGATGACGATGATGCCAAAGTTACTCTCAAAGAGCTAAGGAAAGCCGTTCTTGATGAGCTTAAAATGCACAATTCAGTAATGCAAGTAAATCTCAACCATCCTTGTCTCTAGTCACATTAATTTTTACCATGTTTCTCCTTTCTCCGTTGATGATGTTTTTTATCCGACATATGGGTTTATTCTTATTCATGCACGAAATTGGTATGGGATCGACCACTTGTAACTTATGTAGCATCGTTTAGTAATGACTTCTGAATTACGATTGTATCCATACACAGGTTTAACTTCTTTTAATGTCCAAGCGGCATCAATCTCCAAGAAATTTTAATGTATAACCTTTTATTAGAGTGATGGATTGCTGAGGTCTAAAGTAGGTTTACTAGTATGCTAAGGGCTCAGATGTCCACAGGTTATAAATAATTCAGGTTTTCTTGTATATTTCCATTGTTTTATATGACTGAACTGTTTTAGCTTACAGTTCTTATAAGATTACAGTCAGCACCAAAACTACCAAGCATAAGTTTTAGCTTCTTGAGTTTTAAAATCTAATATCCCGTTTTAAAAGTTAATTGCACTTGAGGGATTTGTTTCTGGTGGATGCATCACGTTAATCTTACACATCATTCCTCTAACTGCCATTGTTTCTCGCATAGTTAGCAAGATCAGTGTAGAGTAGGGTATGTGCAATTTGATTGTAATACTTTGATGCTTTGATTGATCAAATTATATAGGTAGGGAGAAAAACATTTAAAAATCAAAACGTATCTATTTCGACATAAAAGAAACAAACTAAATTAGGCAAACACTGAACAGCATAAAGTACAATAGAGTATGAAACTAGAATATAAAAGATAATACATTATAAAAGAAACAGCAAGAGAAATAATAATGAAAAACTAATGATATTATTTCATTTTCAGAAAATTAACAATAAAGTTATTATTACCGAGGCAAGTGATGAAGGTGGATTTTATTTACCATATAGCAAAAGTCATTATTGCATAATGATATTATTATAGAATAACAACTAATATAGACAAGGATTTAGGGTGAAAACAAACAGCGAAAATATTTGAACTCGTCATCCTTATCCTTATTTCTAAAATTGGAAATGTCTTTTCTAAAATTGGCCAGTGCAGTCACATTAAGACTGAAGTTTTTCCATAGGTTTCCATCTTTATGATTAAAAAAATATCAAAACTAAATCAGACTTCTTTAAACTCTATGATGAACAGTATGCTAGGTGTTGTTGATACCATAAATTATGTTATGGTAAGCTTCTTTAAACTCTATGATGAAAAATATACAGTGTCTTACTGTGTTTGCACTGCCAATTTTAGTTGCACCTAATCTTCCATTATTGATTTGGTACTTCACATTGGTTTATGTTCCTTTATATCTTGATTGATTCTTGTGGGGTTAGTACGACAAACATATGCTACCAAGTCGGATATTATGTGAGTTTTTTTGCAATCACAATGATTTATGTTCTTTTTCCCTTCAAAGAACATGCTCTCGGATCACCTAAATTACTTTGTTAAAAGTTTACACCAGCTCTTTATGTGATTTCTTTGCATAATGTTAAAAGTTTACACCTAAATTACTTGTCATAGCGTTAAAAGTTTTCTAAGAGAACCAGCTATGCAGGAATGGGGAATTGACCCCACCAAAGAAATAGTTCCCAATCCAGCAGCGTTGAGGTACACAGAGTTCTTGCTTTCAACAGCATCTGGGAAAATTGGAGGAAAAGATCACATAGTCACTCCATTTGAGAGGACAAAAATTGCTGCATATACAGTAGGCGCTATGACACCTTGTATGAAGCTTTATGCATTTTTGGGTAGGGAGCTTAAATTGCAAATGCAAGATGAAGGAAATAATCATCCATACAAGAAGTGGATTGACATGTACTCATCCACAAGTTTTCAGGTACTTCGATTTGAAAGCAAATTGGTAGCTGTTTGTCTCTCATTGATAATTAAACCACCTAAACCTATATATTAATGCAAAAACATAGAAGTTGGACTTTTTTTTATAGTTTTTCAACTCTTAATCTGTCTCTTCTGTTGTACAGGCATTTACCATTAAAATAGAAGAACTGCTTGATAGTCTTAGTGTTTCATTGACTGGTGCGGAGCTTGAAATAATGGAAAAGCTCTACGCCCAAGCTATGAAACATGAAGTTGAGTTTTTCCTTGCACAGGCAGTTGTCCAACCGGCGGTAGTTCCTTTCACCAAACTTCTTGGTACAGATGGTCACCTGGTTTTTTTTTCTGGCTTTGACTTGACATGCACCGTGCTGGATTCCTGTGCCATATTAGCGGAGATTGCAATATTAACTGCATCCAAGGTTGGTCAGAATGAACCTGATACTTTGGATGCTCAGAGGTCACCTGCAGATGTGCGGAAGTCCTGGGATATACTTTCTCAGAAGTATACTGAGGAGTATGAGCAATGCATAAGATCCTCACTTCCATCAGGACCAGGTTAGCTTTACCATATGTTTGAATAATAAGTTCCGTGGCAAGGATGATTACAGAACATCAAAGATTGTTTTTCATTGTTCCATTCAATATATACATATATATATTCTTAGATAAACTAAGATGTAAGTGCTAATTCTTACACTTCTTTAATTTCATCTTCAGCTAGCTCATTTGCTTATGAAGGATTATGCAAAAGCATTCAGCCGGTCTGTGATTTTGAAAAACGAGCAAACTCTAGGGTTGTTGAGTCAGGGTTACTAAAGGGATTGAGTTTCGATGACATAGAAAGAGCTGGGAAAGGACTGCTCCTCCAAGATGGATGTAAAGAATTTTTCCTGGAAGCTACAAAGATAAAAGAAAAATCTAATGCAGCTTTCCATATACTTTCATATTGTTGGTGCGCGGACCTCATTAGGTCAACCTTTTCATCAGGTACATTCTTCTTTTTATTTCCATTCTGATATGTTGAGTTCTTGTAATAGTTTCAGCGAAATTTTTATCATGCGATGATAGCTAAAATTTTATATCATCTTTTGTTCAGTGGGTTGCGTAGAAGAATTGGTCATACATTCGAATGAATTCGAGTTTGAGGGATCCATTTCAACGGGTGAAATTGTCAGAGCGATGGAGTCTCCCATGGATAAACTCCATAAATATAGAAGCATCTTAGCCAACTATGGTGGTGACAAAAAGCACTTAACCATCTACATTGGAGATACAGTTGGCGATCTGCTATGCTTGCTGGAAGCAGATGTCGGTATTGTGATCGGCTCGAGCTTAAGCTTAAGGAAACTTGGGGTTATGTTCGGCGTATCATTCACTCCACTATACCACGGAGTGATAGCGAAGCAGAGGGAAGCTCCAGATGGGGGCTTAAATGCATGGAAGGGGTTGTCTGGTGTTCTCTACACGGCGTCTTGCTGGACGGAAATACACGCATTCTTTTTGGGAGCATAAATTTTTTTTTCTCCTGCTGTGCTCCTCTTTATCATTTCAATGTATAGTTACTTGTACATCATTGGCAGGTTTTTTGAAGCCACAAGTGAAAAAGGTTACATTTGCATTGATTGAAAGATGGAGCTGCTCCCAGGGCCTGCTGGTGATGCTTAGGTACGTTGATTTCCTTTCCTGCAATATACCCTGTTTCCTTTCGTCGTCCATGCCACCGACGAGTATAACCGATGAAGAAAATTTTCTTCTTTCCTATAATATGCAGGAACCTTGTCACTTGGACCAGATGACAGATGGGCAGCATTCAACCTATGCATGCGCAGCGATGCATTTGTAAAGAAATAATGTGTCATTTGGAAAGAATTACTATTAGCCTAGTATTTTTTACATTTACACCCGGAGATAGCGCGACATGAGATGTAGTCCTAGTAGTAGTGTTTTTGACGATCGAATCCTTTTTGGTTTGTATTTGGGCTCGCCTCTTATGTAGCCTCAATTTTGGGCCTGGCAACTCTGCGAATATGTCTTAGTTTCAGTCTTTTGGGTTACCCTTTTTTCTTTAAAAAAATATTATACCATGTCAGATCTACTGGACCAAAACTTGTGCTGGTAGCCACGGGCACGGTGTTTCACTTCTCACCGCCATAGCCATACTCGCGGGAATAGTTCGTTCATTAGTACGATGCATATTAAATACGATAAATACATTATGTTCTACTATATATATATATATACATGTATAGGTTTAGAATATAAATTATTATTAATTAGGAATATTTATTATACGTTAGAATTATTTAATTAGTAACGTCAATTTATACATATCTAGTTTTAAATCATATTAATCATAAAAATACATTGCAAAAGAGGATCATACACAATTAGATTTTGGATTAAATCTTATAAATATCCTTTTAATATTAAAGAAATAACAAATAAAAAAACTTTTTTTAAAAAAAAGGAGATCGATACATTTATAAGAACATTGAGATACACTTCATGTAAAATTGTGCGGGTAATAAAAGATATCATATTGGCATTCATTTGCCTTTTTTTTTACCTGCACGGCTCCACGCTTGCACTGGCAGGAAGTTTGGTTGCTTCCTTTTAGAAATACGTTCGCTCGCTCGACGCATCGCATCGTTTTTTCTTTTTTCCTTTTTTATCACTTACACTGCGGCAGCGACTTCTGGTTGGTTCTGTTTGGGAATATTGTCCTACGCACAGTACAGAGCAGTTGTACCCACCACATTCGCCACTTGGACGGAGAGACTTCACAATGATTTTAAATCCGGGAAAAGGCCGGTGAAGCTTCGTCGTCTTACGCTCAGTTTGCAGGGCCCCGCCCCCCCCCCCCCCCCCCTTCTCTGCAAGGAGAAGAGAGTTTGAAGTTATCAGAAGTTATCAGCACCGAGAGACGGTTACCTACTGATGCCTTCAACTACCTTCTGAACTAATCAAATAAATGCATCATCTGACTACCCGTCAAAGAGAATAGATAATTTCAGCAACGCCTAACATATGAGTTACGTGGTACTGCTAACTTTCCGGATCATGTTGGATGCACGTATATACACATATTCACAGTTGATGAATGAACGGGCTAAAGACTAAACTAGTTCTGTTAATAATTCCTCCTTAAAAAAAATTCTGCTAATTACATACTACTAGACTGAACGATCATCTTAGCTGAAAAAAGGAAGCGTTCCTAAGCAGAGAAGCACTGGTCATCATAATTCTTCAACGTTTTCATAAAAATGAAGTGAATGGATATATAAATATCTCCAAGTGTTATGCCCTTTATAACTATAGACATAAATAAGAAGACCAGAAACCCCCACTTGGAACAAAAGCGTACGGAAGGTAGCTTCCAGGTCTACTATTTGGCATTCTTGCACGAGTTCCTTTGATGTATTTTTACCTGTGAAAAGGCTATGCATTTTAGCCCATCCTTGGCCCCCCTCCAAAAAACAAAGAGTTAAGCAAAATACATAGAGTAAGTTATGTCATTATGGCCATGCCGGCGTTGTAAAGATGGATTGCATTGCATGTCTTTGTAACTTACAAGAATCACTTAGTTGATCCAGAATAGTCAGGAATTTGTAGCTAGTTTTTATTACCACTGCTAGTCCAACCTTTTGTAACTTTTTGGAACTATGACCTGATATATATGCGCACACACAAAGAATTCTTGTTGGCTAGCAAATGGATTTGTAACTTTTTGGAACTATGATCTGATACGTCATCACAGATGCTGTAGGTCATGGAAATGCATCTTTACTATCAGGAAATTAAACAAGTGAAGTTCCAAAACATATCACATAATGAAGCAAGTCACCACAACCCATCTATACTTCCCGAATCACATTTATTTTGCCTTCTCCTAATTGGTACTTAATCAGTACATGGAATGCTTCTCGACGACACACAGAAAATAAGTCCCAATAAGCTTCACAGTGTTTGTCCCAGTAAAATAAGGATGATTCTAGAATGGGCTTTCCATGTAACGTCAATGCATTCCAAAAAAATTTCTGGCACAGTTTCGCTCTTCACTATCACTTCAAAATGTTTTGGTAACCACTTATAGTTCACTCTTTCTCACTCTTCTCAAACAACTTAATCAAAAGTAATAATACACCATCAAATGAAACCACACTAAAACTTCCTGCAGTCCAACCTAGATTCATATTTTTCAAAGTTTGTAGAGGCAGGCGAAACAATTTTATGGGTCAGATTTCTCGCATGCTAAATGCATCAGAGAAGCTTCTCCTGTCTTTCAACAGAACAATCATGCTACTCTAGGAGAAGCAATGTTTTGTTGCAAGGTTTCCATTCGGGTAATGCAAAAAGAATCACTAGCAAAGTCTAAATTCTCTTTGTGTGCTTCATTTTCTACTTTCCAATATGTTTTCCGTATAAAGATTAGAAAAATCCAATCTAAAATAAGAACGAGACTTATATAATACGATTTTTCTACAATTGAAAGATCATCATTTTTTTCATGAAATCAAACAAAACAAGCATTTGAGAGCTTAAAAGTATCTAAAACACGCTGCAACGAGTCGACTATGATCTACCGCTATACCAGAGTTCATAAAGAGAAGTAGCAAGACCATAAAACTTCGATGAAGAAGATCCATAATTATTGAAGGAGGAAGAGAGACAGATCGAACCATGGAGGCGACGGAGCGAGAGAAGTTTAGCAGCATTCTAGCGTTGCCGATGGGGTTTCATCATCGCCGTGCCCGATCCTGCCGCGGACGCAGAGTTGGAGGAAGGAGGAAGGAGGAGAAGATGAATACCTCGAGAGTCGGCTAACCTCCGGTGAAATCAAGGCGTCCGATGCTAGACCCTTTTATCAACGTTTTAATAAGTGGCTCCTGCCTAACAAGCACGCGGTAACCTCACCAAAAAGTTGCCTCACCACCTTGAGGGTATCAGCACCGCACGTTAAAATACGGAAAAACCACCTGAGTGTTTTAAGATGCACTCAAAGCACGCCATGCCGCGGATGAGGAAGGCGGTAACCTGACGCATACGGATGACGTGACCTTCACCGATGTGATCTCGTCCCACACCCCGTTAATTACATCGTATCGCCCGATTTATAAAAAAAGATCGGTCGTTACGAACCCGCATCTTCTTCGCCCGCGCACGGTCGACCGTACCGCAATATATCGCTGTAACGTACGCAGCAGCGTTACGGGGCTGATGTGGTACCGTAACTAAACCACCTAAACTAAATAATTAAAAGATTTTGTACACTTGACTAATTAATATATAGGTGGGGAATAGTCAACATCGAATTAAATGTTTCTAATTATACTATATAATAAATCAAAATAATTAATTTTTATATTTTTTTAGAATTTAATAAATTTTAAACTCAAAACCTCTTAATTCTAATTAGAATAATTGAGTTATATGGTATCTGATTTCAATACTTGGTAAATACTTGGTAAGTTCTAAAAAATAATAGTATTAATAAAAATTAGTCGTGGCCTAATGGTTTGGATTTTGGACATGTCATCCTTCGACTCTGTTTAAATAAATAAAAGAAATTAATGGGAGGGTAGAGAGACCACTGACACTTTGTTTTTATTTAATTTCCCTTGCAGTGAAAAGAAACTAATAAGACTCCAAAATTAAAGAATAATATCTACCTTTTATGTATCTCCAGCTCTCCCTATAAATATTATTATTGTTTGTTGTTGTTATTATATGCAGTTATTTATTTTAATATTTACATTTTGTCTCAACCTGCTCACAGCGCAGAATAAAACCAAAACCACTCCATTTCGCTTCACACACTTCGCATTTGCCTCGATCGCGCCTGCGAACGCAGCGGCGTCTCGGCAACCGGCGGCGGCGGCGGAGGAGGCCGGGAAAGCGACGGTAGGAGGAAGGCTGCGGCGGAAGGGGAGGATGGTCGGTCGTGGGCCTCCGAGGCGCTTTCTTCTTTTTTTTCTTTTCCGCTGCTGCCTTTTTTCACTTCGTTTTCTTTCTTTTTGATCTACGCTCCCTTTTCCCTACGGACCTGGAGAATTTTTCTCTGAGCTGCGCCGTACTGGCTTTCTTTTTCGCTTTCCCCGTCTTTTTTGGACCCCGATCTCGATGGTGGGAGCTCGGTGGAGCGCGGTCCGCGGCGGAATGCGGCATTCCGTGGGGGGGATTCTGGCGAGTGGCGGATTTTGTTTCCTCGGTGCAAAGCTTGAGCTTTCCGGGCTTTTTTTTCTCTGACGTATTTTGTGTTGCATTTGTAGAAGCAATTCCTCTTGTTTTTATGTCTTGGCAGTTTCTTCGAGTGACGAGATTTAAGCTTAGCTGGTGTTGATTCTGATTTGAATCGTTTGAAGGTTATCCTCTTCTCTTTTTCTGGTAATTCTGCTGTAATTAATGCTGTGCCCGTAATTTCGCCAGAGTGATCTTTTGATTTCTTTCCGTTTCTTTTGCGATTTTGGCACAAAAAATCAATTTCTAGCTGGAGTGATGTTTTCCATCACACACAAGTTTTCTGCTTCTATCGAACAACTCTTGCTCTTCCTTTCGCATTAACCCTTCCAGTTATGAGCGTTCCCCTTTTTCGTCCAAATCACTTCTGCTGTAGCTCGAATACGGCGTCCAGATTTTGTTTTTTAGGATCATTTTTCGATCGGCTTTTTTTTGCAGGGGATTTGGAAGCAAAGTTAGGGGTTGCTTGATTTCCGATGTTTGATTTTTAAGTTCTCTTCTTTCCTTAAATGGTGTTGCTTTCTGCTACAGTGGCTGTTGTAAATGCAGTATCCTTCGTTGCTTCACCTTCATCGCTTTAAATGCGTTCTTCTTCTATTTTTGGCTTTCCTTCCATTTCTTCCTGATTGCTGCTTCTTCCCTTTTAGGCTGGAGGATGTGCCTGGGTTTTGCTTTCTTGTTCAAGGCTGTGATCATGTTCTCTCTGACTTGGTGAGTGATCTCTCATCATTGCCTTGAATTTTAGTTAGAGGAAACATTTTTGTCCATGGTCACCCTTAGATTTCCTCCTCAGGCGACCTGATGAGTGCATACAAGAGTAGGAAGGGGCAGGATCTGCAGGACTCTTTTCAAGGATGCATGGGAAGGATTATGTTGAAAGCTGGAATGGCCACAACGAAGCTACTCACTGAGAGACCACATCAAGATGGTACTTTTTTTGCTTCATTGCACTTAGTTAAGGAATTTTACACTTTCATCTGCATCTTTTTTTTTTCCTCTCCCCACTAGATGCTTCACCTCTTCCATCCTTTCGTTTGTTGGAATCTTTTAGGTTTGGGTGCTGCTGTATTGTTCCTTTCTGGTTTTATCTGTAGAACCTGTTACCTATAATTGATAGCATATGGGCCAAGCTGCTGTTATTTTACCTTTTGTCCTTTTTGATTTATCTATATAATGCATATGTACCTTGTGGCTTTCTCATTGTGCTTTCCACCATGAACACTTTCTGATCCAGATAAATTTTTTTTTTTTCCAACTCTAGCTGGTGCTGACATTAATTACATACATTTATCTTGCATTCTGCAGTTATTAGAGATTATTCCAATGTGATCAAGAAGTCACTATATCCTTCTTTGGTAGAGATGGAGGGCAAACAAGTAAGCACTCCGTATATCAAGTCCATTTTTGTGAAGTTTAATTGTTCTTTTTCCATTGTATAATTTTCATCTGGTCACAGATAATAGCTGGGCAAAGGAGCAATTCACCAAACAAGAAGGCTGGTGGAACACCAATTAAGATGCTTATATCACAGGAGATGTCTGGTGATATGAACTCTAGGCTGAAACCACCAGGCGTCGTTGCAAGACTAATGGGTCTTGATCCCTTACCGCTGCAACAACAAGCCGTAGATGATGGAAAGATCAGAAAGAATGGCTACTTATGCAATGGATTGAATGGAGAAGCTCCGCAGCATCAATGGCAGGAGGATGACTACGTTGACAACTCCAGAGCCTGCGAAAGGAAGGATTACAGAGATGTATATGAAGTTCGGAAACAACCATCAAAGATTGAAGACCAGTTTCCGCATAAGGTAATATATGAGGATGATTCATATCAAAGGAGGATGGCCCTTGTCAGGCAGAAGTTCAATGAAGCAAAACAGTTGGCCACTGATGGAAAATTTCTTGATTCTAAGGAGTTCCATGATGCAGTTGAGGTTCTGAATTCAAACAGAGATTTGTTCCTTAAATTTCTGGAAGAACCACACTCGCTGTACACAAACCATCTCTTTGAGCACCAGAGCCTTTCTCCACCTTCTCACAGAACTCGTATAACTGTTCTAAAACCTTCAAATGCCATGGAGAGAAAAGGTAACAAATCTATGGAAAGGCAACTGCTTACAGATTCTGATGGAAGTGTAGGAAAATCAAATAAGCATTATTGGAGCTCTGGTTTCTCCGAGCCAAAAGGTCAGGATTTATTGCAACCAACGAGAATAGTTGTTTTGAAACCTGGCCCTGGAAAATCTGCTGACGTAGAAACCACACTTCCTATCGATTTACCAACATCGCTTGATGAAAGGAGTTCTAGCGGAGCTACCGTAACTGATGAATCGATAGTTCTTAAAGACATAGCTGAAGGGATAAGCCAGCAGGGGCATGAAAGTGTAGGCAGCAGCAGGAAAGATGAAACTGTGTCGTCCTCAGTAGTATCCAATGGATATATAGGGGACGAGAGCTCATTCTACAGGTCAGAAAGTGAGTCCATGGAAGATGAGGTTGGCAGTCTGAGTGACTCCGAGATTGCAACGTCCGCAACAGATTGTTCTTGGGATTACACCAATAAAATTGGTAGTCCATTCTCAGCCTTATCCCTCAATCAAGCATCCCATTTTCCAGAGCCCTCAGTTATTAGAGAAGCTAAGAAACGACTCTCAGAGAGGTTGGCTTTTGTAGCGTCCAATGTGAATAATCAAGAGAAATTTCAATCATGGAGAAACTCAAGCACCTTAGGGGAGGTGCTTGCCATTCCCAAGCGAAAGGAAGAAGAAAGATGCAAAGAGGACCCTGCTCATCCTCACGAATCATTTGATGCAGAAGATAACCTCAGAGCACCATCCTTTCCTACCTCGGGGGCGAAGTTTGAGTCCACCTGGGAGAATTCCTGTAGAAATTTATCGAGATCAAAGTCTTGCCCATCTAATTCTTCAGCTTGTGAAGTTGATAACTTGAATCTAGGACTCTGCAGTTCCTCGAACAGCAAACCCACTTTCCACGAGCAAGTTCCCAAACCAAAGAGAGGGAAGTTCTCTTTGAAGGATAAGGTCTCAAGTATTTTCTTCCCCAGAAGCAAGAAGCCTACTGGAGATGAACCCTCGAGGTTGCCCTTCGTTCATGATGCATTCTTACAGTCTGCTGATGATACACCCGCAGCACACACGAGCCTAGTTGGTTTCCATATTGGATCAACGGAAAGGTTAATGCTTCCAAAGGTAATTCATTTTTCCCTTCACTCTTATTAGCAGTACACTTTGTTAATTGTTGACGAGCTGGGATCTGAACTTTCAATTGTTGACTTTATTGCATATATTAATTCTGTACATTGTTTAATTCTTGTTCCATGAACTGGGATGTGCATAAATAATTGGTCTGATTTTTTTCTGTTGAGAAACCTGAAACATCTGGAAATTTTTTCCCCAAAACCAGGACAATTCCAGCAAAATCTCGTTATCAGGAGCAACACCTGCATCTGATATTAATAATGGTTTGAATCAGTCCTCTGGAAGCACCACCACGGGATGTCTGCGTAAGTGCTCTTTACATACTCCAAGTGATATATCAAGTTATCTGAGATAACTAACATGACCTTTTTACCCCTCTTTTCCTTCTTTCAGAAGCAGTTTCAAGGTCTTCACCAATCGAATCAGTTGCTCGTTCGCTGTCAAGGAACGCCTACTCGGGCGTATCATCAGCAAAATCCTTAAACCCTTTCATAGCTTTCTCAAAGGCAGACAGAGAACACGAGGAGTATCTCTTTGTCCGCAAGCTTCTGTCGTCAATTGGAACGGACAACGAGCAGAGCATGGGCCACCACCGGCGATGGCATTCAATGGACAGCCCTCTGAATCCATCTCTACTTTACGATGCCCTGCACATGGTGGATGAGCAAGATAAGTGCCCGGAGACGCAGTCAAGTCGGAAGCTCTTGTTCGACTCAGCAAATGCGGCACTGTTGGACATCAACAGGTCCGCATTGCTCGCTGCATATCCGTGGGGAAGACCGTGCCATCACCCTAAGAGAGACGATGCTGCTGGTGCCGCCACAGTGGCGGAGGAAGTCTGGGCAACCCTTAAGAAGGGGTTGGCAGGAGAGAAGTGGGTGCCGGGTGAGCCCGGCTGCTGCAGCATTGTGGTGGATGGTTTAGTGAAGGAGGAGGTCACAGGGAGACAGTTTGATGAATCAGGGTGGTTGGAGGTGTGTGAGTTCAGCAAGGAGATTGCTGGGGAGGCGTTGGAGGAGTTGGTGCAAGAGTTACTGTCAGAATTATCTTGTGATTTATCAAGATGTAGGCCTCCTTTCAGATTGTCCTCCTCTTATTCTTTGTAGTGACAGCCACTGTGTACTGTGTAGGGTTTGTCATTTTCAGTGATGCTGCTCCATGTGGCTGTCACACTCCTCACAGTATCAAAATTGTTCCCAAGCTTGTAATGTGTGTCTATTATTTGATGTTTGGTGCTAATTATTCATTAATGAAGATATATAAATATATATATATATATGCGCTTAATTATTTCTCATGAAGCCTTCAGCTGTTCAATCTGAATAAATTATGACTTCTTTCTATTGTGATGATCTGGTTGTATGCCCAATTGAAATTAATTTTTTTCTTAAGAGTACAAAACTGTATCTGCTTGCAATAAATATTTTCTTTTAAAAAAAATAAAACTTTATCAGGAGGGTATGTGATTGGGAAAAGTAAGATATCTTTGGCAGTAAAGATGAGTGCTTTTGAAATTTAATCAAACTAATTTCGTCAGATATCCAAATAGAATACAGTTCTAGTTTGGCGACATCACCAAATTAATCAGCAGTCTTTAACACAATCAAAAGCCAGCTAGACTTGAACTGAAACTTAGTACATAAAGGATTTCTGGAAAAGTAAAATTTTTGGAAGGTTGCAGATGGATGAAAGGATTGATAAGAGTCAACTGGATTTACTTTGCGTTTTCATACATATGTCAACGTCGATCCATAGATCTGAGGCATAACGAGCATCCTTTGTTACACCCTTCTGAGTTGGTCCCATGCGATGGATGTACAGTGCAGGGAATCATCTGCTCATGCTAATTCAGAGCGTTGGTTCGATGGATTTTGATGCAAAACCAGGAAGGGGGAGGAGGGTCCTCCTGTCAGGGGCATGTGGTTCTGGGGCTGGGAGGAGGGCCAAACTCCAACAATCCATTGAATAATCTGTGCTCTATAAAACAATTGAAGGCACCTTGATCTGACAGTACTTTGCAGTGTTTAAATCTGACAGGTTGAGTTATAATGACTTATTATTATCCACAGTCATACAGGTATGTAGAGATAAATAGAGGAAGCATCTGGGGAGTGCGTGAGCAGGTTGACATTCCTCAGCAGAAGAAGACAAGGAGGAGCTTGCTCTGCTGTGAATGTTGCAGCTCGTGGTGGGAAAGAAGCCAACTCCGAGCCATCACTTCATGTTCAGTGAGCAAAAAACTTGTGCCTTTCATTTTTGGGGATCCCCTTCCTGGGACATGAAAAGGAAGGGATAGTGGAAACCCAGAGCATGGCTACGCCCATCAATTAGTACGATGGATCAGCGTTTCATAGAGACACTGGAAACTGATAATGATAGGAAATAGATGCAGTATAACAGAAATAGATAGGATTACTTATTTACAATCTTATAATAATGAGTATAATTATGATAAAAATTTATGATGATTAGATTAAATATTATTACTCTAATAGGATACACTACTGTACAACAGTGTGCATATATTATTATGATATTTAACTATAAAATGAATAATGAAAAATAATCAATTAAAAGAATAAGAATGTGAGATTGGGAATTGGGAATGGCGACCAATACTGTATAACATGCAGAGACAGAAAAGAATTCAAGTCAAAATTTAGATAATTAGATAAAAATCATATATTTGTGTCCAGAATTGCGTCAATACCAATATAGTTTGATATCTCTCCCTGTATATATGCATCACTAGATCTGATCGAGTGTGAGTGTGTAGAAAGGCATGCAAGATAGAAACTAAAAAAAATAATGAAGTGTGATATAACGTTTCCTTTTATATATATATATATATGGAATTTAAAATTCTGAAGCAGGAGGAACGTGATTTCTTTGATGGATTTATATTTATTATCATTATATGGCTGGTGCGTGAATGTGGCACGTGAACATGCTGCACTATAATGGCAGACAGGCAGCAGCAGCAGGGCGGTGGAGTTCCAGCTCTGTGGAGCAGAGAAGAGTATCTTTGTTTTGGTGGGTTGCAGAGACTTTAAAGGTCAGTTTTGGCAGGTAGGCCAAACTTGGGTTTGGGTTTCTTATTTGCAGGTTGCAGCTGCAGGCAGGCAGGAGCAGCAGCAGCAGCAACGATGACACCGGACGATGCAGCGCTGCAGGATGATATAAAGGCTGTCACCCGCTGCCTAATTGCCTATCTCTTCTCTTCTGCTGCTATCACTAATATTTAGTCCCTCCACTGCTTCAATGCTTCGTTGTCTTATTCCAACTGCTAGCTCAGGTGGCACTGTTGGTGACATATAAATGTGAAATATTATATACGCATATAACTGATGCATTGGGATGAACATGCCCACTGGCCTCTCTATCTCTCTTCCTTTGCTTCCTTTGGGGGTAATTTGACTAATTCATAACCCCAGTCAATATATATACACACACACCCAACTCTGAACTAACGTGGTTGGCTTTCTTCCATTGCTTCTGGGGAGGGCAATCTTTCCGTTTAACTTCAACAGAGTTCACGCCAACTTTGGCATCAATCAATAGTCCGTCCAATTAATAACGAGTTGGTCAGATAAATATGACGTGCAGCTGACTTTGACAATACTAAATATTTAAATATGATCCATCCATCCTCAATTAAATTTCAGCAGGATCCATTTAATTGACCAGCAAGGGGTTTGACTCTGGAGCCTTTTAATTGGCTTGCGATTCGATTTGAATTGAATGACTATAATTATCAATCAGGCAATGGTACTTATACAATTGCTACGAAACTAAAAGTTGTGCATAAATTTGAAGTATGCATGTAACGTTTAGCTAATCTCTCAGAGAATGATGTATGCATTACACTTAACTTATTAAAAAATACTTGCCAAAGATGATCTCATGCTGATGGTTTTAGGAGTCAGTCTAGAAATAGATTAAACAACAAATGCATTCTTACTTTAGGGCAAGGGAAAATCCACTTTCAACGCCTACATTATGTTTTTTTGAGCAACTTTGTTGGTGTATATTGACATGTATTATTATAGTTTCACTTTGGAAACGGTGAGTAATTAAACGGGGAAGAAAAGCAGTTACCTCGAACAGGAAGGAGAGATTCATTCTGTGGGCTTCAATCCGGTGGTTAAGCAAATTAGTGTGCTCTCTGCCTCTGACAGAGTTTTAAGTTCCACCGCTGGCCTGACAACCGTGTCACCATTTATATATCAGATATATTTATCCATATGATTTTGCTACCACGCATGCAAACATGAAATTATTCCAGTTTAATATGCGTACATTTTTCATAGAGGACGTCGAGCTCTTTCATGCAGCCCTTGGCGGTCTCTTGAGTTCCACCTAAACTTTGTAGCTGCCAACCACATTCGAAACAAGAGCATTAGTTAGCTCACAAACTGCAACAACAAGAACAAGCCAAGCTAAGTTTTGATGGGCCAACCATTTTGAGGTCAATTCCAAGTTAACTAAGCAGTTAATAATGCAAAGGACAGAGATAGCCCAAATTATTGGTTCGGCGACTAATTACAGATAATTTACCTATAAAGGGAATGTGTTAAACCAGAAGTAATCCGGACCAAAATAATACTGGGTTCCCCTAATCCAGACAGGATCCAGTACTGACCCGTCAGAACACTGGCCATCACGGCACCTTTGTCATTCCGGGGAGACAAGAACTAGGGACAAAGACCTTTATCTTCCCACCTAAAGAGTAAGTGGTGTCTCTGAGATGGAATCTCTTATCTTTTTCAAGAGGGAATTCTCTTGGGAACCCGAGTGCTCTGAACAAGGGACCACAGAATGAATTCTTGGTCTTAAAGTTGAGAATTCTCTTGCACGGCAAGAGGCAGAGTTCTTAAAATGGTCCATGGAGCACTAAGGGTACCATTAAAACCAGGCACGGGCACGGGCACGTGCACGGGCACAAGCACAGCCAATGAGATGCTGGTGCCACACAAACTATCCTCAATGCCTGATATATTAATAGTCCAATACCTAATTGAACAGCTGCCAGAAAAAGCAATAATAGACACTTAAGACTGCAGGGCTTCCAAAACATACAGCCTAATTAATACCCACAGAAGAATAGATCATGCAAGATACGCAAGAATTCACAATTCACTGAGAAAATGAATGAGATTACTAATGGCACAAGCAGGACACAAATAGCAGGATACCTACGGACCACTAAATGAATGAACCCAGCTCTAACATAATTACTATGCTGCAGAGTGGTAGAGGATGAACTTGCCAATACCTGTAACCAGCCATCGTTTAGTTGGACCGAGCAAACTTAGAGGATGAACCACTCTCTTCTTCCTTTTCCGGCATCACCGACTTGTAACAAGCGTGTGGAGCACTTCTGTTTGACCCATCTACACTAAATCAAATATTAAATCATAACAGATACATGCAACCCAAGTTTTTCATAATGTAGAGCATTAAAAGTGAAATGTCAATACTGTTACTAGCAGTTCAGATATAGGCATTTACCAAGAAGTGGATTGGTTAACCAATCTATCTTAACATCATAAGAATGATACATTTACCATGTAATAGAAAATTTACATGTTTTAATTGAAAGAAATACCAAAAGAAAAGACACCGGGAACAGCACTTTACATGCATATCGTAAGAGTTAACATAATACAATGATGGTAACCTTGATAAATATTTCTATATACAAGAAAGAAAAATTGATCCTATTGTAAGACGTTTACATCATTAACTACAAAAATGTTTCCCTGATCAACCGTGCTAAAACACGTGAAGTTAACCGGCTCAGCACTTCAGGTAGGATTTTCGCTGAGATGCTTGGTAGCACAGGAAGCAGTTCTCGGATATAAGAGAGATCAATATCCTGCAAAAACATTATGAAAAGGAAGTTTAAAAGAAAATCATATCTTGCGCACGAAAAGTTACAGCCAGGAATTTGTCCTCTGACACCACTTGAAACAGAAAAAATATGAATTGCCCATAGCATAGTAGTATCACAGGACGGTGAATGGAATCAAGTATACATTCATACATTGGAAGTGAGATATTTGCTCACTCCCATCAATAATAATAAAAAAGAGTATACATGCATACATGGATACCTGGTGACTAGGCAACTGAAATTAGAAATTGCAACAAATTTATGTAAGAAAATGGAATTATTTATTCACCGTACATGTCTAGTCTCAGATATAATTTGATTCATATTTGTTGATACCTGATTAGATGTGCTTGAAGTTCCCGAGGTTAGAAACTTCATCACTTTTTCAACATTATTTAGAATAAGTCTGTCCTCTTCTGTGACGGTAGGCAGTAAAGCTACTGGCCTAGCAGCAACCATACTAAAAACTGGGGTCGGATTCCGAATTCCCAGAGCTGCAGCAATCTGGACCAACTGTTCTCGTGATACCGCATCAATTGCTTTCACAACCTGGATAGGTTTAGGAATACAAAAATTTATAACTTGACAATATTTCCTCAAATTTTTAATGATAAAAAAGAAAGAGCAAACAAGATATTAACATGCAGCAGTCCATAATTACCCTTGACCTAAGGTTGGCAAAATTCAATCATGTTTTACTTATCCGGCTGAATGGAACCAGATACAATATTGAGAAACATGTTTAATTCCTTAATCTATCTTCCAATGCAAATAATTATACACGTAGACTTTTTAACATTTTAGAAAAGTATTCTAAAATGGTTACAGAAGCCACTGGCTTCTTCGACGATAAGCACATCAATGTTCAGGATTAGGGCTTCTTCGACGACCTGAGAATTAGGGATGACTGAAAAAAATAGCATATCAATGGCAGGATATGCTTGACACTAGAACCAGATTCTTGTAATATAAAATATCGATAAGCATTAGCTTACCTCATCTAGAATAAATTCCCTGAAGAAGTTTCCTTTATCAGATAGCAGAAAAACGAGGGCTGCTCTCGTCTTGACATGCTCTCCAGGTTGAGATACTGCTGCTGGAAATACAGGGACCAAAAACCCAGGTTGATTCTGATTCTGCAAAGAACCAAGACCAGCCATGTTTCCATTCAGATCCTCACCACCACCACTTTTTGCAGCAGTGATGAAATTCTCAAATGCTTGCATGACATCGATGAATCTCTCAGCATCAAAAACTCCACGTTTACCATAAATCATATATCGCAATGCCGCCTTCAACCTAGGGGATTCATCTGTTAAAAGTCTCTGTTTCACCAACAAAATAAAAAGCAAAATTAGTAAAGCTGAAATGTTCAAACATAAGAAGGCCATACAGACTAAGCAGAACATAACATTAAAATGAGGAAGCATGATATAACAAGCACATCTGAGGACTGCTCTTTTACTGAATGTGAGAACATGACGAAAATTTTAACCAGAATTTTAGCTAGGATGGTGCTAATTTAAAAGTTAAAATAAAACCTTCAGACACTGTGAACATCCCCACAATACTATGAAACAGATGAATAGCGCAAGAAAGGATTAGAGTTGAAGTCATTTGAAATATATGGCTTATTTGTATAACTGAAAGCACGGTCCATAAAGACGGTGTATTGAAGGCAAAAGTTCACGTGACCAGAAATAATTGGACAAAAGAACACTAATTTTCATAGTCATTGAAATTTACCTTTCTGGGGAATTCATAAACAAGAACAGAGTATGAACTTTGCAAGAGTAATATAGAAATTAATATAAACCAATTGTAACTATGGCCAAGCTGTCGAATGAAAAAGAGATCCCAACGTGCATAGAGTTAAACAAATAAAAAAAATCAAGTTTTGATCCAGCAATTAATTTCAACAAAAGTTGCTGAATTCTGCTTTGAGAAAAGCAGTCTTAGTCTATATCCTACAATATATCTCCAGACTACTTATTTGACTGGAGGTTTACCGAGAGACAACAAACAACTCGTCTTAGAGAAAATTTGAGGATCACAGAAAAACAGTGGTCCTCATAAATAAGTCCACCAAACAAGCATCTAGTCTACCTGAGCAAGATATGGATATGCTTCGTCCACGATTGCAAATTCAGGATTTCCAACCAGTGCTATCCCTTCCAGTACTCCAATTGCTCTGATAATTAAAGCAAAATATGGAGGTATTCTGAATGGATAATCAAATGTAATCTGTGCCAAATCAGATGCTAGTTCCTGAAAATTAATATTTTTTGCACCCCCTCCTTCAAGGGCCTGATCAAAAACTTTGGCCAGCACAGGAAGGATTGGCTCCAAATTAACTCCCTCAGGAATAAAATCAAGCTTGACAAAATCTTTCACAATTTCTTCATAATCACGATGAATGAGGTGGGCTATTGCTTCAATTATACCATACTTCTGATCATCAGTCAATTTTGTCACAAGCCCTGATACAAAAGTCATTTGTGTCAAGTTCATCCAACAAAAAGAAAAAAAATCACTAATCCAACTGAAAATATATAGATTTTCTCATCAAAGATGACAAACATATAAATAACTTAGGAATTTGTTTGGCTATCTCTCTCAGTTTGCTTGATATGCATTCTGTTGCTATATTCTACAATCTGTTACTTTCTATATACTCCGTTTGTGCATTACTACACACTTTATTTATCTACTTTTGTTACCATTACACCTAGTGCTTACAGAATATTCATTCCCTAACCCTGTCTCTCCCATTTAAACTTTTGAAACCATATGCAAGTTGGCAGTTATGCAGATTGAGAAAGGTTCAGGAGGCCATCATCACTAAATGCTATTAATAAAAAAAAGAGTAAAATTATACATGTAGAAGAGGGAATATTACCAAAATCAAGTATTGCTAACTTCCCTTCTGGTGTACGTATCATATTTCCAGGGTGAGGATCAGCATGAAAGAAACCAGTATCAAGCAACTGCAAATCAAAATAGACAATAATAATAATGGTTCGCAATCTTGCATGAACTAAAAAGTATGCCTAAATGAATGAACTAAACTGTTCATAAGGTAACCTGCTTTAAGTAGCATATGACCCCAACGTTGACCAGTTCTCCCACATCACTTTCAGTACTTTGTGATAGTTTCCCTCCGTCGATCCACTGGGTGGTAAGTACCTTTCTTGATGTGTATTTACGGAAAGTGCTTGGTATGACAACCTGAAAATGAAGTTTTTAATCAACTATCCATATGTGAACAATGTACATGTTTAAAGAAATCTTAGCTATCACTTAGTAAGATATTGAAAACTATTATGTCTGCAAGAAGGTAGAGAACTTCACTTGTTTTTACCAATGATAAACCTTTTAATCCACAGAGGAATTACTTAATTACAAAGTTATGTAGATGGTACAAGGTACCTGAGGAAGGTCTGCTCTCATCATTTCAGCAAAGCGGGTTCCATTTTCTCCTTCATTTACATAATCAAGTTCTTCAAAGAAACGAGCAGCCCATTCATCCACCAAACCAACAACATCAACAGATATCTGGATGTGAACGAGGAAAAAATTGGGATCATTTTCAGTCTTTTAGTTGCATCAATTCAAGTAGTTCACTGCATACCTGTGGAAATCTACGTAAAAATAGTCCCAATTTACGAATGATGAAGAGATCTATAGTGACCGTCTCCAGAACAAAGGGCCGTTGTACTTTGACAGCTACCAATTCACCAGTTTCTTTTAGACGACCCTTGTATACTTGTCCCAATGATGCTGGACAAGAGTTCCATCAGTTTAAACACTATACTATTATTAGGAATGATAATGGAAGAAATTATATTCAGACAAATTAAAATAGTATCGTTATTCCCATGTAATTTCTTCTACTAAACTCTTACAGGACTAGCAAAAAAAATTCTTAATATCGGTACTGTAATGAGGAGATGAGGCTACCAGCAGCAATTGGGGATGAGGTCAGCTCAGAGTAGATGTTATACCAAGGCTGACCAAGTTCTTCTTCAATAAGAGCCATTGCCATATCATCTGGAAATGAAGGGACCTTAAAGCATCAAACAAGAAACATCAAACTCAGAATAGAATTGTCAAATAATGCATCTAGAAAAAAAATTGGATGTCCAGAAACATTGTGAACAACTTCCAGAAAAATATGAGAACCCAGGACTCCTGGAGTATCATATGGATTAGTAGTTTAGTACAAAGATGATTATTAAACTGAAACAACATTGTTGCTTTTAGTAAGATACTTCAGTACTTGCAAGTTTTTGCAACCAAAGAAGCATAAATGCATATGCGTGGATTTGTTAATGACTTTATGAAGAACACTTGTGCCTGTCCACGTTACCTTATCACACAACTTCTGCAGTTCAGTCATTGCAGCGGGAGACAATATATCTGGCCGTATACTCAAAGCTTGACCAAGTTTTATGTATGCTGGACCAAGAGATGTTACTATTTCCCTTAATTCAATAGCACGTGCAACTTCATTCTGAAAAAGAAAAATACAAGCACCAATTTTTAAGGATAGAAAAATAGAATCATCATATATCAGGAAAAATGGAAAAATAAACCTCAAAGCAATCATCAAGAAACACAACTGTTCTATAAATACCACAAATTATAGGCAAAGATGTCTAATCACAAGTGCTCTATAGTTAAGGTGTGTGAGTTGTGAGGGGAGATTGCAACGAATTTCTCATAAATTGAGCATCCTGAATCCCCTAAAATCAACCAATGCTAGATTTTTCCAAGAGATGGTTCGTCGGGGATGTTTAACTATGATAAACATAGAGTAAAATCTAAAAGATTTACATATCCTGGATTTGTTAGGATCAAAGTAGAGTACTGCAAATTGATTAACAACAACAAGAAGCTGCAGCAAGAATACTACGAGGCTATAATTTTACCTCTTTGAGTTTCTTGTTAATCAAATCTGAAGCTATATGAGATAGAAAGCCACCAGCTACTGAAAGAAGCTGTACAATACGGGTGGCAATGGCTCTGGGCCTTTTACCCCAGTAGGCTGCTATTATGTCAGGATCATATACAAGTGGCAATGCTTCACTGTCGGTTACATCAGGTACCTAAACACATAATAAACAATAACTGTCAGAATAATCGAAGTGCCATGGCAAGGAAAAAAGTATGGTCTTTCTACCAAGACATTTCCAAATAGCTAACCAGTCACAGTTAATTAACTTGAATGAATGATAGAGGCAACTAAGAGGGTCATTCTCCAAATATACAGGTGGACTTTCTCTTTCTGTAAACAACAGCAAAAAACATTTGCGATTCTTGGTAAAAACTATCTTCAGATTCAGAAGCTAAATTCGAACTGCCAGAACAACCTATATAATGAAAGTATAGGCACATAAGAATGATAAATTATCCATTTATAGTGTTCAATCACCCAGATGTGAGCAAAATACTATCCAAAGAATCCGCTGACCATGGGAAAGCTTCATCAGTTGGCTGCAACAAACGCACCTCAACGAGACGAAGCCGGATGTTCTCATCGGCGAACTGCGTATCGGAGAGGTTCTGACCTCGGAGTCCTCTCATCAAGATGGCCAGTTGCTCGTCCTCCTCCATCTGCTTCCTCACCTTTTTGATCTCCTCCGACACGTTTCCAAACCTCTTCCAAATTTTCCACGAATCAGCATAACCAACCCTTCCACAGAATCGAAAGCAAAACCACCCCCATCCAAAACCAAACTACCTAAACAGCATCTTACATTGGAGGCGGCTCCATTGACGGAACCAAGCGAGGCGGGCCGAGGAGAGGATCGGGAGCCGGAAGGCGAAGAAGGGGAAGCGTCGGGCTCCGTCAGCACGGCGAAGACTCCCGATCGCAGGGCCCTAGATCTGAGGTGAACCGTCCCACGCCGATGCGACCTCCTCTGCGGGTGCGCCGCGGTGGGCGAACGGCGGAAGGGCTCGACGCCGCATCGCAGGAGCTGAGGCACCGATTCCATGGAAGAAGTCCCTCCCGATCGCAAGATGGCACTCCCCGACGATGGCGGTGCGCTCGCCGGAGTTGTCTGCGTTCGATGCGGGAGGGAGTTCGGCCTGTGCTTCTACTTCAGAAGACTCCTCCGCACATGCGGTGTGGCGCCGGACTTCGTAGCAGAAAAGAAGTCCTCCGATAAGACAAAATATAGATTTAAGCAGCATGCGCTCATCCGCACGTCGAGTTTGGTGCCGCGGTGGAATGACCACCGTCGAATTGCTCCAGATTCGTGCAAGAGCCAGTCGCACACTTTTTCATGTGGTCGGAAACTTTCTCTTGGGTTTCGTATTTTTAAATTTTTATGTGGGCGAAGGAGACGCCGACGACTCGAGTGGAAGGTGGACGACGAAGGGACACGTGGCTGGAAGTCCACCGTCCCATTATGAAAAAGGTTAGAAATGTGTGAGAAATGAGCGAGCCACGTCGGCATGGTGACTTCACTTCTGCCTGGAATTCGTGGTTCACGAGGTAATCGGTATTTTAATATTAAATAAATACGTATTCCTGTATTTACTGCGCTGGGCCAAATTGGATGATAAAATTACAGCCCATGTACATCTCCGGCCCGACCTGGGTGCATCCTCTGGGTGTCCGCGTGAGGTAAACAGGCATAATTTTCTACCATAATTTTATTTTTTTTACATCTCCTCTGCTCGAGATATTCTTTTTAGCTTTTATAAGAACGACATTTTGAGAAACTATTTAAGTATAATCTCTCTAAACTCTCAGATAATATTATCTCATTTTATTATTCTCTTATGATTTTATTGATCCCATATCTGAGCCAAACATCCTTCTATCTTCATTTTTTAATATATTCATATTTAATTATTTATTTTATGTGGCTTGTTCGCTAATTAGTTTTGGTAAAAAAAAATTATATAGATATTTATAATATTATTAAAATAAGATTAGTTAATAAAGTCAAAAACTCTCACTCTTAGCATACTTTAAGATTAATAGCATTAATGATGTGACCAACATATAATCACTATTAAGATGATTTTATCTAATTAAATCTTACTTAATTTTTTTAATTAATTATATTTTCATTTTAAATATTATTCCTTATTAAATTGATATTTTTTAAAATTTAGTAAATATAAGAACACTTGCGCCTATATTGGATCGATATTGAATAGTTTTTGGAATCAAAATAGAAGCATAAAGGAAAAAAAGATGGATAATGGATCATGAATCGCAGCCACATGTACGGTGGAGGGACGTGATCGTTTTTTTCTTTTCCGGATTCAAACTCTACCCGATCCGCTAGCAGCTCGACCGGATTTTGGATTGAATTCGGATGGAGGGTGAGATAAATGTGCCTATTTATGCGTAGGAATATATATATATACGCACACTAAAAGAAACTGTTGCGAAAACGAAGAGGAGGAAACGAAAGCAAATCTGCTTCCTCGAAATCCACGTCAAAGTGGGCGGACGGCGGAGGTTGTGTGCTCTCCCCCCCTTCTGATTCGTTCGCCGTCGCCATCTCCCTCGCCGGCACACCCTGCAAATGCCTCCGCCGCCGATGTCTCCCTAATCCACTACCTCCGACGATTGAGAACCTGAATCCGCACATGGCCACCGTCGCCGCCGCCTTCCTCGACCTCGACAGATGCGGCCTCTTCCCCTTCCCTCTCTCCCTCGGCCCCAAATTCATCCCCCTCCCTCGTCCCCCGCCGCCTGGCCTCCGCCTCCGCTTCCTCACCTCCCCTCGCCGCCTCCACCTCCTCCTCCACTCCAGCCGCCGTGGCCTGTCCGCTGCCTTCGTCCCCTCCAGCAGCGCAGCCGCCTCCAAACCTGAATCCCACGGCGAGGACGCTCTCGAGGTCCCTCTTTCTCCCTCTCTACCTTTAAAATCTCGAGTTTCGATCTCAATTTTGTCAAAGTCTTAAGATTAGGTTTTAATGGTCCAGGGTGCGGAGGCCTTGGTGGTGGAATCACAGGGGAAGCAGTGGAGCCAACTGAGAAAGCGGGTGGTTTTTGGCCTTGGCATCGGTCTGGGTGCGGGAGGAATTGTGCTGGCTGGAGGATGGGTGTTCACCGTGGCTGTGGCTGCAGCTGCGTTTGTTGCTGCTAGAGAATACTTTGAGTTGGTGAGAAGCCGGGGGATCGCTGCTGGGATGACGCCGCCACCTAGATATGTATCAAGGGTGTGCTCGGTCATTTATGCTCTCATGCCCATATTGACTCTGTAAGTCGAATCCTCTCATATAAGGCCTTGTCATCTTGAACCTTTTGTCAGTTGTATCGTGCATTTCACCTCCAAATGAGTGGTGGAACTTGTAGGGAGGAAATTTAAGCATAAGAAGTAGTCTTAATAGCTAACAATGGTGTTTAATTTTCAATGGCTAACGATGGTGTTTTAATTGTCTGATTATGATGGGCAGGTATTTTGGCCATATAGATGTTTCAGTGACATCTTCCGCTTTCCTTGTTGCAATAGCCTTGGTACTACAGAGAGGAAATCCACGTTTTGCACAGCTAAGCAGTGCTGTTTTTGGGCTTTTTTATTGCGGCTATCTTCCTTGTTTCTGGGTTAAGCTCCGTTGTCTATCGGTTCCTGCATTAAGCACCAGTATGCGATTGTTCTTTGCTCTCTCTGTATCTCTCCTTTTCCAATGCTTATTATTATCGATGTATTCATAAGTAATTGGAATCCTGTTTGCTCGTGACCATTTAGTTGCAGGCCCTTTAGATATTGATTCAATATGTACATTGTGTTGTGTTTTTGTATTTGTCTAAATTCTTCCAGTCTCTTTAATCTTTTCCAGTTTGTTGAATTCCTATGCATCTGTTTTGTCAGAGATAGGGCATGTTTGGCCAGTTGCTCTTGGCGGGCAAGTTCACTGGACTGTTGGACTTGTTGCAACTTTGATATCTGTCAGTAGCATAATTGCAGCCGATACATTTGCTTTTCTAGGGGGAAGGGTAAATTTTTAAAACTTAACAAGAGTTCTAGCTGTCAAATTATTTCTTTCAGCAATAACAGCATAGTTATGGTTAGTGTACTGTCATTTTAAAAATGCATATGCTGATAATGCATATTATTTATACATTTTATTTTTTTTCTCATAATTTTTAGGCATTTGGTCGAACGCCACTAACTACTATTAGTCCAAAGAAGACTTTGGAGGGAGCTCTTGCTGGTCTAACTGGCTGCATAGTAACTTCTGCCGTGTTGTCGAAGATTTTATGCTGGCCTACAACATTATTGAGGTACTTACCTACAACCTTTTAAATAGTGATACACTAATTTGTGACATATGGGGTACCATGATTTTCTCATCTTTAGCGTACTCTACATTCATTAACAGAATGTCTTTCATGGCTTGATCCTCTAGGTGCTTCTCGACATGGAGATTACTAACTATTTCTATGGAGACTGATTGTTTCTGTTCTTGTCATTGACCTTCATGCATGTTCCAAAATATGTTATTGCCGAGAACTTATCTTAGTTCTATTAAGGTTATGTGATTTCTTTCCATCATTTTTGTGCACTATTACTAGGAATTCTTCATGCTGACTGAGAGTTTTCTGTTAACTCCATCAATAAAATCCCTCAAAATTGAACTGCCAGTCACTTGTTGGCAGGCTTCTAAGTTATTCGCACTGCATCTCTTTAGCTTAAATAAGTGGCATACATCTATTTTTCAGAATACATTTGGTCCATTAACCAACTGAGTAAACAATATCTTACATGGTGTTGGTTGCTTGCTCGTGCAAATACTGTACCAGTAGAAATTGAACATATAATTTATTTACTTTGGTAGAATTTCTAGTTTGTTATCATGCTATATTCTCCCAGTTTCATGTCTTGAAATTTGCTGTAGTTTGCTGACATTTTTTTTTGTTCAGTGCTTCAGCTTTTGGAGTTCTGAACTTCATTGGATCTCTCTTTGGGGACCTCATCGAATCCATGATAAAACGTGATGCTGGCGTTAAAGACTCTGGATCACTCATACCCGGGCACGGTACATTTCTTTTCTTAATCAATGCATGCATATGCTGGTAATATCATAGTTGACAGCCGAGCAAAGAACTATACATGATGGTGGGGTATGAATATGCTCTAACTTGTTGTCTGATCACTTGATGCCTGTGATAGGGTTACATATGCAGCTTTTCTCATGTTGATCTGACATGACGCACTAACGTACAAGTATACAAGTATAGTTGGCTCAAAGGTATAATGGAAAAAGAGAGAGAGAAAGATGCATAATTACAGGTAACACAAATACATTGGGTAGATCATGGCTATGGGGAAATTAGCGTCAGCAATTGAAAAACCAATAATTTCTTTGTTGAGTTGAAACCCAAAAGAAACATGAGAATCGTGTGAACTAAAAATGCAAATTGTGACGTACCTACTTTTGCAATATAGGGTTTTGCAAAAATTTGGATATGGAAATAGACTCAACTCTCATGAACCATGAGTACATAATGTTGCCTACTGATCTTTGTATCTTTGATTCAAATGAACTGCTGACTCACTGTCAAACTAGGATCAGACTTTTCCAATAAGACTGTGTTTGCTACTGTTAAGTGCAATATAGGGGGAAGAACGAGTATGCCACTGCCCTTATTCTATGTTAGTTTTTAGATTTCTCAAGCTTTACTATTTCTTACGATAAAGTGGAACAGGGAAAGAACAAGCGATGCCAGCTTTCTGCACTTGTTTTAGATTTCTTAATTTTTATTCTTTGTTTTACTACCGCTTTTGCATATGTGAAGCTACTTCTTCTGGAAAGAATTAATTTTGGTTTCTTTTATCACATGTAAGTTATACTTTTCCAGTTGCTTAAGTCAGTTATTTGAAGCTTTGTTGAAAAAAAATGTCTATGAGCTGGTGATGGCCACAGTTTGTTAATGTTCTTTTACCGATGTCCAACGTAATGCAACTAAGTTGTGCAATGTTTCCTATGTTGTGCAGGAGGTATCCTTGATAGGCTAGACAGTTACGTGTTCACCGGTGCTCTTTGTTACTCCTTTGTCAAGATCGCCTTACCGTTATTTGGTGTTTAAATTTGATGCTGAATGTTAAAGTTATAAGCCGGACCAGACTAGTGGAACCAAAGTGCATGCACAATGGATCATCACCATAAAAGGCTGGAGAAGGAAACTCAAAAAAAAAAAGAAAAAAAGGAAAACAACCACAACAATTTTCCCTGATGAAAAATGCGGCTCGTGAGAAAGGAGGAGAATCTCTCAATCTGCTCATCCATTGACTTTGAAGGTCGAGGAGGACATCACTCTGCTGCAAACGGCACATTTGATCCCCCAGCAACTATGCTGTTTTCTATCCAACATGTAGATGTCTATATGCCACCTCATACGAAAGAAATGTGCATATTTTAGTGTTTAGCAGTGTCATTTAGCTAAGATATATGCTGAGATGAGATTTAGATCATAAGACTGCGACCTGATTACTGCCAGGAGCAAAAAAATGCACCTGATTTTTCACCAGCTCATTTATTCACTTCTGTAATCAAGAAACAGTGCTCGTTCCATTCATTTTGTTTTGTTTTTGGAGTATAATGTTATATCAATATATCTGTTCAAAACAGGTGAGATTGGATCATTTCTGCTTATGATGCTGAGGAGGTCATGATGAAGGCCTTAACAAAGTACAGGTTAAGTAAAATTTTACCACATTGGGTACAGGTTAAGCATGCTCATAATTTTCATGTAAATACGTATCATTCATACATCATTCCTACTGGAATATTATTTTTTTAAAATTTCATCCCAGTAAAACTGGTTCCATTTGATCGTAACAAAGTGACTCAAATTCTGTCTTACGTAGGTAAAATCAAAATACATAATCATTGCTTCGAATCATATGACCCATTCCAACAAATTTGGAATATATACGACGAGATATTTAGAGGTCAAGCTTCTTTTGAAGCTCCCACAGCGTTTTGGCGGATCGCCTGAGTCGACTCGCCTCCTCCTCGGTGAGTTGGATGTTGGCGACGCTGAGGATGCCGCTGCGCCCGAGTTGAGCCGGCAGGCTGAGGAACACCTCCTGGTCTTCAGGGATCCCGTAGAACCCCTTGGCGAGCAGCGACACCGGGTGAATGCGGTGCTGGTCTCGCAGCAGAGACCGAGCCAGACTCGCCACCGAGTAGCCGATGGCCCAGGAGGTGTAGCCCTTGAGGCGGATCACCTCGTACGCGCTCTCCACCACCGCCTTCCTTATCTTCTCCAGCACTCCCTGCTCGATCACCGCCGTCTCGCCGCCCAGCTGGCTCAGTATGGGCACCCCGCCGACGCTGATGCTCGACCACAGCGCCACCGAGCTGTCCCCGTGCTCCCCCACCATGTACGCCTGCCGATTTTAATCCCATCCGGCATCAGACAAAGTGCGGAAATCGAAATGGAAAACGATCGATCTTGCGATCTTGGATCTTACCTGCACGTCCTGAGCGTTCACCTCGAGGTGGTCGGCAAGCAGGAAGCGGAAGCGGGACGAGTCGAGATTGGTCCCCGATCCGATGACCCGGTTGGGTGGGAAGCCGGAGAGCTTCCACGCGATGTAGGTCAGCACGTCGACCGGGTTCGACACCACCAGCAGCAGCGCCCCGGGCGAGTACTTCGCCAGCGGCGGCACGATCTCCTTGAACAGCTTGAGGTTCCGCTGCAGCAGATCGAGCCGCGTCTCCCCGGGGATCTGCCGGGCGCCGGCGGTGATGATGCAGATGTCGGAGTTCGCCGTCACGGCGTAGTCCTGGGAGGCCAGGATCCGCGTGCGGGGGAGGAACGCGGCCGCGTGCTGCAGATCGAGCATCTCACCCCGGAGCTTGTCGGGCTTGGCGTCGACGAGGGCGAGCTCGTCGGTGAGGTCCTGGGTCAGGATCGTCTGCGCGATGGCCATCCCGACGTTCCCGGCGCCGACGACGGAGACCTTGGTGTTGCGCTTGCTCGGCGACGGCGGCGCCGCCTGCTGCAGGGGCCGGAACAGGGAACGGTGGATGTCATCGGCCAAGCCGAGCTCCGAGAGAGACGAAACCTTCTTCATGGATCGCCGATTTCCTTTCGCTTACAGATTTGTGCTCGCTTCTCCCCTCCAAGTCCACCTTCTCGTCTTTATAGAAGCAGACCCATTTTTATTTTTTTTTTAAAAATTGCAAAGACTTTTCAAGCAGAGCGCTTGTTCTAAAAGAAACGATTAAGTGGTATAAAAGAATAAGGAATATAAATGGTCAAAAATTAATCTTCACCCACCGATTTCTAAATTCCCTGGTTTAGGGTTTTTCCATTCCATGCCATGAGATCGAAGCAAATAAAATAAAAGGACACGCCTTTCTATAAATAATAATCAAAATTATGATGGACCGGCCCATGCTTAACGTTGATCTTATAGTGTTAAATAAAGCATGATAGAGGACGATGGGTTAATTAAATTCCGTCGGTTTTGGGCTCGCCGGGCGGCGCCGACGCCGGCGCCGGCGGTATTAACACGTAATAACTTCTATGCATACCTCATCAAAAGCCGCGCATGGAGGAGGACGCACGAAAAATGTTTTCGTACTCATCGGACTCCACCCGGACCGTTGTGGGCTAATGAGAGGGTGCCAGCTCGGCCTCGGTTGTGAGCACGAGCTTTTGCAGAGGACGTCGGTGGATGCGTGTAAAGCGCGGGCGTACGGGGTGGGGTTGGGGGTTGGGGGGGTCGGTGCTTCTGGAAAGGAAGACCGAGGACGAGGTGGGAGAAATCAGTTGGCGGGTTGACCGGTTTGACTGGGACTGCCGGGCTTTTTTGTTAGCAGCCGGGGATTTAAATGTCTCTCCCTTTTTCTTGCGGCACAAGTTTTTTTTTTTTCTTCTCACCTTCCTTCCTTCCTTCTTTCTCTTCTTTATATATATATGTATATATTACGTGCTCGATGTTGATGGACATCCGCGTGAAACAGACTTGCGCCCCATCAAATAATAATATGCTTTAAAAATATAAATTTATGCATACATCATCCATCTATTTCTCCTCAAAAGATTCCAACCACGCCAAGACTTAAATGAATCTAATCATATCTGTGTTTATGATAAATATATATATACATATATAATAATAATAACCTAACTCGACTATCTCTAATATTACACCTTTGATAACTTTGATAGAGCATCCTGATTTAAGTTACTAAAAGACAGTTAAATGAGATGCATCGTTTCAAAATCATAATACTATAGGAAAAATTATTACCATAAGTTAAATCGTACTAATAATATGAAGTTATAAAGATAGCTAAACCATCTCTTATAAATGTCTATCAATGTTAGTACTCTAAGTAAGATAGATAATTAATATAAGAGAAAGTGAGTTATTAACGATGATCCTAATAAAAGAATTGAGTGATTGATCATTCTGACTCGTAGGCAACAATAACTTTTTATTTTTATTTTTTACTTTTAAAGTATTTTCAAATTTACTTCTAAACGTGCTGGTAAATGGTAAAGGTTAGTTGCATCAAACATTAAGTGCATAATTATAATTAAATAATAGTATTCACTATCATTAAATTCAACCTTTACCTACAACCTCTCCCTTTTAATTATTTAATACGAGTGATGTCATGTAATGCCTTTGCATCACTGTGCGGTAAATTCAAAACTAAAAGAACCGTAAATACTATTTAATATTTTTAAAAAATAGGGGGTGGCCCTACAATTTAGTCTCTCTAAATTAAGCATACTTAATTAATATTTTTAACGGAATCAATATATGATAAATTAATATAGACGATGATGTCAGATAAAAATAAAAGAGATACTACAATAATATATAAAAATACAGAGAATTTTTACTTAGTTCAGCTTTGACCCTACTTCACAGTCACAGGTAAAAGATTAATAATATATTATTAATCATGAAGAGTGAAAACGTCCGAATTTAAAATTTAATTCATGTTCTTCCTCTACGGTAGAAAAAAAAAATTCTAACCTGTCCTCATCAGTTAATTTAATTAGTCGAATATCACCTTAAATTTAATGCTGAATGTGATAAATATGTCCATATGTTTTTATACTACTGTCCACTATAAACAGCAATATTAAGGTTGAAAGAACGAGAATTAAATACCACCGTACAAAAGATTCAAATCTAACCCCTAATATAATCTATTAAATGAAAACCCGACAAATTAAAGTTCGATACATTTTTTATTGAAAAAAGAAAGGTGATCGGATCACTTAAAAATATGCCATTCGACAAAAAATAGGTTTTAAAAGGGCAAAACAGATAAAAACCGTGGGCGGCCATCGACGTCCGTAATTATATATTTAGACGTACTAATAATAATCACAATAAGACTTCACCCCTGACGTGAATCATGGAGTCCTTTTTTTTCTCCCTCTCTGCCATTATTTTCCCCTCAATCTCATTCCAACTCACAAACCAGGGAGTCAATTTCCGTGCCCCCAAAATTTAAAACGTGGAATTAATTCTATTATATTTTTACATATATATAAATATATAGAGAGGCAGCTGATGAATTATTCTCGAATTATATACGATCAATCTCTTATATATAAAAATATAAATATATATGTGTGTGTGGAAGTTAATAATGGAAGGTTCTAAGAAAGTGAGAAAGTTCTTCGCACGCGACGAAGAAATTTAAAATATGGTTTTGGTTTGGTGGGGGATTGTTGACCAAGAAACAAGTTAAAGAGGCGCACAATTAATTTGAAGGAATCGGACGTTTTAATGGCCTTCCCTCTTTATAAATTGCAGGTTATCGTCCATCATTCTTATTCGTATCACTGCAAGTCTGCAACACACACAGCATCTGATTAATTAATCAGCCGTCGTCATCCCACACCAAACACCATGAAGAAGGTCTCGTCGCTCGCCGAGCTCGGCTTCGCCAACGACATCCACCACGCCCTCTTCCGCCCCCTCCACCACGCGGCGCCGCCCTCCCCCACCAAGCGCCACACCAAGATCTCCGTCGTCGGCGCCGGGAACGTCGGGATGGCCATCGCCCAGACCATCCTCACCCAGCACCTCGCCGACGAGCTCGCCCTCGTCGACGCCAAGCCCGACATGCTCCGCGGGGAGATGCTCGACCTCCAGCACGCCGCCGCCTTCCTCCCCCACACCAAGATCCTCGCCTCCACCGACTACGCCGTCACCGCCGACTCCGACGTCTGCATCATCACCGCCGGCGCCCGGCAGATCCCCGGGGAGACCCGGCTCGACCTGCTGCAGCGCAACCTCGCGCTCTTCAAGCTGATCGTGCCGCCGGTGGCGAAGCACTCGCCGGGGGCGCTGCTGGTGGTGGTGTCGAACCCGGTCGACGTGCTGACCTACATCGCGTGGAAGCTCTCCGGCTTCCCGCCCAACAGGGTCATCGGATCGGGGACCAACCTCGACTCCTCCCGCTTCCGCTTCCTGCTCGCCGACCACCTCGAGGTGAACGCGCAGGACGTGCAGGCGTACATGGTGGGGGAGCACGGGGACAGCTCGGTGGCGCTGTGGTCGAGCATCAGCGTCGGCGGGGTGCCCATACTGAGCCAGCTGGGCGGCGAGACGGCGGTGATCGAGCAGGGAGTGCTGGAGAAGATAAGGAAGGCGGTGGTGGAGAGCGCGTACGAGGTGATCCGCCTCAAGGGCTACACATCGTGGGCCATCGGCTACTCGGTGGCGAGTCTGACTCGGTCCCTGCTGCGAGACCAGCACCGAGTCCACCCGGTGTCGCTGCTGGCGAAGGGCTTCTACGGGATTCCCGACCACCAGGAGGTGTTCCTCAGCCTGCCGGCCCAGCTCGGCCGCAGCGGCATCCTCAGCGTCGCCAACGTACAGCTCACGGAGGAGGAGGCGAGTCGACTCAGGCGATCCGCCGACACCCTCTGGGAGTTGCAGCAGCAGCTTCAGCTTTAATTATATATTATATCATTTTCCCTTTGCTCTAATATTTATTTTTACTGTGCTTTTTATGGGTCTGAAATAGAGGCAAATAATTAATTGCCTGCGTAATATTTATTGGATTTTGTGTATTTGTAATATACAGTTGTATGAATAAAATATATGGATTCCGCATAGATTCTACAGGATATATTATTATCAGAATAAAATATTTTTAATTTATGCAATCTAAATTATCATTCAAATGAAATTAATATCAAGACTATCTCATCCTATCCTAAATGTTACTAAATAAAAAAATATATCAACTAATGATAAGTCATAGATTGAATCGTACAATTAAAAAATTTAGATATTATCATAATATTAACTAAGATTACCAGCTGAAGATAAACTAATTTAAAACGCTTGCATTAGCCGTAGAGTAAACTACCACCTTTTAGGCTTCTTCTACTGATTCTATCAAACATAGCTTACAACTTTTATTTTATTATGCACTCTTGATAAATATAAATACACTAAAAAATATATAAAATTTAAGGCAATGAAAATATAAATAATAATAATAATTTTGGGAATAGATTTATCAACTAAAGAAGATTTAGGCTAAGAAGGTTATCTTATACGAACACGCCGAAATTTTAAAAAAAAACTTTTTTTACTAAAAATTTACATATAAATAACATTAATGAAATGATAAAAATATTAGATTTTTATAAAATATTATTATTGTTATTATTTTGTGAGAAAATTATTATTTAAAAATGGGGAAAGTGAAATGTGATAAAATATGAAGTATATTAACATCCTTAGTTTCCTCAAACAAACAAAAAAAATTAAAGTGCTTATTAATTTCACATAACTTATTTCGTAAACAACGGCTGATAGGTGAAAACCGGCAGCCCATCAATTTTGGACCGTCAACCTCTCTCAACGAACATATAAAATCAATTATATATGCAGAGCTGCTCCTAAATAATTATTTATTTCGTCCAAATTTTAATGGCTCGTTCGAACCTTCATGGAAGATAACTTATAGTTAAAATATAAATAAATAGTCCTTTTTATATATTAAAAAACCAGGCTATCACACAGCTCAAATATTCTTAAACAGCCGGCTCCCACCGTGTCGTATTAATTGCTCGACGATGATAGCAGATAATTTTTCTTAACTCACAGTAAGATAAACACATTTTAAATTTAGAATTTAAGTCCAGCTTCCATGAATTTAATACTTATTTAATTTTTCAAAAAATAAATTATATATTACTAAATAGATAATAAAATTAGTTACACATCTACGTCAAATTTCCGATTCCGTTTGTTTTTATCGTCGTTGGTTGTTGGATTAATTTGGTATATTTTATTGATAAAAAGGCGATGGGATGATTTAGCTGGCACCTGCCTTTATAAATAATATTCCGTTTCGGTAGAAGATGGAGGAAAAGTAAAACCGCCAACTTTGTCGATGTGTAAACCTATGAATAAAATTAGAGGAGGAGGAGGTTGGTGGATAAAACCTTCCGCTGCAGCCCACATTAATTGATCGTTTACGGTGGGCAGGGCACGCGTTGGTGGTAAATTAATTGCAAATTTAAGCCGTACTTATAAGACCTCTCCACTTCTCATTCATGGTGCGAGCGAATCATCTCATCTCCTCCTTTTTTGCTCTTGTCGCCTTTTCATTTGCTGCTGGGGGGTCAATTTCTGCAGCCACAAACGGCGCATGAAGACCTGACGTGGATTATATATACTCTGCTTCTCAAATTTAGGTTTTACAATTTTAAAAGAATATAGAAAAATATTTATTTTTAAAATAAATAAAAAATACAGTATATTAAAGTAGAGGGAGTGTTGCTCCATTTTTTTTTAATTTTTTAAATATTTCTTATTCAAATCTCACTACTTATTTTACATTATACGGTACAATTGATTACTAAATAAATATAATTATAATTACAGTACAATTATGCAAAGTAATTTATTAAAATAAAATCAAAATATTAATACATATCGTATAAAAAATTATTATTAATGGAACGGTTAAAATGACCAACTGAGAGGAGGATGATATCTAGAATAGTTAAAACAGAGTTTGTATATTATATTTAAAAGGGCGAGAAGTGAAAATTATTTGAGCAATAAGTTACTGATGTGATAGTATTTTTTAAACGTACCAATATAATAATATTTAATAGATTAAGCAGAGATAAAATAAAATTGTCTTATATTTTGCTAACAGTGCTGCTACAATGATGTTTACATTGATGTATTATTTTTCAACATGTTTACTCATCTCTTGACTCGTAGCATATATATATATATTCTAAAATAACAACTAAAATTAGTTATCAAATAAATTATATTAGTTAAAATATATATAATGGTATAATTATACTAGATAATAAACCCTGGAAAGCAGATAAAATATATTCCATCCAAGTACCACGTGTATATCATAAAATGCATGCATGCAGAAGTCGAACTGTTTATTTCCAAACAAAGAAAAAGGAAGCTTCCAATCACACACGAACACGATGGCTAAAATAGTCCAAGTCTTCGGTGGGAATTGTTGACCAAGAGCTAAAGATTAAAAGAATTAAATGCGTACGAACGTCCTCCGTTAAATTAAGAGAGAACAATGCAGCTTCCTTCTAGCTCTATAAATAGAGGTTTTAACTCCATCGAGATACATCACCATCATCGTATTCATCTCCGAGCATTCGCACGCAAACACGAGCTGCCAGCCATTCTCCTCGCTTTGCTGCACTCGTCAAAGCGCCCTCGTCCTCGTCCCATCCCACACCATGAAGAAGGTCTCGTCGCTCGCCGAGCTCGGCTTCGCCAACGACATCCACCACGCCCTCTTCCGCCCCCTCCACCACGCGGCGCCGCCCTCCCCCACCAAGCGCCACACCAAGATCTCAGTCGTCGGCGCCGGCAACGTCGGGATGGCCATCGCCCAGACCATCCTCACCAAGCACCTCGCCGACGAGCTCGCCCTCGTCGACGCCAAGCCCGACATGCTCCGCGGGGAGATGCTCGACCTCCAGCACGCCGCCGCCTTCCTCCCCCACACCAAGATCCACGCTTCAACCGACTACGCCGTCACCGCCGACTCCGACCTCTGCATCATCACCGCCGGCGCCCGGCAGATCCCAGGGGAGACCCGGCTCGACCTGCTGCAGCGCAACCTCGCGCTCTTCAAGCTGATCGTGCCGCCGGTGGCGAAGCACTCGCCGGGGGCGCTGCTGGTGGTGGTGTCGAACCCGGTCGACGTGCTGACCTACATCGCGTGGAAGCTCTCCGGCTTCCCGCCCAACAGGGTCATCGGATCGGGGACCAACCTCGACTCCTCCCGCTTCCGCTTCCTGCTCGCCGACCACCTCGAGGTGAACGCGCAGGACGTGCAGGCGTACATGGTGGGGGAGCACGGGGACAGCTCGGTGGCGCTGTGGTCGAGCATCAGCGTCGGCGGGGTGCCCATACTGAGCCAGCTGGGCGGCGAGACGGCGGTGATCGAGCAGGGAGTGCTGGAGAAGATAAGGAAGGCGGTGGTGGAGAGCGCGTACGAGGTGATCCGCCTCAAGGGCTACACCTCCTGGGCCATCGGCTACTCGGTGGCGAGTCTGGCTCGGTCGCTGCTGCGCAACCAGCACCGAGTCCACCCGGTGTCGCTGCTGGCGAAAGGCTTCCACGGGATCCCCGACCACCAGGAGGTGTTCCTCAGCCTCCCGGCTCAGCTCGGCCGCAGCGGTGTCCTCGGTGTGGCCAGCCTCCAGCTCTCGGAGGAGGAGGCGGCTCGTCTTCGTCGCTCCGCCGACGCGCTCTGGGAGCTGCAGCAGCAACTTCAACTCTAATTAATTTTCCCCATTTATTCATATTTCTTAGTTCTAATTCCTTTTGAGGGAAATAAGGCAATGCATTGCCAGTATAATGTTTAATATTTGGAGTTAGCATGATCCATGCGCATTGGATTATGTATCTGTAATTTTTGCTTATATGAATAAATCGCTTTTTAAGTTCCCTAATGAACATATAATAAGTTATATTGAGACGGGGAGAGATAGAATGTTGATGTATTTCATCAGCGAATAAAATAGTTTTAAAAAAAACATCATAATGGGATAAAACATACTTATTAAATCCTTAATTTCCTCAAAAGTCAAATGTTTATTTTAGATATATAAGTTCATAATCCTTTCTCACTAAAAACAAGCCTATCACGACTCAAATATTCTTAAACTATGGGCACCGTTTTACCAGTTACCGCCAATATTGAAAAATATATTGACGGACGACCAAATTGGAATCCATGTCATCATAAGTCAACACCAAGTAAAAGTTAGAAAAATTTACGGAATACCTTTTCAACTCCATATTTGTACTTAAAAAGAAATCTCAGTGTTGAAAAAGGTAGATGTTACTTGACAGGGTTTAATTAATTAGAGTAAGTGGGCCTAGTTGTATACTTTAGGATTAATCAAATTTAACCTACTATTGAGTCACTATGGTGAGTGGATTTGACCCAAGAGCTAAGGTTTATACAGAAGAAAGAACATTGAAAGTGGTTTTCAGATGATTAAAATGATGGTGGATTTAAACTATAATAATAATAATAGTAGTAGTAGAACTTTATGGACATACCTGGTTAAATCAAAATGGACCATTCTCATATAACCAACCATACTGGTTATAGAGGGCTGCATGTAGAGAAACAAGCTGATTGATGATCACCATTCTCAAAAGCAGTTTTTGTTAAACATCAATTCCAAAGCGAACTTTTTTAAGTCTTTACCTCACCGACGCTCAAATTTTAATAAATAATAATCTGAAACACAAGAAGTCACCACGGTCCACGTAGATAAATGTTTGATGATAACTAGAAAGAATATAACAATTCCAATAATCGAGGAAGAGTCCGTTTTGGTTAAATGCTAAATGTAGACCAAGAAGTGGTTCATTGTGTTACTACGTCTTCTTGATGATGTACCCAATAAGGGCACCGAGGAGACCGATTAATGCCACAAATGTGAGACTGAAACCACCAGAGCGAGTGCTGCGTTCTCTTTTTAGCATGTCCTGCAATAATGATTCCAGAAGCAAGTTCATATCAAAGAGTAGGAAACGTGCATGGTTTCGTTAACACGAGGTTTAGAGTTTAAAAATGTTACGAATAATCTGCTAGAAAATGCGGCACTTTAAATACCTATTCTTTTAGTTGCTTGTATTCCAACAATGTGAAATTTCATATTACAAAGGGACTTCAAAGGTGCATCCCGAAGTCTTATTTTTACCACCAAAGTATGGCTTTGGTATGGAAGATTTGGGTATATTTATGTATTACTACCTATTACCAGGTTAAAATAAGCGACAATAATGCTTGCATGTAGTTCAAAATTCTTACCAGTTCTTGTCGAAGCTTCTGATTTTGCTTAATGGCAGAACTTTTCTCTTCAGTTAATCTTGAAATCATAGCCAATGCCTGGATGTTTCTTAGATGTAACCAAATCATTATTGTGACTAAAAAATATAGTAGTTCATAATCAACAACTGCATGGCAGGTCAAATAAGAATGCCACAGACATTGTACTGATATTCGGATAAACAGAAAAAATTTCAGAAAAGCATTATAATACTAACATTTATCATAAAAAAATGACAAGTGTTTATTAATGGAAGAGGAGATAATTATCACTAGTTTTTTCATCCAAATCCAACATGATAGGGCATCCAAGTTTCTAGCAAGAATTACGGATGGAATAGCAAAAATGATTAAGTTGAAACTAGTAAACGAAATAGCAAAAAATAACTAAGCTGAAAGTAGTTGGTTCTGTTTTCCACAAATGCAAGATGCTAACAATCAGGCAGGCAAATTTTGACCGAATATTAGGCTCCAAAAATTTTGGTGCTTCATACATTAGGGGAGAAAAAAAGATAGTAAGGTAGAGTCCCAACTTGGAAATGGTAAGCTCCCACATGTAGCCACCAAAACCCATAACATTATACACGGTGACATTATACGCTTGGATCCTAGAACACTATTGGCACTATGCTGGCTAAGTAGTTCTGGTCTTTTACAACATTGATTTATGAATAAAGAAAATTTGTCTAAAATAGAACCCTAGTAAAGAGACATATTGAAGGTGGAATCAAAAAAATAAATGTCCAACAAGTTGAAATCACATTATTCTTTTAGCTAGTGCTCATCATAAGCACAAATGAACAAGACCAAAGTTAAGAAAAAACAGGAAAGCAACTTGCCAAAAAAAATTTTAAAAAAAAAAACCACTAGTAGTTATTTTGTACACGTTCGAGTCTAGATTACGTCCGATGCCGATAACAAATGAGAAACAATAGAAAAGACTTAAAACTAAAAGATATTGAAATTGTTTATTGAGAATGGAGATAAAAAGGAAGAAAAGTGACCTCTGAGGATTTTTCTTTTGAAGATCCATCAGATTTTGTTACCTGAAATTTCATAGGATTCAAAAGCATAATATGTAAGATAAACCCAGTTATTCCACATGAAGATACGTGATACAAAATAATGACATCTGAGAATGAAATGTTAAAAGATTCAAATAATTGACAACTACTTACAGAATCTTGTGTTTGCAAACTGCGGACCCTATCTTCAAATGCAGATGACCTAGGTGAGGATCCTTCTTCTGGTTCTTCAGCAACAGGCGAAGGAGGTCTAGTAGGAACATAAATGACTCTCAACTTGATCTCATCAACAACCTTACCGGGTTCTTTGTTGAACTGACAATGTAGGTTTATACCGTACAAGTCAAAATCTGATCAAAGAAACTCCAACAGAAAGAGGCATCACCTTAAGCTAATAAATTGTGAAACTTTAAGTAGCAACCATTTCAGAGGTTATGTCTTTCGTTGTTGCACCGTGCTCTGCAATAACACTCTGAAGTAGGAACTTGTCTTTACACTGCATGTCAGGTGGAGCCTCCTTTTGGGCTTGCATTGTAACTGAAGCATTGCAAAAGGGGTAACATATGCAGTAAGATCGAGACATAAAGCTAACCAGTTATCTAGCATTCCCTGTCAAATCAAACAGCTGTTTTTTTGTCGACTAAAAGCTAGGGTTTTTACCGGTGACATCACATGTGGACCTGGGTAACAGGACCCCTGTGTTGGGCCGGACGCAATACTTCTTCGGGTTGGTTGTCTTAACCTAGAATGCAAAAGGACATGGGTAAACATCAGCCTAAAAATTGTTCCAATTACCCTTAGCCAACATATATGAAATGCCAACCAAAAGGAAAAAATAAGAGAAGCAAGAAATTGATGAACCAGAGTAAAAGAGTACCTTGAAGGCGATATGTTCATCCGTCTTGTTGGTCAGCTGCATGCAACAGGAGCTCTGCTTCTTCAGCTCAACTTCTCGAAGTATAACCAGTGGACAAATCAGTCAGCAAAAAGAAAAAAAATACTTTGCCATCAAAGAGCAAAATCCATAATTACAATTCCCCAACATCCAAAATTGCAAGTCTGCAACGGGACCCATCTAAGTATCACCAAGTAGACACAAAATTTCCCTCCAATAAACAAAAATAGACCCAGTTAAGGATCACAAAAGTAGACCAGTTCGAGATCAAATGTACCTCAATGCTTCGCTCAAAGAACAAACCAAAGAGACTAGAAAAGGGGCAGTGCCTTACAGGAGAATTTGAGCTCGCCGGGCTGGACGTCTAGAAACCCGCCGTCGCTCATTTCTCCCTACCCCTTCAGATCTGTGCCTACAAGAATAAAACACAAGAAAATAAGTTGGAAAAACGCCGGATCCAGCACTTTTTATCCCCTTCCTTCGTCCTCCTCGTGCTGCGGATGGATTTGAGAGATCTTCGCTGGAGAAAGGCGAAGAGGGGGAAGAGACTCTGCAATCGCGAGAACGAGAAAAGGAGACGAACCGGGTGGTGGTTTTGGGGATCGACTACTAGTACTACTACTTTCCCCCTTCTTCGGTTCTTCTCCGTCGCTTGCTCGTGCGATAATAAAAATGCCGCTCCCTGCGAGATCACACTTTTTTATGGACGATGATACCCCTGGTGCGGGTTGTGGATGTCTTCTGATTTGCATCGGATCTGAAGTGGCCAACCTCCGGATCCGAACTCAGGAGAACAAGAGTTATCTTAATTTTAAAAAATTAACTGATTTTATCTTAAAGAGAAAAATTAGATGAATCAGTAGTTAATAAATCGATTAAAATTCAGCATGGCAGAATCCATTGATTCAGCTTAATCAAATCAATCGAAAATTTTTATTTCTTAAAAAATAATTGGAACAAATTGAACAGAACTAAAATTTCTTAGACATAAACTGAATTCTAAAAGCGAATTATTATTCAATTATCAAACATCCAGTTTGTTTGGACCAACTAGCTTCAATATCAGAATTGAAACTAAACTTAACTGTGTTTTTCAAGAGGAAAAAACTAAAAGATCCAAATAATGTGGTACCTTTATTTCTCTGCGTGCCCATCTTCAAATCCTCTTCGGTTCTAAATTCCTAATTATGCGAGAAACAAAATGGGAAGAATATAAAACAAGGATCAAAGAATAGAGATGTTACCCTGGGTTGCTTAAGCATACCTATTCTCTTGGAGTCTCGAGCAATATGTGCATTCTGAATACCTGTAGTTTCTCCTTGCAAATCTAAACGTTAGCAGCACCAGTCAAAACTAGACGACAACATTCAAGACTGAAATTGATTCTGTTGTATTTGAATAATAAATTCCATTTTATTTAAATAATAAATTAATAATATAAGTGTATAAGTCATTTTAATATTTAAAAAAGTAAAAGAATTGGAAAATTCCATTTTGAGCATAGGATGAAGATAAATACATAAGGCTACAATAAAGTTCCAGCATTAAGAGTACAAGATATTGCCAGAGTATAGCATGGGGTGAAACTTGAATCTGCACTCATCAAGAAATCAAATGACGGTAATGAACAATTGGTAAATAAGTGATACCACAGATTACGGAAACCAGAATTGTTTAAAAAGGAAAATGAGTCTAACATAAATGTATTATAATCAAAGTACAGGTATGGTAAATCAGGAGAGTTTTTATGTGTAGAACAATTGATGCATCCAAAGCACATCAATTATTCTTCTCCGGGTAAAAAGGACATTAGTGCAATATTTATATTTCACATTTATGGGATTACAGGGTATTGGAACTGAGCAACTTTAATCTATGTGAATTCAGGAAGTATGTGACCCGTGCTAAGAAATTTTTTGGTTTATTGAAACTGAAGGCGATGATGCGGCAGAAAAATTCAGCATCAATTTGATATCCAGTGGCCTCTCAAGGTAAAATTCAATTTCCATCTCCATTGACTTCTATGATCTGACAGTGGGTGCTTCATTGTCAATTTAGCATTTCTATGTAGTCATCAAGGAAATAAATCGCATGGAAAGAAATATATAATGGAGCATGATGAACCCAAATCAGTGATCAAAAGAAATCTTTTTACCATGATCTAGTATTGCCCAACATATCAAGTTACTCAATAACTTCAAACATCTAGTGATCCAGCATCACTTCTGCTCATCCTTAATCAAAATGATGTTAGTCTGGAAATTGAAATTATTGCAATTGTATTGGTGAAAAAAAGCTACATATACTGAATCTTTCAAAAGTTAAAAGATAAATAAGCTGAAGAATTCCATCTTGTATGCAGATCAATACTTTCTTTTTTGTTGAGGAAAAAGATCAATAGTTTTCGTACATCATAAAAATCTAGTCGTCTTGATTGTTTCAATCTAGTTAAGAAGAGAAATTATACAAACTCAAATTGCACCTCCCTCTTTATTGTTTCTCTACAGACTCCAAAGGCCGATATCTTCAGACATGGAAATAGGTAACAACAATAAGGCAAAGCAAAAACCAAATCAACCAATCACTAGAGCACGCATCAAATCTTCCACAAATAGATCCGGCTTATCATAATAACCCTGGGATTGTGCTAGGAATAATTCTCTTAACTTAGACCAACGTTCAAAAATTCAGCCGTCTCCACGAGAGATTCGGCATAATTTTCCAGCACCGATCAAAATTTCTGACTCGATTTCAGGGAAAAGAGGTTGAATCTGAGTGAAATTAAGAGGGTTTTTATACCGGGAATTTCTGACTCAAATAGTCGTCGATCTTCCTTGCTTCCTAGCGGATCTCTTCCCAATCCTCACTTCGATCGAAGGCCCATCCGTTCCTCCCCCTTCCTTTCCCTGATGACGCCGGTGCGGCGGCCGCTGCTTCTGCTTCATCCACGGGGTCGCCTCCCTCGAAGGCTGGGAGGGGAGCAAGGCGGGATGAGCACGGGGAAGAATGCCGGTGGATTTCATTTCGTCGACCGAGGAAGACGAGCAGCCAACGGCAGCCGTTTGATTGCTCCGTCTCTCTTCTTTTGTTTTTAATTTTAAAAAATATATTATTCCTACATAAATCTCAATAAAAATTCAAATATTATATATATATATATATATATATATAATAGTTGTTCATCTTTTCTCTTTTTTCAATATATATATATTAATTCCTATGTAAATTTCAAAAAAAATTCAAAAAAATGTTCTTCATCCACTAAAATTATTAGGAAACGTTTGATGAAAATAAATTTGTGGTATTTTCTCCGGGAAAATAAAAATTAGATTTTAAATATATTTTTTTAATTTTTTTATCTTATTTTTTAGTCCTACTTTTTTAATTAAATATTTATAATTATATGATTAGGTTTTAAAAAATCTAAAATGCTTGAAATTATTTATGAATTTTATCTGCATTTTTAAATATTTAAATTAAAAAAATTAAGATGAGCAACCAAACAACTTTAAAAAATCACATTAAAATTTTTCAACTCGATTATTGTTTTTAAATATTTTCTCTTAATAATGAAATTGTAGGCGCATAGAGTGCATCCTCATCTACTTAAAACGGTAAAATCTTTTGAGATAAATTTAATACTCAATAGATTAAAAAAACACTCTCATTTTATTAGAATAATAAAGATTAAAGATTAATATTAGAGTAAGATTCATTAAATTAAGAAAATTAAGTATGCTCATGATAAGTAGATGTAAAAGGGAGAAAGAAAAAACCTTGAAGATGAACATGCTCTTCCTGAATGGATAATTTACATGTTATTTATGAGTCTTAGCAGTGAGTAAAACGTCAAAACCAATAGGGAGAGAAAATTGATATAATATCAGAGAGATGGTGTGTGTGTGAGGGATGGAGAGGAAGCAAAATGATGGAGGTCGAGCTTTGGGTCTCCCATGCTGTCCGGGGGGGGAAGGGATGGAGTGGAGATAGTGAGTAGGAATCAATCACCGGTGTCAGAAGCATCCCATTAAATTGTCTCCCCCGGTGCCTTCATCTATAATTATCCCATATTATATACCACCATCATTATATCCCCCCTTCCCCTTCCCAAGTAACATCTTCTGTACCTCCTCATGTACCTCTCTCTCTCTCTCTTACTCTCTTGTTTTCTTCTCCTACAATTTTTGCATTTTTTTTCCTTTTGGCTTCCTTCTCTTCCATATCCCATATAAATCAATACACAGGTAGCTGTACACTTGCTAACTGAGGAAATGTTGCTCTCTCTACCTCTTCTTTACTGTACGTGTGTATACACACACACACACACACTACAGTAGAAGCAGTTCTCTTATTTAAAGAAAATATTAATAGTTAACTAGAGTTAATAGCTAGGCGGCTGCTGGCATCATTGAAATAGTGTAGAACTACTAAACAAATAAGTTACTTTTTATCTCCATTAGCAGCTGTCTTTGTCAGGTATGTTATGTATATATAATGCATTGCTAGCTAACTAGCTTAAGAAGTGGTGCACCTGTAGTTTATTATAATCCACTGCACTGATTAAGCTGATAAAAACTAACATAATATATGAGCATTAATCGTCGACTTTTGCAGCAGAACACATGTGTACATGTTTAAGGAGGAAGAGAGCCTTCGAGATGATTGAGGAGTTAGGGTGGGTCAGGCGTGGAAGGAAGGAAAAGAAAGAAAGAAGAAGAAGAAGAAGAAGAAGAAGAAGAAGAAGAAGAAGCAGTAGAAGTAGCAGCAGCAGCAGAAGCAGAAATAGAGAGTAAGGGAGGGAGGATGGCATGATGAGATGTCACATGAGGGCTTTCACGCAGACATCATGTTATCTTCGACTGCAAACAACACTTACTAAAACCTCCTCCCCTCCCCCCCTCCTCAGCTGCCTTAATTATTCTTCCACGTCGTCGTCGTCGGCGTCGGCCTCCTTTATCCTCCTCCTCCTCTTCTTCTTCTTTCTTCTTATTGCATGCATCCTTTGTTCCCAGCAGCCCTTTTTTGACCTCTTTCTCTCTTTTTATATGTATAATACATAGAGAGAGAGAGAGGTTGGAGGGGGGGGGGGATACGTGCGAGTATATGGCGTGGTTAATTTGCTTCCAAGGGAGGAGGGGGAATTGATATATAGGTAGCTTTGCTTGGCTTGGCTGCGTGGATACCTGGTGGGTTCGGATTCATATAAAGGAGAAGAAACCCAATTAAGTGGTGGGAGACATTTGTACTCTTGCCTGTGAGAGAGAGCGAGAGAGCGCTTCCTTTCCTTTCCGCCTACTTAGTCTTCACAGCAAATCTATGTCTTCCTCCTCCTATTCTATTTTTATACCTCATCGTCCTCCCTCTCCCTCTCCTCCTCCTCCTCCTCCTCCTCCTCCTCTTCTCCTCCTCCTCCGTCTGCTGCTGCTGCTGCTATTGATGGGGAACTGACGCATGCACGCACACAAGTTGTTCGACGTATTGCGCCTGAGAGTAGAGAGCTTAATTCTCCGCTCAAAGATAAGTCCAAGAGTTCATCTGCTGATATATGTGTGTATATATATTACTGTTTTCGTATTATTTTGTGAGGCCTATTTGTCAAATTTGTGCTCGAACTATAAATTTTCTTCTCAAATTAAGGACTAAATCTATTCATTGAATGCAATAAATACATGTTCTTTTCTGTGTCGGAGCATGCATATGCCAATATAATTATGCATGACTTCGCCTTTGATACAATTTAACGCTGCAGGCACTCAGTAGATTCCCAGCAGGTATGAAACCCTATCATCATTATCTTCTTTTTTATGTTTATGAGAGCAAAAAAATTTCACCTCTCTCTCTCTCTATATATATCCATACCCTGATTAACTAAGTATTATTCGCTTAGTAGATGCGTAGTTTATATAATTACTGGCTAAAATATAATGTCATTATACTTCAATTGCTATCATTATTGCTTGTATTCCTCTGTGACACTCAATATATGCAATTAATAGCAACATGCAGTAGATGTATGTTTTAAGAATTTTATTACAAGTATGAAAATAACCCACTCACTGATTTATTTGCATTTTTTTGTAGTTATCTCAAAAGAAAAATAATATGAAAATTAATTTTTTTATATCGTAAAAAATATAATGGTGTAATATAATAACATTTATCTAGTAAAATATATCTCATATTGCAATATGTTTTTTTCTTTCTCTATTTTGGCAGTGAAAGAGTATAAATTAAGAAGCAAAACTGCATGCTTTTAATAAAACTAGAGAAATATACATAGATATCATTGTATAAATTTAGCAGCTGATTTGTGACCAGCTTATGCTCACACAACTCAATTTATTTATATAATAAAATAGTAGTTCTTGTTGAATTATTAATATCCAGTGGAAGTGTATGTTTCTGGAAGTATATATATTGACGGCCATTGCATTAGCTAGTTGGCGTAATTATATACAAAACCATCATATATATATATATATATATATATATATATAATCAGCTTAATGGGGGGAGAATGTACTACTAGTTAACTAGCTCATTAATAATGCCTTCCTTCCTCTTCTGCTGGCCCTGCTCAAATGTCACCGTGCATCACTTCCATGGATAGATTTGGCAGCTCGACGTTGACGTCGAGGGAAACAGCTCCATTCCGGCCTCCCCTTGCAGCTCCTGCTCGTCTGCCCGGAGAGCGCGGTCGTCGGAGTAACCGACCGGTTCCTTGGTGCCGTCATAGCTCAGCTGAGAGGCCACGAACTTGTCGAGCACTCTCCAGTCCGTTACTTGGTCCGATGCCTGGCTTACGTTGTCGTTGCTATTGCTGTTGTTGTTGTTATCGATCGAGATCACCTCGAGTACTTGGTGCCGAGTCTGCAGCCCCGCCGCCGCCGCCGCCGCTTCGCTGCTGGTGCTATCGGAGGCAATGAAGCGGAGAGCAGTGTGGTCGTCGATGTAGCCGAGGAGCTTGTTAGGGTTCTGCTCCATTGGGAGGAGGTGGTGCACTAGCTGGTGCTGCGACCGAGTGAAGAGCTGGCGACGGCGGCTATCGACGACGACGGCGGCCGATGACTGCGGGGGAGACCCGTCGTCGATCTCCGGCATGAAGGAGGAAGCCTGATCGTCGTACCAAGTCAGCTCATCGCTCGATCTCCTCGCGGTCGGCACCCGTTTCTTGAAGACCCTGCACACGACCCATCCCTCTTCCTGCGTGCGCCAGAGATCAGAAAGGTGATGAATATGGAAAGATGACTGTGAAGCAGCTCTGGATTTGCTTTTGCTTTGCTTGCCTGGGGAGGTGCGTTTTCGTTGGTCTCCAGGCGGTACTCATGCATGATCCAGTCGGACTTCTGGCCGTTGGGCGCCCGGCCTTTGTAGTAGACGAGCGTCTTCCTCATCCCGATCAGCCTGAGCATGGCGTAGATCGGCTTGTCCCTGCCGGTGGCCTTCCAGAACCCGGCGGAGGTCGCACGGTTGGTTCGGGTTCCGGTCGGGTATTTCTTGTCCTTGTGGGAGAAGAAGTACCACTCGTTCTGCCCTTCTGCTCCGATCCTGCATATCTCTGCAATGTGTAGAAACATACACATAGCTATTGAGATGACGATAAAAAGTAAACTTAGTTCTCTCTCTGATGTTTACGTAACAAAAAAAAAAGTATGCACCTTGGAGATCCCAAGGTTCGATTTTGTATAAATCGACGTCTTTGATGACGTCCAAGTCGATCTTTCTTGAAGCCACTTTTTTTCGGAGATAGTAGTCGACGAGTTCTTCATCAGTGGGGTGGAAACGGAAGCCCGGAGGAACGCGTGAAGTAGCAGCGGAGTTCATCCTCCCTCTCAACTCTTGCTTGTAATCTGCAGCAGTAGCAATAAATGTAATCGCATGTGTATGTAATGAATCCCTGAATTAGCCGTGCGCTATGTCAGTGTGGAGTATTCATTATCATCATATGTGCATGTGATGATCCACTAATATACTGTAAGAAAAGCCATTAATGGCATGATAATTCATATATATATATATATATATATTAGAAGAATAACTTGACAGATATATTTCTGGTTTATTTGAGGTCTTTTATTCTTACTCAAATGGCTTCTAGATTTATATTTTATGTCCTAAAATTAAGTTTAATTGGTTCTCACAAGTCTGTGTCATTGATCACAAAAGTATTATCTAATAATACCTACATCACTAGACTACAATTGTTTTCAAGAAGCAGAAGAAAAAGATGCAGGAATAAGCAGCAGAAGAATTCTATTCAGATCAAAGGACTGAATAAGAAAACATTGGATCATCAGTTAAATGACCCGGTTAGATCTCTGCTGGGAAGAGAAACGAGAAGAACAATCCAATAGAAAAACAAAAGAAGAAGAAGAAGAATATGTGGAGATGAATCTTTGATTGCATTCACAAACTAAATCAAAGAAGAGTCTGTATGTGTGTGTGTGTATACATATCCATGATCGATCAAGATATATATTTAAACATTCACCTGATGATATATCTTGCCTGCAGCTCTTCTCCAGCAGGTTGAGAAGAAGAAGAATGCGCCCTTGAAAGATCGAGATACGATCTGCTTAAAGGAAAACATAATAGGGCATTTAATCCAAGCCTCTGCAAGATCTACCTGAATCTCTTTAGCTTAATTTGTTCATATAATGATCTGGAATTAAAGAGGGCAAGAAAACCTACCTTGGGACTTGAAGCTACTCGACTGCTTCAAAAGGAAGAAGAAGAAGGAGAAGGAGGAGAAGAAGAAGAAGAAGGAAAGAAAGAAAGGAGGAGGAGGAGGAGGAAGAAGAAGGAGGAGGAGGAGAAGAAGAGCTTACAAAATTTTCAAGTATTGGACATGGATGGCATATGCATCAGGCTTTCTGCCAAAGAAACATGGGAGAAGAAGAAAGAGAGAGAGAGAGTAAGGGAGGGGGTTGCAGAGAACGGAAACGGGGGACGGCAGGCAATAAGTAAAGGGGTTGAAGTTGGTTGAGATCGATCGATCGACCTCCTCCTCCTCCGCTTGCACTTTCTTTTTGACGCATACATATTTTAATATTATAAACTTCGCCAGAGGCCACCTCCCCCATTATTTCTATTCCATTCCCAAGGGGGCTAAAAGAAGTAGAAGATGAAGTTTGGAGAGGGCATGTCGTTGCACACATCATTAATTCTTTGCGTCCTACAAGTTCTTTATAAAAATAAAAAAAACTCTTACCTTTCGCCTCTTCCACATACTGATTAATTAACTGCTGCTGTACACATCCCATTCCCTCCCTTCACATGGTCTGTCCTTGATATGGTGTTACAGAAAACCCTAAATGGTAGCTGAACTCAAGATATATTTTTAGATTTTAATTCTCATCTCTACAGGAGTTGTGAGAATGATTGTTATTGAGATCAACTCTAGATTAGAAAATAATGTTTAAATCTAACAAATGCAGGCAATGAATTGTTTTCAATTTCTAAGCAGCGAGAAGTAGAATTGGATACCTGATAACTAAAATGCAATATATCTCGACACAAGTTTGGACTCATGTAAAACATGGAGATAAGTTGAGAGATGAACAGGAGAAAAAAGAGAGAGGGGGGTTGGGGATGTGGGGAAGGCAGACGTATATTGCGGGAGGAGGAGACGTAATCGAACAGCCACCTCCACTGTCGTCAACTCCAGCCTGCGCCGTGGGGCCGCGGTGGACTCATGTCTCCATCCATCGCTCGCTCGCTCGGTCGACCACTTTTCGTTTTCGAGGAATTAATTTTAAAAGTTTGTTCTTCTCTGTTGATGGATTGATGGAATTAATATAAAATTGAATGAGACGAGGACGACGTCCCCACTGGGGGGATTGATGAATCCCCTTTTGCACCTTCCGGCATGATGCTCCTTCTCCTACTCTACCTCACCTTGAAGCCAAAAAACCTAGAAACGAAGAAGAAGAAGGGCGCAGACAGCATCTCTTGTCCTCTAAGGCTGACGGCAGTGTATTGAAGGAGAAGCCTCGAGTAGTCTGAGGAGATGGAGGAGGAGGAGGAGGAGGAGGAGGAGGGTGGAGGGTGGAGGGTGGTGGTGAGTGGGGAATTGAGTAGCGAATGGACCCACGAAGGCGGAGGAGGAGGAGGAGGAGGGCTAATGATGCGTGGGGCCGGGCGTGGACTGGCCCCGATCATTAGCCTCGCTATATTTTGGAAGGTGGTGGTGGCTGGTTGTCCGGTTCGGGGACCACCGTCAGCCACCGCAGACCGGGCCGGCCGGCCGGCTGGCTTTCCACGCGCGGGGTGCAGGTGCGCTGCAGGGTATGGAGATACATGTCTTGAGGGATGAAATGTATATATATATATATAGTGGATCAGGGTATTATGATTAGAATCTAATACACTCGAACATGTTTTTTTTTTAAACATTCTACCTGATCAGAGCTCCTCCCATGTCCCAAAGATGGGTCTTTTTTTTTTCCTCTCTCTTTATATTTACATTCATAAAGTTTTGGATTAGGTTTCTAATTTTGGAGAGGATAATTTAAAAACCCACAAATATTATAAAACTCATACATTTTAATCTAAGCATGCAAAAGTATTTTCTAATTTGCTGTTTTGTCAATCAAATTCAAGTGTTTCCCAAAGTGATAAAATTCAAACACTAAAAGCTATCACCCCAAGCTCAAACTCAATATTGGACTGAACATTTGAGAGGATGTGCATAAAAAATGGTTAAGATATTATTTAGGAAAAATATTGGGCACATCTTTCATTCAAAACACATCAGGATTTATTACAAAGATATTAGGACGGAAACATTCAATCGTGTGAGTGCTTATTGTTAGTAGTTTTAACCCTATTACAACGCGACACACTGCTTATTGGGAGTACTTTTAACCCTATTACAACGCATTAAGCTCTTGTACATTTCACACAATCCCTTGAGGCATTTCATCCTCACAATGCCGCTCTCCGTATGTGATCTTCATGACCAGTGTGGTCGGATTCTTCAGTTTGCTAAAAACACCGGTGTGCTTCTGGACCTATTTGCAAGATCATGCTAATCATTAGTTTAGCTGAAAGCAGAAGTCCAATCTAAGAAAGAATTTGAAGTCAGAAGAGATGAACCTTATGAAACTGCTACCTGAAGAATCAACAGATTGCCTCGCAAACCCTCACCTAAGTTAGAGCTGCATTTAGAACATAAACCAGGAGAGTGGTAGTGAATTCAATCACAACAAACATAATCCATCAATTCTTTTTGCAGCCTGAATCAGGCACTCATGGATTTTATTTAGCCAAAGATTAATAGTTAGAAGAACTGTTCCTTCCATAGATGTTGGAAGTTGGAAAATTCTTTCAAACAACAAATTAATCTGCCAGGAGTTAACGTCAATACGTGTTTCTCCAAGCATGCCACTTCAGCTTCAGCTGATACCATAATGGGGAGACACCAAGGATGCCACTTGATATCCTTGAATCAAACACATTGAAGTTCCTGCGGTGTAAAGTGTCCAAGAGCACCTGAGCAGGCACTGCTGGCAAGAGCACTGGAAGAGCCTTGGGAGGAACGGAGGTTGCCAGCCCTCGAGCTTTCTGTAAATGAGCATTCGCAACAGATGCCATCTCAAAAATAGCATCTGAAAGTGCCTCACCAGACTCCATCTTAATCTCAGACCTGCCATGGCCTGTCATCAGCAAACCATGCCTCGCAGCCACATCAGCTGGGATATATGATATCCTCCCTTGACGATTAAGATGATAAGGCAAAGATTTCAGTAGTAAAAGAAGCCCGCTCGCTTTTCCAATATGCGAGGCTGCATGGTCAGCTGCAGTAGAGCAAATTCCACCAGCTTGTAAGGTCAAGTACAGCATTGTTGAGATAGTGTCCTCTGCATATTGCTCCAAATCTGCTATGGTTTCTGGAATAGCATTCTCCTCCTTGCTTGCATCACTTATTCTGGCATCTACTGAGCGTTTCAGCCAATGCTTGCTGATTTTATGATCTGAAATCACTGAGGAGAGAGCTTGAGCTGTAGGGTGTTCAACCTTTTTGTTGGCATATATTTTGTCTATCACATCTTTCCACCATAAGAGGCGCATGAGTCCAATTTTGGGATCAGATGCAACATCCATTACCCTTGCCGTTTCAACATTGAAAGCATGGATTACAAATGCAGCCTTGCGCACATCCTGAGGAAGGTGGAGCAGGCAAAAGTAGTGGTGGTAATCATAACTACGAACTTGCTGCACACAATGAGAGAATGCTGCACGAATGCTATTTCTATAAGCAGAAGTAGGATTCATCAATTCCTCAGAGTGACTATTTCTGCAGAATAGCAGTTCCTAAATGAATAATACCTTACATTAGTTATTTTAAAACCAGCAAAACAGGAAAATACCCACACAGCCTAAAAAAAGAACATCATGAAGACGTATCATTCATTTCATTCCAACTCACTTTGCTACCTAGGATGAAACAGGTTTCACAAATCTCCACTAAGATCCTACAGCAGAGTAAGAATAAGCTACGCAGGATCAGTAGAGGGTACAGAAACTCGGATAATGGAACCCTGAGATCCTACACCCTTGTCAAAAATAGCCTTCCATTATGCGCATAGTGATCTAATAATCATTTAAGATGCATAGTAAACTCTTACAGAAGCTCTTGCTTACATTTTTTGTTAAATGAAATGTTAGTAAACACACGGAATTCAAGGCTTCAAGCAAAGCATTTTTTTGACATGTATTACCCAATTCAACATCCAAACAGCAAAAAAAAATCCTCTGAGCCTTTTGATTCACAATTTGGACATTATAAACGACAGCAATCTCTATAAATCCTAAATTCAAATCTTGCTGTAACGACATTTGCATAGCGTTCAGAAACGTGCAGCGTGTTTCCAATAAAAAGATCGCAACAAATGCAAAAATTAGCATCCAATTATTTCTAATAAATAAACAGGAATTTAATTCAAGGCTCCAGGCAAAAAATAACAAATTTTGCATTCAGAATTTTGCAACGTGCTTCGGATCATAAACTGAAATATATCTCCAGAATTTAGCATTGCACTACTTCTAACGCACAAAGAAAAGGGCTTCCAGAAAATAACTCAAATGAGGTAACGAGAACAAGCTTTCATCCCAGCTTGGACAGAAAGGAGGAGAAGAGGTACTTAAGAAGATGAACATGAAGAAGTACCTGCAGCGAATCGGCTGTGACCGAGAAGCAGCACCCTCTATCGATCACGATCGGTTGAGAAGGCGACGACGACGAGGACGACGGAGGAGAACCCTAGCGCCGACCTTGTAGTTACCGGGTCGGATCTTTATCCTTATCTGCACCGGAGTCGGGCTCACGGGTTTAAAGGGCCATTCAGGCCTTTTTCGGCCCATCCGCTCGCTTGAACCGAAATGAACCGGTCTGGTTTGTAAATTGGACCGTCCTTGAACCACAGCCGGGCCGACCTTATAAGTTCGAGCCGATGAAGCCAAAACCACGCCGTCCTCTTCCACTTTTTTTTATCTCCTTATCTGCAGGCTGCAGCAGCGCGCCGTCGTACGCGAAGACAAAGCTTGCGATCTCCGTCTTCTGTCCCTTTCCCTCTCTCTCGATCCGTCGAGCGTCACTCCCCACCGACCGAAACCCTTCTCCTTGCCCTCTTCTTCTTCTCCATATTTATCCCCCTATCTCCGCGTCGAAGTCAGTGATGAACTCTTCTTCTTCTCTTCCGGCGACGGCGGCAAGATGCATCGCGAGGACTCCGCGCCCGATGCATACTTCGTCGAAGGTACTCTCTTTTTTGTTTTACTTGGATCTATTCTTCTGCTATTGTTCATCTGGCTGCCTCCTTGATGTTGCGTATTGTTGCCGTCTCCTTTGTTCTGGGGGAGGGCAGTGAAGGAAGGGGTGGATGAGATGGTCGAATTCTTGGCCAGCGAGCCATCCGTGGGGCTTTTCTTTGTGCAGGAGCACGCAAAAAGCTCCATGTCGTACCTTCTCGACTTTGAGGTAAGCATTCGGGTTTGTCTTCTCCTATCTGCTCCAGCCCTAATTTAAGATTGGGGATGAATCATACTGCAATCTAGGTTTTGTCCATTGTTTTCTACCTTTTGACACTCATTGATGCAAAATTGACAATTGAATACTTTTCCCCAATTGTTCATATGCTATGGTGTTATTTTCTTGTAGAATGATGAAATATCCTCTTTTAGTGGTTTAAGTTTTGATTACTTATCTTTCTACTTAGTTAGACTCCGTTGTATGTAATTTCTCACTCACTGTATATCTCCATTATTCACCTCATGGGGAAAATATTATCGAGAATAACATCTTCAGGACAAATTTGGGAAAAAGGTTCACGAGGTTGCCCTGCACACTGAAGACATAGAGGATTCTATCTGTTCGGTGAGGTTAATGACTGACTATGGAATTCCTATCGCCCATGAGATGATCAAGGACATAAATAGATCTTTGAGGGTTATGTCAGCATCCCGACCTAAGAGAGGGTATGACTGTCTTTTGGATAAGTTCTTTTCTTATGGTCGCACTCGTACTTCTTAGAGTTTCTATGGTTTGTATGCTTGTTTAGATTTAGATTGGGTCATTATCCTTCTTTAGGTTAATATTATTCTTCTCTTTACATTTTTACTCAAGATGGTTCTCTGGTTGGCAACTTTATTGTCTCCTAAATATTGGCCATTCTATATACATTGAAAAAAAGTTACTTCCTTGTCGATTTGTTGTGCACAAAACAAAGATGAATCAATAATATTCCATGGCGGTTGTTGCATATCTTGTTAAATTTGATTTTTCTGTTGTTCCTACTGGTAATTACTTAGAGATCGAACTTCAGTTTCTTGTTTAAGCTCTTAGCACCTGGAAATATGTGTGAAACAATATATGCCTCTCCTTTCTAATTTAAATAGAAATGACAGATCTTTTGACTGCTGTTTATTCTTCTTAACAGGGATAGTGTCGGCACTGTTTAATACCTTTCAAGTGTTACTTTAGCACCAAACTTTTCTTTTTAGTAATCAAATATTCGATATAATAAGAAATATATCCTCAATCTTTATGTTACAACCATTTTCTTGCAAGATGTCCAAGTCTATGGAGAAATTAGGGTTCTTAGGTCTCCTATCCTTTTGTTTACTACTGTACGTAACCACACTTTATTTTCAAGCTTTTAAGCTCTGAGGCATTTAGAAATATTCTACAATTTATTTGATAGATTCACTATGGATAAATTGCCCTACGTATGAAACCCAACCTTGGAATTACTATAACCACACTTTATTTTCAAGCTTTTAAGCTCTGAGGCATTTAGAAATATTCTACAATTTATTTGATAGATTCACTATGGATAAATTGCCCTACGTATGAAACCCAACCTTGGAATTACTATGGCTGCTACAGTTTACTAAGTGATTGTTGATGAACATCTATCTTCTCTAACTATGTAGGTTAATCCGCAACCCAAGTTGGGGTGTTCGGAGGAGAAACTACGACCCTCGGGATGCATTGATCTACGGCATTGGAAGTGATCAGCATGGCGGAAGTAATCACACCTATCTGTCAGCTGCATTCAACTTGGCAAGGCAGAAAGCAGCCGGACTCGGATGGTCTCAGCTGGATAATCCCACAGCAGGAGACCCCTACACCAATCAACTGCCGTCGTCTCGAGCACCATCCCAATTAACCCCCGGAGATGTTACCCCTCCTACGACAGACACAGAAAGTGACGAACTACCTTTGTCGAGCCAACTTTTGGACGATCAGCTTGACGACGCCATCACCGGCACTGAGATTTCGTACGTCGAAGAGAAGCCCGCTGTGTTGCAAGACTACGACACGTTTAAATCTGCGAAGGAAGATAAGTTTAAAGAATGGCTCGAGGAAGCTGCAAGTGGCGATGAACCCAGATAACTTGCAAAATCTCATTGTAGTGTGTATTTGATCTTCGTATGCCGATTTCAGTTAGTTTCAGCAATTTGGGGGCTGAGATTTCCTTGCAATCTGTAATATTTTTATCTTTCCAGTTCATTATTTGAACATATCACTATCATGATGAAGGCCAACCAAACTCCCATCTCTATCCAACACCAAAACATTTCGTTTTGTAGCTTAAACTTGGCGTTAATCTGTCACGTTAAAAGAAGTCAATCCTGCTGATATCATAGACCAACTACAACTTTGAAAGCTTACCTTCTTCGATAAAACATAGGGAATATGCAGCAAATTTGATAAAGGGGAACAACGACACTTCTCAGTGAGCTTAATTAGTTAGCTAAAAGACTCCTGCAAAACAACAGAGATATCATTAACTTGTCTATTAAGATCTCTGTATGGATTTGCAAGCTAAAGAGGGGCCCTTAACCCCAATGATTGCACTATTTAATGCTTCCAAAATAATACACATAATTGGTTGGAAGGTCAAATCTTTAACTGCTCACTTAAAGCAATCCTCAAGGACATCTCTTGCCTTATGTCCTACTAATTAGCTCAGAATATTTTATTGAAATTAAGAAACATGAAACATACCAAATCCTTAATAATTATATTCAAAACTGACTTCAATGGATCAAATGTGGTGTGTTGGAGATTTTGCATGCAATCTTAGACAATTATCGCCTTAGTTTCTTCAAGTTGCATTCCACTTCCCCAATGCCTTGAAGATCTAGTGCATGTCCTTCTCCAAACTTAAACTTGCCTTCCACAGATGTGATTCACATTATTTGGCCCCTTCCTAATCCTTCAAGATTTTTTTTTCCTCGATCATGAGGGAATAGGAAGAAGAGTACATAAATATAAGCCATCAACTATTGCGTTGTTCTCTATCGTCTCCTTCATCGACTCCTCCCCTGCACTGCAACGCAACTCTCTCTCTCTCTCTCCCTCGATCTCATCCGGTCAGTTCCTAATCCTCCTGTCGCCCCCACGCTCCTGCTGCGACCTTGTCGCCAGCGGAGCAGTGAGACATGGCTGTCGGTCTAACTCTCGGCCTCGTCGCGGCGGCCTCCGCCGTCGCTTTTCTGCTTTGCGGAATCTTCTTCCTCATCTCTCTCGCCTATCTTTACCTCCGCGGCGTCACCGGTGCCGACACCAAGTGCTTCTCTCTCCACGGAGAAGACCTCGAGCTCGGGGACAGAGATGGCCAGACCGATGACGCCACCCCCGTATCGAAGGAGGCGGAGGTCCGTCGGTACACCAAAGAGGAGGTTAAGGCCCTCCTCGCGACGGCCGCCGTGATCGGTGAGGGCGGCTTCAGCACTGTCTACCTCGCCGGCCGGCGCCTTTCCGGCTTTTCACTAGCGGCGGTGAAGGTCTACGCCGGCTGCGGGGAACTCCCCCGCCGTGCTTTCCGTCAGGAGCTCGACGTCCTCCGCCGCCTCCGCCACCCCCGCATCGTCCGCTTGCTCGGCTATTCCGAGGACGGCGGTGAGCTCATCCATTTCTTTGTTCGTACTTTTTCTTAATTCTGTATTAAAATTAAATATTTAAGTGTTTTAGGGTTTTTGTCATGAAACGTAGAAGGAGGAGGAGGAGGAGGAGGAGGAGTTCTTGTGTTGGAGTACGTACCGAACGGGACGCTCTACGAGAAGCTTCACGGCGGTGGTAGTTCATCCCTGCCGTGGTCGGCGCGGATGCGGATCGCATACGAGGTCGCCGGGGCGGTCGAGTACCTCCACGGCGGTGGCGGTGGCGGATACAGTCTTCCGATCGTCCACGGCGACCTCACCGCGGCGAACGTCCTCCTCGACGCCGACCTCTGCCCCAAGATCTGCGACTTCGGGTCTGCGAGGGTGGGGTTTTCGTCGGCGCTCCGCTCGGCAGGACCGGTGGTGGGATCACCGGGATACACCGATCCGCACTACCTCCGGACGGGGATCGCCTCTAAGAAGACGGACGTGTACAGCTTCGGCGTCATCCTCCTGGAGCTCCTCACGGGGCGTCCGGCCTCCGGGGCCGAGGGGGGGAGGATGCCGCTGGGGGCGGAGATGGCAGGGGGGGGCGCGGCGGAGGCGGTGGATCCCTCGATGCGAGAGGAGCACGACGCGGCTGAGGCGGCGGCGATGGCGGCGATCGCAGCGGCCTGCGTGGGGGAGCGTCCGACGCTGAGGCCGTCGATGGCGGAGATCCGAAGTGCGATGAGGGAGAAGGTGGGGTCTTCCGTCGCAGCTCTTGATGGCAAATCGAACGGTCAACCTAAACTACACGAAAAGAAAAATGTAACAGAGGCCACTGAAAGCAACTGAAAAAGAATTGACAAAAAGAAAGATTTATGAAATTGACAAATAGTGTTTATAAATCAATCGAAAATAAGAGGAATATAAATAAATAGTCACGGATATATCAAATATTTTTATTTTAAATGTTTTAATCTTCAACATACGAATCTTAAAATAATATATATATATATATTATTAATACTAGTATCGCTATTTTTCAGTTAAATCCAAAAGGTGAGCTTAAAAGTGTACACGAATATGAGTTTAAGTGTGACCTACTTAATGCGGGTTAACATTAAGCAACTCAAATTGAAGTAGAAGTATAGAATAGCTTAATACGATGAGCAATTAGGCCACACAAATATAAGATAAGCAAGAACGGTGAGCTCCTCGATAAATCAAAGTCAAGCTAATGATCTTAGTCAGAACTAAATTTAAATTAATTCATCTACTTAATACTTAGTAATATGTTGCATCATGTGAAGATAAAAAATATAATAGGAACTAAGCTACTCGAGCTCAACCTGATCCATTGGCGGATCGTGTCCGGCACAGTTCAAACCTGAAGCCATACTAAGTCGAACCATGAGGTCGTGGCCTGAAGGTCTAGCACGATATACGCGTGTCAGATCGGGCCTCGTGGTTTGCTAATCAGGCAGGTACGACTTGGTACTAAATGATACTGGACTAAATACAACCTGGTCTTATGTCTACACGAAGAAGCTAGAACTAATAAAAGTTATCATATGAGGGTTAGAATGAGTCTTAGATTCGTCTACATGTTTGTGATAATAATACCATGTTCGAATTCAATTATTATTTTCAAATAATTATCCACGTTTCAAAACTAAATCTAGTACTTGGCGCATTACATCGTTTACAAAACGAGGGTGGGCTGAGCTCCAAGGATTACTCTCCGCTATACTCTTCAGATCAAATCCTTAGCGTCCATCATCTCATCAAAGGGATCAAATGTCAATGGTTCAAGGTCTGCACATTAACATATATACGAGAAGAAATAGAAGTTTTAACATGCGGGGAGAGCAGGGCAACAGAGAGGAATGGCGGACGAAGAAGCCGACGAGGAGGAGGAGGAGGAGGAGGAGGAAGAAGAAGAAGACTACGTTTAGCCGTCCGTCTTCCGGTCTCCAATTTCAGCGCCTTGGAAGGCAAGCAATTGCAGCGAGAGTTCAGCAGCGATCGAGGGCAAGAGAGGCAGCCATGTCCAGTCCGCAGGAGCGCAACCGTCCCCCCGACCGAAGAAGCCGCCTCGGCTTCTCCTCCCTTCCCTTCTCCTCCCTCTTGACCCGCCTCGGCCTTTCCTCGTGCGTGCTGATGCTCCTCCTCGGCCTCTACATGGTACTCTTTCTCCGTCTCCCGGAACTTCACTTGACTCGCGCATTGTGACGAGCATTTGCGGTGCAGGTGGCGGAGGACATGGCATTGCGGTCCAAGACGGTGGCGGGCCACAACCTGGAACCCACGCCCTGGCACCCCTTCCCGCGGATCGAGCAGAGGCTGCCTCTTTTAACCTTCTTCCACTGCAACGTCTTCTCCTGCCTCCGCCGCCCGGTCCCCCTCTCGGTGTCGCCGCCGCCGAAGAGCAGCAGCCGGGCGCCGTCCTGCCCGGCATTCTTCCGGTCGATCCACGGCGACCTTGAGCCGTGGCGGCGAACCCGCATCTCGGCTGCGATGGTGGCGGAGGCGGGGAAGCACGCGGCGATGAGGGTGGTGATCTTGGATGGGCGGCGTCTCTTCGTCGATCTTTACTACGTCTGCGTGCAGAGCAGGGCGATGTTCACGATTTGGGGACTGCTGCAACTCCTCCGGAGGTACCCCGGCTTGATCCCCGACGTCGACCTCATGTTCGATTGCATGGACCGGCCCTCCGTCAACCGAGCGGAATTCAGCGCCGATAATGGTGGCGTCAACGGCAACCATTTGCCGCCGCCGCCGCTGTTCCGCTACTGCACCACCAGGGATCATCTCGACATCCCCTTCCCGGATTGGTCCTTCTGGGGATGGTAAGCATAAATTACATCATTCCATCCACTATTCAATCATAATACCACAATAAATCATTGCTTCAATCGGTTTCGATCAAAATCGTCGGGTGATTCATTGAAACCCTAGGTTTTCCCCCAAAATTGCAATGAAAAACCACCGCATCTCATTTCAACGTACTCATCAACCTGATGTGTTTTCCTAGACTGCTGGTTGCGGCAAATTTATGCTGCTAATATTCTCTACATGCGATGCTTAGGCCTGAGATAAACATCAGACCCTGGGATGTAGAATTCAAGAGCATCAAACTGGGTTCTCAAGCAGTGAAGTGGAGGGAGAAGGAACAAACTGCATACTGGAAAGGGAACCCTAATGTTCTGTCACCGATAAGAGAAGAATTACTGAATTGTAATGACACTAAAAAGTGGGGAGCACAAATAATGAGTCAGGTATTCCGTCCAAAACTCTCTCTTAACAGTTAACACCCACATTGTTGATGAAGGATCAAAGCATGGCCTTCTAAATCTCTGATCAAACTCTCTCTAAATGCAGGATTGGGTCAAGGAGTCACTATCTGGATTTAATAAATCCAACCTCTCAAGCCAATGCAACCATCGGTGAGCAACTCTAAAGCATCACTACTTTTCTATTCCTTTTGCAAAGTGTTTGTAGTATGCAGAATATAGATTCAAACACCCTACATCTGACACGTTGTGGCTTTATTTCATGGGGTTTTGGATTGTTCCTTTCAGGTATAAGATATATGCTGAGGGTTTTGCATGGTCAGTGAGCTTGAAGTACACTCTAGCATGCGGATCGCTTACATTGGTCATTGACCCAAGGTATGAGGACTTCTTCACTCGGGGTCTTGTTCCAAGGGAAAACTTCTGGCCCATCAACTCAAGAAACTTGTGCCAATCTATAAAAGATGCAGTCGATTGGGGCAATCAGCATCCCTCCACGGTATTGTTTCTCCCATACTCGTGTTAGACTCTCCTTCTCTCTGTCTCTCTCTGTCTCCCATATATGAAATAAAAAATAGCTCATAATTTGTTTCAATCTCCTCTATTATATTTTGCATGTTAAATTACTGGTGTGGTAATTTGGTCCATAATTCGAAAGTTTAATCTATAGATGCAACTTTGAGGTCTGAAGGAACGTGAAAAAGGAAGAAAGATGAGTGAGGTCTGAATGGGAAAGAGATGAAACTGATAGGTGTTATTTTTTTATTTGGACGAAGAAAAGAAAAAATATTTCTTGCTCTCCTTTTTCATTTTTCATCTAAATTACGATGCAAACTTTCTAGGTTTGTCTGTACTTTGGGGGACAAAAGGAAATCTCCTCTTTACCTATTGTTCTGGGTTTGTCTGGATTTCTTCTTTCCTAATTTATATCCAAGTAAGAAAAACATCGAATGATATAAAAAAAGTCATTATCAACATTTGGTCTAATCTGTACACAGGCGGAGGCCATTGGGCAGAAGGGGCAAACATTAATGGAGGAGCTGGACATGGACAGGGTCTACGACTACATGTACCACCTTCTCGTCGAGTACTCCAAGTTGCAGGACTTCAAGCCGGCCGCCCCTCCGTCAGCTCAAGAGGTGTGCCCAGAGTCACTTCTTTGCCTTGCGGACGAGAAGCAAAAGGACTTCCTTAAGTACACTGAACATGCCTCACCTTCCCCCTCCTTACCGTGTTCAATGGATCCCTACACCTGACCAAACCTGATTTTGTTGACTTACTTTGAGAGGGACCTCGATCCAGCTGAGTTGTGTTTGAACTCGATGAGCTTCTTCCTCGTCGCCCTCGATCAATTTAACATGTTTAGATTCTCTGCGAGCATCATCTTTGGGACTCATTACCTACACTATTGACAATAAAAATAGTAGTGAAATGGGCAAGTACAAGCAGGTAGATTAAACTCTCTTATTGTTATATATATATATATATACCTAAGTAAATAAAGAATGTATAAGTAGGTAGATGATCTAATCATTTAGTTTTTTACTTCTTATGCCACTTTAGATTATAGTTCTTTTTATATAATAATCCACCCAAAAGTAGGGCTGTCCCAGAAGATCCAGCGGATGTGCTCTTGTCGAGGACCAGAGATTATAAGTCCCACTCAACACAGTTCATGTCTAACATTGATTGGACTTCACGAGATTTATCTAATCTCGGGGGGCCAGCCAGCCAGCCTTTGCTGTTCTATCTTTAATGAAATGGATGGCCGTCACACGCCGTACGCCGGCCGGCGACTCATCCTGGCCGTCGATTCTTTTTATTTTTTATTTTTTCCTTTGACGTCCCAGATCTAACGCTTGCAGCTGCGTCATTTCCTGTCTCTTTCTCTTCTACTAAATCCAAAATAAAGATAATGGAGGGATATATTTTTGTCCCCTCGTCTTATTTGTTAGTTCGATCAGGAATTACTAGTCATGTAATCACGGCATTGAAGTCACCCTGATTTAAAGGGAAGCATGTTGGATTGCTTTACTCCTGAAGACTGGCGAGATGGTTGGAAATTAAGCACACTAAAAATGAGTTGCATATTGGTTGATTGATGATTGATATTTTTATTCAATTGGAAAGGAAAATGAGGTGGAATTCAAGGTAATAATGTGATGCCCAGTATGGGACTCACCTGGACCTAAAGATAAAAACATGTTGGGAGTTGTCATGGTAAGTGGAAAAGTGATGGCTTGACCATTGAAGAAGACTAGAGAGATAGTTGGGAATTTAAGCACACTAAAAATGAGCTGCAAATTGAAGGTGAGCTGAGTCTTTCAAGTGAAAGCAATGCAAATTAAATCATCTAGATTAGACCGACTGACTTATTGATAGCTCTACATGGAAGGAAGTTTTTACTTAATCAAGATGGCCTTACTGTATGATCACAGGAGTTTGCTGGTAGAAGAAGTTTCTAAAATTTAGCTCCAGTAATCCCCCCAATCAATGGTGAAGAATTAGGCAGTGGATGAACTCAAAGGATGTTGTAGATTAAAAACTCACTGTAGAAGGGACCCAAGTCCAGTCTCCCAAACCGGCTCAAACCTAATCCTGGCTCCTATTTCTTTTCCTCCATCGGTTGGCCCACCACCTGTTTGCTTGTTTGCCTCGCTCAATAATATGCGCCCCTCTTTCTGCCTTCTTTCCCAGCTCTCTATTATTAATCGCCTCGGCGGCGGCGCTGCTCCCGGATTTGGTGTGCCCATTTTGCTACTTGCTACGGGTTAGAAGTTTACCTGATCGATTCAATTGAATTGATGACGACGGAGAACGGCGGCGGCAGCTCGATCGCTCTCCGAGGCCTCCCCTTCCTCAGCGGCCGGCGCGCCCGGGTGGTGTGCATGGATCAGGGACAGGAGCAAGACCTCGACCTCTTCCAGTCGCACGTCGCCGACCGCCTCCTCGCCCTCTTGCCGCCCCCCAGCGCCGCCGCCTCTGGCAGCGACTCCTTCAACCAGCAGCTGCCGCTGCTCAGCCTCGCGTTCCTGTCGAAGCTGCTCGACTCGTTCCTCTCCTGCGAAGAGGAGTTCCGGTCCCTCCTCCTCCTCGGCTGCGACCACGCCGGCCTCCTCTCGAAGCCTCCCGCAGACCGGGCCGTGGACGACCTCCTCGACCGCGCCGTCAAGTCGCTTGACATCTGCAACGCCGCCTCCTTCGCCCTCGACTCCCTCCGCCACTGGCATCGTCACGCCGTCACCGCCGCCTCCGCGATCCTCCCGGAGCACTGCGGCGATGGGGCGCGCCATCGCGCCCGGAGGGCCCTCGCCAAGCTCCTCCCGACGGCCCGCGGCGAGGGATCGGGCTCCTCCGGCCGGTCCGGTAGCGGGCAGATGCGATCGCGCTCGGGGAGCGTGCCCAGAGGCTGGTCTTCCACCCGGAGCATCCCGCCCGCGCCGGCTCACCAGGCCAGCCTTCGCGGCGGCGAGGCTGGCGGCGCGGGGATGGCGCTCGCGGTCTACGCAATGAGCTCCGTGCTCTCTTTCACCATGTGGACCCTGGCGGTGGCCTTGGGATCCCAGGATCGGAGCGCAGGGCCGCCATCGGCTCCGGTGTCCCCACGGCAGCACCTGCGATGGGCGCAGGCGATGGCCCTGCTGCAGGACCGCATCGCGGCGGAGTGGCGGAGGAGGAGGGGGGCAGCGGGGCTACTGGCGGAGATGCAGGCGTTGGAGAGGTGCGGAAGGGGGCTGATGGAGGCGGTGGGGCAAGCAGACGGGCCGTCGCCATCGCCGTCGGAGGCGGCGGCGAAGGCGGGGGAGCTGGGGGAGGCGTGCGAGAGGTTGGAGGAAGGGCTAGGGCTGCTGGAGAGGAAGGTGAGGGAGGTGTTCCACCGGGTGATCGGCACCCGGGCGGAGGTGCTCCGCTGCAGGGAGCACAGCAGGCGCGCCGCCGCGGCCGCGGCCCCAAATGCCTCAATCGCATCCTTATAATGACAATGACAATTAAGATGAGGGATTTAATTGCACACATCTCTCTTGGTTTTGATACAGAGATGAGAAGGGTGGTGATGTGCTTGTGAATATGGAATCCAGGTGCCAAGTGGGAGGAGAAGAAAAAAAATTACTTTGCTTTGCATCGACCTATGTCTTCAATTTTTTTTTTCCTTCATGTTTGTCTTATAACTTTTTGTGGCTTTAGTTTATAATCCTATCCTTCTCTGTAAATTGCATGTCGACAATGTGGAATTCAACTATCTAATTCTTGCATGCTTCTCCTCCAATCTTTTTTTTTCCTCTGCAATTGCTTTAATTCAACACCGAATAGGATTGAAGAAGTTCCGGATAAGGAAACATCAAATTGGGAGATCGCTTCTTTCAGAGTGACAGAGAAGCCCTGCCTTTTTTGAATAGTTTGAGTTTTAAAGTTCCAAAAGGAAACAAAGCAAAACAAAGGAACGTGCTTTTTCTAGAGAAGTAAAGACTAAACAGGTACTTCTAGGGGGAGGCATAGATGAACCATCTCCTCCACAACTGGACATTATTCAATACTTCTGACAGAGGCGGTCTTTCTACCCCACCATGGCACTCAGCAACCGGTAGGCGACACTTGGAATAGGAAAAAAGGGGCCAAAGCTGCCAACAAGCAACAACGAAGCCTTGACAACAGTTGGCCTAATACGATCACAATCATGCAAGTGAACAAACACATCAAGTTAGTGGTGAAATCATCCGTAAGGAAAACATATATTAGAACACTATAACAATTACCAGTGTGGTTTTGGAAGAAAAGCATTATAGCAAATGACAGATCTCATTTGTTTGTGCAAAGGAAAATTGCAATGTAAAAGTGAAAAGGCAATCGTATTACATCATTGAAAAGGGTTTTTATAACAAGCTTGTTCTCTTTTTGTAAAATATACTCAAGTTATCGAAACTAAAACAATTTCAAGCATCAAAATTGGATGCATGACAAGAAATGATCAAAGAATTGAATGATTACATTAACATTTAGGGAAGTGAAGCACAACTGTCTGAGTGGAGGATAAAAAGCTTAGCTGGTCTGGCATGGTTTTATGAGGAGCAGCATGTGCTCTTCTGGTTCACAGGCTCTCCACGGAGTTGCACAGTGGGAGGCCTTACATTTGCTGAAGGCTGGCTTGCCATCCTGTGAGCAATGAAGATAGTTCAATAGTTGGATATTAGTCATTCCTTATCAATTAGACAGTACAACATGTGAGAAGTTACAACGAAGAGCCCCACACCTGCTCTTGATTGCAGCAGTCATGGCCATGAAAGCCTGCTCAACGTTTGTTGCATTTTTAGCACTAGTCTCCAAGAATGGAATTCCAATTTGCTCAGCGAATCCCTACGAGTGCAAAAAGGAGCATGGTAAATTGTAAATACAATGGTCCATAATAAGAAAGACAAAAAGATAAATGTCCAGAACAAATTTAAAATTAACTGCAACTAATCAGAGCGAAACAAATAGTTACATCCTACCATCTACGTCATAGATGCTTCCTGAACAAATTTAAAATTAACTGCGACTAATCAGAGCGAAACAAATAGTTACATTTCATTCTCCATTTTGCCAATCTCTTGCCTTTTTCACTCTATATAAAATAAATGGTGAGAACTAATCCAGTAATGTCATGATAAGAGAGATATCAATCAGAAATATTACTTATTTGAGAATTTAAAACTGATCAGAAATGAATGGAAATATATCACTGTATGACAAATAAAATTAAAAGAAGTGTTAAAAACAAAGTTAAGCAGACTTTAGGTTGTAATAATTTCTCGTATTTGGCCTAACTATATCCATGAAACAACAACGATCCATGAATGGCGAAGTGAATTTGCAAGAAAGAAACAAGTCTGCGTTGGTTAACAGGTCCATGCAATGCATGCTAATAAAACATGCCTTCTCAACCAATTTGATTAGGTACAATAACAATTCACATATTACGCAATGTTTTCATTGAGTTAAATTAGTATATGGATCATAGAATAGAAAGAGAATCACCTTGGCTGTCTCATATGAGACAGCTTTGTTTGCAATAAGATCAGACTTATTTCCAACCAGAAGCTTGTTGACACTTTCGCTTGCATAACGATCGATTTCATTCAACCATTGCTTGACATTGTTAAAGCTGTCCTGGTCTGTGACATCATAAACAACCTACGGTGGAGAAAGATGAATGTCTCTAAGAAAACAAGAAAATCATCTAAAGAATGTTATTTATGCCCTCCACTTGGAAAGACCCTTGCACAATAGAAAGAGGTGGGAGATTGTAGAGCATGTCTCCTTTGCATGTTTTGACAAGAATTATATTCGGCTACAAGAAACTAAGTTTCCTTTCACTGCAGTTGGCACTTGGAGGTGCTTTCACTTGAAAATACTTCAAGCCTAAATATGACTTTCCTAGTGTAAAAGAGAAGAGTAGTGCAAACTTACAATAATTCCATGAGCTCCACGATAGTAGCTGCTAGTGATTGTTCTGAAGCGTTCTTGGCCAGCAGTGTCCCACTATGACCCATAAATTTTACAATGTTTATAAAAAAGAAAGACCGATGCTATTCATATACCACTAAAAGAATAAAGGATTAACACTGATGTATATACAGAATTAGTTTATGTCAGTTCCAACTGATAAAACCCCAATGTCAAAGTGCATAACTCTTGCAAACTTGCAGTCAGAATGAACGTTAAGCCCGTCAAATACCAGGAAACTATTTTTTAACATGATGAAACAAGTCCTAATTCTCTGATTGAATGGGAAATTATATTTAAGTTAATCATTGATCTTCTTCAGGAAATAAGCCAACATCAAGTTGCAAGCTGATCATAGCTATTAGTTCCTTATATTTTTCTAGTCTACATATTCTCCTGTAATCAAACTTGACAACCTTCAAGGCACAAACAGTAGGAGCAACAACATGGGTGTTTAGGGTCCAAAAAATTATATGTAGGAATACTCTATTTATTATAAGAAGCAAAGGAACACACTAAGTTCCATTAAAAGTTTTTCCAGAAATGCCAAATCATATGTAAGCATGGATCTTTTTGGACAAAACAACGTAATAGGTCCATAGCTATAGGATCTATTTCAGGTGCATAGGTAAAAGTTTATTTTATGTGAATATCTTGTGTTAAGGTGTTTCAGATTGTTCCTTGAAGGATAGAAAATCTAACAAAGATATCAAGAATATCAAGATTACTCACAATCTGAAGTTTAACAGTCTTCCCATCCTGTTCCACAGTGCGTATTTTCTGCAAATATCAAAAGAAGATGATGTTAAATTCTTCATATTAACAAGGCCATGACTCAAAGTAGGTAAGCATACTCACGAAATCAACCCCTATGGTGCTGATGTAACTGTCCAGATACGTATCATCCTAGCCAACAGAATGAAATGGACAAATAAGAACAAATAGAAATTCAATGAACAATAGAATGTGTTTACTGTGACACAAATACGACAATGCATTCATTGCTGTAGACCATTATGTAAAACATTGAAAACCAATGGATATTGTGTATGAGAGGATATCCATCACTGGCGAAGGCCTATAAACATGCTGTTGAACTTGAAACTACAAGGATAACATGAAAATTGCAGAATACAATACAGATATTGCATCATGCCGTACTGAGAACTAGATTTGGATAATGCAACATGAGACTGGAGATGCCCATTCAAGTACTCACCGCAAATCTTAGAAGAAGACAAGATTTGCCAACACCAGAGTCACCGATAAGCAGCAATTTGAAGAGATAGTCACTGCAAGAAGAAGACAATCTCCAGGTTAATCTTGTTTGACGATTTGTTTTTCTCGAACTCAAAGATCACATGAACACTTCAAAACCAACTCAAAGAAAGGTTTACCTCAACCAGTAGAATAGATTTTTTTATGCACTAATTCATTCCCTTAATACACCAATCGTCCAGGCTTGAAAATATATTTTGTGATGTAACTTACAATTAGTCACATGAACAACAAGGTGTTTAGCCTTCGCTATGCTATTTGTACTACCTTTTAGACAATAAATCAAGAACAGGATTTCGAGACGATGCAAAATGCAATGCATTATAAACAGGGAGTAGGAGATCCTAAGCATCTGGAGGAAAGCAAAAGGAGCACTTTTCTAAATTCTAACTGACAGAAAGAAGCAGACGATAAGCCATATGTATGGAAACACTAGGTATATAGGATAAAGCCGCCATTCATATAGGCATTTCCGTGTAATGTAGTTGGCAATAACACGCATCGGAAATGCTTCCGTGAAAGAGAATGACGCATCAACACCAACAAGTTCGAACACGGTACACGTCTCATATTTCTTTTTCTGCTTTTCTGCTTCTTCAATGGCAAGATCTTACCATCCTGATTAAAAACATTATTTCCTTCTATTTGCATCCGCAATTACCAACAACAACAACAACTACATTGCATAATCCAGATCTGCCAAGTATCAGCGCCTACCAAGCATCAGATCTGGATCACGACGTCAAATAACCCTCCGACGAGAAAAAGATCCCAAGCGAACAACACGGCCACGCAAACGCGGCAGATCCACGATCGGCCACAAGGAAGGCATTCATATAGAGGACGCACATTGCCGATTAAATCCATTTAAGTCCAACGAGCAAATGAGAAGGCGGAGGAAGAAGAAGGATACCAACTTACTATTCAGAATTCATCGCCGGACGGTGGTGAAATGCGGCGGATCGCAGCGGCGTTTGGAATTGAAAGCGATTTAGGTTTAGGAGAGCGCGAGTGATCGAACGATGGAATCCCTTCCCTTCCCTCCTCCCCACTTCCTGTTCTGCTCTATTCGTTGAAATGGACAAATTTTTATTTTGTATATATATAAATAAATAAATATATTACTAATCAAAAAATATTTAAATAATATATATATATATATATATAGTTTTATTTATTTATTGTTTGATGTTGAAGAAATAAATAGTTACTAATTTGGGCTAACTAAACTTCTGCCCATATCAATTAAGTCGAACATAAACCAAATACTAATAATAAATAAATGTGTTCTTATTTCAATTGAGGAGTGAATTTAAGCAGAGCATACAAATTTGTTATAACAAAAGGCTCTTTTTCTTATATTTATATGGAAACAAAAATGAAATAAAGGTCATATCTGCACTTTGTAAAAATTTCACTGCTGCAGCTTCCAAACAACAGAGTGCGATAAGTTTGACTGCTTGCCCGTATAAATTTGACCCAATTTGGATCATATTTGGAAGAGATTTTTATGTCCAAGAATTAATGAATAATTTGTCTACAGTTCAGGGATCATCGAGCTTCCAGCGTCCGACTATGGCTGCCGGCGCTGCACCGCCCGGAAAAACTGCTCGCCGACGATTGCGAACTGAGCGCCTGCGCCTTGCTCACGTAGAGCTTCTTCACGTTCGAACCCTGCTCGCTCAGCAGCCGCGCGAGGCTCCTCTTGGCGTCGGCGCGGAAGGGCCCGTCCGCCGCCATGAGCCCGTCCACCAGGTGCAGGTAGGACTCCAGGTCGTGGCAGCAGGCCGGGTCGGCATCCGGCCGCAGGTACGGCGACCTCCGGCTGTCCACCCGCAGCTCCTTTCCGACGTGCTCGTACCCTTGGGAGCCGCCGACGAACGCCGCGGGCACTCGAGGCACCAGGTCGTGCGCGTTCACAACCCGCAGCACCTTCGCCCCCCGCGCCTCCACCCTCTTGGCGAACGCCCGGTTCCCCACCCGCGGCGACCCGAACGAGAACACCGCCGTCGGCACGGGTACATTCGCCGCCACCTCGTCCGCCGCCAACACCGCCAGCGCGGCCCCCAGGCTGTGCCCTGCCACCGTGATGCTCATCTCCTCCCCCGCGTACTGCTCTGTCAGCCTCCTCACCTCCTCCAGCACCGCCGCTGACAGGCTCGGCTCGTCCCGCCCCGCCGTCTTGTACAGGCTCCGGAACCCGCATTCCACCTTCGGCGAATCGTCCCCGCCGTCGTCATTCTCCCCGATCGGGACCAGTCCGGCGCGGAAGTTCTCCAGCCACTCCAGGCAGGTGGAGGTGCCGCGGAGGGCGATGACGACGTCGCGCCGCCCCATTCGCCGGATCTCCCGCTCGCTATCGCAGACGGCAACAAACCCGACCCAACTCGTCCGCTGCGCGGCCATCATCCACGGCGCGACGGCGTCGACCCACGAGGGGAGCTCGAGGGACGCGGTGGCGAAGAGGTGGCGCGTGACGCGGTAGCTGCGGTCGGGGAGGGGGACGGGGCGTGGGCAGCCGGGCGACGCGCCGCCGGGGTCGGAGTGGAAGGCGTGGTAGGCGGCCTGGACGAATTCGCCGTAGCGGACGAGCTCGCGGCGGAGGTCGGGGTCGAGCGGATCCAGGAGGCCGTCCCAGTCGGCGGCGCCGTGGAAGCGGCGCCAGCTCGGGGCGATCCTGCCGCGGGGGGAGGGCCGGGCGGAGCTGGAGAGGAGGCCGTGGAGGCGAGCGAGGCTGCACGGCGACATCGCCTCCTCCCCCTGTTTGGGAGAAGGAAGAGAAGAGGCTGAAGAGGTTCCGATGCTGAGGAGATTGAGGAGGAAAGAGGAGCGAGGCTCGGGGGGTTCCTGGAGGAGGAGCGGCGGCGGGGGAAAGGGAAGAGGAGGAGGCAGCGTCGGGCGGAGGACGCGGTCGAGATTGGCGAGGTGCGTGGAGGTAGAGATCGTCGAGCTGTCGAGGTTGGGGGACGCGGCGACCGCGGTGGGGAAGTGGGGGTCGAGCGGGGAGAGGTGTCGCCGGCGGAAGGTTTTCCGAGCCGGTGAGAAGTGGTGCGGCGTCCCCGCGATGGCGACCCCCACTGACATGGGCGAATCAGGGAGGAGGAAGAGAGCCGAGGAGGAGATCAAGTTGGGTTTGCATGGTGAGACGATACATATATAGAGAGAGACGTACCCGCACGGCCTTGTTCGTCCACGTCGAGGGTAGACGGTACACGTACGTAGCTTTAAAGTCAAAGTCAAACACGAAACCGAGCAGCCTAACCGCGAGTTTTCAATTCCTACCTCAACAATCGAATGCGGGTCGGATCGATTAAGTTTACCTAATCGGGTTTCAAATCTCATAAAGTTACTTGGTCGGCACGGCTAAATCCGGTTGAAGGAGAACTTAAAGAGAATGCGTCCAACATTAAAAAATAAAACTCATGAGCAGTTCCGGGTCCGGACCGGTTTTGACTTTTGAGAGCACGCTCGCTCGTCAGGCACACACAGGAGTCAAACCCGTTAAAGGAGACAGGAAATTTAGTTGAAGTCCTCGCTCGGAATTAATCCGCACGAACTCGTGTCCGAGAAAAATTTGAAGTGTCGGGGTAATAGAAAATGCCAACTTCCGACATGTTTCCAGGTTGACTTCTCGCTCTCTCGCTCTCTCTGTCGAATCGGATCCGGTTAGAGAGATGACATTGATCCGTCAAAAGTCAAAGGAGGGACCGACATTAATTTCTATGGCTACCTCTTAATTACCTAAGAAGTGACGATGATGGAGTTAGGTGGGGTCACCGTTTGACCGGCACCCAAAAATGTTGACTATTTTTACGTGCATCCTTCGCACCGACTATTCTAGTCAGCAAAATTGATCTAACTAATTAAAGCATCCAACTTTTTAACTCTGATCCAGATCAGATTAAATTCCACGTGTACGCATCCGCAGCCATCTCGGTCTCGCGGAAGCGGCCGTCCAACGCCGGCGGAGTAAAATGGCGGGCGTGGGAAGCGCAGCAGAAGCATCATCGAGCTGAGCGAGAGCTGTTCGCCCTTTTGGACTTGGACTTGAAACGGCGCGCGCACAGTGGGTCGTTCAAAACATACGAGGCATTTAATTCAAATGTGATCGCATCGAGGTGGGTTTTTTTTCCTTTAGAAATAATTAACAATAAATTTGAAAAATCCAAAATGTCTTTTAGGTCAAAGTCAGCGAAAGTAATATAAAATCTAAATCCATATTTAAGAGTTGGATAGTGTTATGGTTACATGTTTTATTAGAATACTATTGAATATTTAAAAAAAAAGAGAGAAAACAGTCAGCATCGAACGCATCTATTAGCTTACCTAACTATAATTAATTCGGAGCTCATGTGTCCAATTAACTACCACATAATATAAAACATGCGGATCATAATTAATCCCCCGGTATGAAAATAAGCAAAATTATCTGGACTTTTTTATAAAAAATGGACCATTTAATTTTCCGCTTGTTTGGATTGATCGGAATCCCATCAGGAGACCGGTGATGGAGACACTGCCGACATCAATCTTCGTGCCAGCTGCAACCCAATGGACGAAGGAAAATTTTAGTCAACGCAGGGAGATTTTTTAAAATAAAAGAATGGGTCGTTGGACGAAAGAAAAGTCAACACCAGTTCTATCGACGTTTCGTTGGTCAACGCATTTTTAAAAAAAATTCTCTCTCGTCATCAGCATGGGCTCTTGATTGGACCCGGATTCGGGTTGGGCTCCGGCATTAATGAGATCGGGACCGATCCGTTAACGATAATAATAGTAAATGGCAAGTTTTCTTACACTGCCGCTATTTAGGAGTCGTATCAGCGGCGACGGCCTCTCCTTCCTCCGCCGTCACGTACTTCTTCCAGAGCCAGTGCCGCCGCCAAATCCGGTCCATCGTTTCGATCGGGACGCCCTTCGTCTCCGGCAGCAGGGCGGCGACGAACGCCGTCATGACGAGCACCCACGCGCCGAAGTAGAAGAACACGCCGGATTTGAAGCGGCAGAACATGGCGAGCATGCTCTGGCCGTTGACCGCCGAGAGCAGGAACGACACCGCCACCACGATGCTCTGCCCAGCTGACCGGACGTCCAGCTGCAGCACCTCGCTCGGGACGAGCCACCCCAGCGGCCCCCACGATACGCCGAAGCCCGCCATGAAGACGCACATGAAGGAGAGGACCAGGCCGGCGTAGCCTCTGCTCACCACGCCGCTGTGGTCGCCCAGCTTCGCCGCTAAAACTCCGCCCACGATGAAGTGCGCGGTGGCCATCAGCGCTCCGCCAGCCATGAACAGCGCCCGCCGCCCCAGCTTTTGTGCATACAGCCCATCGGAGATCGATCATTAGGTAGAAAAAGTAAGGATTGATCGGTTAAAAGCGTTACCCTGTCGACGAGGACCGTGGCGAGGACCACCGACCCCGTGGTGATGACTCCGGTGATAACCGTGAATAAGAGGGAGGTGGACTCGCCCAGGCCGATCATCCGGTAGATCACCGGAGAGTAGAAAGTGATGACGACGACTCCGGTCATCTGCTTGAAGAACGGGATCAGGAACGCCATCACGAGCTGCGGCCGATACTTCCGCCGCAGGATTGCCAGAAGCGGCCGCTGGGCGATCGCCCGTGCGGCGTCTGCGGCGGCGATCATGTCGGCCAACTCGGCGCGGACGTCGTCGGTGCCGCGGAGCTTCTGGAGCACCCGGGCGGTCTTCTGGATCGAGACGTCGGAGCGCTGGACGAGGCTGTTCGGCGTCTCCGGCAGGAGGAAGGTGCCGGCGGTGAGGATCGACGCCGGAATCAGGGCCACGGAGAGCGAGATCCGCCATCCGAGGTTGGAGTGGAGCTTCTCGGTGCTGTAGTTGATGAGGTTGGCGGAGAAGATTCCTGCCGCGACGAAGAAGTCGAAGGCGAACCCGACGGCACCGCGGTGCCTCGGCGGGGCTATCTCCGACAGGTACAGGGGGACGGCCTGGTTCGTGAAGCCGACACCGACGCCGAGCAGGACGCGGCCGAGGATGAGCATGGGAACGTCGAGCGCGAATCCTCCGAGGACGGCGCCGGCCATGAAGGCGGCGCCGCCGACGATCATGGACGCCCGGCGGCCGAAGGTCTTCGTCACCGGCGACGCGCAGAAGGAGGCCAGGAATCCGGCGAAGTAGAGCGAGGACGTGAACGCCGTCAGCAGCTGGCTGTTGAACCTGCAGTAGTTGCTCGTCGCCCCGGCGGCGCTCCTCGCCTCGTGCATCTTGGACGCCACGTCTGGGAAGAACTTCCTCAAGAACGGCTCCATGGACGTCACTCCACCTGCAAAAAAAAAAGTTAATCAAGTGCTCCATCGACGATCTGCTCCCCGCAGGCAGCTGTTCGATCGATAAAGAAGGAGATGCGCCGAACCGGAGATGCCGAGGTCGTAGCCGAAGAGGATTCCGCCGGAGGCGGCGAGGGTACAAGTGAGGATGATGAAGGGGGTGATCCTTCCGCCGTATGCTTCCGTCTTTCCAGCGAGCTCTTCCGCCATGGCTGCTGAGAAAGACAGGCAGAAGGGAATCCAAGACAACCTCCTGCATTCGCCGTCAGCGTACGAATTTAAATACATTATTCCAATATAATAAAATATTGGGATAAAAAAATTCCGTAGATATTTTTATTCCAAAATATATCGTCCAATTTTGGATAATACAATTAATTCGAAATATTATGTATTTTTTCCTGCTTCGGTCAGATGACGACAGTTACGGTTAAATAACTTTAGAGACATCGAATGGGACAAAGTTCAAACTCTGGATGATGAATGAACAGTGTCCGACCAAATAATATATTTCGATGGCAGTTTATGATGATCGATCTTAATTGTCAGTGAGTGTTAGATACTTCTTGAGATAAGGCGATGGTTACTGCTTCTAAATTTGAAGTCAAACTTTAGCTTAAGTTTATTCTAAAATAAGAAAAATAATTCAGCAAATTGATTGATTCCTAATTAATTAAATATTTTATTTTTTTTCGTGATGACTTAGAAGATCGTGCTTGTAGAAAGTCTAATCATATTAAAAATTCTAAAAATAGATAAAATAATCTTACTATATAAATCAACGAATAGATGAGCTAGATCTGTAAACAACGGTGATTAAAGAGTTTTACACGTTCTTATCCTCTATTGCTTAGAAGGTCTGCCAGGTGCATATTAATATTGACGTTGCTGTACAGTATAAATTTATTAAACAGTACGATTCTCTAAGAGTCATCGAGGGTGTATCGAGGTTTTTTTTTCCTTCTAATTTTGATAAAATGAATGAAATCAGAATAAGTATGCTGTGATTATTATAAGGTGAATAAAAAAACTACTACAAATGCTTGTGACGCCAAAAAAACAACGGTATAAGAGTTGATTTTTAAAACCAACCTAGATGGAAATATAAATTATAACTAGATATAACTTTAAAATTTAAAACAACTAAAATTAGGGTCTTTGTCGATTTAATCTTACTTACTAAGTATAGTTGGGTGCTAAATATAGGTTTTTAATATGGGCATATATTCTTCTCCATCCATTTATTTTTTCCTTCTTTTTTCTTCTCATGGTTGATGAATGTTTGAAACTTTTGTCCACTTTATATTCTTAATGGACAGTATAAAAGTGATAAGTATTTTTTATTAGTCATTATTGACTTTGCTATAAAAAGGAGAGAATGTGATGCTCCAACTTGAAAAATATGACCATAAAGTAAATGATATAAAACTTCTAACTTATAATTCGTTGAAAGATTAATTGTGAGATTTCATGGTCCAAGAACAATATAAGGGGTTGATTCTATTCTACCTCTTGGCTTGCGAATCTTTAAAAATAAATAAATTAGAAAAAGTAAATATTTCTCGAAGCTATATACTTAAAAAAGAATAAAATTAATTTATTTATAAATTTTTTAGGATACTACTTTTATAAAGTAATATTTATATATTAAAAAAATAAAAAATTATATTTATTTTAATATGAAACTTTTCATCTGAGTAATTATACCTTTTGAACCAAAGGTTCTAAATTTAATATTTACTAAATTTTAAAATAGAGTTAAATAAGTTACACTAATAACGAAGATAAAAATGTCAACAAAATAAGACAAAAAAAATCTTAACTGAGATATATTTTTATATCTAAAGAGGTTAATGTGACTGTTCCAAAATATCGGATCGTAAGAAGAAAAAAAGAGAGGATACTTTGTCCCGCTAACCTTCTCGGGTCGGGTTAATCTGAACCGGGCGACCGACTTTTTCGGTCCATTTATTATCTCACAACGAAAAAACTAACAACCAATAAGAAGATCCGGCCCGTTAAAGCCGAGAAGGGCATCGTTTAGCCCACGAAAAAGAGGGGCGTCGTTCTCCTCGTCGTCGTCGTCCAGCGGAGCGCGACGTCGCAGCGAGAGGAGGGCGATTCGGGATGCAGAAGAGGGAGGCCGGAAAATCCGGCAGCTCTTCCGCCACGCCGGCCAAGCGCGGACGTCCCTTTGGCAGCACTGCAGCCGCCGCTGCTGCCGCGGCGGCCGCGGCAGCTGCGGCTGCCGCGAACTCGGTTTCCTCCGTTTCCGCAGGCGACGCGGCCTCCCCGGCGTCTCTCCTCGGCCCTTCGCTCCAGATTGCCGCCTCCTTCCAGGGTTAGCCTCCTGCCCTCAGATCGTCCCTGTTTTTCGTTTCCTTTGTTGTTAGATTAGACGTTTACGATCACTGATGGGATACTTCTTTTGATGTTTAATTTGGCTTTGAACCGAGTGTTTTTTGTTGTTTTGTTTTTGAAATGTTTTTGTGCTCCGAGCTGCTGAATGACAGAAGAATTTCTATTCTTTAAGTTCTGGAAATGCTTGTGAAGATACATACTGTTACAATTCTCAGTGTTAGATGATTTAACTTTTGATGCTCTGGTGTTAATTTACGTTTGCACGAACAAATAGTTCATGACCTTTACCATCTTCCAACTGAATCAACGTGGTCAACTTCCTATTCCAGTAATGCAGTAAGTGTTTAGTCAGTGCACAGCATAATAGTCAGTCCACCGAGCTGCACTTTCTTGTATTATTTTATTGGTGATAATAATTAAACAAATTAAGGCTTTGGCCTAATCAGACATCAAAACTTTAATAATTTGTTGAAGATATGTATACTTTTATAGCGGTGACTAACAGTAAAATAAATAACAGCAAGGAGCAAAAGTGAAATGAACTAAGAATGCATCATTGCAATAGTGATGAGCTACTGTTGCAGCACGGGTGTTCTGTCATATCACAAAGATCCTGGTGACCTGCATGGGATATTTACTGTGTTATAGGAATAGTGTTAAGAGTAGGGTCACTCGACAATGCTGAAGGAATATAATGATGGATAACCCAATACAAGTAATAACTCAAAGAAAGGAAGAAGGAGATAGGAGATATTAAGTAATATGCAGCATAAGACGAAACATATACAAGGCCCTAATGTTTTAGAAGAAATATTATAAACAACTTCTAACATGAAAAAGAAAATTCAATTTCTACCAATCCATACAATGATCATGGATCTGTTTTTTGATAACCTAATTGTAAACATGTGCATGTTACAGTTTCCTGTTAGTTACTCTACTGACAAAGCTTTTGCAGAACAAAATAATAAACGAATTGTCTTGGCGTTGCAAAGTGGATTGAAGAGTGAGCTGAGATGGGCATTGAACACTCTTACTGTGCTTTCTTTTAAGGAGAAGGATGACCTACGCAGAGACTCAACAGCGCTTGCTAAGATACCTGGATTGTTGGATGCACTCCTTCAAGTAGTAGGTGCTTCTATCTTTTCTTTTTCTTATTTCTCTTTGTATTAGAGTATATCTGTTTGAATCTTAAAATGATGCAGCATGGGCCATTTTGAATTTATTTTGTATTAGGTGATCTAATAGATTGTTAGCTTACTGTTCTTGCGCGTTAAGTTTCATAATGATCAAGAGCTCAAGAACATGGATACAATTGCCAAGATCACTATAATTTTCTATCTTTAATTTTTTTTTCTGAACATTACTCCTTTAGTATTACCTTTTTAATTTAAATTTTCATGTCATCTTCTGCATGTAAGGTTGATGACTGGCGTGATGTTGCTCTCCCTCGAGACCACACAAAACCAGCAAGGATAAGAACACTGGGTTCCAATTCAGCAGTTACTGGGTTCGGGAATGAGCTTGAAGCAACTAGCTCTCTTGATACTACTTCTTACTCTGGGTATGTTTGGCAAACTTCTCATGTCTAGTCATCTTTTCATACCCTTGTACCATCACGATTTATATTGTATTTATTGCAGTCGTAAAAGTTCATCTAAAATGGAGGCTTTTGGTTCGAAAAGGCAGCATTCAATTGACTGGTGGTTTGATTACGATGGTTTGTTTAATGTGGATGAAGAAGGCCGTGCAGAAAAACAGCTCTGTGCTGTTGCTGCTTCCAACATAATTAGAAATTTCTCTTTCATGCCCGATAATGAGACAATCATGGCTCAGCACAGACACTGCATGGAAACTATGTTCCAGTGCATAGAAGATCAGAATACAGGTACAAACCTATTCAATATGTTTTGTTGCCTTCTAGCACAATGGTCTATCAACATAAGTTTTTTTTAGAACTTGGTGAGACTTGAACTCATGACCTCTCATATCTCCCGTATAGAGCCCAATTACTCTAACCAGAGGATGTACACTTTGTGTGTCTATCAACATAAGTTGGTTTCGTTATTCTGAAGTTGCACATATATGCTTTATTTTGCTGCATTTCCTTTCAAGGTTGTCAATTGTCTTCATTGATACACTGGCAACACTGCATGTTCTGAGGCTAATTTTTTATCATGACAATAAAGGTGAGTTTAATTTCATGATTGACATCTAGCAATATTAGACTTCATGTTTTTCTAAGTATTATTCGTATGGATCATTTTCCTCATGCTAGCAAAGGTTGCAATATTATCCTGTTTAATTTGATTGTGCAGAAGATGAAGAACTGATAACCAATGCACTGGAGACTGTTGTTAATTTAGCACCACTTTTGGACCTTCGTATATTTAGCTCATCCAAACCATCGTTTATTGCAATGACGTAAGTTTTAAGTAAAATCTTCCCCTTGTTTATTAGCTGCTAGAATTTTTTTCTGTAATCCTACTTTCTGTAAGCAGTGAGAAGCGTGCAGTTCAAGCCATCATGGGCATGCTTGGTTCTTCAGTCAAGGCATGGCACTGTGCAGCTGCTGAATTGCTTGGACGTCTCATAATAAATCCTGATAATGAGTCTTATCTTCTTCCTTCAGCTCCAGAGGTCTGTAACCTCTAACCAGTTAATTGGTCATTCAAATCCATCATGGTTCTGCACTTGCAATAGCATATGTGTTATAGCCATTGTGGATGTGTACTGTGTAATTACTTCTTGTTTATGTCCATCCACTGTAGTATTATGGTTTTCGAATTTTACTTGCATGCTATTTAACCAGCCACTATACTGGAAATATTTGACCAGTGTCAGTTGATTTGGAATTTTTTTTGTCCTTGTTTAGATATACAAGCGACTAGTTGACCTTCTTAGCTACCCAGCCGTAGATGCTCAAGCAGCTGCAGTTGGAGCTCTCTATAATCTAGCAGAAGTAAATACAGATTCCCGGCTGAAGCTTGCTAGCGAGAGATGGTTGGTCTCATTTTTAAAAATCAACTCTTTCCATGCTACTATTCTTCCTCTTAACTCGTGCAATAATCAAAACCAGGGCTGTCGATAGATTGTTCAAAATAGTGAAGACGCCACATCCGGTGCCCGACGTTTGTAGAAAAGCTGCAATGATCCTGGAAAGCCTGGTCTCGGAGCCCCAAAACCGAAATATGCTCATGGCTCATGAGAGTAGCTTCGTGGAGATCCTGATGTCGGATGGTAGATACTCCGATACCTTCGCCCGAATACTATATGAACTGACATCCAGACCAAACAACAAAGCTCCTACTGCCCGTGGTGTCTGGGGGATGTAAACTTGCCTTGAGACCTTGACAATATCATGTATAATTTGCTCCTGTAGCAACCTGCAGTTGTTGTGATATAATGTGTTTCAATCATTGACCCTTGTTGTAACCCCCCAAAAGGCAAAAGATGGTAAGATTATATCGAGCTTGTAATGAGAAATATTGCTAACTGGTTCGTGTTGATGTGTTTATATGCTATCATATATGTTCAGCTTTAAGCAGATTCTTTCTTGATAGTGTTCTTCAAAAAATTACAGTACAAAACAATGTGTTCTTTTTTTCTTCCTTGAAATTCACAGGAAAAGTTCTCTTTTTTTTCTCTCTCTCCTGTGGAAAAGGAAAACCTTGCAGGATGGGCTTAACCTGCGTACAATTAACTTCAACACCGAGATAGGAATCAGAGGACGAGCCACAAGCACAGCACAATACAATACCCATTAAAGGGAGAAAGGTACTCATTCCAAACTTCGCCTCCCCCTCTCCCATTCCGAGCTCTATAAAATGGCCTCCCTCCACCATCCCCGCCTCAGACCACAATTCAAGGGCATTGTTCTCTCCTGTTACTTGGTTTCTCCTAGTTCTGCTATAAAAATGGGCCTTCTCTTCAGCCTTCCTGGGAGGTTTGGTAAGTACCTTTACCTGATTATGGTCGATCTTTGCCATCCGGAAGAATGCTTGTGAAATCTCTTTTTGTTAGCCTTCTATCTCTTCGTGTCTCGGAAAGCGAACTGCTCGTCAACTGTTTGTTGAAATGCCAAGCTGAAACCATGAAGGAGAAACTGGCGTGCTTTAACTTGTAGAACAAATTGCACTAAAAGGGGGACAGGGATGAGAAAGTAGGAAAGAACAGTGATTTAGAGGAATGCGGATGTGTATCTTAACCCTAAATTTGATATAAAACATTGTGGTTTTGGTACACTTGCATAGTTCTAGTTTATGATGAGTTTGTTTTTAAAATTTGTTTTACTGTTTGCAGGCTTTAATGTGAATTCAGTGGCTTCAGATCAGGTCTATAAGGAATTCTTCGAAAATGTAAAAACTTTCGACGATTTTTATTGTAGTTTTATTGAAGTATGCAGGTAAAATTCTTTGCAGCTAATCATATTTTCTGTGTGCTTTATCAATTTTATGAGCTTCTATTTCGGCTGTGATGCAGCAAATTTAATGAAGTCATGCCTGGTAAACATTATATTATCGACGCAGATAGGGAGCAGATAAAGGTGAGTTTGTTCGTATCATTATTTGCATACCTAGTGATGCTGTTCTAATTTATTCCTCTCTTAAAAGAAAACGTCCACTACTATCACATGATACCTTGTTGATGAACACTTTCTTATGCGCATGCCAATTGCCAAGGAAGTGCATGAGCAGGAAAACTCTTGCCTCGATCATTACATCTTTGGCTTATCATTTGCGTTTCTTGTGCTGTCATTGACTTTAATCCTCGTTAGTTGACACCTAAAATCTCCAGAATCAGTAACATTTCTCTCTCCATATGCGTCTTGTTTCCTTCTCAACTTCTAGGAGTAGTTCTCTCAATCAAGCTGTTCGCTCGTATTACTATTTTGCTAAAGTTCTTGCATTCTGTGTATGCTTTTTTCTTGGAATCAACTCGATGCAGGCATTCTTCGATCGCGACTGGAATAAAGAAACAGGAGAAGAGGAGAGGAAGAAGCTCCTAATTAAATACATGAGTGAAAGAGTCAAGGACTCCAAGTCAAGATTCCCCGTCATGTTCATCACTGCATTCGCCGCCCCCGCCGCCGGGATCCTGCTGAAGAAGTCCGGCGAGAAGGTGCCGCAGCTCAAGAAGCTCCGAATCGACCTCGTCCCGGATTTTGTCGTCGTGCCCGGAGTCACCTTGTTGTCCATAATAGGCGTCAGATTGCTGAATCTGAAAACAGCATCATCGAAAATAAAAAGCAGCAACAAACCCAAAACAAAATAAGCAGTAATAGAATGCAAAAGAAATGATTCATTCACCAGCAAAGAAGGGATCATCTTTTATTCCCAAAGAGCTGTGAAACTTCATCAGCTTGTCTCATGGCTGTGGTTGAACTGGTTGAACTGTTTGTCGTCTGAATTATCAATAAACGAATCAAGATATTTATATGTGAATATTTGTGTCGGAGATCCATTTCTTCTTGCATGTTCTTCTTACTAAAATTTAAAGTTTGTCAACGGTTTGACACTCAGGTGACATGACATCCATGTAGACTACATTTCTGTTTTTAAAGTATAGTTTATAAGATCTGTAAAGTTATGATATAATAAGTTAGGCTTAGGCTTTACAATGAAACACTAAATGGCTTAATTTATTTACCATTTTAATTAAATTACTAAAACATTTTTTTGTTATAATTCCAAAAAATAATTAATCACAAAACTGTAAATAATAAATATTATTATATTTTTTAAAAATCGATAATTACATTTTTTTCAAACTTAAATTGATAATTGCATTGTTATTCTCTAATTACACTTTTGACTCTTTTAAATTTTTAAAAATAAAAATATTCCCTAAAAATTATATACTTTATGAATGTTTTACTCTTAATTTACTAATATAATAATTTTAATAATATTTTATTATATCCCCCATATATCATGCTATATGGGATGATATAATATTAATATTATTAAAACAATCATTAGAGAAATTTTTATTGTTTATATATATATATATATATAGGGAGAGAGAGATTCCACTTAAGCTCTTAAAAATTAGCGCTGCGGCGGGAAAGCGGAAGTGGAGGCGGCGGACGCCGATGAGATGAGAGGATTTAGGTTTTATATAAACTCCTCTCGAGATCCATCCATCCTTAACTCCAATGTTGGATCGGCTGCTTCCGCAGGTTGCTCGATCCCTGGCTTCTCTCTATTCCCTCAGATCGCTTTGTGGGAAAAAGAGTCGTATCAGGTAAGGAGTCCATCGATCTGTGTTTTTGATTGAGACACAACTGGTCCTTTACGTTCTCTTGCGTTTTCATCATTAAGTTCTTTATAGTTTGTGATGTCTAACACAGAGCGCAGCTGAAGGGGGAGGGGGCAGGTGACGTTGGGTTTTATTGCCACTCCTCTTTCAGTCCATTTCGATCTCATTGATTTCGAATTAGTGAAATATCTGAATCCGGCTTCACTTTGGCTGCTGTGGTTGCTTATTCTGTTGCTCGATTCCGGGTCTTCTCTTCGGATTAAGCCGTGGTGGTTGTGTTGAATGACTCTCCTGTTAGAGGATTCTATTGGGCCAAAGGTCTGCTTCAGGTATTTTATTCATATGATCGTTATACCCGCCATATCTCAGTTCATCCGAGGTTTCTTAATCCTTTGTGTTTTACCGCTTTTAAATCATTGAGTTCTTGTGCTCTTCTTTCTGTGCCAAAAATGAAGCTGAATACTACCCATTTTTCTAGTAGTGTGTTATGTTGTCTATAATATCATAACGTTTACTATATATATTTTTTCACCGGACTTGACTCTAACGGCATAAGAGAGAACCTTTTGTTTTTCTATAGAACATTTGGGACCATAACTCCTAATTTGACCCTCTTTTTTAATCTGAACCACTTCAACTGGAATCTCATAAAAACAGACTTAATTCTAACATGGACATGACTATCTTTGTTTCGTTTAAAAATTTAGGGGCTGACAGTTTAATATATCAACTATTATGTTTCAATTAGGCAACCTTTTTTCTAAAAGGCCTATCTGTTTATTTAAACGCTGAATGTGTTGGTCAAATTCTAGTAGATTTTTCCGGGCCGAATATTTGGAGTGGTTTAACTGGGGCGTCTTTTTTTAATAAATGAATTTTGCGTGAAGTCGAAACTCTTGCTCTAATACCACATACTGTTTTAATCAGTTGACATTCTTTCCAGAATCGTAGACCGTAAGAATTCAATTTACTCATCTTTATTCTCAATAACTAGTGCATTGTTTTGCCAATGGTCTCCATTCGATCAGAGTGATTCTAAAACTTGTCTGTTGAGTCCACAAATGTTGACACCAGGTCACAAAATTTGACTCCTTTTTTTGGCCGGAGATATTTAGCCATAAACCTGATAATAGGAAGATTTGATTAGCCTGAAGTATCGTAGATCTGAAATTATCATGAAGGATGTTCATTTGTTGAAATAAAAGTCTGAAACTTAGAATGCATTCTACAGGTGAAAGTAGGAACGTCGAGCACGTCTGCATATAACAAAATTTATTGAATTTGTCACGTTATGCTGATGTTTTACTTGGTATCGCTTTGAGACGAAATTGGTACAGAGTAAAATACGATCCATTAACAATCAGTTAAAATTACAAACTCTCGGAGAACACACAGCATAATATTGCAAGGAAAACACGGTGTTTTGTACTTTCAAATGTTCCTACAATCAGACTGAATGTTCACAATTGGACATGCTAGCATTATTTCAGCTTGCTTTATGAAACCCATGAACTGTCGAGGTACGATTGAATTTGACTGCCATCTACCTTCCAGACTCAATGTTCAAGGCTGACATTTTCTCCGAAGTATAGTGTGTAGTGGTGTCTATTTCCTGATCATTTGATGTTGCCACAAGCTGACGCTCAACCTCCTCATTTTGTGGTACCCATGAATTCTGTTTCAGTTTCCTTAACTTATCTAATTCTTCTGCTATTTCCTTCATAGTAGGCCTCTCTTCTCCACTAATCTGTAAGCATCGTTTTGCAAGATCACTGATTTCTTGAATATATTCAGCGTCTGCATCATCTTTTACTTGATCGTCTAAGATCTCCAACAGTCGATTCTCTTTCATGGCCAGAATGAAAGATAGTGCAAGGCTCCTCTCTTCTTCAGAGTCTTCAAAGTAAACTGCCTTTTTTCCAGTCAGAAGCTCAAGAAATACTACTCCAAAACTATACACATCACTTCTGTCAGTTAATCGACACGTTTGAAGGTACTCAGGATCTAAGTAACCACATGTCCCTTGTACCAATGTAGCAAGCTGATCCTTATCCTTTGGTATGTGCTTTGAAGCTCCAAAATCTGAAACTTTTGCAATAAAGTTCTCATCTACAAGTATGTTGGAGGATTTCACATCTCCATGAATAATTGGGGGTGATGCTGTTGAATGCAAATAAGCCAATGCATCAGCAGACTCATAAGCAATGTTTAGGCGAGCACCCAAAGATAAAGGAGATATGCTGCGCCTTTCATGGATCAGATGAAATAGGGTTCCGTTGGGGACAAACTCATATACCAATATAGGAACATCCACTTCTAGACAACAACCCAACAGCTTAACTATATTCTTGTGATTGACTTGTGATAGAATAAGCATCTCTTTTCCATATTCTTTCCTTTGGCTCTCATCAATGAACTTTGATTTCTTTATGGCAACGATGCGGTTGTCTTCTAGGGTTCCTTTGTAAACGGTTCCATGTCCTCCTCGCCCAAGGATTCGACTTTTGTCAAAATTATGCGTTGCCTTTTCTAGTTCTTTTATTGTAAATATCTTAAATATGAGACCTTGCCTTCCCTTGATTTCTTCCAGTAATTGCCAACCGCCGTGTTCTTTAAAATATTTTTCCTTCACCTTCGTAAACTGTTTTCTTTGATAAATCATATAGATGGACATGCTGCAGAATAACAAAAATGCTATGCTGCTGCAAATACCTGTTTATTGATGAATGCCATTTTCAACTAGTGAGGCCTAAAAAATTAGGCAGAGAGAACATGAAATTGTTTCTTTCTTGCATGGTTTGTATGTTTTGGTGAACACTAGGAAAGCATCTATAACTTAGAAGAAAATTTCAAAAGACAAGGCTAGTGAAGACAGAAGAATTTGTCAGTGCTATGAGAGGAACAATATGTGATGTTTACTGAGTTTCTAGTGAATGGTCCTCTACTCCTGCATAGTGTACAAAGTGCTAAACCAATGTGACGATGTCGGTACGTATGATGATTAAGGTTCTTTTAGGAAAAGAATAATCATGAGGTGTCTAATTATCTAGCCACAGAAAATTCCGGACTTCTAGCATAGATGATTGAGGGAAAAAACTGAGGGTGAAAATGTTTTTTCACCGGATCAGAAGATCGTCTATTATTTGCATCTGCAAGCAAGGAAACTAAAACATGGCCAACTAATTAGCATGATTGATTTTTCCTAATTGTTCAAAAATGACAAACCGTGACTACACTGAACTACTTGGTTAAATGTTTGCCTATTATAGGAAAACATCCCTGATTAAACTAGGAGTATGGACTATAAATTAATTTTTTATTTTCTTATTAGAGTGGTACGACTCTATCGGGAGGTTATGAGTTCAATACTCACTAAGTTAAAAAAAAAAATCTATAAAGGTTGTTCCGGTATCAGTTCAGTCTAGTTATTGTGCTAACTAAATACAAGTTCGAAGAAAGGGACTGGGAATAGAAGTTTGTGTTCTGATGTAGATAGGATTTATGCCACGAGTTCAGCCTGTACTAACAAGCTAGTTTGTTGTCTTAAAACTTTCACATCACAAATTGGGTTTTCCTCCTCTAATTTCTTTTCACATGATTTTTTTTTCCTTTTTGTGAATCATATCCCGTCATGTACATACGAGCATGTTGTTTAAAGATTTTTCCGTGTTTTCCTATAGAACAATATGAAGTAGGGTTTGATCTGTTCCTTTTCTTAATCATCAGTTGTCTTTTTGGCCTTTTCTATTCGAAAACAGCTTGCTATGGAATTAAAGCATCAGTAAGCATCTGAATACGAATCGGCATCCATCTTAAAACAGTGTTAAGCGAAGTCAAGGCTTTTCTGAACTAAAACAGTGTTAAGCGAAGTCAAAGTTTTTCTGGAAGAAATATTACCTATAGACAACTTCACTGCCAGGGGAAGTTTCTGAGGAGGGTAGCATGTTCCATTGACAGGGTTCCCGTGCCGGCATAAACACCTGTAACTTCCAGGCATATTATGGCAGATCTCCGGGCATAAATTTGGATCGGTGCATTCATCGATGTCTGCAATTAAAGGATTACTGGAAAGATTAGATCAAGTGCCAATAAGCAGAGTAAGGAAACAGAGAGGGCAATGCTCAACAGGCCTTGGCATCCATGTTGGAGATACGGGTTGCCCCAATAACCACTTGAACAGTTGCAAAGATAACCAGGTCCATTGTTGGAGTCCACACACTCGCTGTTCTTGCTCTTGCAGGCGTAAGAGGTCATGTTGCGCTTTGCTTCTTCGCATGTCTTCTCCGCGACCACCCAATCCAGCACCACCGGCGCTGCACCATTGTTCTTCTTCACGAAGTCGAGGGTGGTGACATATGATGTCTGGAACTGGAAAGAAGCTGCCTCCATCAGGACTGCGTAGCTGCAATTGCTAAAGTTGTAGATGCTTGAGGTGTTGAAGACGCCGCTTTCGAACCAGACTTGGTAGTAATGAAGGCCCTTGGGGATGGGGGTCTGACAGCACCCAATGCCGACACAGGAGTCATTGCTTAGGCTTATGGCGTTGGGACACGTTGTCACACAACCGGTCTGATAGTTTCTGACGTCGCCTTTTTTTCCGTTCATTCCGTCGGCGATGTAGGCGAGGGTTCTGCAGCCGATCACGGTGAACTTGTTTTTGGTATAGGAGAATCGGTATCCATCTGCCAATTCCATATACCAGATGTCCTGTTTTGCTGACTTCATGTTCCTTTTATCTACGCACTGGGAATTTATTTGATTGAGGAAGCGCATTTGGCCCTGCAGCAACGAGATGTCGAGGAGCTCCGCATCCCCCTGGAGCGCTTTCTCGCTGCCATCGGCCATCTTGTTGCAGTTAAATGCGAAGCTCCTTCTGATGGAACAATTGAATCCGATTCCAAACGGGTACGGCACGTCCACCCCGCCGCAGGATGGTCGGCAGCCGGGCAATGCAGCCGCAGACGCCGCTGAAGCCATGAGCAGCTGCTGCATTGGGGCCACCAGTAGCAGGAACGCCAGCGCAGGCAGAGCAGCTTCCATTTCGTTGGAGATACGAGGGAGGAGGCAGCAGATGAGGACAATATATCTCCATTTGGGTGTGATCTAAACGTGCGTTTCCACTTGGGCAAAAGAAGTCCAATATCTCTCTTTAGTGCTGCTCCCAAGTGTGATAGTGACCTGCAAATTCTCAGACGGGCAGCGGGCGTTTGTGCGAATTATCTGCAGAACAACTGAGGGAGTCGTCTGCACCAGGTATTCAAATTATTACACCATTCACTGTAATACGTCATTTCGGTATAATTTGCTTCTATTATGATTGTTCACCCTTTATACCTCTCCCAAACTACTAGAGTCGGCTTCTCAAAGCATGAAATAGAATCGAGTTCGTGTGTTCAGCGATATCTTCGTCATCCTAACCCTGGAATACGTATTTTATTTACCGTCACCATCACTATTATTTCATGTAGTTAAATCTACAAAATAAAGACATCACTCTTAGTAGACGCCTAACTAGTAGATTATCTTTGAACCTTTTGTCAATACATGTACACCAGCAAGTTGACCTTTTTGTCTGGACGTGCTTTTCCAGGTAATTTCTTTCTTGATTCGAAAATGGACTTTTTGAGGTAATTGATTATTCCATTTTATTTTTATTGATTTGTTTCCCACCCTCCTTTAACTATTTATTCCCGCTTTTATACCTCTCCTTCCCTACCCTACTTCATGATAAAATAGAAATGAGAAGATTAGGCACCGCTATTATAAATATTGGTACCCTTTCCCTTTTCCTCCATCATGATCATGATCATGCCTTTGGCCAAACTAGGTCATCTCCCTCTTCACCATGTTCTGAGTAGATTTTGGCGGGCGCACCATACTCCAATTCCATAGGTTGACTCCGGATTGGACGGACATCATTCAATTTCAAGCGTGCTTTCATCTTACTACTCATGTGACAGAATAATTAAGAGTGGGGTGCAGTGGATTATTTTGTGTTTATCCTTTAATCCTTCAAACTTAGGTATTCCTTTTTTTCCCTCACTTTCTATGAGTTTCTTTTCGTTGGTTTTACTTTTTTTTCCTCAATTTTTTTCTCTTAGTACATGATTTTTTTTCCTAATGCACTTGCTTCTTGAGTTTTCTTAATAACTTATATTAATTATTTAATTTTTATTCTGAAACTATTCTCACCGCTGTGAATTAATTCAGATATATAAATATATAATTATTTTGTGCAGTGCATACATAATGAATCATGTGCATCATGCTGCTAGGTTGAAATCATTGTTCTGTTAGTGCTCTGATAGTGCTCGTGTCATTAATGAATTACGCTATCTTTTATTTCTTTTTATAAAACTTCCTTTTTTTTAAAAAAAAGTTGTGATTATTTTCTGAACTGGAAAATGTCGTGTTTCATTCGTTGCCTCCCAAGTTATGTTTTCCGTGATTAAATAAATATAAATAAAAACGAGAGAACGTCTCGACTAATTCCGTCTCTTTCTTTTCCTTTTATTTTCCATCATTACTAAAAATATCTCAATCATAGCCCATTGTACGTTGGACCTGGTCGGCCACCTATGCATAACATAGTAAGCAATGAGGAGTAGATATGGGTGGCATTTTCTAGCCTATCCTCTTGTGTTCAATATTGATTTAGACAAAATTCAATTAGCCTGGAACCAAAGATTAAAGTTGATCAATTTTAAAAGCCTAGAACATAGACAAGGTTAATTACCAAGCATGTTCATCTGCTACAAATAAACGAGAGAACATAAAAATGAGAGACGACGTGATCGTTTTGCAAATGAGTTTTCTATGAATATTTGCAGATAGACAAAGTGGATTCATCAAATTAGGCTTCTATTAGTGCAATCATTTACTCCGGCTTCCAGTTTCTGTAGCTGCTCGTGTAGATCGGCATTGCTCGTATTATCTTCCAACCAGATGATAAAATCTGAAGCGGATTCTGCTGTCCATCAGGTATCTGAGCCTTTATATCGTCCTATTCCCTGATTCAATTGCTGCTCCTTTGTCGTCTTTTTTTATTTGATTTGACTTTTGTTCTTCCAGTCTGGTGCCTCCTTGTTTGATTTCTTTTGCTATGGTTTCCTTCTAGGGAACGAAATTAACTTGCCGTTTCCAATTATCTAGCCTGAGAATAATCTGGCAACAATAGAAGGGACGGTTCCTCTTTCAATGTGACATGATTTACTTTTCTCTTAGGTCCTCCTTTGATACTCCATCAACCTGTATTCAAATACCATTTTTAAGTATTAAGGCATGTATGATATAGATGGACGTATGATTAAAATGTGATTCCAACCCAAACTTGCCCATGAAGAGATGCTCCATCAACCTGTATTCCGTATGCTCTGTGTAATGTGTTGGGCCCAACTATTGAAAGCTCATACAATCACTCACAACTGTCACAATGGGGCGGCTTCCTTGTAACTACATAACATAACAGGGAGGGATTTTTAGAATTTGTTTGTTTGAGCCCCATAATTTAAGGGAACCCTCATTAACTTTTGTTAGCTCTAAGTTTGAAATTTAGGTAACCAAAACAAGAGTTTTGCTTTAATTTAGAATCTGGGAACCTTATGACCGAGATTTTTATGAGCCACCTTCAACTTAACTGACAATTATATCTGTGTACAGAGACGGAAGAAATTGATCCAGCGGGAAGTAGCCAGGGTGAGTCTAGGTTTTTCAAATTTAGTCTATCTAAATAATTATATATATATATATATATATGCAATTTTGAACCTTCCCACGTTAAAATTTTATTATTAGTATTTTTTAAAAGGAAGTCCTATTTTTTAAAATATACTATTTATTTTCATTTTTTTACACGTCATGGTCCATATCATTAATATTATGAATACTGAAATAGTTTTCTAATTAAGTAATACGATGTGTAACTAATACTGTGATGGATATACAATTTGAAGATCTCGAAGTGCATTTTAACCCAAAAAAGTTATCTTCCGCGATCATTTCTCATAGAAAAACCATTATGGTGTTCACGCGGGACTTTAACGAAGAAAGGAGAACAGTAGCTGAATGCCTCAATCTTTTCCATATAACATATTAAGCAATAGTGATATGGTCGAATTTTGGATTTCCTGCCAACCCTACGCGACTACTGTTGGCTTGCACTGAATATATTCATTACACAAATATAACTAATGCATGTAAAATTATATGATCAAGTCAAGAAAAGGTAACGTCGAGACACAAAGAGGCGGCATGCAGCGATAGCAGAAACAAATTCCAAAACTTTGCGGAAGCAAATGCAAATAAGTACATGAAAGCATCATTTTGTGTGTCTTAAGTGCAAACACTCACCAGCATTCAACTCAACCTGTTAAAAGTAGCACACACACATGTAGTAAATATAACCTGACGACGACGTGGAGGAGGGGAGCCTTCAGGAAGCCAGTAATGTACAGTGCATCTAAGATCATGAGCTCCTCTCTTCTAGGTTCAATCTTGTCGAAACAATTAACCAGCTGAATGAACCTGATCTCATGCAAACACGGTGATGATAACGAAAATTACACGAGTATGGGTGCAGATGAAACGTTGGCCTGGAGGGTTGATATCATCTTTGCCATCTTCTCTCTGAAAATAATGCAGCTTCAACAAGTCAGTGAGGTGAAGAAAGGAAGAGGAGGTTAATTTGTTAAACAGAAAGGGAAAAGCTGGATGAAATTTAAAAGTTATGAGTATACTAGGGACATAGATTTGCCCTCCTACAATAACATTAAACTGGATTCCTTCTCGATCATTACTAGGGATGCAGATGGATTGAGCTTCTTGCAAGCAACTTATAATTCGGCTCTGTTCAAGCTTTAGTTTTAGCCTCGATTTCTATATTCCGAGCTTGAACTATATATATGAGATAATAATCAATAAAAAAACTAAACTAATACAGTGGAATTTAATTTTATACAGTAGGAAGAGCTAAATTTAAGACGAGGTAGAGCTTATTTAGCTATGTAAATATGCCAAGACGAGCTAGACAAAAAAACGAACATGCATTTAGCAGTTGAAAAGAAGAATGCAATTGGGAATGCAGATCTGAAGCGTTGATGAGATAAGTAATTTACCAGCAGAATTTTGTGGAGAAGGACCTCCATTGATCTTAGCACTCTGCTGAGTTTGCGATGCTGATCTTTGCATGCGTGGGGATGAAGTCTGCTTTCCGTTTTCAATCGGTAAGGAATGCCTTTTCTTAGGCAGATTATCAAGAAGATCAGGGCTGGACTTCTGAGATGCAGTAGCATGGGCTTTAGCTCTTGCTGATATGGTAGCCTGCATGTAACCTGGGAGAGAATTGCTGCTACTGAGCCGGGGCTCCTGATCCACATGATCGGCCTTTGCTGCTGCAAAGGAATTGCGCCTTTTTGAGGTCTTGGAATCCTTTGATAAATTTTCAGTGCTACTTCTTCCAATCCAATCATTATTTGGGGTCGATGGTGACCTTTTACCTACCAAATGAGATCTTTGCCGGTGAGTAGGCATGTTGCTGTCCTTTTTACTCTTCTTGGTACCCACAGAGATATCGCTTGATGGTGTTCCATGTAGATCAGGCACTGTTGCATGACTTCTTGGAGTTCCTTCAGGTGACCTAGCTTGTTCTATTGTACCTTCTACATTGCTCTGCACATCTGAAGTGGTTGGCTCCAATGGATTTTGATCACCCTGTACCAAGTTGATAGATGCTTCTGAGTAAGCCATAGACTGTTCACCTCCGTCAGGTCTTTGTGGTTCTTTTATATCTGACCTGAGGGTAGTGTCATTGATGCTACCATCTAATCCAAGAAGATCAAGAGATTTCTCATCATTAGTGCTGATGGAGTAATCCTGTTTCTCCATTGCTCCTATTTCAAGAACAATCTCCCCACCTTCCATTTCAGATTTGTCCAGTGAATCAAGCGTGGAAGAAATAGATATTTCTGTACCACATTCTGAAACTGCAGCTTGAACCCTCGAATCAGGGAACATCGAGCTATCTGCAGAAACTGTTTCAGTGCTGTTTGCAAAAGATTCTGGGTGGACATTGTTGGCCTTGGCTTTTGACTTCGGCGCACCATTTTGATTAGCAGAACTAGCAGAACGACCAACAGTTGACAATGAACTCAATTCCTCAAATTTCGACTGAGCTGCAACAAATGCTGGATTGCATGGTTTTCTAGAACCAATTGCAGATTTCTTTTCATCACTCTCCAGTGTCTCATGTGATGCCCCTTCAGTACTATGGTTGGAGGTGTCTTCTGCACATTCACACTTATCAGGTACCGTAACATCCGGTACATCTGCACTTGGATTTGTTAGCAATATCTTATCATCTGATATAGATTCCTGACCATCCTCATTTATAATCACAGTGTCTCTATATTCTTCTAGTTTGATGTTCAATGGCACATCTTTTACCTCTAAATTTTCCACATCGTTATTCAATAAAGATTCATGATTGTTTAGTGGAGCAGTCACTGGTGTCTGGAACGCAAACTCATTAATTTTTTCAGTTGCTAAACAGTTTTTGTCATCATCATCCATAACCAATTCCACTGGAGCCAACTTTGCATCAGATAATACTGAAGGAATTGAGTATGATCTAGTATCTGTCATCCTGTTATCACCTTCCAGTCTAGTATCTGTCATCCTGTTATCACCTTCCAGTCTAGTATCTGTCATCCTGTTATCATCTTCCAGCTTAGCATCTGTCATCTTGTTATCACCTTCCAGTCTAGTATCTGTCATCTTGTTATCACCTTCCAGTTCCAAGCTATCTTCATTAAAACTTTCTTCAAGTTCATGGGTCGCTCCTGATGAAGTTACAGCCATCCATCTCTCTAACCACTTCCATGTTGAATCCGACTTTGATGGATCACATTTTATGTGGATGGCTTTAGTAGCGGGTGTAGTCTCCAAAAGCTTGGTAAAATAAAAGGTTGCAAGTTCACATCAAACCAAATAAAGAGATCCATATAGTAATTAAGAAATGGAGGATGATTAGCTAAACATACCTGACGAGCAAGCCCATTGGAGAGTAATTTAATTGTTGTTTTATTTGATTTCTTCAAAAAAATTTCCTTTTCCTGAGGCAAGAATTTTAAAAGAGAAATAAAAATGCTAAAAATTAACAAAATAAAGACAGATAAAAAACTATTATAACAATAAAAACCACAAAAATACAAGCTCCAGTCACACTATTCAGTAGAAATTTATTATCAGATGAATGTGCTTAGCATAAAAAGCCCTAGGTCCCATAGGCAAAAAGATTCTGTCATGAATTAACTTACAGTGGGCTCAGATCCATCTGCTGCAACTTTATCAAAATCAACATAGTAATTTAGCCCAGAATAGATAAGGACCACCTAGTTAAACTAAGAAAAAGAGCTCCAATATCATGACAAATGAGGATAGACACTTCTTCCACGTAAAACTTGTGTGCATAGATGGATTGGATTGTAGTAATTGCAAAATAAAATGCATAAATAGGAAGCTGAAATCACTGTCAATTAGCTTTGCAGGAATAATCATTAAGTATTAACTAAGTAATTAGAAATTTTAAATACATAAATAGGAAGCTGTTAAGCCAAGACAAATTTGTAAGAATTGCTAGTCTCAAGTACAACCGCAGAAGCAAAACATGTCAAAGGTTATAGAAGCATCTGAGATGTTGTTTCTTTATGATCTAGTTAGATTTCAAAAAAGCACTAGAAAAACTGACCTTTTAATCTTCTTAAAACATATCATTAGAACAATAGAAGCTTAATGAAACAATGAATCTCAAATTCTATCTACCTGGAACTGGCGAGCACGACGAGCTCTTATAAGTGCTTGCATTCTTATGATAGCCTGAATACACCGCAAAGTTCCAATTGCCTCCCTTCTTACCAAATGTCCACGTATAACTGCTTGCAACTTGACAACACTTTTGAGCTTGTGGAGTTTTTCCCTAGCCTAAAATATCTCTAAAGGTCAACAAAGATCCAAGCAACATACAATCAATCAGGGTAAGATAAAGAAAGTACCAAATATCCCCTAATAGCAGCCTGAATAACAATAGTATCAGGTTCATTCAGCACTGGTTCAACTGGAGTTGCACTCTTGTCAGGAAGTGGAGGAGCTTCTTTATTTACAATGTCTGATGGTAAAGGAGATGTTTCAATTGGCTTTGTTTGAACTTTGGGTTTTTCTATCAAAGAGTGTTTTGATGAATGGAGACTAGGCAATTCTTGGCTTTGTTTGCTAGAGCAAATGGATATGGGTTCTGAGATAACAGTAGTGCTTAGCACTTGGTGCCTGGATGATCTTTTCCGGAAACTCCACCTGCGCTTATCTGATGAAGTCTTGACCTGAAAACAAGCAATAGATATTCACTATCTACAAAGCACTGAGAGCAAAAAAATATTAAGGGCAAAAAAATGATATGTAAACATCAACGTTTATTCACTTCCAAATGACAGCTTTAGTTTAGTAAAGGTATCAAAGTGTGCAAAAGATAAAAGAATCAAATAGATTTAGATGGCAAGATTTTAAAACATTCGATTTATGGTCAAAAGTAGATAACTGCAGTTACTCAATGCTGTATATCACCAAAATGGTAGTTGTTAAATTAGATCTAACTGCATCTGCACCTTTCTTAGTAAATTTTATTTTTTCTTGCAGGTGAGTAGTGGGCCTTGGTGCTTAAAGAACTTGAACAGCTGCAATACACATTAGATCACAAATATAGAGAACATCATCATTCACTGATATACAACACATACTACCTCTAGCTCTACAATACCATTCAATGACCAAATATTTAGATTACTGATGACGAACTTTATTTTTTTTTTTTAAAGATAGCATTGCATTCATTTCACCAATCTGAAACGATACAATATATCATCCAAAGGGATGTAGAAAAAAAAGTATAAAAGTATATGTATATAGTTAGTATAAACAGTATCATCAAAAGTGTGAAAAAAAAAAACCAAAGCACCAGAAGCCAAAAAAAAACTAAGAAACCCATTATAAGCCTCTTTTGGTGAAGAAAGTGAGAGCTGCAACTGCTTGTGTAGCCAAAACTCTTGTTGGTATTGCACTACCTATAAAACATCTTTTGTTTCTCTCTCTCCAAACACTCCAATGCCATATGACGAACTTTATTTTGATATCAATTAAGTCAACAAAATTCTCTCTTTTTTTTAATAAGAAAAATTAGATCAGTTGACGTATCTGAAACTTAATAGAGTTTAAATATCTGTCATTGTAACGTCAGTTAAGCTTTTTCTATCTTCAGTAGCCTAAAAGATCTAGTCTAGAAAAGAAAAGGAACCAATACATCACGAAAGCACAAGGAAAGTTAATCAGCATGATATCCTTGAGTTTACTTCAATGCCAACACTAGTCAATTTGGTCTCATCCATGATGAATAGTTTTCTTATCCTCATCCTTCCTTTTTCTCACCAAGCATCAAGCTGAAAATGCATGACCATAATTGGATATGGGAGACCTACATTGATAGTTTTCAGATATTCTTTTATCTTGCAAAATATGGAAAACTTAAATCAAAGTCAAGTGCTTCCTTCTAAAATTTTGCACTCGTTCAAACGTCTGTCTGCTCTCGAGGAATCTCCACAGCTTGACCCTGTTCATATTCCATATCCATACAACAGAACGTCCATGGATAGCCACGTTATCAGGTCAAAACCAGAACCCCATCCACACCCCAGCGTGATCCGCATTCAACAAGTACAGTTAACCATGCAGATAGACCAACCAAAAATCCTACGATGCAGTTCATTATGGAACTAACTTCAGCTGGATCAGGACCGGTGATTCAGCTAATTGGAAGGTAACTGTTGATCTGGTCAACATCGCTTATTTTAACTACAATGACAGTGTTTTTTGTTTAGGTACAAAATGTCCCTCGAGAGATCCAGGGGCAAGGCCAAGTTCAACACCAGCGAACATACACTGCAGCACTACTTCCAGCAAAGGACGATCTAATGTTTAGATCCATCATCACAGATCAAATCAAGACCAAAGTCGACAGCGAACAACCCAAAGAAAAAAAGCCCCTCCAATTCGAGCACGAACAAGCACCAAATGGACCAGATCCATCACCCAACAGAGCACCAACTCATTCTCAGTCAAAACCAAAAAGTACAACCCAACGAGGCCAAAGGGGATTACTCACCTCATCCTGCGCGAGATCGTCGTCCTCCTCCTCAGCACCGTCGCCTCCCCCGCAGCCGATGATCTTGAAGCACGAACTCGAGGATCTCCCCATACTCAGCCTCCTCCCTCCCACTTCTCCGCCGTCTCCCCCTCTCCTCCTCCTCCCCTCTTCGTCGCCGGTTCACAGAGAGAGAGAGAGAGAGAGGCCGAGAGAGCGCGAGGGTTTTCCTCCTCTCCAGCTCTCAGTGGAGAAGCTCGACGGCGTCGGGATTTAAAACTGGCTCGTTAAATCCGCTTAAGCTCTGCTCCCCGACGTCCTCGCACTCCGGCTTTTACCCACCGCCCCATTGGGCATCGGGGTATACGATGAAGAGGCGGGCCCCGAGTTTTCTCCCGGTGAGTGAGGTGGGTGTTCGTAGGGGGCGGAGCCGTTTCAGTGTGCAGTCGATTTTTTTACCTGCCGCAAAGTAACGGGCAGCGGGATATATCGGTTTTAAGAGTATCGGAGGACGGTAACGGTGGCTTCGGTTGAGAGGTGATGGGTTCAGGTGTAACGGGGTTTCGGGTCGGGTCGGGTTCGGATCCGGGTCGCTGTCGTCGGATTCAAGGCCTCTCGTGTCACGGTGAGAGGGACGTGGGCGTTGTCGTCGATTTGCAGGTCCAATCGCAACGCCACGAGATGGGCACGGACAGCGATTCATAATAGCGAAAGGTTTGGCTTCACCGAGTCGCTAATCTTTGTCCAATTATATTTCATATTTCGCCTTTTGTTCGTATCTGCAACGGGGAGGAGTCGTGCCTTCAAAGTGAATAATAATAATAATAATAATAATAAGTTGAATTAAATTTTGATAAAAGCTGCAGTATTTTAATTTTTTATGAGAAGAACGAGCATTTGTTTATCTTGATTTTTATTTGTTTCAAGATATAGATCGGTTTAAGTCAACAAAAATAAAAAAAAATGGAGTAAAAGCCAATTAAATATTAATCTAAATGGACTGGCCTTATAGATTTATTTTTTTGTTAGAAAAGAAAAAATAGATCCAGTCGTATCTCTTGATCAGAATTTAAAAATATTGACAATGAAATGTCAGCTTTAGCAATAGACAAAAAAAGGGAATATTTCAATGCTAATCTGCAGGACAAGCAGGAGAACATGTTCAACGGTCATTTTGGCGTCAAGCAGCTCCAGCCCAGGTAAATAATTTTCCTTTTTTTTACTCTCTTTTGTTTCCACCACATCACACTCAACCATTTCCACGTACATCAATCAAATACTAAAAATTCTAATATTCTGTGATTTCAACAGAAAAAAAAATTGTATTAAAAAAAGCACATCGTAAAAGATGGCATGGCAGTAATGGAACATGGGAGATGGTCAACGGTCAATTATGATAAATTCTTTTTGAATTTTTTTGGGCCCACCCGTAGTTTGATGGTACTATCGGTGATAATAATGAACTGTACCACATTTAAACTTGCGTCAGCAAATAAATATCATGTCCCGTATTATTATTGATCGGTAAAGAGCATTTAAATATGAATCAATATATGATTTAGGTTCTGTCTAGCTTTTGGTATATTTCCATCATTAAGGATATTATTTCTGCCTCTGACCTAAGTAATCCTGAAAAGTGATCTAATTTTTCAAGTATTAAGTTTCGGAGAGAATTTAAAAAGTAATTGCAATGAAGACAGATTTCTGATTGAATGGGTCTAAATTTATAGGACAATAAATTACATGTGACATGGGATGAGGGGATGGACCAGCAGAAGCACATGCAAAGGGGGGGACTGATAAGTCGCTCGTTGGCACTGCCGGGGCACCACGCGCGCGCGTGACCGGGGCCCAGATGTCCCGTGAAGGAGGATGGAAGAGTTCAGAAAGCGATACTTAAAACGAGTGCGCTTTAGGTGTTCAGGAGAGTTTCCAAGCCCAATGACGACCTCATCATTGAAGGCAGAGAGACACACTGCATGGAATACTAGGCAAGGATCATGAAAATTTTCAATTTTTAGATGAACGGAATCCAAGAGGAAGCAACTCAGGCAATAGCTTAAAAGAGATGAATCGTGCATTTATCACGCTATTTTACATGTGAAACAAATAATTTTCAGCCAAAAGAGTTCAAAATTATGGATTGAAATAAATTCTGTAAAAGCATTGGTTCAAATAGCTGAAACTGAAACTTTTCCAGCTAAAAAATAAGTGCTGGTTAGGTGGCCATAGACTTTTCCATTCCAATGAGGGGTTTATCATTGAAGGAATATTAGGCAAAGTCTTAGGCTTAGGGCTAGGGTTAGGAGTGCAGGTGGGCAATCTCCAGAATGATGAGAAAGAAAAAGAGGAAGAAGGAAAAGGATGAGTGTTGAAGATTAGTTAGTGATATTATAATGTGGTGAAGGTGAGAATCTGACTGTCAATGATGAGGGACTTTAGCTGGGCATATGGGTGTGGGGGCAGTGACAGCCTACTCCATGTTGCTTGTGATGGAAAAAAGAGAAAGTTCCATAACACATGTGGATAGGACAGGCAGCATCTCAAGTAACATGATTACTCATGGGACCTCTGTGATTGTGTGCGCTCATGATGACCAAAGAAAATGTAAAGTTATAAACCATGCCAATATTCTTTATATTCAGCTGTCGACCTTCTCAGATTAGTGTTTTCTAATTCAGATTAGTCCAGTCGATTAAATCTAATCAAAATTTTATCAAACCAGAACTAACTGTATGTAAAACTGAAATTAAGTCATACCCTAACAAGTTTCTTTGTATTTCTGGGTAGTTTTTCTCCAAGTTTTTAAGAACTGGCAGAATTTATATATGTTACTGGATCAATAATGAATTTAGATTTAAAAAAGTACCTGCTTAGTGTTTTGTACTTCTGCTTCATGCTCAAGTTTTTAATCTTTGGGAAGCCTTGGATGAGGAACATCCTGCCTTTTTACCCTTTGCTTTCTATCTTTTCTTCTGGCAGTCCTACGATTGATTTCTGGTTCTTTAAGCACTCGCTTGCAGGCACAGAGTTTGAGAGGAAGGTACTGCGGATACATCACAGCCATTGTCGATCTGTTTGGCTTGAGTGTGACTGCCCACCAACCTCTCTGTGGAAATGACTCAGCTCCGAGAAAATGGAGCATTAACTTGTAGTGAAGAGTAAAGACTTGCTTTTATGCTTGCGGAATATGCCGTAGCTTCTTGTCATCGCTGCAGTATCATGCAGTGTCAAAAAGCACAATTCTCTATTGTGGCTAGTAACATGGTGCGTGGATCCGACAACTGGCTAGGTTTCTTTTTTTCAATCAATACCTTTGTGTTGGCACTACTGGTCCGCCACGCTCACATGGCACGTTATGGCTTCTGCGTGCTGCCCAAACCACCTGCCCGAGAGACATGGATGCGGTCCATCGGCTGATATGAAGGGCTGCATTGCTGCCACCGATAAGATTAAAGCTTATATCTCCGTCATGTTCTTCACTTGAACAAGTACTAGAAGGGTTTTTCTTTACTTCAAATCAACCAAACTGTATAGAAACACTTCGGAATTAGGCCAACCCTCAAATAATATCTTGCTTGCAACCACATTCCTGATGCTTTTTTCAAGTCAATTTTCATCCCAATGACAAAGGAAAATTGGTGCGAACCTGTTGACAATTCATATGACATGGACCATATCTGTGTTCTTGATCATACCATCCAGGCATCCAACATAAAATTCGTTGTCTGAGTTGTTGCCGCAGGTGCTTATGACGTCAGTATGTCACCGCTTGTTTTTGTTAGAGGCATAATGTGACATCATATGATGGGAACGACATCCATTCTTGTTTTCCCACAGGGGGCATTGATCGACATGGCAATATGACTAGAGTGGGTCGAAACGTGGGCATAGAAGCTCAAGGGTACCTGGATGCTACTTCTGAGTCTGACTATCACTTTCCTTTGTGTAGGTTGAGCAGATAATCATGTTGATTTTTGCTTTGTAGGAACGCTATATGCAAATTGTTAGTTCAAAACGTGACGTTCCTCCACACAATTCGGATGGTACTTCTTCCTGGAACAAATCAGAGAACGTAAATTAGACTTGGACAGACTGTTTCTTGTAAAGTTAACAAAACTGTGGAACCTACTTCCAGAAGTTGTGTCATGGATTGAAAAAAACAACTGGAGTCCTAGTACTTATAATACCACTCCATATCTGTGAACTAATCTCAAAATGGATTGTGGTAACAATAATGAAGAGCTTCACAGATGTGTTTACTTCCCCCAGACCATTTCATTTTCCAAGGTTGGTCAACATTCCTCATCATAAACTGTAGGTAAACGGATTTACCAAAATAGACGTGAGATCAGGAGCCAAATATTTGATATCTGATAAAAGGAACTAATCACTTCATCACGAATATTAATCAACTCATAATTGCAGCTCCTTTTCTTAGGCATACCCTACAATGTTTTACTCGATGATCGTACAATTTTTTATTTGAAATAGGCCCAGAAAGTCAAGTTGCGGAACAGCTAGCTCTACAATTAACTATAAGTATAAACCACCTTAACTTCACAGCTATATTTTTCAATTATTTGAGTTCAAACTTTACCATGTGCATCTGAAAGCATTGCTCCAAAAGGTCCTTTCGCACAAGTGGTAGCGCCACTTTATGTAATGATGCCATCATCTTGGTCATCCTCAGCCCCTGTCTCCTTCAGACGAATCAACATGTTAAACGTATGATTTTTTTTTCTCTTTAAACTGTCCGCCAAACATAACACATCTTGAGACACTCTAAAATCCAATAAGCTTTCCAGTTGATCAAACAAGAAAAGTGAAAAAAAGGCAAGTAGTACAACAAGCATTGATGTCTATCATAATTTATTTATCCAAAAAAACAAATTTGATGTGTGCGCACTAATCAGTTGAACCAAATGAGTTATATTCACAATTTCAATCATCTTATCAGATTCTTCTATATAATGGTGCCATGCTTGCATGTCAAAGTGTTGCAAATAATTACATTTCATGCAAGTATGAAGAATACAATACACCCTATGCTCTTTAGAATGACGAGTGATGAAAAAAAAACTCTCAAGGGACCAATAGCAAGAGGTGGAGCACTAACGTGCAGGGAAAAGGTGGATTATGTTCATTTCCATGGGCTTCTCATCCGAGATTCAATTAGTTTAAGTGATGCCTGTCAAAATTCTAACCAACAAAGCAGACAGCAGCAACTGAGTAATCAGAGGATTTAAAGGATTTAGTGCAGAAAATGATGATATCTTTACCAGAAAAGTAGAAGTGAGGCAAGAGGAGGATAGCCCAATATCATATGCACCTTATAGAGATTACCAAGAAAAGCGTGATGGAATTGATCTTGAAAACCCTTCGTCGCCAGCCATTATGATTGCTGCTAGCCAGGAAACTCCTAATAGAACATAGAACGCAATAGCGTAGGGGGACAAAAAGCTTAGAGAGTTTAAGCCGACCTGGAAAGAGCCCAAATTGAATCAGAAGTTTTCATACTCATAAAAAGAATCACTACGAGAAAAACATGGCACCATAACAGAAAATTGAACAATGGCTCTAAGCAATTGAGAAAGTCATGACTATCAGGAAGATGCCCGCCAGCGTGGGGAAACCATCTGACCAGCTTGTATTTAAGTAAATATTCTCTCATTTTCTCAAAAAAAACAAAGACGGGTATTATAGCGCACATACGCTAAAGTATTATGAAGACAATATGCAACAGCAGCATCAACTTGCGCCGATGCCGTATCCGTTTCCCTTCCACGATCATCTTTTTTCTATTATTTTGTCAGTCCCATTAGGACTTCAAAAACAATCTGCACTTAGACAAACGGAATTTCCGATTGACTATTATCTAAATTTTTCTAAAAATAAGTGCTAGATCATGTTAGCAACTGCTCAAAAACAATCTGCACTTAGCCAACTGCAAGGTTATCTTCAGAAAAAATTGCTCCAAAAGAAAATCTTATTTTCCAAGAATGTCAACGTCATGCTAGAAAAACAAGAAATATATAAAATGTTAGGTTTAGGAAGAAAATAGCAGGTCCAAAACAAGAACAGGACAAACTTGACATCCTGTGTCAATGTCACATTAATCAATAGAACATAGCCTCTACGTGTCAATTTCAATCGACAGATTGTTAAGTGAAATTATGATTTTAAGATACAAATGGAGTTACATCTAAAAAGTTGGAGAGTAACGTAGTTAACTAAGGTTCGAAAAACGTCGCAAACACATGATAAAAATCCCAAATATGGCATTATGAACTACGGAATTTGTTGATTACAGAGAGGAACATGCCTTATATGGCAGGTCTCTATTGACACTTTGGATAAATTGGATGTAGTCACGGCATTAAAGGACTCTAGAATCCAATATACTTCTACTACGATATCTGTTTCAATTAACCACAAAAAGTTATAATCAACGACATGTTCTTCTACAATGATTTGAATCAGAATGTAGCATCTGCGTAAATCCCTAGGTATCCTCAATCAAGAGCATCGGCCAAATTATAGAAGGAATCGACTGAATATAACAAAGTACCTTGAATCACCTGAGCTAATGGTAGTGACTGAGAAATGTCAGAGGCGGCGCTGAGGAAGACTCTGGCGAGAAAGGTTCCCGGCGAGAAGCTTGTCAGATAACTCCTCGATCTACATCGCCATTATCGTCAGCCTCCTCTAGATAGCGATTCATCCTTCCATCGGATCACTTCGCCGTCGTTCTCCTCGGCGCCTAATCTGTCTCCAGTCTCCGCTTGCAGCATCGGGGGGAAGAGATGAGAGGTAGCCGGTGGCGGACATTTCCGCCGGAGATCGGCGACGGCGGTAGAGGAAGAATAGGGTTGAACGGGTTCCCTCCGATGGAGAGGATAAAAAAATATCGGAAGTGGGAGAGGAGACTTTAGATTACTGGCCAATGGAGGGGGTGGCGGTAATTTTAAATACACCATCGAATTCGACGGAAATTTTACCGCAAAAATGGAGCCGGGACCGGGCTGAGACGACTTTGAACCGTCTGATGCTCATTGGACGGTCTTGATCGTATCTTCAGATGAAAATGCCTCTACCGCCTTCCATGAAATATTGAAATCCCTTGGTCCGTTCAATTTCTTTTCTTTTGTATTAACTTATATTTGTCTTGAATAAATAATTACATTACTATATCTTTGTGCATTATATATATTATACCTAAGAATTTTGAAATTGTACGATAATATTTTTCCCCTAGCATACTAGAGTATTTAAATACTTAATATTATAATATTATACCTGAAGAAATACCTCTAGTATATACATTATATAGATTATTAGTTTATTAATTAATATTATAGATTTTTATTTTTTAATTAGCTAGGAATCAAGTTCTGGTGAGTATTAATATATTATTTTTTTTAAAATTACTTGTATAAAAAAATAAAATAAGATTATTAATAAAAAAAATTTAAATTGAAAATTGAGGATTTACCATTTATATTAAGATTATTTCACTATAAAAATAGCTCAAGTTTTAAAGCCACAAACGAACTCAAGTAGGACCGGGCCGGTCCAAGGCGGTTCGGCTCATAAATTGCGAACCCAACCTTTATATGCGTATGTTTTGCTGCAGCAAGATCCACTAATATCTTCTTCGCAACCCATCGCCCGTCCTTTGGAGGAGACGACGAGGCTCGAGAGCAATCGCCCATCGATCAGCGAAGCAACAGCTCCTTTTCCCTCACCAATGACGCTCGGAAGTTCCGCGGGATCCAGCGTTGTCGGTGAGGCATCTCCTGCGCTTTATTCCTCCGTTTTTTTTTCCTTCTAACCTAGACGATTGTTAGGGTTTTGATCTCATCCATGCGTGAATATTCGTTGGCCGCTCCTTTCCGATGGGATTCTCGGATCGGACGCGAAGCTTTTCTTCTTGGCCCAAAGTGTCGGAGTGATCATTCTGTTGAAAAGATCCCAATTTGGCAGCTGAGTGAGTGGTCGGAGGGATTAGCAATGTTGTGCAATAGCAATCATTGGTGTGTTTCATTCTTCTTATGGAATAAAAAGAGATGTGGACTTTTCACCAACATCTCCTGCCGGCGTGTCGGTGCTCGGCAGTGTGGCATGGTAAAGCTGAGATGGGATTCACCATATGTAAGAGAAACTCTATTGGTTGCTAGGAAATCGGTGAAGATTAATAAGTGATATCCCATGTCATTTGATGTGGAAGGAGTTACCTTGTTCATGATTTTATGACTGGTGTAGAAGATAACTCCTCGTTGACCTTGATATAAGTCGCTTTTTTTCTTTTGGAAAGAAGTGATCAAGCAATCTCTGAAGATATATTAAAATTATCCTAGCTATAGAACCCAAATCTGGTTAAATCACTGAATCATTGCAGTGTTGATTTGGAAGTTCCTGTTATTGCCATAGCCAGTGGTTTTTGAATTACCTTGGAACTTGCATATGAAATATAATCTGGAACTAACTTCGTTACTGTTTCCATGCATATCGAAGCAAAAGACTCAATCTTCCTTAAGGAAAAAGAGTTTCTCTTCTTGTTTTCTTTACACTTCAGTTCACAATTTTAGTCATCCTTTCTGCAGTGCTGACAGTGTAGTATCCTTTACAGGTAAATCTTCTAGCTTTAACTCAGAATCCAGGGACTGATGACTAGATATAACCATAAGCTTGACAGCCATTAGTTAACCAGACTTGAACCCTTACTGTTTAAGATGCAGTTAAACAAATCTTACCCGTCATAGCCATTCTGTATGAATTTATGCATTCATATCTGTTTCTAGGAACATCCAGGGAATGATAATTGAATATTGTTATGCCAGTTTTGTTTAGACAGCAATCCTGAAAGTCACGGCATCGAGAAGAATAAGCATATTTTCACATGGATATTATTTATTTTACTTGAAATATCTAAAGGAGCATAATAATATTAGTTTATGATTTAAAATTAACTACTTTTCATATGCTGGAAATTCTCTGCGGTCTCTCTATAATGCTGCACGCAAGTTATTCAAGTACTTTGAATGATTGTCTAGAATGCATAGTACAGCATACAAAAACAATAATAAAGATTTGTTGAGAAAGTTATATTTTCCCTAATTCTTACAGGGATTGTCTATAAGGTTTGTGATGCCCTATTAAAATTATAGAAATACATTGTCAGAGGAAAGCTTCTTATATAGTAACTGTTTGCATATTATAAACTTTAGAACTCGTTGAATGCCTTGAAGGAATTTAAGTGGCAAGTTTTTTATTAAATTGACCGGGTGCTTATTGTTTAGTTTAAGTTGTTGTTAGTGGAGCTGGAAGAGATAGGATCATTTATAGTGGTTTTGGCCTACTTTCATGTAAGTCTCCGTGTGTCCACTTCCCTTTAATATTTGTCCTTCACATGCCCTTATTATCTTTTTACTTACTTTTTTCTCCTTTATGTCTTGTTGCCTCTGATCAATCACCATACTTGACCAGTGTTAAACTGATGTGCTAACTTCTAACTGCCAATCCTCAAAAAACTTTGTACCTTGCAGGATATGCCAGCGTTTAGGACTCATGGACCAGCCTAGTTGTGTTAAGCTCCCACTAGCCTATCTTGTTATGTGGTCCACTGAACTGTTATCAAATTTCTAGTTTTTTTTCCCTACTTTGCCAGTCATTTTTTTCACCTGCTCCTATCATTCCACCTAGGGCTTATCCAACTGTATAGACTATTTAAGAGTACATCACATGATTTTAGATCACAGCAACAGTGGACAATACTATCTGATTATGTGGTCTAGTGACACTACTTAATAATTGCCAAGGCCATCGGTATTCCATGCTTTTATGTTGGACTACCACTAGTATGATATTTGTTTTAGTCACTAATGTATCTTTTCACATTCTGAAAATACAAATTTAGCCCATTATTCTTGTTTTTCTTTTCCCCCTCTTTTTTTCAAATGATCCGTACATATAGTCTGGTTATTCTATCATCTTCTCTGTTGTTCAATTTTGAGTGGAATTAATATTTTCACTATCCAGAATTAAAAGTGCTGGACTATGTGCTTGGAGACATGTAATGTGATGTTAAAAGCTTTGACAAGAATGCACCCAATTGAGATACATGCTTTTGTTCTGAATGAAAACACATACAGTCAGATTGGTAACCCACCATATTGCTTTGTTTACAGTTCCTCGGAACTTCAGATTACTTGAAGAGCTCGAACGCGGAGAGAAGGGCATAGGAGATGGGACTGTAAGCTATGGTATGGATGATGGAGATGACATCTATATGCGGTCCTGGACAGGAACAATAATCGGTCCTCATAATGTAAGAACCTGCATCTTCAACTTTATCAGCTTCTCATTTTTGAACTATTCCTTTCTTAACGCTAGATTCCTGTTACAGTCTGTTCACGAGGGTCGCATCTATCAGCTGAAATTGTTCTGTGACAAGGACTATCCCGACAAACCACCCAGTGTTCGATACCACTCACGCATTAACATGACTTGCGTCAATCCTGACACCGGAGTGGTAACCCCCATTGGTTTAACAGGAGTGAAATATTTATGTGAATTGTGCATTTCTTCTTGTTGTGAGCTGATGTTTGATGGCATAATTCAGGTGGATCCCAGGAAATTTACAGTTCTGGGGAACTGGCAACGGGAGTACACGATGGAATTTATCTTGACGCAGCTTAAGAAGGAAATGGCTGCATCGCACAATCGGAAACTGGTCCAGCCTCCGGAGGGCACCTTCTTCTAGAGCAACGAATGGGTCACGGTTACGGATTGCGATGTAAGGAGGGAAGTTTCAGTGTATGGATTGATCATTGAACTGGTAGTTTGTTTACTTGATCCTGGATATCAAACTATTGCGTGGTGACATATGTTGGATGTAGAGTGTGCGTCATAAAATGTGACTTGAATGCATTGCTAAAAATCTATCCTCTGAGTTGTTGCCTTTTGTTGTCATCAACACGTTTCTTGGTTACAGAGAAATCAAGTGCCTGAATCCCAAATGAAGAAGCAGGCTTCACGCACAACTTATATTCCAGGCACTCATACTACTATGTCCATAGTGATATATTGCACGATGTGGAGTTGCTTTCTTCTTTTCTTAATCTTTAATTTATCGTGACTAATTTTATTGAATAAAATATTTCGTTTTGATATAATTATGTTTGATTAAATTTGGTTTGTGGTGTAACGTGACATAATGATGATAGCTGATGCTTATGGAAAAACTAATGCAATTATGTTTTGAGACAAGATCAGGTGCATTAGACCCCTCTCTCTCTCTCTCTCTCTCTCTCTCTCTCTCGACAAGGAGAGTCCTCTGTAGAATTTAGAGTGTTTTCCGTACTAACCAATTTTAAAATATTAATTTTTTAAAACGACAAACCTAAAACCTTTTTTAACAAATTGACCTATTTTTTAATCAAAAAATTCGAATCGAGGCGTGTGAGCAGGTCGGCGGTGGCATTTCCGTTCTTCATCGTCGGTGCAGCTTCATCGTTTGTGCAGAAAAAGCCTCGCCGCTTCTTCTTCTTCCTCCTCTGCCGTTCTCCTTCCTTTCCCCCACCCCATCTCCTCTCACCCCTCCTCTGCCGTTCTCCTCCTTCCTTTCCCCCCAACCCCAACGCCAACCCCATCTCCTCTCCCCCTTCCCCCTCCTCTACCGTTCTCCTCCTTCCTTCTCTAGTGATCATGGACGTTGATTTCGATCGATCTTCGTCCACCATTATCTACTTCTGCGATCATCCCAGTTCCTTCGCACCGCATAGTGATGCCGACGACGATGGATCGTTTCTCCCTGCTCCAAGCGATGCAACTGCGACCACCAATTATTCTGGCCAAGCTCTCCATCATCGTCCGCATCGTCTCCACGACCTTCGTCCTCTGCTCTTTCCCACTCGGCGACGATGAGGAATTTGTCTCCCACCTCCGTCTACTGCGATTGCAGTCAAAAATTGATCCCGAACTCGGGATCCACCTCCGCATCGGCAAGACCCAGCTCCTCATCCCGCCTCTGTGTTGCTTAGCTACGATTCGTCTCTCTGTTACTTTCCAACTACGTCCCGCCTCCGGGTCGATGGAAAGCCAGCTACGATTTCGATCCTCTGTTACTTCCCACCGTATGGCGACGATGAAGAATGGACGAAGGCGGAGCGCCCCTCTGTTCGCGAGCATCTCCTCTCCGACTCTAGCTTCGAGAGAGCCTCTGCTGCTGCGTCTGCCTGCGAGCGACGCTGTGACGTTACGACGAAGCGAGAGCGATGCAGAGGAGATGTTGGGAGAACGGGGGGGGGGGGGGGAGAGGAGATGGGGCGGCCTCGATATTTTTTTTATTAAAAAACAGGTCAATTTTTTGACGTGGCTCGTTGAATGGTCACTTTGTTAAAAAAGGTTTTAGGTTTGTCGTTTTAAAAAAAATAATATTTTATATTATTTTTGCGGACGGTTGTATCTGATATACTTATTATTGCACACTTCTCATTAAAAGTAACGTCGGTATTTTATATTTTAATATTCAAAAAAAAATCAAAGAATGCACGTGAGGAATCCATTTCTCATTTTTTTACTGTAAAAGTTCGTGTATAGATGAAGACAAGGTACAACATTTATTTTTAAGCTTCATTTTAAATTAGAGTTTATATTACTCTACCAGATTTTATATGTTTCTTTAAGGGCAGAATAATACAAATCTATCATATAAATAAAGGAAGAATCATGAGAACGAAATTAATATTTATTCAGTTGCGAGATAAATTTTGTCCACGCCGATTTTTTAAAACGTAGCAGCAGGCCAGCAGCAGGGTTTATGTAATATGAAAAATATTATTTTTAAGGAATCTATCCTAAATGCAGATCTTGAATTCGATCCGCTCACCTATTTGGAGTATTCCCTTAACTGGTAGTGAATAACTCTGGAGTTTGGTAGTCCATCGCATCGCTTCACGATTCGCATCATCATCTCATGATAACTCTCAAAGCTCAGGAATCCCTTACAATGAATTCCTCCGATACAAACTGTCTGAAATATACCCCTTCAAGCATCTCCTCGTGTCCAAAGTTTGTCATCTGATTAAAAATATTTTTGCTGAGAAACGATACAGATGAATAATTAGCGTTACATATGTATATATCCGTCTTCTTCTTTAATTCTTCCTCCTGCAGTAGTAGTAGGAGTAGCAGATGGAGATGGCCAAGCGCGGCAAGGTCCGCTGCATCGTCCGCCGCTGTGGCGGTGTGCGTCGGGAGCCGCTCGCGGCGGTTCGTCGTCCGTGCGGCGCACCTCAACGACCCCGTCTTCCGGCAGCTTCTCCTCCAGGCCGAGGAGGAGGTTGGCTTTCCCTCCGGCAGCCTCCTCGGTCCCCTCTCCCTCCCCTGCGACGAGTCCCTCTTCGAGCACGTCCTCCGCTTCCTCTCCTCCTGCTCCTGTTGCTGCGGCGGAGCAAATGCCGACGGCATTCTTCTTCCTCCTCCCGTGTAATTAATAATAACGTATTAAGAGGGAGAATTAAAGAAGAGGTGCCGAGTTAATATGACGGAACTCGGCCGAGGAGATGAAGCTCCTCGCCGCCGGCAGATTCTTTGAGCCTCTCTTGGACAGCAGAGCGCCGATGGAAACCTTAGAAGGCACATTCACGTAGGCCGCCAGCGCTGGCTGCGTTTCCCCGCCGCATTCAAGTATATGACCTGCATTATGTAGTGGCAGCACGCGGCTCAAATTAATGTGGCAGATCAAACCGGAAACAATTATTACTTGCTACAGAATTGTAGACGAAACACCTGCATAAGCCGATGCCTAGAGGTTTCCATCCAAGACAGCAATAACAATTTAGCTAGTTCAACAAAAGTTTAAGAGAGCGATGAACAGTTACTTTCAGTATGCTTGACCGAGTGTGGATGTATTTGATGAGGACTACATTATAACTTGGGCATGGATAACAGAAGCAGAAAAGGGGTGAAACTCCTTAGCTTTCGTGAAGCATAAATCAGCGTCTTTCCAGTGGGAAAGGCCAGAGTACAAATTGGCAAGACCGGGCCAAACTTGGAACTCGCTTGCTGTATAATCCTCAAGCTCTGGGCCTGAATGGGTGCAAGAAGCAAGCGATACGTTTCAACCGCAACCGCGTCCATCGGCATGGACTGTGCCACCTTGAGTTTTGCCTTGATTCTAAGCAGTGGTGCTTGCTCCCATTTGGCAGTCTCATCCAATCGTGCGTCGGTGACAATCTCGGCCTCCGAGTAACGCTGCTGAGCGGAATAAAACCAGAGCTAGCAGTCTCCACCCTTTGGACATCGATCCACCCGTGGCATCGATTTATTCTTTTGCTAATCTGAGTGCAGAATGTGTGTTTTTACTCTGCTCCGCATACTCCAGACTCAAGTCGAAGAGTATATCCGTGTTGTTGTGTTCAAGAGCAATTGCCTGGTCCAACGATTTCAAAGCTCCACTCTGCAGCACAGACCTTTCACAATCTGAGGGGGCAACTTTGGCCTGCTTCCCCAGACAGATGCACAGAAGGTGAAGGCCAACGCTCTTTAGATGCTTATTTGAACCTCGAGCGTTCTGTATAGCCCTCCGTGCGTATTCTACTCCCTCGGCACTAAGAAGATAGTCCTTGCTGCAGATCATAGCAGCCAATAACAGTGACTTCCTCAATAGGTTCAATGCGGTTAGGTTCTGACCTGCTGCACCGTAGCAAAGTGCCAAGTTGTACCATCTATCACAGCGCTGATATATCGCTGGCATGACTCCTTCAAAGTGGCCAGATAGTTTATAGATGTCTGGTTACATACAGAGAACGCAAATGTGAGATGCTGCATCGCCGATGGATCCCAGTGGGTCTATCCAAGGTTAAATTTTCTTAATACTATCATCAGCAGTAAAATAGCCTCTTCCAAATTGTTTTTTGGAACAAATGAACCTTCGGTTTGGGAAGGTAGAGGAGTAGTCTTCCTTCCACCATGTAACAGGAATACAGCAAACCTTTTCTGAATCCCCGAGCAGCAGTCGTCATCAAGATTCCACTAAGTCAGAAGAGCACTTCGGTAAGTATCCAAAGCCTTCTGGTAGCTCCCAGCTTGCTTCCAGAGCTCTGGAAGTAGTTCCACAAATCCACCAATTGTTGGAACACCAGTTGCGTTGGGTCGGTACACCTTTTCCACATTGTCAAGGACACCTGCACATTCTTGTGCAGCTTCTGCAAAAACACAGATTGCTAGTAAGTGCCTATTCACATGACAGATACACATACACTATTCTGCCAGATAAAAGAAGACCTTTACAAAGAACAATATAAAGAAAATTCTGCAATCTTCTACATGGATCATAAAAGATCGCTAGAGGTTCTTACCAGTAAACTTGCCTAGCTTCCCGCGGAGACATGGCCTTCCAGTAGAAAGCTTCAAGAAGAGGCTTCCCAGCAGTAGGCTTCTGAGATTGCTTGAAGATTTACTCCTCGAATATCTGAAGAGCAGCTTCAACGTTGATCCTCAATCCTGCCGAGGAGTCCTTTTGCTTCCTTCGTGATTTTGATGCAAAAACACATTCAACGAAAATGAATAAAGATATCATATCCTCCCATTTCGACGATGAAAATATAACTAAACGTTAAGCATAATCACATACGAAACGTCCAAATTATGATTTTTGTGTTCAAACTCCCATTAGCAAAGATGCAGCTATTTCCATTTTGCTTGTAGAAAAGAAAAAAAAAATCAAAGAGAGCCGTTAGATTCCAATTGCACGGTCTCGCACCTGCGCTCACCAATAAATACCTTTCTTTGAGAGGAGGTTTTGGCCGTCTCCCCTCCCTTCACTGCACCGATTGCGAACCGGGTTTTATAATATAAACAAAATAATGTTTGATTTAAAAATTAATGTTTAGTTTTTTTATTCAAACGGAATTTTAGTAATAAGAATAATAAGTGTTTTTCTTTATATTTTAAACTCATTTAAGGATAAAGTATAATTGAATTATAATTATATTTTGTAGGAATATAATATCTCTATTTTTGTTAGGAAAATTGAATTTAAAAATAAGAGATTGTTATGTAAAGGAGACCGCGGATGTAAAAGTTTTCCCTTTTTCCACACAGATGTAAAGTGCTAAATTAGTGTAATAAGCTGTAACTTGATCTATCATTATTCATTACTAAGTTGTAACTATCATTATTCATTACGACGCCCTCAGCTGAATCCTGTAGATTAATATCTTGTCACGGCAATTTTTTCCTGATATGCCGGATAAAGATGGTAAACTGAGTTTTACAGACCGAGTAAGTTCTATAGATAATAATTCAGTTTTAAAATAAATTACATTACTGCAATAAAATTAAAAACTAACTATTATTGTTTTAAAAAAAAGTCACGAAGCCGCTTCTTCGATGACCCATCGGTCATTCTGAAGGCCAACTCCGCCGAGTCTAACAAAACATCAATCTGGTCAAACTCTAAGTCATCCCCGATCTCATTGCGTAGATTTGTGACGATAGACTCGATCTCTACGACCGAGCAGGAATCATGTCTCTGTGCACACTTAACCTCTTCTCAATCTCGTAACTTAATGTCTTCAAGAAGGCCTTGCTTAACGGGACCAGAATAGCCTTGATGTCGTCGATGCTGATGTCGTCGATATTGATGTTCATTAGATCTACGGTGTTGCGTAGATCTACCATAGCAGATTTGATCTCCATAGCCACCTTAGTGGGAATCATGTCTCTGTACTTATTTAACTTATACTCGACGGTGTAACTTAATACCTTACCTATGATCTTCATTGCTGTGACTAGCGTGGCATCTGTGCTGAAGGAACTAAAGAAACAAGAACAACAACTACTAATTCATCAGCCAATATATTTCGGAAAAGTCGAAAATTAAGGGATAAAGGTTTTGTGAAATCTTCTAGGATGTTAATTGATAAAAGAATTGAAGTTAGTTGAATGTATTTTCCAAAATAACTCAATTCTTTTTTGCTAAGACCCACATAAAAATATGCGACTGACGTGAATAAAGCTAAAGCAACAGTAGTATTTATATCATTCGCGCAGCCAACTCCTCCTGAGGTAACTATATAATTTTTCAAGATAAAAGAGCACTTGATCAGTTAGAAACAAAAATAAACAGAAACATAGTTCCACCCCCGTTTCTCATTACGGATATCTATCACGAAAGACCGGAATTCTACAGCCACCTCAACTGGAATAATGTCTCTGTGCTCATTGAGCTTCTTCTCGATAACATAACTTGCTGCCTTAAACAGGCCCATGGGATACTCCTCTCTAACCACCTCTGCGGGAATAATGTCTCTGTGCATACTTATTACCTTCATAGCTCTATAATAATTAGCGAGGCCACAGTATGAAAGGATAGTGAAAAATAATGGACGGATAGTGAAAATTAATGCGTAGAATCTGTTCTTGATACCCTCCATCAGAGGATTTCTCTCCTGTTCCCTCGGACTGTGCAGCTCGACCTTCTCAATTTCATCCTCGGAGAGGATGATATGCTTTTCTTTAAGAGTGGCTTTGTCCTTGGCAAAAACTGTAACGATTCCATTAGCGTCCGACGCAACCTTGATCTCTGGCATGCCTTTGGGAGCCGGTGGAAAGAGCTTGTTGGCTGCTGCCATATCACGCTCACCTTGCGGTAAACGTCCAGGAACACCGATTATATCATTTGCATCTGGTTTTGAACTGCAGAGTTAGGTTTCCCTTGTCGAATTAAATACTGGATAATAAGTTTTTCTCCAAAGCAAACTTCAAAACGACGATTGACATATACCCGAAGAGTCGTACCAGACCAGCAGATTTAAGACCCCATGGCATGCCAGCGCTCCCAGATAACTGCAAACAATACCACATAAAAGACTACTTTTTAAGATTTTAGTAGTTATGATTAAAACGCATATGGAAGTAGACACTGCAGTAAAATCATGAAATGCATACCCAACATATGTTAGCTACATAACTAATTCTGCCGAATAACTTAAATCAAATTTCTTCAAACCCGGAGTAACGCAGTATATATCAACCGCAAAAACTCGAGAATTTTGATCGCAATCATAAGCGGCGAACATCGGCAGGGCAGTCAATACATTAAAAAAAGCACACAATGCCAAGCGTAACCATGCAAAAATTATGAAAAAAAAAACAATCTGAAGAAGAGGACGACAGAAGAAATGAAGCGGTAGAAAAAGCTTACCGATCCGAGGCGAGCGGACAAATCGCGCCGCCTCGTCAGAGCTCGAAGCATCGCGGAGGCCGCCGTCGATCTGAGGATGGGAAGCGGCGCGGAGCGAGAGGAGAAGGGCAGGATGTGCGAGAGATGCTGTGTTTGCCTTGGCTCACCGGTTAAATAGCCGCTAGTGGACAAATTGGGCCGGATTGGACCCCGCTTAATTGCTCTGAAACTCTTCTAAATTTTAAAATAATAAAAAAAATTCTTCAAATTTAAAATTTATTCTTACACCCCTCAAAACTACTACTAATATTTAATATCTTAATATTATTATCCTATTGTTATATCAACATCCATAATTGAGGATTTTACTCTCTTTTTTTTAAAGTAAGTCTTTCACCTTTTATGCACTCAACTAAGTAATTTAAAACTATAATTCAATGTAATTAAGTAATAATATATAAAAAATAATTAAGTGACGATAGATAAGTAACGGTAGGGAGGTGTAAATATAATTTATTTTATTATTCTATATTTTTGATAAATTGGTTTTACATCCGTTGAATTTATCATGCGGGATCGAACAAACGAGACCGAGGTATTTCCTGGTCTTGTATGTAGCTACGAGCATGTGTGAGCTATTTAACTTCAGTAAATTATGATGCACGTATGTATCTTCAGACAACAAGAATCCCTTGTGGTGGACGGCGTCAGCCTTATTCTTTCTACTTTGCAACAGTTCCCGAGCACCAAAACTGTTTTGCATATTTGAAGGTATGTTTATGGTATTTCTTATATCTTTCATTACTCAAGCACAATATTGTTGATACAATACCACTATGCATAAACATCACTGGGTATTTACAATTCTTTTATAGTGGCACCAACTAAAAGTTACGCTTTTCTTGCTCTACTCACATCGAACTCTGTCTTTATATGGATTTGTTGTTATTTGTATGCATATTTGTCGCTCTCTTCATGCTTAACTTATACAGGTATAATTAGGAATAACATATGCGAGATATTAATTTGATTGTTGGCAGCATCACCTTTCTTCTGAAATAGAGATCTTGGGTTGATTATGGATATAATTTAGGATGTTGACATGTTCAATTTGGAATACATTGCAATCCTTTGAATGGAGGATGATTGTAAGTACCGTGTCAAAGTAAAAAAAAGAAAGAAATGCAGTACCATGCAAGGGAATTTCCAGAAGAAAAAAAAAGAGTGATAGCTTATTTTATTCTTTCTGTTAATGTAAATTCCTAGACGGTTTGGGAGTTCATTAATGTGCAAGGAGTAGAAAACTGGCAAGGTCATCGTATTGTACAATAGTTCCTTTCAATGTTATTCATGTACTCTTTGGATAATATATTGTTCTATCTTCTCCTTTCAGGACCATATCTGACGCCGACACGAACTCTCTTTCCCTCTGTCTCTCCACTTCTCCAATGACAACGCTAACGAGATGAACTCTCCTTCCCTTCCCTTCCCTTCCCTTCCAGCCTCCACTCTCCACTTCTCCAGCGATGACGATGACGAGACGAATGATGAGTCATCTTCCTCCTTGTTATGTCATTGTCTACTGTCGCACTCGCATCTCCTCTCCTTTGCTCTCCACGTCTACACCTAGCTAGCCGCCAACCCCATCACTGCAAGTCTGCAAGAGCAATGCTCGCTCGGCGGCGTTAGCACTTGCTCGCACTCGCTGCTCAGCTTGACGCAACGATGACTCTGGCTCGAACCTGACTACGAGTCGACGTCGACGGGTCATAGCTCACGGGCGGGGAGGCCGAATGGGTGTTGTTTGAACTCGAGCTCGGGCCTGGAGTCGAGTGCCAGCAAGCAGTGGGATCGGGCCACGGGTTGTGCCACCCGTGCCAGTCATACCGGGCTTAGCACGACTCGAGTCTGTGCCAAGCACGACACGAGCTCGTGTCAAGCATGATACGAGCTAGTGCTCATGTCGTGCCGTGCCGCGAGCTGCGAAGGTGTGGCCCAGCACAAGCACGCATAGGAGGTGGGTCGTGCCAGGCACAGCCTGCTTGTTTACTGGGCTGTGCTAGGCACGACCCGGTTCGGGTTGGGCGCGGGCTGCCCGCGGGTGGCCCGGCCCAATTTGCAAGCCTAATTGTGGTTGCTTGTTCGGATGCAACCCTCATGTTGAAGGCTCTTCTCTTACCTTACTGGCTGTGGTATGTAATTCTTATCAAAATGCTATTTTTCAGAAAGTTTTTCCCTTTTAGCCATCGATTATGCTTCTGTTCACTATCGCAGTCATCTTGCTAACATTTTGGAGGTTTCATGTTGCTTTGTTGGTTCCAACAAAATCCCTAGTTCTATCATTACCACACATAATCTTTACTAAAAAATCATGCTCGAGCGGTAATTTCTTATAATGAATGGCTCTTAAATTTTGCAGTATTTTTTTTTTGTAAACTACTTGTTTCCAACTTCGTATTATGCGATAAAATTTCTAGCTTCTATGTTATTTATATTCACTCATAATGTTCTTACAAGTGACTATTACTGGTTATTAAAATTAATGGTAATATGCATTCCTACTATTGCCTACAGATAAGGCTGGAATTGGCAATGCATATTTAGTGGCACATTCCTACTATTGCCTACAGATAAGGCTGGAATTGGCAATGCATATTTAGTTGTGCCGTGTCGGGCCTCAAGGTTGAGGTCCACGGGCCGGCACGACACGAATAGTATATATATATATATATTAAATATTTTTTTTTTTCAAAATGTTAAATAGTGAAATGATTAAAATATTTGTTTTCACACTTCGAATCCTATTGAACACAAATTTTTCAGCATATATCAGTGGACCGTGCCTAGGCATGTAAACGGGCCGTGCTCGGGCCGGCCCGAGCACGGCTCGTGGAGGCACACTACTGTAGCGGCCGGGTTTAACCCGGCACGCTACAGTGCGTGTTGCCCCGCCCGACCCGGCACGAAGCCCACGGGGGAGGCGTGCCGGGCTGGGCACGGCCCGGAGCCCGCGGGCCAACCCGCTCCAACCCCACACCCTCATGCTAAAATAAGGCAAGATTCGAAACGAGGGCAGGAGTGGGGAAGCGCAATGCGCTATCCACTCCGCCATTTATTATTTTTGAAAGTTATATATATATATTATATATATAATCGTGTCGTGCCGTGCCAGCCCACCGGCCTAAACTCTGCAGCCCGGCACGGCACACCAACAGTGCCGGGCCGTGCCGGGCACGACCCGCTTTTAATCCGGGCCGTGCTTGGCACGGCCCGAGTCGGGCCGGGCCCGGGCCGCCCACGGGCCGCCCGGCCCGTTTTACACCTCTAACCGTGCCCCGCCCGGCAAGATTCACCTTCGGGCTGTGGGCCGAGCGGAGCATTCTCTCCACCGGGTTGTGCTTAGCGTGTCGTGCCCAGCTCGGCACGCTACAGTATCGTGCCCTTACGAGCCCGAGTACGGCCCATTTACATGTCTAGATGGAAGCATTACTTTCACCGGGGCAGTTGAATCCTAGAAAATGTCTGTTCTATGTAGTAGAAGAAACTAAAATCTACAACGCTATTATTATCATATCATGACCCCGTTTGATAGAACTTAAACAATTAGTAAGAGGCAATTTCAACCAATATTGAGTAGAACAATTATCCTGCACTACTGTTGCAGTTTCATATCATCAAACACTGGTTTATATTATCGAAACAACAAAAATATATATCACGGAAGTCAGGAAGAAAGAAACAACAAATTCTGGTAAGCAAGGCACGACTTCGAATCTTGCTGAATACAAATTTTTCAGCATATATCAGCGGGCCAGCCCGACCGAGCTAGGCACGAGGCAGTTGAATCCTAGAAAATTTTTGTTCTATGTAGTAGAAGAAACTAAAATCTACAATGTTATTATTATCATATCATGGCCCTGTTTGAGTGAAACTATTATCCTACACTACTGTTGCAGTTTCATATCATCAAATACTAGTTTAGATTATCAAAACAATAAAAAAAATATCACGGAAGTTAGGAAGTAAGGAACAACAAGTTCTAGTAATCAAATCAAAACAACAACAAAATATATCACGGAAGTCAGGAAGTAAGGAACAACAAGTTCTGGTAATCAAGGCGCGGCTTAGAATCCTGCTGAACACAAATTTTTCAGCATATATGAGTGGGCCAGCCCGACACAATTCACCTTCAGGCTGTGGGCTGTGCCGGGCAGAGCGTTCGCTCCACCGGGCCGTGCCAAGCATGACCCGAAACTATCCAGTCCGGCACGCTACAGTACCGTGCTCCAGCCGGCCCGAGCACGGTCCATTTACATGTCTAGATGGAAGCATTGCCAGCAAGAATTTCAACCAATATTGAGTGAAACTATTATCCTACACTACTGTTGCAGTTTCATATCATTAAACACTAGTTTAGATTATCGAAATAATAAAAAGATATATCACGGAAGTTAGGAAGCAAGAAACAACAAGTTCTGGTAAGCAAGGCACGCTACAACTACTCTTGCAGTTTCATATCATCAAACACTAGTTCGAAACAACAAAAAGATATATCACATAAGCTAGGAAGCAAAGAAACACTAGTTCGAAATAACAAAAAGATATATCACAGAAGCTAGGAAGCAAGGAACAACAAAGTTCTGGCAAGCAAGGAGCTGATGCACAAATTCAAAAAATCATCCAAAATTCTCCTTCCAAGGTATAAATTCAAATATTCTTTGGAGGAGACCTGAATATCATCCAAGTAAAATGTTTAAAAATGGTCTAAAATTCTTCATCCAGTAAAATCATCCACCAAGCCAACAGACTTGAGCTCAAAAGAACCTAGTTTTTGGAGAAGAGTCGGCCGCTTCGTCTGCTTCATCACTTCCACTAAGGTGTTGTGGATTTCTTCCAGTTTAATCTGCATTCGATCCAGCTCTCTTTGCATTTCATCCAATTTTTGTGTTTGATAAACATTCAGTAACTTTGTTTCTTCACGTAACGACACCTTAATGTTCAACGTGCATTTTGGTTCATTGCCCCGATTAATCTCACTGTCAAATAAAATATTGATAAGTTTGAAGCACAATTCAACACAAATAAAAAATATTGAGATGATACATGCACGAGTTCCTGAGTAGACTAGGTGCTCTAGGAGTATTTATATTTCCAGATGAGTACAAAAATCGTGACAACATATATGTTATTAGAAATATATAAGTCAGGTAGAGTTATACTATAATGTAAAGTACCTTTGATATAAAGTACCCTAACTAGGATCCTGCACTGCTGTTGCAGTTTCAGGACAAACTACTGTTGCAGTTTCAGAACAACAGTGAAAATGTTTGGAGGAGACTTGAGCATCATCCAAGTAAAATGTTTAAAAATGGTCTAAAATTCTTCATTTATAAAATCATCTACCAAGGCCCAGAGACTTGAGCATAAAAGAAACTAGTTTTTGGAGAAGAGTTGGCTACTTCGTCTCCTTCATCACTTCCACTAAGGTGCTGTGGATTTCTTCTAGTTTAATCTGCATTCAATCCAGCTTTCTTTGCATTTCATCCAATTTTTGTGTTTGATAAACATTCAGTAACTTTGTTTCTTCACGTAACGACACCTTGATGTTCACCGTGCATTTTGGTACATTGCCCCGATTAATCTCACTCTCAAATAAAACACGATAAGTTTGAAGCACAATTCAATACAAATAAAAAATATTGAGATGATACCTACAGGAGTTCCTAAGTAGACTAGGTGCTTTAGGAATATATATATTTCTAGATAACTATACAAAAATGGTGACAACATATATGTTATTAGAAATATATAAGTTAGGTAGAGTGCTACTATAATGTAAAGTACATTTGATTTAAAGTACCCTAACTAGGATTCTACATTGTTGTTGTAGTTTCAGGACAAACTACTGTTGCAGTCTCAGAACAACAGCGAAAATGTTTGAAGGAGATCTGAGCATCATCCAAGTAAAATGTTTAAAAATGGTCTAAAATTCTTCATTTAGTAAAATCATCTACCAAGGCCAAGAGACTTGAGCGCAAAAGAACCTAGTTTTTGGAGGAGAGTATGTCGCTTCGTCTGCTTCATCACTTCCACTAAGGTGATATGGATTTCTTCCAGTTTAGTCTACATTTGATCTAGCTCTCTCTGCATTTCATCCAATTTTTGTATTTGATAAACATTCAGTAACTTTGTTTCTTCACGTAACGACACCTTGATATTCATCGTTCATTTTGGTTCATTGCCCCCATTAATCTCACTGTCAAATAAAACACTAATAAGTTTGAAGCACAATTCAACACAAATAAAAAAATATTGAGATGATACATGCAGGAGTTCCTGAGTAGACTAGGTGCTTTAGGATTATTTATATTTCCAGATGATTGTACAAAAATCGTCACAATATATATGTTATTAGAAATATATAAGTTAGGTAGAGTGATACTATAATGTAAAGTACTTTTGATGTAAAGTACCCTAACTAGGATCCTGCACTGTTGTTACAGTTTCAGAAAAAACAGTGAAAATATTTGGAGGAGACTTGAGCATCATCCAAGTAAAATGTTTAAAAATAGTGTAAAATTCTTCATCGAGTTAAATCATCCACCAAGGCTAAGAGACTTGAGCCCAAAGGAACCTAGTTTTTTTAGGAGAGTAGGTCGCGTCGTCTGCTTCATCACTTTCACTAAGGTGATGTGGATTTCTTCTAGTTTAATCTACATTCGATTTAGCTCTGTGCATTTCATCCAATTTTTGTGTTTGATAAACATTCGGTAACTTTGTTTCTTCACATAACGACACCTTGATGTTCACCGTGTATTTTGGTTTATTGCCCCGATTAATCTCATTGTCAAATAAAACATTGATAAGTTTGAAGCACAATTCAACACAAATAAAAAATATTGAGATGATACCTACAGGAGTTCCTCAATAGACTAGGTGCTTTAGGAGTATTTAAATTTCCAGATGACTGTACAAAAACCATGACAACATATATGTTATTAGAAATATATAAGTCAGTTAGAGTGCTACTATAATGTAAAGTACCTTTGATTTAAAGTACCCTAACTATGATCCTGCACTGTTGTTGCAGTTTCAGGACAAACTGCTGTTGCAGTTTCAGGACAAACTATTGTTGCAGTTTCAGAACAACAACGAATAACTATTGAAAATATCCTGCACGGCTATTGCGTTTCAGAACAACAGCGAATTACTATTGAAAATATTCAAGCTAACATCCAACTGCACCTAGATAAACACTTTCTGGCATTCCGGCCATAGATCATCACAAAGCAAACTAATCTATGGATAGGACTTACAAAATAGTTTAGGCATATCCTATTGCAAATTAGATATGTGATGCTCTCACATGAAATAGAAATGAGGACTCGCAGGATCTTTCGTGCTCACCACCGAATTGAACACAATGGTTTGGACTGTTGTCCCTGTAATCAAACATTATCAAAATAAAGCATTATGTTTTTTCTCTCCATTACCACAAAAAAGGGTAAAAATTATCATTACTCCATTTCAGGAAAATCGCTTACCACACGAGAGCTCTTCCATTCTTGGTATCCAGCTTTTACTCTTCTATTACTTCTAGTTTTTCTTAGAGTTACGCTTGGTGTGTTTGCTCTTCCATTCTTGGTATCCAGCTTTTACTCTTCTATTGCTTCTAGTTTTTCTTATGGTTACGCTTGGTGTGTCCACTCTTCCATTCTTGGCATCCTACTTTTACTCTTCTAGTTTTTCTTAGGATTACTCTTGGCTTGTCTGTTCTTCCATTCTTTGTATTAACCATTCTGTCATTTAACTTTTATAATATATATATATATTATATATAGTAATCGTGTCGTGTCGTGCCGCGGGGTTAGATCCTGCGGCTCGGCACGACACATGAACAGTGTCGGTCCATTTTCCGGCACGGTCCGCTTGTGCTTCAGTCCGGGCCCGGGCCGCCCGCGGACCACCCAGCCCGAATTGCACCCCTAGTTATGCTTAGGCTATCCGCTCTTCCATTCTTCTAATATTTTTATGCTATCCTTCAATGTCAGTGAGGGAAATCAATTAATGCTGATATCAAATTGGATAAGATTGCAAATATTGGTGGTGTCTCAAGGTAGTCGATGATTAATGTGGTTAAAGCTGTTCAAGGAGAAAACAATATGAATGTGTTGATAGTTAAGTATCGAGTTAGTTGATTTTTGTTGAGTGAAATCAATAGAGTGATTGTTACCAAATTGGTTGATGGAGGAGTTAGAAATCCTTCACAATTTACATACAGGAGAACCTGAATCCTCAAGCTGTACATGAAATCAGTGGAGCGACTTCAAATAAAAGCATTCAGAAATCCTGTGTACTACCTCACTACAATTAAGCACAGAACAGTTCACAACCCCCTCGGCAGCAGAAAAAGATTCCTAGAGTTAAAGACAAGCAGCTAGAAGAAATTGAATTCATCTTTAATTTGTTCTTAATTTTAACTAAGTGTTTTAAAGAAATGTCTTCTAATTTTTAAAGTCTACATTTTAACCTTTCTAATTTCATATTAAAAAGATTTCATCAGAAATAAAATTTCACAAATAAACTCTGCTTCCTGCCGAGGGTGGATGAGGTAGCAGGCTATTTAAGCGTTGAGCCAAGGCTAACCATATTCGCTCGCGCTGGTTGTTTTCATTGAGATCTGGAAAGCCTTCATAAACCCTCAGCCGGTGACCGCCCTAGCCTTCTTCTCCCCCTCTCGCGCGGCTTCCAATCGAAGATGGTGGCCATTCTTCGAACTCTGGAGCTACATGATTTCTGATCGTGCCTGATAACCAACTCCGGCACAACCACGAAGTTAGTATGTTGATGTATAATGTGTATTCTTCTTTTTGGGTTTTGCTTTGTATAAACGCACAGACGGGAAAAGGGGCGAAATTAGACAGGTTCGAAATCCTGGCGAAGATTGCTCTCCTGCCGGATCCATGGACGCCAGAATCAGGATTAGTCACAGCTGCTCTCAAGCTGAAGAGGGAACAGTTGAAGAGCAGATTCAAGGCTGAGCTCCAGAACCTCTATAAATGATATGATATGAATTCCTGTGTTCTTCTCACTGTCAGTGCATTTACCCAAGAAACCCTGAAAGTAACCGCAACACACCGCTGGTTTTGTCTTCTAATTGTGTTTGTGTTGAATCAAGCTGAGGAGGGAGCAGTTGAAGAGAAGATTCAAGGCTCAAGGTCTCACTGTCAATACATTTCCTCAGCCAGGTCTTCTTCCTCTCTTGAGACTGAAACCCTGAAACTAAGCAAGAAAAACACACTAACAGTGGTTTGTCTTCTTCTAATTACTGTTGTGTTGAGCATACCCTCAAGCTAATAGCTGGCTCTCAAGATTGGAACTAAAAGGGAAGCTTAGTAGGTTTTTAGTCAGCAAATGGCATTTGCTACTCTGTACATCTTCTGTTAAGGTTACAGATTTCTTTCCTTTTATTTGGAACTGGATTTTTTGAACTTTTTCTTTTCTTTTAAAGAATATATTAATTATTTTATTATTCATAATTGAGTCAAACCCAATACCTTATAAATAGATAATTAAGATTATATTAATATCAATAAGTCTAACCTTACATTTCTAATTTAAATATATTTTATGAATTATTATAACATATAAATAAAAAAAATATTTATGAATTATCCTGACATATAAATAATGGCATTTTTTTAAAATATTTTGTAACTTACCGCTAAAAAGAACCTTCTTTTAAAAAATAAACAAAAGGAATAATTATGTTTGAGATACGACTCTTTATTTTCAAATAGAATTATTATAATATTATCGTCCCTATTTAGTATATTAATATAGTTTATTTAGTTTAGACATTCTAATTCTAATGCTCTAAGGGGTGGTTAATGTAATACGTCACCCTAATTAATTAAATAACTTGAAAAAACACATTATATATATATATATTAAAAAAGTAACAACGTAATTGATGAAATCCCCACGTTCTTCTCAGTTTACGCAGTCAACTACATGGCCCCAATGAGGTCCACATATTCGGCAATAACAGACTGCCACGTCGTAGATAAACCGCCCTTTTTGTGCTTACGTAGCCCCTTCCACGCTCCCCATTCGTCCACCACCACCACCACCTGCAGCGAACTCAAACCGCCCACCTCCCCCTCCCCTTTATAAGTAAACTCGTCCTCGTCCCTCCTTTTTCATCGGTTCCTCGTCGAAAACTTTCTTCCTCCATGGCCGTCTCCGTCCTCCTCCTCCTCTTCGAGTTCGCCACCGCCTCCGCCTTCCAGTTCTCCGTAGGTGGCCACCGCGGATGGACCACCCCCGCGGCCGACGGCGTCGAGTCCTACAACCAGTGAGCGATTCGCAACAAGTTCCACGTCGGCGACTCCCTCTGTCAGTATCCTCTCCTCTTAACTCTCTGCTCTGCTCTGCATTGCATGCATGGTTCGGCGGACGCGCATTTAATGATTTGGCCGCCTGCGGGGTGTGCGTAGATTTCAAGTACGGGGAGGACGACTCGGTGCTGGTGGTCGACCGAGACGGCTACGGCGCGTGCGAGACGGCGGCGCCGCTCGCCGGCTTCTCCGATGCCACTCGACGGCAACACCACCTTCCCAAACATTTCAAGCATTGGGAATGTTTATGTTTTAGCTTGTGGTGTTTTCTTTGGAGTTTTTTTAATTCGTGCAGTTTCTTCAAATTTAATTATGTTCATCATGAATTAGGAACACTATTTTTATTATGAGATTGTTATAAGAATTATAGAACTAGTAAAAATGACACCTTTTATAATTTTAAAATAAAAGAGAGCGTTGAAATTTTAAGTAGAGCAAGTGGCAATTGATCTACTTGCAACAAGTTTGAGAATATGAACTTCTAAGTCATCAGTAAAAAAAATTCCTGCACAATAAGTATTCACATAAACTTGTAAGGACTTTTATATCTTTTCATTATGCATTCTTTAACTCTTACTTTCCTTGTATTAAAAGACAGCTTTTAATGGAGCGTCCTGACAGATTCTTCCTGTTCTGTTTTTTTATTTTATTCATAAGCTGTGTTGTCTGTTATATTCATTATATTTCCTTGAATGTTGATCATGGGTTATTTCGATATTAAACTTTCAAGTATTGATTATGCTGTTTTTGCACAGAGCATTTACAGCAATTGAGCTGCGAAGGAAATACCCTCTAGATATAGTTGATGCAGTGATAGCCAGCATGAAGGACAGGTGCGTCGATAATGCTAGAGTAACGTGTCTCTGCTGAATCTATTTTTATTTATTTACAACCAGGAAGTGGTCCATTATGTCATGAGTAAACTTCAAGTTACGATACAATGGAAAAGCTATCCTAGTTAAACACTTAAACCACTAACATATTTATGAATATGAAAGCGATATACATGCTATCACTATTATTGGCTGAAATATCACATTAGCATGGTTGTGAACTGGCGGATTGAGCAGATAATAACCGAAACTTCTGACACAATTAAATATTTGCTGTTTTCTAGTTGTCTATCAATGGCGTTGAGTAAGATACATGCGGTTGAACTGCACCTGCATTTGATGATTCATTTTTTAGCAAAAGATGTCTTTAAGTTTACAAACTATCATATTATGTTAGAGGCAACTTTTCCTGACGCACTAGCTTACCTCATCACCTGCTTAATGTTCTAGTCATGCTGCATAGCTTTAGTATCAATTCTAGTCAAAATATATGTGGTGAGAAGTAGTTTCTGAGACCATCCATCACCTTTTATGCAATTTTTCCAAAAATGTAAACGATTGTGGAAGAAAATTTACATTACAACATTCATCCGCCAAAGCCAGCACACCTGGCCAGAAAAAAATGTAAAACATTAAGCAGGTGATAAGGTAAGTCAGAGCATCAGGAAAAGTTGCCTCTTACCATAATATTAGAGCTTCGTCTGGTCCTTGACTTTCAGTAAAATATTATGGACTTCTTCCAGTTTACTCTGGATGGACTCCAGCTTTCTTCCCATGGTCACACCCTTCGGTCTCTCCAGCGGTAAACCAAGGGCACGGTCCCATATAAGCTGCATCGATAACGCGGTCAGAAACTTGTGGAAAAAACAAGTTTCGAAGCGGTTTATGGATACATGTAGGAGGGAATGGAAACTAGAACCTGAGAGCCTATTCCGATGCTTCTTGAGACCCCAAATAGAACCGTATAATACCTGCATTTAAACACAGCAAAACGATGATAACCGTTGCAAGCTCAACAGGTGATTCTCCTGAAAATGATGCCTGAGGGAGTAACTTAACGATATCTCACTGTTCGGTGACACCTCACTTTGTTAGGAAGAGGATGTAAGCTAAAAACTTGCCTTGCTTCAGATAAACCAAAATACTTGAGCAAAACTCCACTGTGAGCATCAAAGTTGGGCCATGGGTTTTTGACCTGCAAGAAAAATTCAAATAAGCTGCTATTGATATAGTCGTGAAAACGATAGTTCAGGAAATAAAGAATTTATGACTAGTCCAACAATTCTCAGACATCTCATGAGTCTGGTTCTCCACAAATACATTAGCTTTTCAAACGTCAGTAGGCATGATAAAGAAGACAACTTGTCAGTGGCTCCTATTTTCCTGACAAAATATTGCCAAGCAAATTAAATTTAATGTCTTTGGCAATGTTACCTTGCCTAGTTCGGTGAGTATAGGAGGAACAACTTCATACAACTTCGGCACCTGTAAAAGGAATCGCAAAAATCATTCATAGAATCCAGATGTCAAGTCCAAGTCAATGGAGATACATGTATTTGGAAATAACTAGTTGAAGAGTGGATCATTAAGCAAGTGCTTTAATGCAAATTTTATTTGGCATGTATATCTTGAATCTGTCTTCCTTAGGACTCCATGCCCATAACTAGGAACAACCTGTAGCGCAAAGGATTGACATGGAAGGAGGCAACATATGATGCATAAAATAGGTAGTAGCAGGTCAGACACAAATAGGAGACAGAGTTGCCCGATATCTAAAATATCATTATCTTAAATAATAATTGTTTCACAAGCCAATAATCATTCTCGACATTAGAAAACTTTATATTTGATATTAAGTCATCTCTCTGCTTAATATCAAACATGAAGTTTCCTAATGTCGAGAATGGTTATTGGCTTGTGAAACAATTGTTATTTAAGATGATGATATTTTAGATATCAGGCTCTATCTTCTATTTGTATCTGATCTGCTACCACCTATTTTATGCATCATATGTTGTTTCCTTCCATGTCAATCCCTTGCGCTACAGGTTGTTCCTAGTTAAGGGCATGGAGTCCTAAAGAAGACAGATCCAAGATATACATTTCAAATAAAATTTGCATTAAAGCACTTGCCTAATGATCCACTATTCAAGCTAGTTATTTCCAAATACCTGTTCTGATTTATCTCCATTCACTGGATAATGAAATCACATCATAAACTGTCACGCCCCGATCCGCCTGTCGGGCACGTGGCAACTGCCGTATGAGCCCAAGGGACCCATACAAGTCATTTAAGTGATAAATACAACCAATATACAATCTTGAAATGTTGTTTACAGCCTCGGGAGTGGTGGTAGTGAGTGAACATCACTCTTCGAACACTAAAGGTTTGCTTTGTCATCTAGGGTGTATTAATGATACACCCTCATAATTTATAATCTTCAAATGTCCCTAGGAGGTGCTAGTATCATATGTTACATGTCTCTATTTAAACTAGAGTGTTAGGTAATGGTTCTTGATACTACCTCCTATATAGTGGTTTAACTTTTAAATCAAAATTTTTATCTTATTTAGCATGGTATTGACATATCATATAGCATTAAGGCAAAATAAAACAACATGTAAAAGAAATTAACATAGCATGTCAAATATTAAGCGTATTCACATGACATATAAATCATGTTATATAAGTTATATTATGCTAACATGTATATTATCAGGATATTTAGCTTATATGGTATTTTATTATTTTCAAGACATCCAAGACATTCCTAATAAAAATCTAAAAATATTTCTAGGTTGAATTAAATCCTACTACGATGAACCAACACACCTTTATTAAAATTTGAGCTTTAGAACCAACCGAATTAAAGCTCAGAAACAATAGTAATAGGTATAATATCCCTAAAACAACAAAAATTTTATTTAAAATATATTTTATTACGATATATTCCTAATTTAATAAGATAAAAATTATTTGATTACTGACTTAATTTATCTGATTAATTTAGCCTAATCCCAAAATAAATAATCCACTTCAACTATTAAGTCCAACTTCATACTCAAGCCCAACATTTTAAATCCTTAATCCTCTTTCATCACCTCTAATTTATTAAAATAGTCAAATTCCCAAATCAAACCTAGTTATATTTTCAAGTCCAAATCAATAGGAAATCCAAACTAATTATTCCTAATTTAAACTAACATCATAACATCATCACTAACAAACTAACATTCAACAATCCTTCCTTGATATCAACCTTCATTCGATTCTCCCTACAAGGAGGGAGGAGATAGCATAATTTTAACCATCCATCATCCATCCAAAACACAATAGTTCATTATTCGTCACCATCTAACAATTCAAGATCCAACAACATAGCAGCCATCATCATTCCATCCAAAACACAATAGTTCATTATTCGACACCATCTAACAATTCAAGATCCAACAACATAGCAGCCATCATCATTCCATCCAAAACACAATAGTTCATTATTCATCACCATCTAACAATTCAAGATCCAACAACACAGCAGCCATCATCATTCAACAACATCAAATTAAAATGTCAGCAGGACAGAATTCTAACACCATCAAATTAACATACGATATAGATATCATCATCAATTGAAAAATTGAAATCAAGGAGAAGTAATTGGCATGCAACATCAACAAGAATTGATAACAAAGAGGAGAGATGGAATCGACCTTAGCGCGGATGAAATTTGAATGTTAGAGCAATAATATCCAAATTGCGCACGCACAGAGGAAAAATTGGAGATATGATGCCTCCGGTGGAGGAACTCAGTGAAGGCTCAGTGAGGGGATCGATCGTCGTCTCCTCGTCACGAGGTGGAGGACATCCAGAAGGGGTCGATGGAGAGACGGTTGGCTACGAACCCAAATGAGCGAGAGTCTAACAGTGGCGTGCAGATCCGGGAGGTCAGCGACGGTGTAGCAGAGCCTCCCCTGATGCCGCAAAGAGGTAAGTGGATAAGTATCGATGGAAGACCACGTCAGGCGAGGTGGGGTCGCGGCGATGGTAGGCAGAATCGTCCCTCCGCAGCTTCACCGTCGAGCAAGGAAACGAAGGACGGAGGTGCGGCGAGCTCGGATCTACTAAGGAAGACGGAGCGATGGACGCCGAAGAGCTCACTGCGATGCGGAAGACGCAGCTAGCGCTGTCGATGCAAGCATGGGAGGGTGCGAAGAAGACGGGGCAGTGGGATGCCGGCGGATCTGATGGTCGCCCCCGAGCTTCGCGAAGGATGATCCCGCCCCAAGTGCTGCCGCCGACGAACGGAGGGAGATGGAGTGGTGGACGGAGGATTTCGCCGCTAAGCTCACAGCGATGAGGGCGCGCGTCGCAGGGGCGAAGGAGTCGGGTTTGGGGAAAGAATTAGGGCTTCAGGGGTTTTTGATCGTCGGCGTCGGTTCGGGAGGGCCGGCTCAGTTAGGCCGGTCCGGTTCGGTCATGTGAGGAGCATGTGACTATTTGTACCTATGCAGTTTACCCCATCAACTCTATTAAATCTCAACTAATTCCCTCTGCCTATAATACAATTCTTGTTCTTCCACCGAAGGATTTGATGTCCGGTCGTAAGTTGGTGCACTAATTCGTGCAAGAAAAAGGTAGTGCACCATTACCATTGGTTAAGTTGGTGCACTAATGAACAATGGCAAAATAAGCATTTGGAACGTTAACCACCTTTTGAACGATGAAACTAGGCAGTATTCCTTGTCTCTTTTTTTCCGTTGAATCAAGCTGTAATAAAAACTGTTAACTTACTCCTTTTTAGCCGGAAAAAAATAAAATCTTAAATTTTGATATTGACAGATTCTATCTGACGAAACTACTCGAGACAATAGATTGGCACGAGACAAGTGTTACAAGAGTCTTTCTTTCAATTTATTTTTCATGGTTTGTCCAAGCAGCATGTGAAATGGCTGTGTTTGATTCCCCTGAGACAATACCTTAAGCCCCAAACTTTAATATTCTGATTTTATAATAAATATAATATTAAATTAATATTAAATTAAAAATAAAAATATATATATTACTAAATCATATTAATTATAATATTATTATTATTGAATGTGGAATATCTTAATTTTTAATAATATTTCTCTTAACGTCCTCGTACTATATCATATTATTCTATCTCTTACTATATAATAGCAAATTGTGGTGAGTTGAGTTATATATTGCAAGCTCAGTAGTCAAGTCTAGTCCCCCGATAATCTGGAATGTTAAATGTGCAAGACGATACAATATACATTTAATATATTGTATTTTATACTTTAATATACATTTAATGTTAAGAGTAACATATACGTATTTTATACTTTAATGTACAAGTCTAGTTTTTTTTTTCAATGAATACAGATGAGGAATCCATTTTTTTAGCAAAGTTTTTATATAGATAAAGACAAGACACATCATTTATTGTTAAGCTTCCTTTTAATTTAGAGCTTATATTCCTCTACGGACAGTTTTTTTTGTTTCTTTGATCATGCTAAAAAAAAGAGGCAGAATAATATAAATTCATCGTATAAATACAAGAACAGGCATTTAATATTTATTTATTTGCAAGATAAATTTTGTCCGCATCGATTTTTTAAAACGTAGCAGCACCAGTTTTAAGTAGTACGAAAAATAACATTATTAATGAAACAATACATCGTGAAACAGTTAAAAGGCCAATCTAGTACTAAATCTCGATCAGTTAATTAATCAGCTTCAGCGTAATCCATCAGCTCGTGAACATCCCATGATTTCCAGATCCACTAGGCATTATAGCGACCCTACAATTAAAGGAATCCTCCTAAAGTTACATGGCACGCTTCCTTTTTCTTTTTAATTTATCCTCCTCCTTGCCGTCCCCGGTCTCCTTGTGCCCTAAACGCAGATCTTGAATTCGAACCCTTCACCCGTCTGGAGTTCCCTCAACGGGTAGTGATAATTCTGGAGTTTGGTAGTCCATCACATCGCTTCACAATTTGCATTCATCCTTGGACTTCTTACTAAACTCTCTCCACCCTTATAATGAATTCTTTCGATGCAAACGACCGTCTGCGATATATCATCCCTTGAAGTATCTCCTGGAGTCCAAAGTTTGTCATCTGATTAAAAATATTATTCCCGATAAATGATGCAAATGAATAATCAGTATCATAAATATATACACACATATAACCCTTACTGTGATCCGTCTTCTTCCTTAATTCTTACTCTTCCAGTTCCAGGAGCAGCAGTGGTAGTGGTAGATGGGATGGCCAGGCGCGGCAAGGTCCGCCTCCTCCGGATGCTGCGCCGGCGGAGGCAGCGGCCGCCGCCGGCCGACGTCCCGGCCGGGCACGTGGCGGTGTGCGTCGGTAGACGCTCGCGGCGGTTCGTCGTCCGCGCGGCGCACCTCGACCACCCCCCATCTTCCGGCAGCTGCTCCGCCAGGCCGAGGAGGAGTTCGGCTTCCCCTCCGGCGGCCGCCCCGGTCCCCTCTCCCCCCCCCCCCCCTGCGACGAGTCCCTCTTCGAGCACGTCCTCCGCTTCCTCTCCTCCTCCCGTGTAATTAGTAATAAATAATAATAATAACGTATTAAGAGGGAGAATTAAATAAGAGACGCCGAGTTCAGAGGATGGAGCTCGGCCGAGTCATCGTATATCGGGTGCAACTCGGCTCCGAGTGGGCTGGTTAATGGATCTTATAAAAATATATATACATCGGATGGATGTAATTGGGCACACCCGCTTAACCTCGTAGGGTCGGAGTTGGTCCGATTAAGACAAAGCGGTAGTAGTAACTAGTGGTGCGCCTTCAATGCACGCACCCCGTGTGGGTTCGCCATCCCCCATACATGATCCGAAACTTTTGCTCGTAATGGATTCATCGAGGTCCCAACGTGGACCCGACCCGCTAAGGACGGATCCATTGATTGCTGTTTCCTAGTAGGACCAATTAATTGTACTGATTAGTAGTACCCTGTTACTATTAAATAAATAAATAAATACACGTGGATGTGACACTTACAGCTATATTTGAAATCAACTAATCATAACAGATCAGGAAACGTGGGTGTGGAAAGAAAAATGATGCGGAGCTTTCATCATGAGCTGCCGCGCATATTAATTCAATCAATCCATCTTATTAAATGATGGGCTGTACTCAATTACCTTCGCATAATTAGCTTAAACCCATCAAGTTGCTATAATTATACATCCGATGGAGACCTCTCTCGTGTGTGGTTATTTAACGACACCCCCCCCCCCCCCCCCAATCCAACCATCAATTAACATAAAATCCCCTACAGTCACCTACATAATTAAAATAGAATATACAGATGAGGAAATTGCACCATTTAATAGATATGGAGTAACATTGTTGATGCTATTGACAAAATTACTTAAAGAAATATAAAAATTAAATACATAAATAACCCTCTTATTATAACGGTGCTCTCAACTTTCTAATTTTTTTATATTAAATTAACTCCTGTACTTTTAAATGTTAATATTGACGGAATAGAATTCTATCTATTTTTAATATTGATGAACTTATAGTCAGTGTCACTCGTGCAAGTATGCTCCTCCATGAATTACTAGACTTATTGTTGGATCGACATATATTGGATTGATATTACTGACCTAAGTCTCATATAATATACCACACTTTAGCCGTTCCTCTCGCGTATATTGGGATGGGCCGTAAACTTCTTTTATCTCTCAGAGAATGAGCATAGATGGTATGAGGAATAAGTATCGGTTAACCCTATGCCAACAATCCTAACAAGATAGATGATGTAAGTATTATTCAGAATGATTAGGTGTAAAACATCTGCAGGCGACTTTATAAGTGTGCCGTCAAATCCCACGGCTCAAACCTAAACAGACAACGAAAATTATTATGCTAAAATATGGCAGAGATCGAAAAAAATACAAATGACAATAGCACTGCACTGAGCCAACACCAGCCGTGTGATGCTAAAGATAATAGAACAAATAAATTCCCAATGGATGTGATACTTATGTTGATAAAATAAAAAATATAAGTGTATAAAATATCATGGAAACTTAATAATTTACTTGATATTACGATGTAGAAAATAATTTAATTTTACTATAAAAATAATTATTATACGTGTAGAAAATATCATAGAAACTTAATAATTTAATAATAATGATGGGGGTAGTTAAAATCTTCGTATCAATCAATTTATGACGGAAAGGTGCATGTGAGGAGCAGGTCACGTGCATGTCGGAAGCCATTAATACATTTTCTCCTAATTAATCATCATTAATGCGTTATTTAATTTATTACATTATGTTTGGTTTTGATGAAGCAAAACCAACGTATTCTCAATAAATCCGCACTGAATTATGAACTCAGGAGAAAAATAATTTACTTGTTATTATTTTTCTCGTACATATATTACAAAATATACCTCCATGCATCGCAAGTAGTTAATTAATATTTTTTTAAGTCGCAGTTTAATTACAGGAGGAGAAGAGGAGAAGAAGCTGCAGCGGCGGCAGCAGCAGCTTCCACTCGGCGGCGTTTCTCTCGGGAGGAGAAGTCAGCGGAGGGCGGAGGCGACGAGGGAGCGGAAGACGAGCTCGTCGCAGGGGATGGTGAGGCCCATCTGCTGAGCGAAGCCGAACTCCTCCTCCGCCTGGCGGAGCAGCTGCTGGAACTCCGGCCGCTCGAGGCAGGAGATGGGCACCACGAAGCGCCTCCGGTGCTCCCCCACGTACACCACGAAGTGCCCCCTCGGCACGTCCCCCGGCGCCCCCGCCGACGCTGCCTGCTCCCTCCCCCCCGCCGCCGCCCGCTGGCTCCCGCACCGCCTCATCATCATCTTCTTCCCCTGCTTCTTCACCGTCTCCATCAACGACAGCAGCAGCAGCGGCAAGACGACGGAGGTCGAAGGAGGAGGAGGGAGACGATGACGATGGGGAGAAGGCGCGACGGGGAGGGGGTTTAATTTATGGAGGGGGGGGAGGGTGAGGGAGACGGACATGTGCATGTGGGAAGGGGGGAGGATGAGGAGGAAAACGACGGAGGCGAGTCGGGCGGCCGGCCGTGCGCAGGGACACGGCGGGGCCGACTTAATTAATTTTTTGTCAATTACTTTTCCACTGCTTTTTATTGTTTTTTTTTGATCTGTTGATTTATCCTGAGAGCGAGACACGACGCTGGTGCGTGCGGAAATAAAAAGAGCAGCGGGAGGAAATAGTTTTGTTTGTCAGGTAGATGGGAAGCCTGGAAAATTAACACGAAGGAAACCACCGGGGAGGCAGCAGAGAGATTCTGGTTCCGGATGCGTGCATGGCTCATGCACGAGGAGGCGGCGGCAAAAAAAGTCCAGCAGGGCGCGCGCGGCCGTACTTGGCGGGTACTGCTGCTTATTTACCGTTCGGCGGGAAAAAGGCAGCTGCCAGCCACGTGATGTTTCATTTTATTTTAGTATATATATATATTCCGCACCATGCTGTCCATTTAATTATATTAAAAATATATATTTATTAACTAACCTGGATAATAAATATTTGATGTTATACCATGCCCTATAAAAATAATAATAAATAACATGGTATTAATTATACGTACAGAGTGCACTTGCATCTTGTTAAAATAATGATTTTTTTATATATATTAAAGATCCACTCAATTTTAAAAAAACATTTAATGAATAAAAAAGTTTTTTGTTCACGGTTAGAATTATATTTGGGTTTAACTCCTACTCACCGGCCCATCTTACTTCGCCCGTGTTATTTTAAAAAAAACTAGTAATTTCAGATAGACAGAGAAAAAAAAGACAAAAATGGGAAAAAACAATAGGAAAATTAATTTAATTATATATATATATATATATATATGTGTGTGTGTGTGTATAAAGAATATGCGCCTACATTAATAGCATGAAAATTAAGTTGAGAGGATAAATTAATTAAAAATCTGCAAAGATCCTGGATTGAGGACGACGATGATTGATGAGGTCATGGAAAGGGACTACTCTGCCATACTAAGATACGAATAAATAGGGGCGGAAGAATCCCAATAAATGAATTCGTCGAAACTTGTTTTTAACAATGTGTAAGATTACTTTGTTAGAACAAAAGTTATTATTCTGTCAAAAGAATTTGAAGAAAGGAAATCATTTGATTAAGGAAATATTTGTTATTTTATGTTCAAAATAATTAAGGGATTGTTGAAGATTGGATTCAGTTACTAGAGGTTTTATTTTTTCTAAATTATATACTAATTTTTTACCTAATTTATATGATTAGAGTAACTAAACTTTATACGGGAGATCTTGAGATTTTGAGTTTAAAACTCATTAAGTTTTAAAAAATTAAATCTCTAGTTAGAGTAATACATATTTATTTGGTTAAAATTTTAAAATTTAATATTACTTTTTATTTTATCTTAAGTTTTTAGGGTGAGTTTAATTTTAGAATTTTTTACTTAGAGTTATCCCCGTTTTAATAAAAATTATTTTTTAAAACAAAAAATTAAAGGTGTGGCACATGAGTGCCATGTTACTCCTGCCCCCTCTTTTCCAAACACTGTTGGCCCTCCGACGGATTAAAAAGGGAGAAAAAATTATTTTCTAAAGTAAAAAAAAAAACATGCAAGAACAACTGATTCATATACAGTTATGGATGTAACAGTTAGTTGAACCAAACCAGCAAAGAAAAAAAAGTTAAAGTTTATCCTCCTTTTTGAAAAAAAGGAAGAAGGCTAATGATGGATGGACGGATGGGTGGTCCAAGTTTATGACCATGTGAATATATATACACGCACAAAGGTGGGCAATGATTTGGGACTTTAGGGCCATCACGGGCCTTGGCCTAGTTAGTGGTCACCGACTTAAAAAGAAAGGGAGGGTAATGGGCGCCGATGCACCCCCTTTCTTAGGGTTTGGTCGAAGGGTACTACTCTTGCTGTACTCCGTCAGATCTCTATCTCACGGACCAACAGAACCTACAGTAATTACTTTTTGATCAATAATGCTAAAATTTAAATAAGAGGAAAACTATAATAAAGGAACGCACGTGTGATTACGACGAAATGGAAGGGTGTTTTTTTTTTTTGGTAAAAAGGAAGTGAGGAAAAATTTCCTATAACATGGAGTAGTTAATTGCTGCTGTATATAAACATTTAGGTCTCCCTCCATCTCACGTAACGTCAAAATTGAGGGTGGATTGGATACGATGTCCGGGCGTTGGCGGCAAGTGAACATCACATCCTCAAGCACGCAATTATACTTTTTTTCGACACGTCACTTATTAGCCTTTTATTATATATATATAAAGAATAAAATCGAATAATGATACCGTGATTTCCATTTGCCGAGCCTTTTCAATAAAAAAAAGAAGCATGGGATGGAGATAACTTTTCCACCTTCCAATGAAGTCCATCGGCCGTACGGCAGCGCGCAGCTTTAGTTAGCTTTCAAAATTTAGACCGCAGAAGAAGGTATGTTTCATTTATTGCACTGCACGCTTCTTCTCCTTCTGTGAATCCCATGCGCATGCATAGTCTATTTCCTTCACTGTAACATTTAATATATTGTTTTTTATGTAAATAAGTCCTTCGATTATATTATCGTATTTAAGACTATACGTCTTGTACGTGCACCTAGCTATCTAGAATTAAATGATCAAATCTCTACATAATATATTTATTTTAATATATTTATTTTTTTCTTCTGTGTGTTTTTTATGAAATTTCTTAATTTTTAAATTCTATATCTATCCTAACTTATATTAACAAGATCATCGTATTTATTTATAATTATAATTTAGTTAGTATATTATTTTATCTGATGTTATAATATATCAAATAATCATAGTACTTCTCTCTGGTCAATTATTAATCAATTAATATAAAAAATACGCTTAAGGTTTATAATAATTTATTGGTTTATTATTTATTTATGCATGGGATTCCGTCGACGTCAGCGGCGCATGCACGCCACGACCGATGAAGAAGCAGCAGCAGCAGCGGCGGGAGGAGGACGATGAGTCGAAGAGGTCGAGGTCGTCGTCGACAGCGCTGCGTTGCCGACAGCCCACTCCGTCGCCAGGCGAGCCGCGGCCGTCGCTCCGACAAAAGGCGGGCTGGGCTTGCCCCCCCTTCCCCTCCCCACCCGCTCCTCTACCTCCCTCTTCAATCGCCACCTCGATGGGCCCATCGGCACGTTGGCTCGTAACACGCCGGGTCGAGCGAGCCCAGAGTTTTTTTTAATTATTTTTCCCCTCGCGACCGCCGGGCCCGCCCTACCTGGCGGTCAAACGAGAGCACGTGCATCACGTGAGCAATTATTTCTCCTCTCATCTGCTCTGCTGCAAATTATATTCGGTGCTGTTAGAGAATGCGTGTTAAATTATATTAAAGTTATTTGACTTTACGATCGGATCGGATCCACGTCCCAGCTGATTTATCATACGTATAGCAGCATGTGATTAAGGAATAATAAAAATAATCCACGTCTGGGATGGGGACCCGTTAAGCCTCACGTTCACAGGGTGGGAAGGAAGGAATACGGAGTCGGGCCAAGCGAGTAAAACCAAATCAGCGGCACATCGTCGAGCCTCCTTTTTACGTTCATGATATGGGAATTATTATAAGAGAGAGAGATGGCATGTTCCATGCAAATGGAGTTCCATGTGTGATGTTGCGGATGAGTCATTAAAGCATTCTTTAATTTAATTCCATGATGGGGGGTGACCCTTCTGCTTAGGTTACTTGGCTTTTACTCTTTTTCCAAATCAAATCGACTTCGGAATTGGATTAATTCATCTAACCTAACTTACTCTAGACGGACGGATGATGAAAGCCGTAAGTTAAGTCATGTTTGAAGTAGGGTTATTGTTTTTTTATTAACTTTTACACTCAACTTGATTTGATTTTATAAATTAGGGTCCAAAATAGGTGCACTGGACAAGTCTCACAGCGATAGCAGACATTTTCCAATTATTCGACTAACATAGAATAAAAAAATCTTTATATAGATGTTGATGTTCATTGTAAGACTCTCCTCAAATACAAATATTTAAAATTAAGATAAATATTTTTCCCTTCCAAAAATTTTCACACCTCACAGATTGAATACCACGCTCCTGGAATAGGGGACATGTGTGAGTTGTATTTATCTGCCCAATATATATAATTATGAGTAAAAAGTGAGAGGCACAATGATTAGACCCGTAGTCGTAAAGATGTCAGTCATAAGATCAATCTAAGATGCCATATTAAACAGAAAGCTTAATATTTAATGAAATAACCAATTTGCATGAGATAACAGTGATACTTACTATAAATTTTATAAATAGATAAAAAAACATAGTAAATTATTAAGAGAATTATAATAAAAGAGACGGATAACTATCACACTGTATACCTATTAAATGGTTAGATTTCATCCCGATGTATCACAGTCTGTCTAATTCAATGCATGTCAAAGCCAACAAACTAACTAGGATGATCCTAAACTCATTAAAAAGATTAACTTGTTCAGTATTAAATATTATAATATTAATTAACTCAGAAAAACTTTTTTTTACTCATTGATAATTTTTTACAACTACATTAGATTACCGTTTAAACTTATTCAATATAGTTATGACTTGATTAAAAAGTTTAGAATACGCACGAAAAGAAAATAAAATTTTCTTACCTGTAGTTCTAAAGTAATTATTTTAACAGCACACACCGCTGCCACTCTGGCGAGAGTCGAGGTTAAAAAAAAAAAAAAAGTTAAAACACGGAGGGAGGGAAAGCGGAATCATCAAGCCGGACCGGACCGCTTGTGCCCTAAAAAGTCCCCCCTCTTCCCCCAATCCGAGCCGATCGGACAAAACAAGGTAAAAGAAAAAGTTCCCAAAAAGAAGCGATAAATTGAAAAAAAGAATAAGCGGGGGAAAAAAAAAGAAGGAGGCGGCCCTTTTTGCAACCCATTCCTCTTCCCCCGAAACCAAATCATCCACTCTCACCAACTCCGGCGAAGGGAGGACTCCGCCTCTCCCTTTCGTGGGCCATCTCGTGCCTTCACATCTCCGCTCGCCAGGACAGCAGCAGGACAACTACGTCTCCCCTTTTCCTCTGCTATCTCTCCCCTTCCCCCTCCCCCTTTTTTTTACTCGGTTTGATTTGAACTCCTCTCTCTCACCCCTCTTCCTCCCGTGAAGCTTCCTTTTTCCCTTTTTTTGTGCGGTTTTCGTTCCATCTCGTGGTCGGTTTTGTCATCGTTGCTGCTGCGATCGAGGAGGAGGGGGGGGGGAAGTGTTTTTGTTGTGCTGCTTGTAGGCAGCGGGGAGGCGGAGGCGGAGGAGGAAAAGTTGCTTTCTTTTTTTACTATTGTTTTTACTGGTTCGAAGGGTGGGCGATGTCGTCCGGGAGCTTCAGGAATGGGGGCGTCAAGTTGGTGTCCAAGCTCGACCGCCTGCCGTCCTCCGCCGGCTACTCGACCCCCAAGCCTGCCGTTAAGTCCAGAGCTTCCGCTGCTCCTCGACGTGGGGGCTCCGTGGCGCCTGCCTCTACTTCCGTCGGCAAGGCCGGTGGTGACTCCGGAGGTTGGTGTCCGTTGCTCCTACCCTTTTATTTTCTCACTGGGATCTACTTAGATCGCTCGCATTCGGTGTGCGATCTGTGATTTTCTCTCATCTCGTGACTGAAATGGGCCTACAAGGAAGAAGCAGTGTGATCCGCTAATGGGGGGTTTTCTGTTTTCACTTCAAAATAGTAAAATGCCACTCTTCGGTGGTGACTTTGGAAGCTGGATATCTGCTTACTCCCTTCTATGCGGGGCTGGATGGATTCGCTGAGATACCAATCTGCTAGTGGCTGCGGAGGAAAGGAATGCATTGCCGTCACCGGAGTTGATCGTTTCAGCATCATCAATTTCGTGATCATTGCACCTCTCGGATGATTGAGCTAGAGGTTGGGATGGATATATAGGTCGAGCAGCAAAAATGAATTGTAATCATGAATTGCTTCTGCTGGAAGCTTGGAAGAAACTGCTATGATGATCTTTTGACCATATCTGCCTTGGCAATGATTGGATAAATGTAACAAGCATAGAAAGAATATGCTCGTTGAGGTAATAAAGATTAACAAATTAAGGGAGGTAATGCCTGTCAGAGCTTTTTTTTGTGATTTTTAGGGAGAACCGAGCAGCCTGCAACAACTATCTGACTAAAAGAGGGCTGAGATTATGCAGTATGTACTCACATTCTGTACTAAAAAAACCAAGTATGTTAAACAACTGTTTTATGGAACTTCGTGGAGCCACCTCAGATCTAAGTTTAAGTAGTGCTGGCATACCTGTCTATATCAAGAATTTGACAAGGAATGGCTTGCTCTGGGCTGATAACCTGATAAACCTGATGGTAAGAAGTTGGTTGCTTTCTGGAAACTCAGTGCAGAGAATGAGAGTACACACTTAAGGTTTGGGTGAAGATGACAGAAATATTTCCCTTGGAGTGCATAATGAACTGTTACTCACTCAAATTGCTTTTCATTGTTTATTATATTTATCTTTATTTCCTTTTGATCCTACAGCCCTCTTCCGTGCACAATTCACTTGTTTTACATTTTCCTGAAAGTGTTCTGATGCACTTCCTTCTATTATATAATCTAGCAGAATCCCTTAAGCTTTTCTGATGTTTGAGAAAGGTGGTTGTGGTTCTTTGGGGCATAATGCAGGTGCATTAATTTTGATATCATGGAACATAATCAGCATGTTTTGCCTTAATTGTGTCACATCTGCTGAATTATTGAATAGGAGAATGATATTTTTTTTTTGAGAATTAAGTTTTAATGATGATTCTTTATTATTGTTTGCTTCTACATTTTGCCCCATTTCTAAATTGCTTAAAATTAGTTGGAAGAATAAATGGTCCTCCATATCCTTCACAGTTCCTGGGAGAGTCCGAGTGGCTGTAAGACTTCGGCCTCGAAATGCAGAGGAGATGGTAGCTGATGCTGATTTTGCTGACTGTGTTGAATTACAGCCTGAGGTTCTTTATTTCTCCATCAGTTGTCTTATGCTGTAATATATTTCCATGGAAGACTGAAAATTTATATACTACGAGGTGTTTCTCTTGTGCCAAATTTGCTAATAATAGTGGCTTTATTATTGTTCCCACCGGATTGCAGCTGAAGAGGTTAAAACTACGAAAAAATAATTGGGACTCAGAAACTTATGAATTTGATGAGGTGCTGACAGAATGTGCCTCTCAAAAACGTGTATATGAAGTTGTTGCAAAACCTGTTGTCGAGGTACATATACTTCAAATACCTATTTTTTTTGGTATTTCTCCATGTTTTCTACTTCAGATCCATCATCTATCTCAAATGCGTCTACAATTTTTTTCTGCACATCTTAATAATTGTGACATTTCCCCATGTCATGATCAATGCTTCATGTCATGATTGTGTCATTATCTTGTTGGCATGATTTGTACTAGAATGGGTTGCACGTGGAATCCATATTGCAGTATATTAACTATGATGCTATAGCATTTTGTTTGAAGATGGAATATTCACTGCATGCACTCAACTGCAATTCTATCATGCATAGATTTGATCTCTGCCCCTGTTTTTAGTTTTCAATGGACTTTTAGTATTGCAGCTCTTAACGAGGAGTCATTTCTTTTTTAGAGTGTTCTAGAAGGGTATAATGGTACTGTAATGGCTTATGGACAAACGGGTACTGGGAAGACATTTACTCTTGGAAGGCTTGGAGATGAAGACACTGCTGCACGAGGTATTATGGTCCGTGCAATGGAAGAAATTCTTGCAGATACAGATCCTCAGACTGATTCTGTTTCCATATCATATTTACAGGTGCTTTGTTGTTGGAATATTTTGTAATCATATGTTTTCTCTATAATCCTATATAGATATAGAACTTAAAGTCGTTACATATCCTGTCAGAATCATTTTTTCATTCTTGAGGTTACTTATTTTCTAACAGATGGTTAACATATGACTTTTGGTTTGAAACAGCTATATATGGAAAGCATACAGGACCTTCTAGTTCCCACAAATGACAACATTAACATTGTTGAAGATCCCAAGACCGGTGATGTTTCACTACCTGGGGCAACAAATATAGAACTGAGGGATCAAAAAAGCTTTATGGAACTCTTAAGATTAGGAGAAGCTCACCGTTTTGCTGCTAATACAAAGCTGAACACAGAGTCATCTCGGAGTCATGCTATTCTCATTGTGAGCAAAAACTCTATCTATTTGATGTGATAACTGAATGTTCAAGTATAACTATTGCTGCATAATACCAGGTACATGTAAAGAGGTCAGTTAAAGGAAGACATGATACTGACCAGAGTTTTCCTGGTCAAAATGGTACCTCTTCCAGCTTGGTCACATCTTTTCGACCGCCCATTGTAAGAAAAAGCAAGCTTGTAGTTGTGGATCTTGCTGGTTCAGAAAGAATTGATAAATCAGGTAGATATTATTGAAACTTGAGTGATGTATCTCTATTTTATTATTTAGACTCTATGCATGGTGGAACAACCAAAATCCCATCATGAGGTCTTGAGTTCAAGACTCATGAAGTTCTAAAAAAAAAAAAAAACCAAAATCCCATCATGATCTATGAATTTCTATATGTTTCATTAACCACCCTCAGCAACTTTGGTAGACTGGGGCTAAGAAATCGAACATGCACACTTGGGAGATTAACCTAATTGAATCCCAGACTGCCACTTCTTTTATCTTTACCACTGGTTCTTGAGACTTTTTCCTTCAGAATTGATTTTGTTCAGTTGTACAGCTGAGTAAATTACATTCTGTACCTTAACCATTAGTAGTTAACACTTTTTTTTAGAACTTAGTGAGTATTGAACCCACAACCTCCTTTATAGAGCCTTAATGCTCTAACTAGAGGAGAGTACACTTTGTGCACATTAGCAGCTAACACTTATGCTATGCCATGATAATATGATACTCAGTGGGTATATAAACATTAAATGTCAAAAGAAGTTGAAAACGCAACTGACATCTGGAAAATATCATAATTGATGCATCAAGAATTGGTTGGTATAATCCATAACATGACTGCTCTCTGGTCGCATCATCTGTCTGCAAATAGTGATTGCTATTTGTTGTACTATCTTTAATTTCCCATATGTTTTTGTAGTGGGGTTGCATGATTGGGTTTTTTTACTACTGTGGAGGGGTACACTTGTATACTTCTTGACCAGTATTCCTCGATTGTCAAGCTTTATCAGGTCTCATATTGTTCTTAAGTAATCATCTTGATGCTCTGTTATGAGTTACCAGATTGCTTGAGTGTTTGATCGAGAAATCTTACTATCATGTGGTAATGGATATTATGTCATACCTTATCTTTCCTCATACTTTCATTGTTTATAGGAAGTGAAGGGCATACCCTAGAAGAAGCAAAGTCGATTAATCTGTCACTTAGTGCTTTAGGGAAATGTATTAATGCACTTGCTGAAAATAGTCCACATGTTCCAGTTCGTGATTCAAAGTTGACAAGACTTCTTCGAGATTCATTTGGAGGTATGATTACCATACTTTCTCTTTTGATTGACAATTAAATTATACACATGGGATGTTGTCCTAGATGAATCCATAGCTTATATGAGCATAATTTCGTGACCAATGTTTTGCTAACGCTGCCAATGGTTGCCTAAGAAAAATCCGAGCTAATCTATAAGAAAGACACTGCAAATCTTGCCAGCAAGTTGTGAAGTTTGTATATGATATCTAATATTCTGATACATGTAAATACTAGCCATTCTCTATACTAGTACTCTGTAACCTTTTATTCTCACTTGAGTTACTGGGCCCTCTGGTCGGAAGCTACTTTAGTTGTTTAACCTGTGCACTTGTTTCATGTCATTTTATCTTATAACTAACTTTTGTACGGTGACACTAAAAGGTTAGTTGAGATCCAAATTATGTAAACCTGCAACTCCAGATTGAATTTACCTTGATCTTAATTTTTTTTTGTGTCTGGCAAAGTTATTTGATTTTGCATGTCAATGTTGGAGTAGCTCAGCCAAGTTACTCATATTTCTTAATATGCAAATATTTTTCAGGCAGTGCAAGAACTTCATTAGTGGTGACAATTGGCCCATCCCCTCGCCACAGAGGAGAGACTTCAAGCACCATAATGTTTGGACAAAGGGTATGGTTCTCATGTCATGTTCACGCTGCTTGATGTTGAGTGAATTATTTTTATCCATGTAGAATCAGATTTATTTTTATAAAACCTCAGTTCTGAAACTGGTTGCCTGTAACTCTGGAATATAATAAGTATCTGTTCCTAAAGAGTCTAGTTTCTTTGTGTCAATTACAGGCAATGAAAGTAGAGAATATGGTGAAACTAAAGGAGGAATTTGATTATAAAAGCTTGTGCAGGAGGCTTGACATTGAACTTGATAAATTAATGGCAGAAAATGAAAGGCAACGAAAAGATTTTGAAGATGAGATTGAGAGGATAAGAACAGAATCAGAAAGCCGAATTGCTGAAGCTGAAAAACACTATACTGATGCTCTTGAGGTGTGTGCCTTAATTTCTTTTCAGCCTGTTTTAGGCAAGTTTTATATACAGCAAACTATGTTTTTAAACATGTCTGCCCAAATGATTGTCTCCACTTTTAGGTCAATATTCTCCTGTAATGCATAAGAGGAATTCTTTTCCCTTTTATTATCCTCCTGTAAAGTAGACAATAAACATAAGTGTACAAAAGCTAACAGTAACTCCTGGACTCTATTTGTGGTATTTGATGTAAAAAAATTGCTAATCAAGATTCACTAGTGATTTATGCTTTAATTCACTACTTATGGCCTTATTCTCAGCTTGTGATGATCATGGGCTTGCTATTAGAATGTGTTTGTGATGATTTTTTTACATGGGCATCAGCCACTGGAAAAAGTTTTCTTACGGGCATCATCTACCCACTTTGGTTGTTAAAAGTATCCATTCTTTATATTTGGAGTACATAAATTCTCATGTATCATATATTAATTATTATCTTTGTAAATCTGTGTATTTGCTACACTTTAACCTCATTGTTGGCTGAGGTTTTAACCTGAGTCATCCTTTTGATTAGTGAGATATTCTCCCTTGTATTTCTTCTGTAGAATGAGAGGCTAAAGTGCCAACAAGAGTACATGGACTCAGTAAAGAAGCTTGAGGAGAAGTGGAAGGCTAATGTCGAGAACGCTAAAGTAGAGCATCAAAATGTTTGTCTAGAAAAGGCACGCAACATAGAGGTATATACTAATGTCTATGGCATTCTTGCCTAACAGTTTTCTTGATTAGGAACATCTGCATGATATCAAGTACTATATGAATCATAGTCATTTAACAGCTTAGGTAGTATCGGTCAGATTTTCTTTTCTGGCAAATGCTTAAGCTGAATACTATCATTTCAGATGTGTATCTAATGATATAATGGAAGAGAAATCTCTCTTTTGATTTAGTTACTGCATGTTAGATTTTGTTTTTTTCATGAGTTTTTAACATCTATGGAATTATGTCTGGTGCATAGGCTTCAACAACATCAACCTCAGATACTATTGAAGTCAGGCAGTTACTGCAGAATGAAAAAATTTTACGGCAATCTACTGAAGATGAGGTTAACAAACTCAAAAGCGAAATATCTCATTGGAAAAATGTAGAGGTATTGTTCAGCTTGATCTGCTCAGACAGGCTTATGGTTTTTGATATCTGAAACCAATAGTATTATTCCATCAAATTTGCACTTCATGGATGTTAGGTAGCTGGAAATGCTGAAATTACAAGGCTTCGCAAGATGCTTGACAATGAAGCTAATCAGAAACAGAAACTTGATGAAGAAATAGCAATACTGAAAAGTCAGTTATTGCAATTAAGTTTTCAAGCTGATGAGGTACATTGTTATTCGATATCAAGTATTTTACATTTTTTTTAACTTCATGCCTTCTTTTGCGTGTTTACTATGAATAAATTTCTTTAATACATATGCATGACACATCCAGCTATAATTAGGACATAGTCTCATATTTAGCGATTTAATTTCCTTGATTCAGACGAGGAGGAGCCTTGACAGAGGTGGATCTGGCAAAGTATTATCAGGATTTGATTCCCTTGTATCTCAAGCCAGGCATTCACAGCTTAGAGACTCAGCAAATGGTCCCAAGGCTTCAATTGCCAAACTTTTTGAACAAGGTACTTGTTCAGAAATTGCTTATAATTCTTCCTGCACACTTATGGACAAAATTGTGTAGATGTTGATCTTCGTTGGTCAATAAATTTCAATTAGTTTGATTCTATTAAATTCTAAGTTGATTCTTCTAAATGCCAGTGGGTCTGCACAAAATATTGTCATTACTTGAATCAGAAGATCACGATGTTCGAGTTCATGCTGTGAAAGTGGTGGCAAACCTGGCAGCTGAAGGTTACCTATTACTTGGGATGTCATTAACATGTCTAATTATGGGTATGATTATAACCTCCAAGTAATCTGTTACCTGTATATCTATGATCAGAAGCAAACCAGGAGAAGATTGTAGAAGCTGGTGGTCTTACATCATTGCTGATGCTTCTAAGAAGTTCAGAAGATGAAACTATCCGTCGTGTAGCTGCTGGTGCAATTGCCAACCTTGCAATGAATGGTATATAAATGTTAACCATGTTTGTACTGAGAATAAAGTTGAATGTAGCTTTCTTAATCGATCACTCCATTCTAGCTTACTCTCTGCTTTTTGTTACTTCAATTATTGCAGAAACCAACCAAGAGCTTATAATGGCTCAAGGTGGCATTGGCCTCTTGTCTGTGACTGCTGCTGATGCTGAGGACCCTCAAACACTTAGAATGGTTGCTGGAGCCATTGCTAATCTATGTGGCAATGGTAATTTCTATAACTTTCTTGAACTTCCTTCAAACTGCTGATACTTTTTCTCTGTAGTGTCTGAAAATCAATATGTTATCAACAAATAATTGGAACCACGCATAAATACTAGAACAGACAGAAAATTTTCTCTTTGGCTATATCTAAGAATTATATTCTTATAATATATGTTTGGCTTTTCACGTTCTGGAATATTTTCTTTTTATTCATGTTACCTGGATCAAAGGTAACAAAGTTCAACTACATGACAGCATTGACTGCTGATATTTTAGAAATAGAACCCTAATAACATAATTCCTGGCATCATTCTAGTAAGGCTAGTTATTCATTAAAACTAAGTTTCTGGCAACATGTTCTCTGAGCCTTTTTCTTGAAAAACTGATGTGAGAAAAACTGTTATGGTGTACTTTCACTGCTAGTCACTGATCTTTCTCGACCAGTATGATACCATGATGGATGGCAATATGATAAGCTATTATGTTACCTGTTGGAAAATATTCGTAGCTGCCAAATCTTGTTATATCACTTTTTGCAGCAAATCCGTAGCTGCTAAACAAGTTTTTTATTTTTATTTTTTTCCTGCAGATAAGCTACAGACGAGGCTCAGTGGGGAAGGTGGCATTAAAGCATTGCTAGGCATGGTCAGGTGTGGACATCCTGATGTTCTTGCGCAAGTCGCCCGTGGAATTGCAAACTTTGCAAAGTGTGAATCACGGGCTTCCACTCAAGGTAAAGATGTCTTGTTCTGTTTTCCAGTGTTGCTTAATGATGCCTTCCTCCCTTTCATTATTGTTTAGTATGGACAATGTGCATATCATAGAACTCGTTTAACCTATCATTTGCATGGGTTGATCATCCCTTTTGCGTGAATAAATTGTTCCAGGTCTGGAAGTATCATTGCTTGATTTCTTGTAACTTCTGAATCTAGAAAGAATGGATTCTAGGAGTTGCGGATGCTTAAATGTTAAATTCCTTAATGCAGGAAGTAAGGCCGGTGTCTCTCTCTTAATTGATGACGGAGCTCTTCCTTGGATTGTGAAAAATGCGAATCATGAAGCCTCACCTATAAGGCGGCACATTGAGCTTGCATTGTGCCACTTAGCACAGCATGGTAATCCTTTTTTTCTCTCTCTCATTTCCTCCTCAATAGAGCGACGGAAACTTGGCATTCACTCGACCAGTAATGCATATTCATCACTTGCAGAAGTCAATGCAAAGGATATGATCGGCGAGGGGGCCTTGTGGGAACTCGTCCGCATCTCACGCGATTGCTCAAGAGAGGACATCCGGATGCTGGCGCACAGAACTCTGATCTCAAGTCCTACTTTCCAAGCAGAATTGAGGCGATTGCGCATTGAATTTTAAGATAACCCAAAGTAACCTGCCTCATGCATACCATCTTTGCTTGAGGTGCGTAGTGAGTAGCTGGTTGATTGTGAGCTCCATGTTTTGCAGCAGGGTTGGAGGAGGACTATAACAGAAACTTCTTCATCCAGCAATTGGCATCGACTTGGTTAGATCAAGGAAGGGGGTTGGGTTCCGATTGAACCGGTGGCTAATCAAATTTTCGTCCTTGAGCCAAGACTAGTTTTCTTGCCATTTATTAATTTGTTTCTCAAACTCTGGTCATAATATTTTGTGACAGCAAATCTCAATCTGCCTACACTGTAAATGTATTAGTAAGAAAAGTAAATAGTGTAAAGGATGACTCTTTGAGGTGGGCTTTTGAGCTGTAGCCATTGAATTAAAGATTCAACCTTACTGGATGGAGATCTAAGCGCCTGTATTGGATTGCATACTTAACCAAATCTCTTGAGATTTTGTCATGATTTGTGTTGATTCCTTTTGTCTACTTATGAATCAAAGATCAAAAAGAAAAAAAAAAGGTTGGTGGTAATATCTTCAGTGTTTGGATCATCTGTCAGTTGTAATCTGAGCACTTCCTGATCAAAATGCTGCAAATGAGGTCGAAAAATTCTGTAGCCTATATGTTTATTGATGCAGTACTGTCTGTAATTTTTTTTGAACTTAGATTGCAGTACTGTCTGTATTGATGAACTATTTTTATGTTTTATGTCTGCATTACTTAACTTATCCATTAAACATAACCTATTTAGATTTAACTAATGCGATGATGACGCAAATCAAATCTAAACAGTTACTCTTTCTGCTGCATGCAGGAGGAGGCAGGGAGGAGCAACTGTTGAAGGCTTATCCTGCCTGCAGACAGCACAACTTGTTCAGCCCACCACTGTTTTGCCTCGAAAAGGAACTCCTGCTGAACAAACTGCAGGTTTGTCTTCAGGGCACACCTCCTCCTCGTTTCTCTTTATTTAATTCTTCTCCCCCAACAAGAGTAAGCGTTTCACTGAGCTATTTGCCTGCTCTCTCATACTCAAAGGTGCAAGTGGAGGAACAGCTAAAAATCGAAGTATTCTTTTAAAAATCTTTTAATCAGAACAGATAGAAATAAAATCTTGTGATAGGAAAGCAATAATATACAAAAACCAGAGTGAACTAGTAATCATTTCGTCAAACGCATTCATACAGAGACGAGCGCAGGGAATTGTTGAATTGTACAATGCAGTCATAGTTATTTTGTAATCATTATTAAGCAAGATTTCCCTGAGAATAAGCTAATGTTTCTTCTACAGTTAACTAAGTTTACCTAATTATGAGATCAACAAGTGAAACCAAGTAACGAAGCAGCAGATTAATCCAATCCAAAGACAAATGTGATTAAGTAATAAAGAAGATATGCGCAAAGGAAGAAAAGAAGAGAAGCCACTAATTAATTAACTAAAAGGCCAAGCTTAATTATTGCGATTTCAATTGAAATTAATACGGCGGACGGCCGCCGCTGCCGTTTCCCCAGCCGTCGCCGCCCGGCAAGCCCACGTTGTTGAGTAGATTCGCCGGCAGCCCGTGGAAGAGGGCTCCGCCGTTGACGTCGACGGGCGGATGCTGCAGCTTCACCGCAGGCGACTGCGGCAGCAGTCCTGGAGGCGTCCCCAGCCCAGGCACCTGCCCGCCGCCGCTGCCGTCGTCCTCCTCCAGCGGGAGCCTCTCGTACGCGACGTTGCCGAACGACGCCGCCATCACCACGACAGGCCCCGACGCGATCAGCGGCCCCGCCACGCTCCCGCCGACGACCTGCCCCTCGCCACCGGCCAGGTACACGGCCAGTCCAGTCGCCGCAGGGGGAGCCGGCGGCGGGAGGAACGATCCTGAGAGGGAGAGGATCTCGAAGCGGCCCTGCAGCGAGACGACGGCGCCGGCCGGGGAGGCCGGCTGGCGGAGGGCCACGTTGGCGACGGTGCCGGTTCCGCTGAGGACGCAGACGCCGCGCTGGCGGCGGCGGGCGAAGGCGGCGACGCTCTCGCAGATGTCGCAGCCGCCGGCGATCTCCATGAGGTGCGACTGCAGCGTGTTGGCGCTGTTCTGGGTGATGATGATGGGCGGCTTCGGCTTGTTCTTCGAGCCGGCGGGGCGGCCGCGGGGGCGGCGGTTGAGCTCGCCCTCGCTGCCGGCCGCGGGAGCACCGCCCCCTGCGGAAGCGGGATCGTTGCCGTCGGAGGTGAAGCTTCCGTTGGTGTTTGCGCTGTCGTCGTTGGCGGCGCCGTGGAGGCTGCTGTGCTCGTCCTCGAGCTTGGTCTGCGGCTGAGGGTAGAGGTGGTGGAAGTCACGGGCGAGGAATGGGGGAGGGAGGTGGCCGCGCATGGATGCGGTCATCGGATCCATCTCGTTAACTACTCTTTCTTCTTCTTCTTCTTAGTTTTAAGAGTAGGAAATGGAACAGTGCGTTTAAATGCGATCAAATTAAGGAGGGAGAGGAGGAGGAGATGCTAATTAATCTCGCGTTTCCTTATCTGTTGGATCTCCTCTTCATACTTCCTTCCGTGTAGTTAGAGATGCATTTTGCAGTGGCTGCTGCTGCTGCTCTCCTCGCTGCAAGTAGAAAGGAAAAGTTGCTTCTCTCCATCCCTCTGTGTGATCGTCTCCTGCCCTTCACATTATTGTAGAGAAAAAAAGAGAGAAGAGAGAAGAGATAAGAGAGAAGTTAGGGTTTGGGTAGGTCAACGGAAGGAAGTAGATCAATCCATGGCGATTTGGTATATAGATGAAGTAATAATTAGCGTCTCTCCTCCTCATTACCCCTCTCTCTCACACTCAGAAACCTCTTAAATGTAATAATTTGATCTGCTTTGTAATATTTATTTAAATTAATAAATAATTTTGTTTTAAAATAATAATTTTAGCTGAAAAGTTAAATAGGCCAAGCAAATCTTCTCCCTATAATTATTATGTGATATAATTACATCATCATATGGATAACACCGAAAATAATCCCTATGAACGATATTTCTTAATAGTAGCAGTCTAAGTTAAATATAACATATCAAATTCTCTTTGTATATCTTATTAAAAATTATCATCTTAATGTTATAACTATTAAATTTTATTACTTAAATAACTTTTAATTTTTCTAGTATCTGTTTATTTAATATTGATGGTAACTTAAGAGAGTATTATTTAACTATGTCGTATCAGCATTCCTCTCAGCTTTTTTATCAGGTAATTAAAGATTTAAAAATGTTAGTTAATTAATTAAATTTCGCATCGATCAATTTATATTCTTTTTTATAAAAAAAAAAACCTTTTGGTCAAAAGTGAAGGACACCACTGCGTACGCACGTACGTACATTATATCAAATCTAAATAAAGATACGGACATGGAGTAGTTTTATCCTTACAACTTCAATTATTTTTTAATCTCCAATCCTCCGTAGATACATTTATTGTTAATTTTCCTCTATTTAGTTCGTTCTTTAGGTCTCAGTCGCCCATACACAATCTGTACGCCTAAACTGAGACAGAAGACCGGACAAACATGCCCCATCTCTCTCTCTCTCTCTCTCTCTATATATATATATATATATAACTAATCTTCTATGAATACTACTATTACACTCGTACAGTAATAATAGTAATAATAATAAGAACGAGAACTAGAACTGAAAGAAAAAGAACCCAACAACCAACCGGACAAGGATCTATTGCTGCTAAAATATATGCATGCATAAATAAAAATTAATTTCTATTACTTATTTTGAAGCATTAATTTGTGCTGGGGAGTATTTGTCGTATTATTTTTATTCTAAACTTAAATAAAATTACAAGAATATAACTTCTATAGTAGAAGATAACACTACGATCATAAGAAAAAAAAATCATGTATGGCAATATTTAGTTAGGAGCGTAGTATCGTAGCTGATAATATTATCACGCAGTTAAGGTAAAGTAAAAAAGCGAAGGCAGCGAGAGAGAGCAGCGTGCAGCAAAGGCTGAATAAAAAAAATAAAAATAGCAGGCGAATGCGGTCAAGAGGGCGAATTATTGATTTAGCGATCTAAATTAATCAGTCGATTAATTAATTAATTAGCTGGGGGGCGGCGGCTCCAGCTGTAGCCCAACATATGCGATTGATTAATTAATCGATCATAATCTTATCCTGCCGCGGGTTAACGATATAATTAATGGAGAGGTTAACGAATCATACGATTAGGGTTAGGGGTTAATAGTTAATTAATTATCCAAAAAGGGGGGACCGTTGCGCGCGCCTAATTGGAAAGGTCGAATGCATGTGCGCGGCACCAGCAACCGCCTCGAATCCCCCTCCCCCATTACTTGTTTGTTTAATGGATCAGCAGCAGCAGCTGCAGCCTCCTCTTTCCACAAATTCCACTTTAATTAATAATTAATTACCCCCCAAAAATATCAAGGCATCTTTTCTTTTCTTTTCTTTTTTCTCTCTCTCTCTCTGCCGGTATTTATTTATTAATTTATGTTTGCAGAGGATTTTTTTTGCTTTTCATTGACGTTAGTTATTGTATTATAAAAATAAGATGGTAATTATGGGTTCGGTTTGCAGGATCGAGAGATTAAATAAATGAATGAATCATAGATTAATGATGGGAAGCAGCGAGCATCGCGGGAGCTGCTGCTGCACTGCTGCTTTATCTCCTCCCTCCGCGTCCGCGACTCAAAACTCAAAACTCAGAAGGCAAACGGATGAAACAAAACAAACACACAGCATGCGGACGTCCGTTGATTTTAATTTCAATCCATCCTTCTATCGATGCCTGCCGTTGTTGTTGGCGTCGTTGTGACGAGATTATTATCTAATTGACATCGTTAGGTTTCTTATAAATACCTAAATATACTGACTGAATAAAAAAAAGATATTTATTTTAAACAGGCAGATTAAAAGTGATGCCCTGAAAGCCCAAATAAACTTCCCTGCTGGCCCATCATCAATCGATCAAGTCATTGTGTGGGTCCTGGGTTGGCGATTGTTTTTTTAGAAAAAAACTACCACTATAATAAAACTATATTCAGGTATTATCTCATTTTTTTTTACAACTATATATTTATAAATTTATTATTCTTTAAATAGGTAACTCATCAGTTTAAAATTATTTAAAAAGTATAGTTATTAAAAAATTGAGAAATTTAAATACCATATTTTTTAGTTGATGATAATTCTTAAATTTTATTAAGTTATGAATATTTAGTTAAAATTAAACTTAGTTTCTATTAAATTAATTTTTATTAAAATAAAAAAGTTTATCTTGCTATGTTAATAGTGCTAATATAATAACTTATGCATATGATGGCTATTAAATAAGATATATTGAGCTGAATAGTATGAAAATAATATAATATTTTAAGATTAAAAAAAATCATTTTCTCTCTCAATAAAATATGACAATATATGGGCTAAAACTTTAGTTTTGCTGGATAAAATTGGTGAAGCATACAATTTATTGTTAATTAGTTTATCGTATGCACATGCACTCTTCCCTTGATTACTTTAATTTATTGTTAATTAATTGTTTGCGTGCAGCATCTCCCTCCTTTCTAATCACATCCTTTATTTTTTAAAAAATAAGGAATTTGAGATTCCACATTCAATTTAAGATTTTTAAACAAAAATAAAATAAGGGTCGGAGTTCGGGTCGTAATTTTAGAATCCGACCCGACCCGGGTCGAGCCCTTGGAATCCGATTCCTCCCGCAGACGGAGTGAGGGGGGAGGAGATGCTGCCGCCTGTCGTTATGCAGCAACCCCCCCACTTAATTAATAATTAAATACACTTAATCGATCAAATCATCGATTAAATTAATTAGTCAGCATAAGATATGATAACAGAATTGAACTGCTTTGATTAATCCTCACCTGCTCCTACGTGTATTTTATTTATTTATCGACGAATGCCGCTTATTTATATATATAGAATAATTTATTGCTTCTAAGTTATAGATTAATTAAATACGATTAGAATGAGTTGGTTGGTTTGTATTTATTGCTCGAAGCAATTATATAAATATGCATACATCAATTCAATGACCCAACTTATTTAATAAAAAAATTCCTCTTTCGAACTTAGCAAATATAATATAATATAGTTAGTATTAAATACATTAGGTAGCTCATACAGTGTGCCGCTATTTTTTTCACATGAGCTGCGAATATAAATTACTTGCTGATAAATTAAACCGTTTTGTCATGTGAAAATAAATTATAAATTAAATACCGTTTAATAGGTGAGTAATATTTTTTCTATAAAATATATTTTATGGATTTTAATAGTGTGCTAAGATTATAGATATATAAAATATTTTATATATCAAAACTGTTATTATTATTATCTAAGACAAATTAGTCAAATTATTTATATTTCTTTTTAATATAATATATTTCACTTGTGCTTGATGCTCTATTTAATATGCCTATACCTATTTTCTTGCCAAGAAAATTAGTATTGTATTGTAAAATATTTTTTCCCCTAGATTAACCATATTAAAATTAATTATTTTTCTTATTGTAAGCATGCAATTTCCTATTTTTACCGCATGAAATTGAGTAATATTTTTTATAATATTAATTAAGATTAAGAGAAGGTCCAATTGTTTTTTTTAAAATATTTGGATCAAATCGGTCAATAATTAATGAAGGATGGGACGAGCGAGTCCTCTTCCTCTTCCCTTGCTTGCTGTCGAACTAAAATTCTAAGTCCCTCCAACACAAATCTTGTCTCCATTTGTAAACAGTAGCTGCAGCAGTCTGCAGTTCCCACTGGCCATGCGTGCATATAAATAGGGTCTGCACTCTGCAGCAGAAGGCAGAAGGTAGAAGGCAAAGGCAGAAGGCAGAAGAAGAAGAAGAAGAAGAAGAAGAAGAAGAAGTGCAGGAAGAGTGAAGAAAGTAAGGAGAGCTGACTCCCTGCACCCTCCTCAGTCAACTCTTCTTGACCCACCTCATTACTATCAGCAGTGATCATTTTTTAGCCGCCGGCGAATCTCCACCGTCCATCCTTCATCCAACGCTCCTTAATTTTAACCACTCTTCCAACTTTCGGATTAATATATAAACGTACTTAAAAATTTGGAGAATGGCACTGCCGAGATTAATCCCAACGTCTCGGGGCATTCGTCGCGAATAATTATAATAATAATAATGTTTTAAAAGAGAAAAAGAAGAAGAGGACAAAAAAAAGCAGGTCGCCGGTTTAAGCAAAAGCGGTGTCTTCGACGGTCGCCCGGCTCCCTTTTTATTCATTTTTTTATTAGTTTTATAATAATAATATTAAAAATGCCTACCAAATATTTTTATAGAAAAATTAAGCATATTTTTTTTAATAGATAATTTTGTTTTTTTATTGTTGTTATAAAATAATATGAATTATAGCATAATTTAATCCACCCTTATTTAATTATTCTGCTTTCTTAATAATAGTAATAATAATAATAATATTTTTTGGCTCTCTTCTCACACTACATTTGTAGTAATAATGATAATTAATAATATTTTAATTTTTTCTCCTCTTTCTCTTTGCCTTTACTCTGCACTATTCTTGCTTCTTCCTCCTTTTTCTTGCATCGGTCACGGCGAGATCGGTGGTGGTTGATTCTCGAGGGAGGTGGCGAAGAGGATTTTGCAGCAGGAGTTTTGTTCAAATTTTGATTTTTTTTGAATTTTTTTTTTTGCCGTGTTTTCTGAGCTTGTGATTGTGAGGTTTAATGGCGGGAGTTTGAGGGAGGAAGCCCTAGAGGATTGGAGTCAGGCCGGTGCGGATCTGTTTCCGGTTTGTGATCTGGTGGTGTAACTTCTATGCATGGAGGTGAGGGAAGCGGCGGTTCCTTCTCCGGCGGTGGCGGTGACGGCGGCCGCCGAAGTATCCGGGAATTACCAGCCGCCGCCGCCGCCGCCATCGGTGGCAGGTCTGGCAAGGGAGGAGAAGCCCCCTGAGAGCGGCGGGGTGGTGACGGCTGCTGCTGCTGCTCCTCCTCTGGCAGGAGGACTGGTGGGGCCAGCTGCAGCGGCAGCGGCAGCGGCAACGGCAAAGGCAACGGCAACGTCGGGGCCGATGAAGAAGAAGAGAGGCCGGCCGAGGAAGTACGCGCCGGACGGGACCCTGGTGCGGCCACTGAACCCGATGCCGATCTCGGCGTCCGTACCGGCCGGCGTGGAGTACACGTCGGCAGCCGCCGTGGGGGCGGCGATGAAGCGGGGTAGAGGGCGGCCAGTGGGACTGACGAGCAAGCCATCCCAGTACGGAATCGATTCGGAAGCGCTAGGTATTCCTCGTACCTCCGTCTCGTTCTTTGTTTTTTTTTTTCGTGCTTTTTACTTCGGAATTCTTTTAAATTTTTTCCCTACAAAATCAATGGTCCTCGACAACAAAATCAAACGAACTTTGATTACTTTTTCTCCCCCTTATCTGGGGCTAAAAATTTCTGCTCTACTGTTTCTAGTTGACTCTGGTAGCCCTTTAGGTTGCATAAAAGTCGGATTTTGGAGTTTAGGTATCGTTGTTGGATGCCAAATTGGTCCTTTTGTGCTCCTGTCTGTCTGCCTGTCTCTCTCTCTCTCTCTCTGTAGCTTCTGTTTCTCTCATCTGATTTCATCTTGTGTGGTAGCTGTCAAGTTCCAGTTCAAGAGGCAAGTCTTCTGGGATCTGCCAGGGGACCATTGGGTGATGATATCTGTTTCCAGATCTCATACGGTTTTGGATCCGGCAGAGAAAGCGAAGTCAGTGGGGTTGGTTTGGGGAATTAAGGACTCGAGTTCCCTGGTCAGTTGGTCTCTGTCATGCCAATTCTGAGAAGCTGCAGAATAAGAGAGCCGAAGTGGGGGTTAAATGGAGACTTTTGTATGGGCAACAAGTGTGGGATAAGAACTTTAGCTGTCCACTTGTTTTGGCTTCTGCAAACTGGGGAATAGGTGTTGACGTGGGGTTGGGTGATTCTCAAACTGAGGTCACTATATGGAAACATGGGTTGGATAAGACCATTACTTTTCCGCTTGTTTTGTTCGTAGGATCCTCATGCAGAATCAATTATTATCATGCTGGTAGCCGGCTGACATTGGCAAATGGGTGGACTAAAGTACCGAACAGAAATCCAACTCGGAGTCACAACTGAATCTTTTACTGTCCTGTCCAACCTCACGGGAAAGTCCTTTTTTTGACATGATTCTTGTGTCAAAGAACTTAGTGACTGCTACAGTTCTTTTTCTGGGATCTTCTCACCTCGTGTCTGCTTTTCTCGAGTTAAATTTGCATTTCGGTTAATGTGTATATATCTACTGACAGTCAAGTACTGACTTTTTTAGCTAAGTAATTCTCATCTCAGATGTTTAACAGCAGATGAACTTATTTCTAGGTTACTCTGTAATCTTCCTTGTTTCTCTATAGTTGACTGTCTAAATATCTCAATTCTGTGATCTAGGGGAGATGGTAGCGTGTGCTGCTGGTGCAAATTTCACACCTCACATCATCACTGTTGCTTCAGGCGAGGTAATTTTCGTTAGTTGTAATGGTATTGCTAAAAAAGAACTACACCGGATGCCATGTTCATGTGTTGACAATTTGGAATAAGCTGTAAGATTTTCTCATTCAGCACTTTCTCAAATGACAATTAACTACAGGTATTTACACTACAGTTTATCATTTTGCATATTTCCTTTATATTATCCCTTGGGGTGCCTTTTCATGAACTTCTACTTCCAAACCAACCACAACAGAGCAAAAAATAGACTGTAACTTCTGCAAATTTTTGTGCATCATTTCACAGACATTAATATAAGGAAACTTCAGCAAATTTTTGTTCATCTAGTTTTTGTATTAGACTGTAACAAACAGGCATCGAACTTGTACAACTGTTAAGAGAGTTTGTTTTTCAAACTGTGTATGCAAGTAAAAAAAACAAAATGTTAGACGAGATATTAAATTTTAGGGAGTCATATGCTGATCTTCCATTATCTCACTTATTTTCTCAGGACAAGAAATTGAGGTTTGTCCTAACAAAGATATAATTTTATAGTTTACATTCTTATCAGAAGTTATCACTATGCTTGATGCTTAAAGGTTATTCGCTGAAGTACTTGTTCATTTACTAAACAAGTTACAATTTTCACTCAGAAAACAAAAAGAACAAACAAGTTACGAGCCTACCTAAGAAATTTAAAGCAATTTGTGCACATCATAATATTTTTGGTTTATGGCATCTTGGCTCCACATCATACAAGCTTAGTTCATGTCAAAGTTATATTGCAGGGGCTTTCTATTAAAGGCTACATTCTACCCCTTCCCATTTCTTTCCCTAGTCAGTTTTCCAGATTTTCACATAATTTCACTATCTAACCCTCAGTATATCTTGAGTTACTGCTCCTTTCTACAGAAGCCCCCGTGACTGACCAATTCTCTGTTTCTATCGCCTATATAACTTCCTAAATTTTCACTCCCTACTATCATATTTTTTTCAGAAAAATGTTTTGGAATCATCTTTCTTAAGTTTTTGTTGTTTTATTCTCCAAGCAGCCTTTAGTAACTAAACACTTAAAAGTTATGGAACGAATTTAAGAAATATCATGATTTCTGACTATCATAAAATAAAAGAAGAGATGCCATGAAAGTCGTGGTCATCTTTGAATGAGATATGATAAGTTATATTTCGAAAATAATTTGTTAACATTTTTATTTGCCTTCATTTTTATGCAGGATGTTACAATGAAGATAATATCATTTTCACAACAAGGTCCTCGAGCCATTTGTATATTATCTGCTAATGGCATAATCTCAAATGTCACACTTCGTCAACCTGATTCAAGTGGTGGTACATTAACTTACGAGGTCTGTATATATCTTCCCTTACATGCGCAGAGACCCTTTTGGCCTCAGCTGCTAAAATTACAGCTTTGCCTGCCAACACTCGACAAAAATCATTGAAAATACTATTGTCTAGATCTCGTGTTAGTCTGCCTATTGGAAGTTTTCTTTCAGGGTATATTTTTGTGCTCATCATGCGCCAACTATTTATTCTTTCGAAGTGTTTGGTGCCTATTTCTTGAAAATGGAAAAAATTCCTTTACGAATGTTGCATTGAATTTTTCGTGCATTTGACAGATATGGAGGAAAAAACTACTTTTTGCTGATTAGAAGATTTAACCTTGGCAGTTGGCCCTCTTGTACTACCAAAATCAACCAATGACCTTCTTGTGGGATTTATCATTGTTTCTTTGAGCCAAAAGTTCGACCAAATTATTTTTCAATACTTTTCATACCTAGATAGAAAGAGCAATCACTCAATCCCTTCTCCCTTCTCTTTGTATCTCTCTTGGTTGGGTGTGAGTCTGAGGACATTAGTTGTTGGCCTGAGCTCTGATGCTTAATCCGCTGTTCTCAGGGTCGTTTTGAGCTGCTTTCCTTGTCTGGCTCATTTATGCCAACTGAAAATGGAGGAACGAGAAGCCGTTCAGGTGGCTTGAGTGTTTCTTTAGCGAGTCCCGATGGTCGAGTTGTTGGCGGAGGAGTTGCTGGTCTACTGGTGGCTGCAAGTCCAGTTCAGGTAGTTCTTATGCATATATCTCAACCTTGAATGCCATCATTTGCATGTCTTAATAATTTCTTTTTGGCCAGCTAGATACTTCTTGAGAAAGTACTAGCTGCTGTCAATTCATAGTGAAAAAAATATATTAAATGTTTAAAATCACGTTACACCAATTAATCATTCAAAATCAAACAATATAGTATATGTAAGAAAGAGACAGAGAGAAAGAGATTGACCCTTCCCTTATTTGAAAAGGATCATCGTTTGGACTACGTAATTCTAACTGTAAAACTCTTTGTATGCTCTCTAGTGATCCCCACGCAAAATCCTGCGCGGAAGAACCTACTGAAAAAGTTTACTTTTGAGATTTGATTTACCTTTTGTCAATCTTCCTGTGGTGAATGATATCACCTTGTTTAACACTTCTTCAGATCATACACTTCCCTAGGTCTTACCTTGCTATTCTGCATTATTAGGTTGTGGTGGGAAGCTTCTTGCCAAGCTACCAGATGGAGCAGAAAATAAAGAAGCCAAGACTAGAATCTGCATCAGTTACCACACCACCATCAGCAATTCCACTGTCAGCTGCAGACACGGAGGAAGCTTACAGTAGCGGGCAAGGACAACCAAGCTCACCGCCGCAGCCACCGCTGCCACCGCCGACAACGAAAACTATTACGTCGACCGCACCCTCTTTCAGAACAGAAAATTGGCCGGCGGCTTCTGTACAGTCAGTGCCCGGTTCTCGGAACGCCACAACAGACATAAACATCAGCTTGCCAGGAGGCTGATGTCCAAGGAAGAAAATGGACTCTTTTCTCTCTGGCTTTGGAGATCTGTTCATGAGGTAGGACTCTATCTTTACTGATCAGAACTAGGAACTGCCACCGCCATCATCCTCACATATCGTTAAGATCCCTGGCCTCTCTCCCTCTAAATGTTTCTTCAACCTTTATAGCCCTAACATTTGTGTTGTTAGCTTGCATTCACCTTTTTTCTTTTTATTTGCTGCTGCTGCTGTTGTGGCTGGACCTCTAAATGTTTGGTTAAATAGCTTTGTAGCTTCATATATATAGCTTTTCCTTCCAGTTTACTGGATGTATGCACATTGTAACTCCTGGTTTAGTGGATGTATGCACATTGTAACTCCTGGTTTTCATATCATGTTGACGGAATTTGATTGATGTCACTGCTTGCAACTTTTGGTATTATGTTGAGCAATTTGGGTGCTCTTTTTATTTCTCAATTCCCCAGCTAATTGATCTACATTTTCTTTTAAAAAAAATTTAACTGGACTATTTTGATCTATTTAATTATGTCATGATAACCCAAATCTTATGCGGCGTCCAGAATCTAGCTTAATCTCAGCCGTCCGTTCTACAGAACTCCGCATCCAAAGGTTAATTTAATCAACAGGGCCGGCCCAATTAAATTAAGAGCAGAAAGGGACACAACTAACGGGGCTCCAACCCACAATATAAACTATATATAATGACGACCCCGCCCTCATCACCAAACCCTAACCCCACTTCTGCCGTCCTTCCTCTTCGTCGATCGTGAGAATTGGAGAACGGAGGCGGCGGCGGCAGTATAATATCTAAGGTGAGTCCGTGGCCTGATCTCAATTGCCTGGAATTTCCACCTTCGGATCATGAAGTTGCGTTCTTTGTTTTGTTTATGACTTTTGTTCAGCTTTGGATCGATGGCGGTGCCTTATAGTGCAATGAAGCCATCAAAGATGGGGTTGGAGGAGTCTCAGGAGCAGCAGCACCGGATCCGGATCACCCTTTCCTCCAAGAACGTTAAGAATCTCGAGAAAGGTGAGACCTTTGTGATTCCCGTCTCGCTGAGGCTCTTCCCGTTCTCTTTGTTTGCTTCTGCTCTCTGATTGAGCATGGTTGGCAGTGTGTGCCGATCTGGTGAGGGGTGCCAAGGACAAGAGGCTGACCGTGAAGGGGCCCGTGCGGATGCCCACCAAGGTTCTCAACATCACTACTCGGAAATCTCCCTGCGGCGAAGGTACCGCAACGTTCCATGTTTTATTATTTCAACTCTTTTTGCGTGATTACGGTGACCTCGTCCAGAGTTATTGCCTGTTTCGACCATCATGCTGATCGTTTTGTATGCTGACCTTGATAGTTGCATTTTCAGATCACTTGGTTTAAATAAAAGCAAAGTTGTAACTTTTCATATTCTGCATGGGTTTCTTTTGTGTTGTTGGTGAATGACGTCGATTGTGCATATGATGACAGATATATTGAAACTGAGATTCTCTATGAGGTTTCAACAAATCGAGCTTTTTAAAACTGATGCGCAGTCTGATTTTTTATGCTCATTCTCTGAAACGGGCAATGATATAATTTCGAGCTCTAGATGGTCTTTTCTAAATTCAAAGCTAGACAGGCCAGCTGTTTTAGGCAAAGTGAAATAGATTTTTTGCATTTCGCACGGGTTTCTTTTGTGTTTGTGGTTGACGATGTTCACTGTGCAGGTGATGTTAAAAAGCTGTTTGAAACTGAGATTCATTATGAAGTTTCATTAAATCGAGCTTTTTAAAACTGAAGCACAGTCTTATTGTCTATGTTCATTATTAGACCCTGGGATATGCAATGACGTAGTTACAATTTTTTGAGAATCCTTTCTAATTTCTTAGTCAGAGAGTTCTGTATGCAAGATCATTTGGTTTAGACAAAAGCAAAGCTGTAAATTTTCACATACCGCATTGTTTTCTTTTGTGGTGGTGGTGGATGATGTTGATTGTGCAACTGATGATAAAAATTAGTTTGAAACTGATTCTCAATGAAGTTTCAACAAATCGAGCTTTTTAAAACTGATGCACAGTATTGTTTATGCTCGTTGTAGTCACTGAGATGAGCAATGATATACTTACACCCTTTTGTAAGTTCATAGTCAGAAACATTTACATATCAATTGGTATAGACAGAAGTAAAGTTGTTGACTTTGGCTTTCTCTCTTGTTTGTTGCTGGTGGAGGATTTTGATTGTGCAGGTGATGAAAAAAGTTAGTTTGAAACTGAGATTCTCTATGAAGTTTCAACAAATCGAGCTTTTTAAAACTGATGCACGGTCTGGTATTTATGGTATTTGTGAATCTCAGATGTTTTTGCAAGATGAGAGATGCCATTCTTATCAATCATCGAGAATCCTTGAGATGTTTCCGGTTCACTTAGGCTACTAGTTGTTAATAGTCTTTTTAATTTTTGTTTAAATGTTATTTTTAGGGCTTTACGATCTGTGTTTGGATTCTTGACACTCTTTTTTCGAAAATTTGTGCTTCTGTATCTTGGAACATTGTTGCAATTACATTGGAATTTAGAACAAAAAAATTATTTATTTCTTTAGCACAATCTGACTTTGATCAAATATAACATGCTTAGCACGATAAGATTATGTTGCTTTAAATGAGTAATAGATAGCCTCCTGTATTAGGTTTATTTCTCTCAAGTGTGGCTGGGTTATTGCAGGAACCAACACATGGGATCGGTTCGAGCTTCGTGTGCACAAGAGGGTGATAGATCTTGTCAGCTCATCTGAGGTTGTGAAGCAAATCACTTCGATCACCATTGAACCGGGTGTTGAGGTTGAAGTGACGATCGCTGAACCCTGAGAGCAAACTTGCATAATTTTTTTTTCCACTTTAGGAAGTTGTTATTTTCTATGAACTGGGTGAACTCATAAGGTTTTTGGAAGACAATTATTGTGCCACATTTTTAGCCTGTATTCCAGCTTTTCCAACAAAGAGTTTATTCAGCACTTAGTCACTTACCCAAGATTCTAAATCTTTGACTTTTAATGTACTCTGGTCAAATTTAATCACTTTAATATATATATATGTATTACTTTAATTGTGTGCTTTATATTTAAATATATTTTTTATTGAATTTAATATGTAGTTGATGGATAATAATTAATTTGTGGTTAGATCGAGGAAAATGTATATTGAGTTGCATGTGTAAAAAATGAAAAGAAAATTAGCGATCGCATGCCGCCATGAACAATTGACAGAGATCGTTCGCAAGGGCGAATGTGATGAAAAATTGAGGCCATGAACATCAGAAGCCTTACATTAATTAATTTTTTCACTAGATAAGCGAACAAACATTAATTAATTTTTTTCACTAGATAAGCGATGAAGATTAAAAAAGAAGTGGGTCTTCTGTAGTGCATTAGAGAGTGATCACATTTCATCTATCAGTAAGCACTTCTGCTCCAGTTTTATCAGTAAAGATTTTTGCTCTTGTTTTAAGTCAATAGTTTTATTAATAAGATCTTCTGTTTTAGTTTTATCTACGCTAGTTTTATCGGTAAAAGATTTGTTATGCTTTAATTTTTTTTAAAGAAGTTTTATATAAAGAAGGAAAAGTTTTAATATAATTTTTAAAAATATAATATATTTTTTTTATCAATAATTAATTTTATATGATGGTATAAAAGAGTTAAATTTTTTAGTATTCAACCATAACCTTCTATATCAGATTCAATTATTCAAATAAGAAGGTGTTGACTTTGTGTAGAGTTAATTTTTTTATTATATGAACTAGATACGAAACTTAATGACCATGATAAATCTAATTTTTTTATAAATTAGATAAGAAACTTAATTACCACATTAAATCACATATAGACGCCTCACTGTTTATTGATCACAAAATCAAAATTTTAAAAATATAATTATTATGTCTACAATATAGATATTGCTATTTTTGTACATAGTTTTCAATGATCCTTATTGAAGAGCTAAAGAGAAGAGGTCAGGTTTTGATCACCACCCTCACGGAGCAGCTACATTTTCCTTGATAAGGGGTGCTATTTCCTCGCCATCGATTCCAGGTTCCCTTCCAGCAGCCTCCAGGCTTAGCAGAAATTGTTCCCACCTCTTGGCGGGTCCCTGTCACGAGGAAAACAACAACCAAACAGTGTAAACTCAGGAGCATGATCTTAAACAGCTCTCTACGACCTTCTTTGATTGCGCTCTTTAATATGTTAACCTCTTAAGAAGTTTTGAATATAGCCTGCGTCAAGCTATGACTCAAGATGGATATATATATACCTTCCAGGAGAGATCTTGGTCCATGCAGTTCTCGATCATCTCGGTGAAAGCAGGTGTTCCGTAGACCTCGATGGCCCTTCCCACGGTTGCTACAACCTTCTGTACGTCGGCTTCGTCGACGGCTTCACACTGAAAAGATACCAGATGGAGTTTTCATGAATCGAAGAGCGGTTGGAAGATTTAGATCTGGAAGCAATGGCCTTACATCCACATTGAAGGGACCCATATGGAAACCAGTGAAACCTTCTGTGACGGTGTCAACTAGTCCACCCGTTGATGCACATATGGAAGGCTGCAATAGATTTTTACTTCAATTAATGTTTGTTCATAATATGATATATGATCCAAGTAATCTCAACAATGGAGTATAGGTGATGAACCTCTACGTGAAAAGCTTCTAGTGGAGTTGATAAATCTAATGCTCACGAGGGCAAAATTTGATCATCATTCAATAAAAGGTAAAGAAGTACTGAATCCACCACAGATAGTGAAAAGATGTAAAAAATGTCGATGATTAGAATAGTAAAGGAGAAGAGACAACATACAGTTCCGTATCGCATGCCCTGGAGCTGAATGAGGCCACATGGTTCAAATCTGCTTGGAATAACAAGCATATCAGCCCCTGCCATGATTGCATGAGCAGCAGGAACATTGAACTTGAGATGTGCCCGGAAGTTGTCTGGAAACATTTTCTCAAGCAACATGAGCTGACTCTCCATCTTCTTCTTGCCAGTACCCTACAATTGCGAGCGATCAGAGTTCTTGTGCAAACTTGCATGTGTAACTTGAATAGTATAAGATTGGTCATCACATATTTGATTCACTTACAAGGACTATAACTTGGACATTCTGACCAATAATTCCTGGAATTGCTTCAGCCAGAATGTCAGAGCCTTTCTGCTCCTCTAGCCTTCCAATAAAGGCAATGATAGGAATGTTTTTGTCAACAGGCAGCCCAACCTCAGCTTGCAAAGCTTCCTTGTTTAAAGGTTTTGCATCCATTACCTGAAACTTTATTTCTCAGTATTAAGAATGAAATTTAAGCAAAAGAACAATTGATTTGGTTGAAGATGCCAACATTTGTCACATCATAATTTGCAGTTATGTATTTGTCTGTCAGTGGATTCCACTCATTAGTGTCCATCCCATTTACTATTCCGGAGATAGTTTTCATGCTCAGGACATCATCCAATTCAACACCGGTATCTTCCCCTGAGAGAAGCTCTTGTGCATAGTATGGGCTCACGGTCAAGACCCTATCTGATTCTAGAATTCCACCCTTCATCCAATTAATTTTCCTTCCCTTCACTGGTTTGTTATATCTGCAGTAAATTCTAGTATTAGATTTTGTCCATGAAATTTGAAGCAGTACAAAACAAAAATTATATAATCGAAAATCACACCCATCAATGAAATCAAATGAGGATTCGAATTCATCAGGGAGATTAAGGCGTGCAAAGTCTGAAAAGGCAAATCGTCCCTGGTAAGCAATGTTATGAATGCAGAAAGCAACCTGAACACAGATAAAGCAATTGTTTGGGCAATCAGTCACCTCGAAAACAGTTGTAATTCTACAAAAATCAACAAGGGATATAGTCAAGATTATTGTGACACATGCCTTGGCGTTCTTGTAAATGCCATGTGGTTGATACATGGTTTTTAAGTAGCAGGGCAGCAATGCAGTGTGCCAATCATTGGCAATAAACACAATATCCTCACCTGAATGGAAGACGTGATTGTCAAGAATAAAAAAAATTAGTGATGAAAATCATCACGTAAACAGGTTCCAAAAGAAACGTTTGTATATACCATATGGTCCAGAAAAATATTTGCTGCTGTTGAGATTCAGAACTCTGGGAGCTTCTAGAGCTGCCTGTAGACGTGGCTTTGTAAGAACAACCGTAGGAATAACTTTTGCAAGTTTATGAGCTCGAAGGAAAAGTTCCAGATGCAGTTAATTCTGAACATGAAATACTCACCAAACACAAAATTCCGAACCTTCGTTGATTATCTTCATAATCTGTTCCTGTGATGGGACCATATATTTTCCCTCCAGTTTTGCCCCAAACCTTTAGAATGCATATTGACAATAAGCTGTGTGGCGTTTAATTTATTGCACACAACAAAGCTGACAGTATTATGTAACAAAAACCTTCTCAAGAAACAAAGGGTGATCCACGAAGACACGATCAACTCCTCTCTTGTAGCAGTGAAAGAAGCGAACAGTTTCAGTTCTATCACCAAAATTTAACTGCACATATGAAAACAACGTAGAGCAGGGTGACTCCATCGGATAAGCTGTGACGAAACAAGGACAGTGGGATGAGCCAGCGTACCTCCACCAAGACATCTGTGTCCCATGCATCTCCATATTGGTCATATCGTGGTGCCACAGTCATAACCCTGTGACCATTTGCCTGCATAAGGATTAGCACAGGGGAACCTAGTTAAGAAGCAAAGCAACGGACTCGCTTATGCTGCAGTAAATTGCACAGGTTTATGGCATTTAAATTACCGCCATGGCAGGTGGCAACCCTCCAAGAACATCACCAAGCCCCCCAGTTTTGCTCCACGGAGCTACCTCAGCACCAACAAACACCAAGTTCATTCCAGCTCCGCACACAACAACAGACATGCCGCGGGCGTCCGGAGTACCCCTCCTAGCTTGTCTGGAAGTTGACTTCACATTTATTCGATGTGAATCGACCGCATTCCAAGTTCTCAGTCCCTCGTAAGTGGTCACATGATTGCTCAAGTATGAGATCCTTCTGCCTTTGCAGGCCATTGCCTTAGGGTCGAGAAATCCATTGAAGGGGGAGCATGAGCTTTTTGAGATAAGTTGCGATGCCGTCACAGCAGCCATTGGAATTTTCTCACTGCAGGGAAAAAAAATCTAAATTGTTTGAGAAAGGGATAAACACAAATTTCCGTAACTTTTCACATCAGTCGGCATTTGTTTATAAAAGATGATGATTTATTTGAACAATAAGCCTAAATATTATACCCGTATTCATTCCATCTAATAGATATCAAACTCTAGAAAAAGGCAGTTCACAAAAGATCTCAACTTTTACGCGGTCATTTTCCTAGAAATAGCAAGATAAAATTCAATTCTCAGATGGAAATCATATATATACATCGAATGTTTACGCAATTAGTCGAATGCTAAAACCACTGCAAATAACACCACAAAACCTCCCCCATTTGATTCGAACCCCCCTAGAAAGCAGAACCTAAAAAATGAAGATTTCAGATTCAGACATGGGTTCGATCGATAGTTTTAATGATATAGAAAGGAGGGAGGGTGGGAGGGCAGCAGGAACGATCACCTTTCTCTCCTTGGCGATAAGGGAAGAGGGGCAAAAGGAGGAAGAATGCGATCTCTCGATCTGCCTGCGCGCAGTGGCGAGCGAGCGAGCGAGCGAGCGACGGTTTGCTGCTGCCGCGGCTTCCGCAGGAGCTCAATTTATATATTCCAAAAAGGGCCGAAGGGGGACGCGTGGCGGAGAGGCAATGGATGATCGAGCACTGCTCCCGGTCTTAGCGATGGAACACAAAACAGGGGGACCGTTGCTCCCCCAGCCCGTATATTTACGACACGTCGTCCGATAAATTTTCCGAGGTGGATTGCCCTTTTTGGTGGGAGACTTTGCCCGTGCCATGCATTTTTTTGGTGGCACCGGCACCTTCAGGGGCACGGTAAACGGATCGGGTTTCGTTTCGGATCCGGAGCTGAGGTGGTGATGCGTATATCGAATTTTCTTACGCATTAAAAAAGAAGGCACGTGCTGCGGAAGAAGTTAATTGTGATTCGACCCCCGTATTATAATTTGACAAGTTTGACGGTGCAGCTAAAGAGTTAATTACGCGGTTAACATTTTTATTGATCCATCATTTAAATTACAGATATTTTTATTATTTTTAAAGTTGGCATTTCATTTATCGGTTAGCTTTTTTATTACAGAGATTTTTTTTAATTATTTCCGGTGGAGAGTTCTTATAATTTTTTAATTACTTTTAGTGAAATGAATATTTTGTTAGGTAAATAAAATAAAAATAATAACATTCTAAGTTAAATATAAAATTATAAACTCTTTTGTTATGGTATTCTAAGCTAAACATAACTCTTATATTATCTACATCTACCTTAGTTTCTAATACATAAATTATACCGTATCATCTAAGTATTATCTACATCTACCTTAGTTTTTAATACATAAATTATACCGTATCATCTAAGTAAATTATCATTTTCATACGGTAGGTTTAGCTATTATATATAGCAAAGTGCATTATCAATACTATATTTAAATAATCCACTGTTGTAGCTAAATCTTTCTTTTTTTATATATCTCACTTGAGGTAAAAGAAATTTTTTTGGTTTTAGATTTTGAGGTCAATGATTTTTTATAAAAAATTGTAAAAGGGGAATTTTGTAAACTTCAAAATTTATATTTTAACGAATTTTTAATAACAATTTAACGGGATGTATAAACTATCAAACGAAGTACAAAGGCAGAGAGAAAAAAAATTAAAACCACGCAAAAAAAGGTGAGGTAAATAGTAATAAAAGAACCTGATTGTTTTTTAGATATAATCTTATGATTTTATGTAGTTTTGAAACCTCAAAAGTCTTTTTTCTAGAAAAAAACTTCTTATTAGTAAAGCTAAACAATCATACGTACTCGAGTGACAAATATAAACAACTCATTACAAAATGAGCAAAGCCCGTCCACATAAAAAAAACTCCCACTACTAGCAAATGCATTTGCAGCCACTTCAGTGTTCCTGATTTATCTAAAGGGAAGAGAAGGTCTGAAGCACCCTCTCATGCAGTAGCTACATTTTCCTTGGCAAGGGGAGCTATTTCCTCACCATCGATTCCAGGTTCACTACCAGCAGCTCCCAGGCTCAGCAGAAATTTCTCCCACTTCTTAGCGGGTCCCTGTGACGAGGAAAACAATCACAGTGAGTTGATCAGGTGACTAAGAATCCAAAAGAACCTTATGCTTGCTTGTAGGAAAATTGACCATTTTTGTACTTGTGAACGAGGTTCTACTCACAGGTAGAATGTATCAAAGAAGAGAAAAGGTAAAAGAAGAGACTCCAAAAGAACATGCAACATTGCTACAGCATTTTGCAGGCTTCCAAAGTTTGGTCGATAGATGTAAACAGGTCTTAGACAGCTCTTTATAACCTATTTGATTGCATACCTTACTAATGTTAATCAGACAACCTTAAGAAGTTAGAAGACAGTGTGCGTCAAGTGACTCAAGATGCATACCTTCCACGATAGTTCTCGGTCCATGCAGTTCTGGATCATCTTGGAGAAAGCAGGGGTTCCGTAAACCTTGAGGGCCCTTTTCACGGTTGCTACAATCTTTTGAACGTCGCCTTGGTCGACGGCATCACACTGGAAAATCCAAGTGAAGTTTCATGAAGGAAAGAGTGGAATCAGGTCAATGAATAAACTCTTGAAGCATGAACTTACCTCCACATTGAAGGGGCCCATATGGAAACCGGTAAAGCCATCTTTGACAGTGTCAACAAGTCCACCCGTTGAGGAACACACAGAAGGCTGCAGCAGATTTTGGATTTAATTAATGTTTGTTCTTATGTGAAGGACAGACAGTCAGAGTAAGAATTTAGTTACTGAAATGCAGTCTAGAATTCATTATATACTGGTTTATAATATGATATGGTCCAAGTAATAAAAGAAATGAAATATAGTCGATGAACATTAACGTCAAAAGCTTCTAATTGGAGCATCTACTCCCCTGTATTTACTAAATGAACAATGTATATATGAATACGATCTCTAAAATCTGGGAGTGTTGCATTTGAACACTTCCTTTTGGTCAAAGAAAAAAAAAACTTCTAATGCTCACAAGGGTAAATTTAATCATCACTAAAGAGTAAAGAAGCAAGTCTGTCCACCACAGACAGCAAAAGGACGTGAAACATAGTTCAAGGCTGGTACAAAAATGTTGATGGGTATAAATGTTAAACATGAGACAATAGGGAATAACATACAGTTCCATATCGCATGCCCTGGAGCTGAATAAGACCACATGGCTCAAATCTGCTTGGAATAGCAAGGATATCCGCTCCTGCCATGATTGCATGAGCTAAAGGAACATTGAACTTGATATGTGCCCTGAATTTGTCAGGAAACGTTTTTTCGAGTAACACAAGCTCACGCTCCAGCTTCTTCTTGCCAGTACCCTATAACTTGCACACAGTTAGAGTTGTTGTGCTGTCTAGCATATGCGATTTGACTACAAAGGTTGTTAGTCATTGATTCAATTCACTTACAAGCACTATGACTTGGACATTCTCGTCCATAAATCCGGGAATTGCTGCAGCCAGAATATCTGAGCCTTTCTGCTCTTCTAGTCTTCCAATGAAGGCTATAACAGGGATGTTTCTGTCAACGGGCAATCCAACCTCAGCTTGCAAAGCTTCCTTATTGAGAGCTTTTGCATCCAGAACCTGTAATTTTCTTTCATTAGTATTGAGGATGAGTGTAAATTCATCAAAATTAATCTGGTTGAAGATGCTCACAGTTGTTGCATCATAATTTACAGTTATATATTTGTCTGTTGCTGGATTCCACTCGTTTGTGTCCATCCCATTTTCTATGCCGCAGATGGTTTTCATACGCAGGTCATTGTGCAACTCAACACCCTTCTTTATCCCGGAGACAAGCTCTTGGGCATAGTATGGGCTCACGGTCAAGACCCTATCTGATTCTATAATTCCAGCCTTCATCCAATTAATTTTCCTTCCTTTGACTGGTTCGTCGTATCTGCAAGTAGAATCTGTTATTAGATTTTGTCCATGAAGGTGAAGCGGTATGAAACAACCGAAGAACACACCCATCGATGAAATCAAAAGAGGGTTTGAATTTATCAGGAAGATTAAGGAGTGCAAAGTCTGAAAAGGCAAATCGTCCCTGGTAAGCAATGTTATGAATGCAGAAGGCAACCTGAAACCAAAATAAAGCAATTGTTTGGGCAATGAGTCACCTCAAAAGCTTTAATTCTAAATGCAATAAGGGATACAATCATGTTTATCGTGACACATGCCTTAGCGTTCTTGTAAATGCCATGTGATTGATACATTGACTTTAAATAGCAGGGTAGTAGTGCAGTGTGCCAATCGTTGGCAATGAAGACAACGTCCTCACCTGAATAGAAGAAGTGACTGTCAAGAATTATCAAAATCATCAGGGGAGCAGGTGTCGAAGAAACATCATACATACCATATGGTCCAGAATAATGCTTGCTATTGTTCAGATTTAGAACTCTGGGAGCTTCCAGAGCTGCCTGTAAAAATCATATCTTTGTAAAAACCTAGGGTTTACCTTTTTCAAGTTTACAAGCTTCAAAGGAAAGTATCAAATGCAGTTAATATTGGACATGAAACATAGAAGCCCACAACATGAAACTCACCTGACACAGAAGGCTGAATCTTAGTTGGTTATCTTTATAATCTGTCCCTGTGACAGGACCATATAATTTTCCTCCGGTTTTTCCCCAAACCTTGAGAAATACATCTTTACAGTGAGCTGTGTGACATTTGCTAACATCGCAAAAAGCAAGTTGACAGTATTATGTAACAAAACCTTCTCAAGAAACATAGGGTGATCCACGAAAACACGATCAACTCCTCTCTTGTAGCAGTGAAAGAAGCGAACAGTTTCCATTCTATCCCCAACTTTTAACTGTATTTGTGAAAAAGAAGAGATAGAGCAGAGTGACTCCATTGGATAAGATGTGATGAAAGTAAGTGGGATGAGCTAGCATACCTCCACCAGAACATTCGTGTCCCATGCATCTTTGTATTGATCATATCGTGGTGCAATAGTCATCACCCTATGTCCAATTTCCTGTATAAGGAATAGCACAGGAGAATCTAATTAAGCATTAAAACTTTCAATATGTTGCAATAAATTGCATAGGGTTATGGGATATAAATTACCGCCATTGCAGGTGGCAACCCTCCAAGAACGTCTCCAAGCCCCCCGGTTTTGCTCCATTGAGTTACCTCGGTACCAATAAACAACAACTTCATTCCAGTTCCGCAGACAACAACAGCCCAGGGTTTACGGCCGGCGTACCGAGTACCCCTCCGAGCTTGCCTAGAAGCTGCCTTCGTTTTCATCTGCCGTGAATCCACCACATTCCGAGTTCTCAGCCCCTCATAAGTGGCGGCACGGTTACCCAAGAATGAGATCCTTCTGCTTTGTAAGGTCATTGCCTCAGAATCAACAGCTCCATTGTAGGCGGAGCATGAGCCTTTTGAGATAAAGTGCGATGCCGTCACAGCAGCCATCGGAATATGCTCGCTGCAATCGCATCAAAATTCTCAGTATACACTAAAAAGAAGAAAAATAAAACCTAGATAGTTCGACAAGTTTGCAGCTTTTTGATTCATCTGAACACTAACCAGAGTGACTAAATTTACACATTCAATCTAATAAACATCAAACTCGAAAATTTTCACGTTTTGACGTTTTTCCTGTAAATAGCGAAATGGATCTGTAGAACAAATCAGCAAACGACACCACAAAAGCTCTACAAAAGCAAAAACCTAAAAGTGGAGATTCGAACTAGATGCCAAAGCCTAAGTTGGTTCTACTCTTCCGATCCTGCTAAAAGAAAAGGATGATGACGAAACGGGATCATCCGAAGGCCAAATTCATCACATAGAGAGAACGAAAAGGAGGACAACAGGAAACCTCACCTCACCGCTCTATCTCTCTCTCCTCGGCGGAAGGAAGAGGGAGGAGGATGGGAGCTCTCGATCTGCGCGCAGTGATGTATCTCCTCTGCCTGCAGAGGGGAAGCGGGGGAGCGGCTATTTGAACCAGGAAGGGGGCCGGAAGGAAATGACGCCGTTCACGTGGCGGCGTCGTAGCGGGGGGTTAACTGCAGGCTCCGTGTCTTGGCGCGCGCGGGGCCGGGCGAACGCAGGAGCGAAGAGCGGGAATACGCCGACGCCTCAGCGGAGCCGTTGATTCCGCCCCGAGGGGCCGAGATATTTTTTTTTTCCTTTTCCTTTTCGCTTCACGTCGCGGGGAGTCCGAGAAGATAACGACGGCGAGAAACATCGGATGAGAAGACGACGGAGTACCGATATTGCCCTTGGTCATAAAGTTGATGAGTTCAGAGGGTTGGATGTGTGAGGGTATTTTTGTCATTCTATGCAGAAAAAGAGGAGAAAATGTTATGGGAAAATAGAGCACAATAATTACGGCCATGCGCGAGCACGTGACGTTCACGGACGGCTACGAGTCGGCCATTTTGGGCGGACTTAAATAAACGTGTGAAGAATTTAATAAAAACATTGTGAAGAATATTTTAATAAAATTGTTGTGAATATTAAGACAGGAAAATTGCGACATTGACGGGTAATTTTCTTTAAAAAACATTATTTTATATTACATGAAGATAATTAATTTGATAATAAAAGTATTTTATTTACGTCCTATTAGATGGTGCATCCTCATCAAATTCACGTCCTATTAGGTGCATCCTCATCAAATTCACGTCCTATTAGATGGCGCTGCTCAGCACACGTAAAACTATATATATCATCTATTAGATGGCACGATTCAGCACACGTAAAACTATATATATTATCTATTAGATTCCTCATCAAATTCACGTCCTATTATCCTCATCAAATTCACGTCCTATTAGATGGCGCTGCTCAGCACACGTAAAACTATATATATCATCTATTAGATGGCACGATTCAGCACACGTAAAACTATATATATTATCTATTAGATTCCTCATCAAATTCACGTCCTATTAGGTGCATCCTCATCAAATTCACGTCCTATTAGATGGCGCTGCTCAGCACACGTAAAACTATATATATCATCTATTAGATGGCACGATTCAACACACGTAAAACTATATATATCATCTATTAGATAGCGCGGCTCAGCACACGTAAAACTATATATATCATACTTTATAAATAAAATTTAATTTAATGCAGTGGTAACTAGTAATGTTTTGTTAGTGAAAACCCGATTTCAAATTCTTCTTTTGCAATACATTTTCACATTTATCTGTGCAGGTGATAATTTAATTTGATGCAGTCGTAACTAGTAATGTTTTGTTAGTAAAAACTAGATTTCAAATTCTTCTTTTGCAATACGTTTTCACATTTATATGTGCAGGTCCCAAGCTTGGACTTGGGCTGTGCAGGTCTCAAGCTTGGGCTTGGGCGGGCACGCCCAAAGTATGCCGTTTACACCCCTACGTCCTATGCCACACATTTCCGAGTTGATGTTAAAGAAACGCTGAACACAAAATGAGTGAGAAATAAATAAGCAGCATCTTTTTTTTAACCTAATCTTGGAAATTTTCCTTCTTTTCGTTTTAGATTTTGAGTAGCAGGTTAGAAAAAGTTGAGGGAAGGAAAAGACGATGATACGACGACATTACTGCCCGTGACTCCAAAGGTAAGCAACGAAAAGAACACACAAGTCATTTATCCAAAGGAGTAATCAAAGCATTTGGGCCTTGCCAGAGTTAAATCTAACGGCAACGCAACTCAATAACTATCTACGAACGAAAACTTGTTTCACGAGTTTTGGAGGTCCAGTATTGCTTCTTGGGCACCTCACAATTCCATCAGCTTTGCAAACCACAGGTCAGTAAGAAGATCTTCTACTTCATGCTTCTGCACTGCATTTGCTTTGGAGGCAACAATTGCAGTGTTAAGATAAAAAATGTGGAATCAGGCTGCTTGAATACAGAGAGCAAGAAGTTTTTCCCACGCAGACTACACATTGATGCTTTTTAAAAAATTGCCAGAGAGAGCAAAATGTTCTAACAATGGACAAACATGAGGTCCAAATATGTTCCAAACAATTAGGAAGCATTACTAATTGATACCTAATATTGGTTCACAGAATACAGTCAGTCATAACTTGATTGCATATAAATCCATCAGTCGATCTTCATCCACAACTGCATGGAACAAATATCTCCAAATTATAGACATCAGATTTAAACATTAATGATACACAATGATAATTTATTGCTACCCCAGAATAAAAAAGGCCCAACTAGAATAACACTTAACCTAGACTTCTTTGAGTCTGTATCATATCTTTAAGCATATATCAGTTCAATGATTCAAAAACCTCTATTCCAGTTGAATTCAAGGACGGCCAAGTTCACAAGCAGTCAAGAAATGATTGAAGATCATTTAGTGTGGATAAAAGACTGTAATATATCAATCATATAAAAGACCTGTGAAATAAAAGTACCCACTTTATAAATGGATTTCAACAACTATAATTTAACAAAGAAGTATCAACTCTGACACAAGGAAATATGAAATTGCAATGGACAACAAAGTGCCACTTTAGTTACCATGAAAAATAAAAGATCATAACAATTTCAAAATTCCTAAAATAAGACAAAGCTATTACTCTCTCTAATCAAACAAACTGAAGCCCATGTCATCATCGCTCTCCTCTTTGGGTTCCTCCTGCAAGAAAAAAACTCAAAAACCATTACCCATGAAATCTGAGAATAATCAGCAATGCACAAAATTAACTAGAAGGAAGAGAATAAAACTCACCTTCTTCTCCTCAGCGGCAGGAGCGGCAGCGGCAGCACCACCACCACCGACTGCGGCCGGGGCAGAAGCAACTGCAACCGTAGCACTTCCACCGGCTGCAAAAATCATTTAAAATCACAAAATTTTTTTTATTAGAAGTCTGACTTTTTCTCAGCATACACAGCACGGAATGAGGCAAATGGTGTCAAACCAGATCCAGCGCTCAAAATTAGATCATCGATGCTCCTCTTCTCGAGTAACTTGGCGAAGAGGGGCGCCCAGTAGGACTCAGTCGTAACATTTGCGGCTTTCACCAAGGTTGAGATCTTGTCCGACTGCAAACAAGGAAAAGTTCGAAAGAGATCAAGTAGAATCCCAGCAATTAAATAAAAAACACCAGAGGAACAGGCAAGGAATACCGTGATGGGAATGCCATCGTCGTAGAGGATGAGGGAAGCGTAGCTAACGGCGAGCTCACCCACACTGGCCATCAGGTTGCGGAGAGATCTGCTGCTGAACAACGAGAGAATAACAATCAAGCAACGAGAAAGACGAGAAGGAGAGCAAAAAATGGGGGGCGGGCGAGTTCGAGAAGGCTTGCCTCTGCGGTTTCGACTGAAGGCGACGGCGGATGTCCGGGAGAGGAGGAGGATATTTATACTGAGAGAGTTAGGGTTTCATAGCGGCGTCAATATTTAATAAATATAATAAGGAACAATTGATAATACATTTTTATATAACTTCAACCTCGTAATTTATTTTAATTTTATAAATCTGTTTGAAGGCTTCAATCTTTGTCAAATAATTCTTTTCATTTCATTCAATAGAAATTAGTGAAAAGTAAATAAAATATTTATTCAATTTTAAATTTTGCGATGGAGTGAAACTAAAATTATTTTTAAACTTTTTTTAATCTTGTGATTATGTTTATTTTATACATCTATGTGCACAGCACAATTTGATAAAGCTCAATTAAGATTTACTAAATATATTTATATATATTTAAAAAATAAATTATTGTTTTTATTATGCATTAAATAATTTTATTCAAAAAATTATTGGACTTTTTAATTGATTTGTACAACATAGCATGATTTTTTTTTCTTATTTTCTTCTAAGCCATATTATTTTACTTTAACTAGACAGTCAAAATGAATTAAGTTTGATTGTGCTAAGACTTGAAATAGTAGATTAAAAATGACAACCTTTTCACGAGTTCCACCATTTATACGCCGAGAAAACATTTCTACATCAGATAAAATACTGGAACAATTTAAATTATTTTTTATAAAAAAAATGTTTATTAATCAGGATGATCATTCTAGTACAACAAACACTAGAGAAACATCAAATGGTCAGAGTACAATTAAGACAACATCAACAAGAGCAGACAGGACCATAACATACAAATTTACAATGCAAACAAGTTAGATTCTTCGACTCTTGTGCAAAAAATAATTTTGAGAAATCTCTTAACAATCAAAGGTACAAAAGATTATATGGGTTTAGGCCGACACTAGAATGGGTAGAAGAAACATGTTCAAATGTGATTAGAACCGCAAGGATTGAGTCTTTTATTGCGCAACGGAGAGCATAAGAATCATCCCATTTCCAGTTTTCACCTCATTCAGATGGATGGGCGAAGGTAAAACCTCTATATAGTCAGAGAAACAGAAGTGTACAAGTAAACCGGCAGAATATATCTAAAATTTGGTTAACATAAGAATAATCACATCACCAGCTTTCACACCTCACACAGTTAGCAACTTGTGCACGAAATATCCAAAAACATGGGGCGAAGGTAGGGAATATAACTAAAAATCAGCATTGTGAAATAAACCATGTAAAACAGGTAGTAACATATATACTGGCCAAGAGGTAGAGGTGGTTTTTTCCAATTGAATTTAGACCACGAGACCATGCTAAAAGAACAAAGATAACATACGATAATGACACTGATAACTGATGAATTGTGAGACACAAAAGAATGGGATAACATTTGCTGAAAACATCAAGTAGAATCAAGTCATAGCGTGTTGTTTAGACCATTATACAGAAGCTAAAACTATAATTCAGTATAACATTATACAACCTATGCTTCTTATTGTCTCCATAGTACTTTACCACTTGAGTTCACAATTCAAAAATCCTAAAGAAGCCAATACATGCCGATTCTACGACTCTTTTCAGTCAAACAAACTGAAGCCCATATCGTCATCACTCTCCTCTTTGGGTTCCTCCTGCAACAACATAGGGGGAAAAACAATCAGATCAATCTAAACATCGTGAAATGCACAGGATGAGCAAGGTAAAATGCAAAATTCTCACTTTTTTCTCCTCAGCAGCAGGAGCGCTGGCGGCGGCGCCTCCACCACCACCAGCGGCTGGGGCAGCAGCGACTGCAACTGGAGCACCTCCGCCGGCTGCAAGAGCATTTAAAATACACAAAACAAAAAAATTTCAAAAATTGAATTTTTATAAGGGCAAACAACTCAGCAGAAGGCACACGGTATCGAACCAGATCCGACACTCAAAAGTAGATCATCGACGTTCCTGTTCTGGAGGAGCTTGGCGAAAAGCGGCGCCCAGTAGGAGTCGATTGAAAGATTTGCGGCTTTCACCAAGACCGAGATCTTCTCCGCCTGCGGGGAGAAAAAAATCTACATGTCAACAAATGAAAGCCCTACAGACAACAATCCCGAGAGGACAGAGGGGCAAGAACCGAGATCGGAAGACCGTCATCATGAAGGATGAGGGCCGCGTAGATGCAAGCAAGCTCGCTATGCCCAGCCATCAAGCGCTGCTGAGAGACGAACCGAAATCAGAGACACCACCAGAAGAGGGTAACAAAGAGAGGAATCGAGGATCTTTATTCTGTTAGAATTAGGGTTTCATGAGAATAAAATTTCAATTTGGCCCCTTAAGTATTTGCATATTTTCCATTATTTTATCTTAACTTAACGAGCTAATTTATCAATTTTCAAATAATTATGTATAATAATATTAATAATTCATGACACTTTAAATTAATAAAGAAAAATATATCTGATTTAGAACTCAAAACGATTTTCAAATTTTAAAAAAATAATTGAGAAATTTCGAGAACAAGCTAAGAATAGTAACTAAATTTATAACTTACACAAACGATTATATATACATATTTATAAATTCTACCCTATTTTATATTTTGAATGATTTGTATTTATCAAAATACTGCCAAATCCAAAGTGGGAGCTTAAAAAATGGTGCGTAGGAAATCTTCAACCGTGGATCGATATTTCTCATCAGGAGGAGGCATTCATGATGTTAAAAACTCGATAACAATCCTGCAAGAAAGCAACGCATAATGCATAGAGTTAAAGAAGTGATTACCACAATCGACGCATGACAACGGCCAGGGCAAATAAAAGCGACATTTAGTCATCAAACTTGTACATAGAATCACCAAAACAAAAGAGAATTAAAAAAAGAGAGTTGACAGATGAGAAACTTCCACGCCTGCACACTGAACCAACAACGGCACTACAATTTTTCTGCAAGAAATGGGCGAGACAGCTTCGATCTTTGCTACAACAACCTGAAATTTTACAAGTCATCAGAGCGGGATTGGAGAAGAGATCATATATCACTTGGTTCAAAATGTAAATGTAGGTCAATGCTTCCATTGGGAGGCAATTGTACGAGCCCTCCATGGATTACGACCACTAACACAAGCAACGACACGGGATCTGTTGATTCAACAAGTACTAATTGAACGAAAGGCCACAAAAAGGTGTTATGTTATTCTTACAAGTTCCCCTTGTTTTGCAGTATTTCTATAAATTAAATACAAGTGAAGCTTTTTCATGTGGTTTTTCTATTATATCAGGAAAAAAGAAACATGAAACTTTTACTGTAGAAATTTTAAGATTCTATTTGCTCCAACAGTGTATCAACGAATACCTGGCATGATCAGTCTGATCTTGATCTAGACCTTGATCTGTTAATAGAATATTCATTACAGCAAATTAAATAGAAAATACTTTAAAATGAAAGGAGCTTATATCCTTTTAGAGAAAATTTACCTTGATATTCTGGCTGGCGAGGCAGATCTAGGCCTCGGAGATGGAGATTTTGATGGTGATCTGGATTGAGGCCGTTCAAATGATTTGCTGAACAAAAGACAAAAAAAACTTGAACTTTATCACGCAAGTCAAAATCGTCAAACATCTCCATGTGCAAGACACTAATTGTAATAGTTCAAATAACCACCAAATCCAACTTGGAAAAGGACCTTCAAAAGCAATGGTTAAGCAGGAAAGAAGAAAAGATTCACCTCCGACTCCTCCTGGGGCCTTTGCTTCTACTACGGCTTCTGCTTCGGCTTGGGCTCCTTGACATGCTTCTCTCATAACTTTTCACCTAAACAAAGTAAGTTGAAAAGGAAATATAGAGAATTAGAGTACACTATTAAACTCTGGAGTTCATGGCATTTGTTTGTGATGGATTTGAGACTACACAATTGTCAGAGCTCAGTGTTGCTTAGGCTGGGTATCTATCCAAGACTACAAGTTATCTCCATTTGCAAAATTTAAATGTCTTATCCAATCCAAAAATTAACCAATTGTTGAGGTATATTAAATCGCACAAGGAAATATTAAATTTGTTTGTCTAAAGTGGAGAAAATGAGGCATCAAAAGTGTCCCTTCTGTGAGTGTGGAACTAGTGTGGGTTACCAAGAGCGATAACTAACAAGATTGGGCAGTGCTTCCATACTTGCGGTTAGCACTAGGAAACTCAATCTGAAAGCTAATTCTACACTCCCACGTTAATCCATTAAGCTGGCACTCATAATTCAGAATATGAAAGAGGATTCTTCCTATCTATCTAACTGCAAGGATAACGAAACTTAATTCCAGATAACTAACAAGGAAACTTCATATCATCAACAAAGTCCCCCATCACTGAGTTTATCTAATTCCAACTAGAATTCCTTCAGTGTGCCAGGCTATATATATGTACAGTGACACGTTGAGCACATTAGAATGAAACCTGGTCCTTTGACAGTTAATCTAAGGTGTTTCAATATCATATTTGAGCACTTAATTTTCCTTGGTATGTTTGTTGCTTCTCTCACTAGCCTGAATAAACTTGCTTACTCTAAATCAAACATGTCGGTTAAAGGAGTTACCGTTTCATTCTATAATAACACACAATTTTGACAGAACATACCCGGATGTAGGACCTTGAAAAGGGATTCTTAAACTCAGAGTCATCAAGTTTCCGAATCTGGCAAGGAGAGAAAACATAAGAAACAATGAATAACATGTATTCCTAAAATGAAGATGAAAAGGATTCTTACAGCATATTTCATGTCTTCAGAATTAGTATAATCAACCAAACCCATGACGCCTGATCAAAAAGAAGGAAAAAAAACAAAATTTTAGTAACAAAAATGTAAACAATCTTTCCCATATCCGGTTCCACAAAACATGTAAAATCTATCTGAATTACTTATATGAATGCATAGCATGTCCAATTTTCCTAAAAGTAAAGTGGAAAGGCACAATAAAGTCATAGAAAGACAAATTTGCCTCTAAAAACCAAAGAAAGAAGAGGCATAAGAATTCAGGGTAATGTGCATGATGATATGTCACAACACAATAAAAAAAACTCTCGATGGGGAAAATCTCTGCAAACCATTTCCACGTTACAAGGGACAATCAACCTGCAGAATGCATAAGTATAACAAAATGTGAGTGGACACATGATGCCAGTATTCAGCTTGAGACAGATGTCAAGACTGATCTTTATGCACAATTTAGCTATACAATATTTTTGCCGATTTTGATCACAAATTTAAATAAAAGTTTCAACGACAGAACTGCATTTGAACACAAAAACAAAGGAAAAAAGACAAAATAGGTTACAGTTTACAACTTATAGAAGTATCTATAACACTAAGTGATTCTGATATGTAAATCACTAAGAAATTTTTAGGTTAGCTTATGTGCATCTGGTACAAGGTCAACCTGTAATTAGTTATGGTAATATAATACTATATTATGTTCCTGGGGACCCACCATCACCATCACGGAAAACTTGTGCAAAACATACATCTCCAGCCTTCCTCATATGATCCTGTCAAGCCAAAGTTGTCAGAATCAGAAAACAAGGAACATCTATTTATAGAAAGTCCTTCAAAAAGTTCCCACTTTCCACACCTTCAAATCCTGCCACGAAGCTGAAGAAGGAAGTCCTCGGACAATGACTGTAAAGGTTTGTGGATGGTAGATACTTTAGAATGTGTCAAAAAACATGCTGACAGATGGAAAAAGAGAGCAGTAGATAATGAAAACAACCTCGATATTCAGAACGGTGAGACACTCCATACTTGTTGCTCCCACCCCCACCCCCACCTCCACCTCCACCGCCACCGCCACCACCTCCACCTCCACCTCCACCTCCACCTCCACCTCCACCTCCATGCCGACTACCTCGTCCAACAGGAAATGACTGCCCTCGACCACCATGGGCTAACTCAACCTAAATGGAGAAACAAGAACGTAAAAGAAAAAAAAAGTTGTGGATCCTTTTTCACAAACAAAAGGATAGTTTTATTACCCTAAGACGGTGACCATCAAAGTCATAGCCATCGCGACCTCTGACTGCATCTTCAGCATCTCGTGAACTTTCAAACTACGAGTAAAGTTGAATTATTAAATTTGGAAACATTAAAAACATATAAATTCTAATTTAGGAATATTTACCTCAACAAAACAATAACCAGGGGGTCGAGGTGGATTCTTCAACTGAATTTCAACTATGTGGCCATACTGCAAGAGAAAAGTAAAAGAACACAAAAGAAAATGATATTGGTAAATCTGCGACAACGGAAAGGACCCTTTTCTTTTGGAATGTTACCATTGCATTACTTAACCAATCTAATATGATACAGTATATGAACCCCTATATTTTTGTCAAAAGGATTCTGGAGATTCGAGTCATTGAAAAAAATTTCTGATTTAGAATGTGCTTGGAATGAAGCACGCATATATAATTTAACCTACAACTAGGCAGTACTCAGTGACATTAAGCGTAAATCAAAAGGTCCTATAAGCTTCTAGTGTTGCACAAACTCTTAAACCAAACAAATAAAAAGTACTAACACATAAAACAAGAAGCTGATGTAAAAGTGTGACTCAAACCTTGTAAAACAAGTCTTCAACCTCTGATTCTCGTATATCTATCGGAAGATTGCCAACATAAATAGTACGGCTTAATCGAGCACTCATGTTCAATGCTATAGGTGTGAATCCTGAGAAAGAGAGATTTCAGAGATAACAGGTGCAGTGTCAAACTCAAGCTAAATTAGTCCCTCGCATCCAGCACACCGTCGGAACTCTCAAAACTACAAAGACCCATTGACAATAAAGATGAGAAAACTGTGAAGCAAACCAAGAAAGCAATTCTTGATGTGAATGGTGCTCCACAAGCTCCATTGCCCAATCCCTCCAAAAAGCTCCACAGCAATAATCAATTGAAATTACATGTTGGATAAATCATCCACTTTAGGTCTCCACTGTGAATGCCAGAACCTCTCAAAAGTAATTAAATTTCCAAATAGATTCCTCCCACTCCTCTATAAGCCTACTGATAGCTCCAAAGCTCCTATTTCCAGCATCCATCATCTATCATAAAGGATTTGTGGGTATCATAGCATCGATAAACGTTTGCAATATATCTAAGCATTTACCTTCAAATATTCCTTCACTGGAGAAAATACAAGAACAAGACCTGAAATATGAAAAGTATATAAATGCTTAGCCTAGCTTTGTTTTGGTGATCGAGCTAATGCAGATACAGGGTTAAGAAAAACACCCTAAGAATATCTTTGGTTGTTCCCTCACGTTCCAAATATATCGACTATAATAAAGCTCATATAGGTAAGCATGAATGACTAAACAAAACTTGGAATATTAAAAATATGAAAAAGCCTAGCCACTGAACAGGAAAATCACATGTTCACGCTTGTGAACTGGGCATACAAAGCCAACCAAAAATTTGTACATTAACTGATGACAATATTCCGGATAACTACTTAAATTGATAAAGGGGCAGCTCAAGTATTGGTAGGTACTTACTCCACTGGAGTTACCAAGACTGAGAAGCGAGCTATGCCACAAACTAGAGTTTCAGCATTCACAACAGGAATACTACTTTTCATGCTTCATGCGGTATTCTTAGGAAAGAATTGAACATTCGCTGAAAATATTTAAATTTTTTTTTTGCATAGATAACATCGCCTACGTACGAACGAAGAAACAAGATCCTACAATATGATTTAAGTGACAGACATCGCGGGATCCTCCACGATAGCAAAAGAGTTCCATGGTGGAGCAAATCCGCCACCGATTGCACGGAAACCATAGAAAAAACTCCGTCAGTACGTACGACGGTGGAGCATAAATCACAGGTGAAAATAGGCAGATAGCCAATGTGCAGAACAGAGGAAGAAAATCCAAAGCCGAAGAGGGCTAACCGGAAGAGGAGAAGAGGAATTGGTGACGCCGCTCGATGGCCTCCGACTCCGATCTTTTCCACGGCCGAACCCTTGGAGCGATAGAAAGAGAGACACAGACTGACAACGGGCAATTTATATCCGCCTGGGCGTGAGGGGGAAGAAGACCTAGCCAAACGGGGAGAGCGTGACAAGCACGTGACCCCGCTAAGCCCAGCCGAATAAAAATATGGGTAAATTTTTCAAAATAAAAAACAATAAACAGTAAACCCGAATCGAGCTGGTAATAATTATTTATGTTAAAAATTAAAAAAAATTAATCATGCTAAAAAATTGATAAACATATTAATAGTAATAATTTAACTGTCAGTTTTTTATTTACGATACTACTGGTTATAATTTTTTATTTTCCTACGTAGCTAAGTTATAAAATTTAATAATTTAATAATTTAATAAGTATTAAATCCAGTAAAAAGACAAACTATTTTAATAAAAAAATCCACTTTTCTACTGCATTTAAAATTAAGTTACCTAACTTCAATTTCATGTGAGTGCCAAGTATAGCTTTTAAACTTACTAGTTTCTCATTTCTCTCTCTGAAAAAAATTGAATCGCACCTATTTAAACTATACTTAGCGACGAAAGGAAAAAAAAAATAATGTTTTGGTTTACGACTGCAAAGCTGCTTAAATATGAGCTCAGTACTTCACAGAGAAATATATTTACAAAATGGAATAATGATGCTTGCTATAAGCTGAATAATATAAAAAATAGATAATAATCACCCTTATCAAAAGTTATCTATGCTAGTATTTAAAGATGAATAAGATGATTTACTAGAGCTAAAGAGTTGAGATCACGATAATAAGATTATTTATAAATTCTAATGCACTGTCAGATGCATATTAGTTGAGGGAAGAGATTAAGATAATTAAACATAAAAATAATAGATAATTTACTTGGAGGGAAGAGATTAAGAAGACTGATGGAAGATTTGACACATAAAAAATAATTGTGGCAAAATTTAAAAAAAATCAAAAATTGTAGTCTTAAATAAAAAGGATTGTGCGATGACATCAATGATGACATCCCTCGGTTTTAATAGCGGTTCGAATGATGGCAGCCGACGACTGAGAGAGAGAGAGAGCGAGAGAGGGTGCGGAGAGAGGGCGAGCGACGAATTGGCCTGCGACAAGCACCCGATCATGGCCGTCACCGAGACCGCGAACGGCGCCGATCTGGGCGCGTTCTCGGCGCCATCCGCCGGCGATCTCGACGGCGGCGAAGGGCCCGACTCCGCCAAGACCGCGGATCTCGCCGTTGCCGCGGCCGCCGCTAGCGATTCGCTCCCCGCGATGCGCCTCCACCACGACCCGTCCGCCGCTGCGGGCTTCCTCGCCAAGGCCCACCAGCTCCACCGCGCCGCCGATCCGATGGCGCAGCGGCCCGACGAAGCTGCAGATGGCGGCGGGGATATGCGGTCTGAGCGGGAGATGAGGGATCTGGAGGAGCTGCTGTCGAAGCTGAACCCGATGGCGGAAGAGTTCGTTCCGCCGTCGATCGCTGGCAATAGGCAGGTCGCTGCCAACGGAGGCGGCGGCGTGCCCGCCTTCGGTGGTGGGTTTTATGCGAACGGATTCGGGCTGAGTCAGGCTTTTGGAGATGGCAGCGTAAATGGGGGCGGTGTAAGGAGGGTCTGGGTCTTGCTTATCTTATTTGCCTTCTCCTTTTTTTCTGCTTTCTGAAAAATTTATTCTGTCTGATTAGAAGAAGAATGGATACGGCCAGGGGAGGCGTCGAATGAATAATCGAACGAGCTTGGCACAGAGAGATGAAGTGATCAGGAGAACTGTTTATGTTGCAGATATTGATCATCAGGTATCTAAAATTTCCGATGGCTATCTGCATCTGCGACATTAGAAACGTTCTCATTGCGCTTTTGGGATATTGTCGCTGATAAAACAAATTCATTTATTTTCCTCTCTGGCTACGTTCCCTTCTTCAGTTGTCTTTATTTTCTAGTACTGTCTTTCTGATGGTTCCACGACAATTCAGTTTGCACGAACACACAGGCGACCGAATTGCTGAAATTAGATATAGTGCATGGTAGATCACTTTTGCACATAGCATATTTCCAAAGAAAAGTTTTTTATTTAATCCCATCGAGGTACCCAAAAGTCAAATGTGAACTTTGTTCTGCTGTCATTGGAATCTAGTTGTTTCTTACCTTTGTTTAAATAAATATCATTTCTATCATGTCATTAAGATGTTCAGGTGCCATATTTTCTTAAAAAAAAATACATCGAACATATATCTAGATACTGGCCTGTGGATATTTGATCAAGTAACTTATATACGAAGATTCTATGAGGTCATTAGCTATTTGTGTGAACTAATATAAAACCGAGAGGAAAAAAATCTACTGATCTTTCATAAATAGCATATGTATATATGAATTAGTTTCTTAAAGGCCTCTCATGGTTTGCTCCTAGGTTAGCAGATAATCAGTCTGGTTGGTCAGACAATTCACTGGTGAAATTTGGAGTTTCTAAGTCACCAAACTCGTGCAACTTTGGTCTTGTATTGAAGTTATTACAATTATGATCACGAGCAAAAATTGAAGTGCCATCATTTGAGAAGAAATCATTTTTCTTCTGAAATTTACCATTGTGATTTATGGGCTAATGGTGAGGATGGGGAATAATTGTTTCCAGTGATTCCTTTTTTGTTAATGCACGTATAGCTACATAAAAAGCAGCATTCAGATAAATAGTTCTCAGATACTATCATGCTCGTCTTATTTTGTTCGCATCTGCTCACTGTTCAGAATTTATTTTTACTTAGTAAGGTCATTACAGTAGTGGTTGTATGACTAAAGTGCTCATTAGCTTTTACCTTAACTGCATCACATGTTATATCACATTCTATGCTTGTTCAAACTGGCTCCTTGTTGCATGTGAGCTCATTTATGCTTCCTGGCTGACAATATTGTGTATGCTTCCTGTACTCATACGTAGGTTACTGAAGAAGAGCTTGCAGCACTTTTCATCAACTGTGGACAGGTGAATTACTTTAAATATCTTTCATGCTTCTTCCTCGATTCTCACTGATATAAAAGCAATAAAATATTTTCTATCCTCCAGGTTGTTGACTGTCGCATGTGTGGGGACCCAAAGACTGTCCTCCGGTTTGCTTTCATAGAATTTACTGATGAGGGTAAGCTTTACTTCACTGTATTCGGAGTGCTGTTCAGTATCTCAATCAGGATATTTGAACTCATTAACCATTGTTTGGGCTGATGCAAATTCAGAGGGTGCAAGAGCTGCTTTAAATCTGTCAGGGACCATGCTTGGTTTTTACCCTGTAAGGGTGCTTCCTTCAAAGACTGCAATTGCACCTGTCAATCCTACATTTTTGCCAAGGGTATATTGAATTTGGTTGCTATATTGATAAATTTCTGGTATTCATTTGAAAGGCTGCATTTATCTCTCTGCTTTACATTTTATGCCTAACTATTAAAATGATCCCATTGTGCCAGTCGGATGATGAACGAGAAATGTGCTCAAGGACCGTTTACTGCACAAATATTGACAAGAAGGTAGGTGACAGTTCTCAGATTATCAATCCATCTTTCTCATAGCTGTTATCAGTCTCACACATTGGTTCCTTCTAAATAGATTATCAAATTAGTATGTCCTATGTTTGAGCCAGTTATGACTGGAGAAGTGACAAGTTCAGTCCATTGTTTCAGTCAAGGAGGAACCTAGACATGTTAAATTCTGCTGGTTGATTTGGTCACTAAAATTTGCCTCCATTTGTTGTGGGCAAAGTATGACAGTCTTTGATTACTCGAGAAACCTACTCAATTCTGTGAAAAATGATTTGATCCTACCTGGCTTTGGTCCAGGTTTCATTATGGTTCATTTAACCAATTTTATTTGCACCTGCACCGGTTTCTTTAAGGAACTTGCATGTTTTCTAAAAATTTACTTGCGATTGCCAAATTGCCATTTCAAGCAAATTTTAATTCCTGGTGCTCTCTATCATTCGCTCCTATCTGAACTTGCCCCTCAATGCATATTTTTTCTAATAGAATTAAATTGGTACAGGTATCTCAAGCTGATGTTAGGCTCTTCTTTGAGTCTCTATGTGGAGAGGTCAGTATCCTTTACTCAGAGTCATGGGCTTTGTAGTATCGATTTCGCAGAACCACAAATGAAAGTATTGACATGACTCTCTTATGGCACAGGTTTACCGACTAAGGCTGCTTGGAGACTACCATCATTCCACTCGGATTGCTTTTGTTGAGTTTGTAATGGTTGGTATCTTTGGCTTTAGACTTGGACCTAAACTATATAAAATGCACATTCCTTGTAAGTGGTGTCTTTATGAGCACAATGTAGCTGATGCTAGTTGTTGAAAAATGATGCTTACTATCGTAGTAGTTATATTGCTTGGTTTCTGAATAATAGTTATGCTCCCATCATTCCTCCCAAGGATTTGCAAGTTGCAGTATGGGGCTCATGAAAAATATTTGTTTTTGCTGCATATTATCGAAAATGAATTTGGATGTTGGATGCACAGTTGCATTAGAAAAATTGCTAGGCTCTCCTTTTGCTGATTAATTACTTGAATATTTCAATCAAATGCTAGGAATAACAAATGTATGAACTCTGGATATTTACTCTTTCAGTTTCCCTGAATTTTTTTTTGTTCATCTCGATATAAATAGAGTTCTGTAATTCCTTTTGCAGGCTGAAAGTGCAACTGCTGCCCTCAACTGTAGTGGTGTTGTCTTGGGAGCCCTGCCTATCAGGTTCTGACTCCTGCATCTGGCTATCATTTCCCTATGCTTTGATCAATCGAAAGAAACATTATAACCTTTAAAAACTATCCATCTGATCTCTCAGGGTCAGCCCCTCGAAAACTCCTGTGCGTCCACGTTCATCTCGCCCACCCATGCACTGAATCTTGTACCGAAGAGGTACCTTCGACAGCCGAAACTATATGTGGAAACATAATGTACAAAGATATTTAAGATATATCATGCATTTTCTTTTTTTCCTTCTTCCAGTTACTTCCGTGTAGACTTTTTCTCATGAGGAGAGGTGATTAGATGTTTTTGTTGCACATAGGGCTGTGAAATTTATCTGAGGACATGTCAAAATTTCTGGCATGACAATGGAAGTGATGAGTATGTATATCCTGCTAACTCCAAAAAGGCAGAGAGGAGACTCCAAAGTATGATGTTTAGTCAGATAAAACCTATTTTCCTAGTTCATCATCCTGGCTTTGAAGTCTGGTGCAATGAATGCCTTCTGTATTAGGTTGGGGTTTTTATATCTGTTTTCTGTCGGAAAAACTGGGAAAACAAAGTGTCTTGGTGATGCTCTTAGCTCTCTATCAGTGTACTGAAACTGGACTCTGTGGTTCAACTGATATCCCGATGTTTATAAACTCGGCCCAATTAATCAGTCGAGCTAGCAACATGTGACCAAATGGTTTTGAATCCAGTTCCAGTTTATAAAACAATTCTCTTGATTATTTGATTTACTTAGGATATGTTTGCTATAAGATAATATATGATAGAATGATAAATATATTTCTACTCCTATCAAATATTGCACCAGCATCATTTTTAACGTGTAGTTTAAGAAAAAGCTCTACTCCTATTTTTAATGCCAAATAGGTTTTAAGAATTTTGAGTAGGATTTTTCCGATTGGGTTGGGTGCATATAAGTTATATGCTTTTAAACATTTCTTGTTTTCCGTCAAATCCTTTAGTAAAAATATTTCTAATACTTTCGGAGGTCGTAATCCCATAAATGCAATTATAATAATTAAACTCAGTTTAGCTAATTTTGTGAACAAACCCATCGTACTTGCCTGACTTACCTAACGATGGAAGGGCTTATGCAAACATGGCTTTATATTTCACTTTAAAACAAAAAAATTTGATTAATACGGTTTTATATTTAAATTTTAAAACAAAAAAGTTTAATTATGAATTTGTTAAAAAAATTAATCTTATTTTATAAATTGGTATCATATCCATTTATGTTTGCTGTTGAGATATGCGTGGAAAAAATGAAAAATTAAATATATTGTTTTATTAAATAAATATATAAAAATAACATATCTAATTTGTAAATCAATGATATGGAAAGATTTTGAATCGGGAATCAATTTAACCATTATGAACCGCGCGTATACAAACCTCGTGTCCGCAATTTAACGTAATTTCAACTGACGGCTGAGATCAATTTGAGTTGAGATTGTCGGTCCAGATAGGCAGATGGAAGTTTCTTCGTCTTCCTGCCGCCGAGCCCTTGCGACCTCTTCGCACACCGCCGCCATACCTCTTGCGCACATCACCGGCCAAGCCATCGGCGATCCCACTACCAGCTTCGACGCCGGCGACCCAATAATCCTCTCCTCCTCTGTTCGCAGTTGCCGGACCAAGCGAACGCCATCAGAACCCACCACTCGACCTCCTCTGCGTTTCTCTTCTTCCTCTTCGCAAGCTGCCGGCCACACCGGCGAACCCGTCGCCTTCTTCATATTCTCTGCCCCGAGTTGTTGTAGCTAGGGCCATGCGAACGAGCGCCGTCCCCTCCTGTTTGCCTCGATGCTGTCAATTGTTTGTCGACCATCGCGTCGCAAGTCCTCTTCCTACGCCGCTGTTCAGGAGGCGCGCCTCGAGCTGGAGGTGCCCCTTTTCCAAAAGCGGCCAGAGCCTTGCCGGCCATCTCTGGAATCTAAAATGATCATTAAGCAAATAAAAAAAGGGGGGGGGGGTCAAAGTCAAGGTCTTCGATTAGTGCTTATTTTGCTCGAGATGGAGAAAAAAGTGTCTGATTAGAGATAGGAAGAGGGAGGAGCGATGGGGGAGCGGATGAGGGTTTGTGTGACGGGCTCCGGGGGTTTCCTTGCCTCGTGGCTGGTGAAGCTGCTTCTCTCCAAGGGCTACAGCGTCCATGGCACCGTGAGAGACCCAGGTACGCCCTTTCTATCCCTGTTACTTCACTTTGTATTTTTTAATTGCTAGGTTCGATAAGAGGAACCGAGGAAGCTATTAGTTTTTCTTTCTCTGTTGCATCAATTTGATTCTATTAATTGGTAGGAGGAAAGATCAATTAAGTTCACCTCTCCATGTTTATTAGGTGATTCCACTTGCCATCTAAAAATTTGGTACTTTTGTGTGAAATGATGCAAAAACTCTAGGTTTTTTTTAATTGCTAGGTTCGATAAGAGGAACCGAGGAAGCTATTAGTTTTTCTTTCTCTGTTGCATCAATTTGATTCTATTAATTGGTAGGAGGAAAGATCAATTAAGTTCACCTCTCCATGTTTATTAGGTGATTCCACTTGCCATCTAAAAATTTGGTACTTTTGTGTGAAATGATGCAAAAACTCTAGATCCCCAACCAACTAAGTCTTTTGTGAACCGACTCAATTCTTTTAGCCCTATGACAGATTTCCCATGCTAACTGATAGATTCTTCTGCAGTGTCTAAGTAGGGTTTAGATCCTTTCGTAATTTAGTAGCCACAAGTTTGTTAGGGTTTGTGCTAAATTTTGGTTTCAGGTGATTCGAAAAATGCGCACTTGAAGAATCTGGAGCATGCTACCGAAAACCTGCAATTGTTTAAGGCAGACATGCTGGACTATGATTCCGTAGCTTGTGCAGTTGCTGGATGTGAAGGTGTCTTTCATGTTGCTAGTCCTGTCCTTGCAGATAATAAACTCACTGATCCAGAGGCAAGTTATTCCCTCGCATGACTGCATCTGGTCACTTATTGTATGTATGTTTGTCTTTGCCTCATCGACATCCTTCCAAAGGTTCTTCATGTTTATGTATTGATCTTTTCTGCAAACACATGTCCTTTTGGAGATATCAGAAGGCACTAGCTCGTTAACAGGTTCTATATGTTTGTCATTCCTTAATGTGTTCTCTTAGACAAAGACTCCAATTTTTTCTTCTCTGTCTAGACCAAAATGAAAAACCATGTTCGAAATGAGCATGAGTATATGTTGTCATGATCAAGACTACTTGTATCACTCATGTTACCAAGATTAAGTATTTGAATAACTTTGGCTATTTTGATTTTTACACTCAAAATATAATCAAAGTGGAAGATAGCTATTTGACTCCTCTGATGCAGATGGCTTTTCACTTGTTAACGTTCATGTTGTTTTTGGCTCCATTTTTCAGGTACAAGTCATTGCTCCTGCTGTTATAGGTACACTTAATGTCCTAAAAGCATGCTCTAATGCGAAAGTTAAGCGAGTGGTAGTGGTATCGTCGCTCGTTTCTATTGCAGTCAATCCTAGTTGGCCACAGGATAAGATCAAAGACGAGGATTGTTGGTCAGATGTAGAATATTGCCGGAAAACTGAGGTAATTGAGTTACTATTTGTTGATCACTTATAATATATCATACATCCAACTACATTTTTCATTTCACCTCATCTTCTCCACCTTGTAAGAATTATGAGATCACCAAAGGCACAGCTTCAACATCTAGGGTCATGAACTATTTATATTCTCTTTGTTATCTATATATAGATGATTTAATCTAGGATTGCTGGTAGGCTGGAATTATTTCATTATTTTCTCCAGAAGTATCTTCTTTTAGTTTTTTTTTTCTCTGTCACTAAACTTCAGAGATCTCCTTTTCTTTTACTAATGCTGTAGATTAATGGTTGGAGACTTTAAGACTTAGTACATAAGATGATTTACTACCAGTAGAGAATTGAAGTGTTATATGCATTTGTCTTCGCTTTTCTTTAGTTTTCGTTAATTTGTCCCTTGGAAGTTCCAAACTTCATGTGTCTTCCTGGAATCATACTGCATGTAACACATTTGCTGGTTTCTTCAAATTATGTGCACATCAATCTCATGTTTTCAGAATTGGTACTCTCTCGCAAAAACATTGGCAGAGCGCGAGGCACTCGACTACTCCACAAAACATGGTCTAGATGTTGTGACGTTCTGCCCATCTTTAGTTCTGGGGCCATTGTTGCAGCCGACTGTGAATGCTACCAGCTACTATCTCATCAATCTATTAAAAGGTCGATATTCACATTTTGTTCGTTTCATCAACCCTTTGGCTGATTTAGGCCACCTGCCATCAACCTGCATCGATGCCATTGCAATTGGTTTCAGTCACCTTACCTTCGCCCTGTTGCAGGTGCAATCATGGAGGATAGACTCCAGTACTTTGTGGACGTTCGAGACGTAGCTGATGCTCTCTTACTGGTGTATGAGGAAACCAAAGCTTCGGGGCGGTACCTCTGCTCGCCTCATACACTGAAGATGCAAGACTTACTGGACATCCTAAAGAGCTTATATCCTCACTACAAATATCCCGAAAGGTGCTAACTGAAACCTTTCTTTTGTATCACCGTTCAGAAGGTATCGATCTGAACATGTTGAAAAATGGCAGCCTTAGGGAGGTAGGAGAAGGTCGCTCGTTCACTGGATTACATTCGGAGAAGTTGAAGAACCTGGGTTGGAAATGGAGGACGCTGGAGGAGACCCTTGTCGACAGCATCGAATACTATCAGACTGCAGGGCTTCTGGACAAGCAGCAGTAGCATATCGTTTCGCACTACTCGAGCTACTTCTATGCAAGTTCATTCTATCAAAGCTCACAGTTAAAAGCAGGATGCATGATAGGAAAAGCATCCCGGTGAATAATTCTTTTGCATTTTCTCCCAAAAGACAGATCTTTTTACATGTGCACGTTTGAGTAAGCCAGATCTATATAAAAGATCGGAACCTCTACATGACTTTACACTTGCTTGTTCCTATGAACTGCTTTGAACACAGATTTATCTTTGTTCTGGCTTTCAGTGTCAAGTTTTTGTCAACATGCCTTATCGAATCATTTTGAGACAGCAAGTGACTCTCAGTCTCTCCTAGTTCTCTTTCTCTTGGCTGGCCCTCCTCCAGCTCTTTCCATCAAGGCAAAGTCCTAAGCAATAGAGGGAAGGAGGGACACGATGAACCCTATAAGCCTTCGACCTAGACAGCATCATCTTCTTCAAGTGATCATAGTGGGTTCTCTCTAAAAAGAGATCACAGTGGTCTCCATTGGCAACTCACAAGTGTTGGAATGGTTTTTTGATATGATTTGTGTCCTACATTTGATCAACTAGCTTATAAGGCATCACATATGTGACCTCCGAAGCTGTCAAGCCACGCAGATCCCTTTTATTTGATGGTGGATTTCTGCTCTTTTTTGTTGGGTTATGAAACGTTATCAAAAATGAAGTAGTGCGTTTGCCGGGAGTCGAACCCGGGTCTATTGCTTGGAAGGCAATTATCCTAACCGTTGGACTACAAACGCTCGTTATGTTGAGATGACTCATTAACCTCCAATCTGTTGTTTTCTTTGGGAAAAAGATGTTCCGCCGGCTTTTACTTCTTAGCCGTCATTATACAACATGCTGAGCTCAATCTCCAAATTCTTTAGAATATATTATATCTAATCTTTTGACAAAAGATATGTCATTAAAAAAGTATTTATAAAGCCTCCATTTTTTTTCCAAGAAACAATCATATAATATTTAGGTAGCAAAGCTTCACAAGGCAAATAAATTATTTTATGGCATGATATCTGAATTAAATAATTAAGAGGCATCACTAATTCACAGAGGAAAAGTTAAGTTAAATGTTGTTAATAAGAGAAATATCAATTTTAAAAATAATGTCTTTATATACACACACACACTACATATCAAAGACCTAAAATATGCATAAAAATCTAACAAATTTAAATGGTTTTTTTGTTATTAAATACAATTTATTAAATTGGCATGTCTTTTTTTTATATTTATTTTCCTTCCATTTTTAATTAAAATATATAAAATACTGATTTTATATTTTAAAAATAAATTATATATTGTTTGAGATGTGCGCTGTTTCTCCAGCGGGCGTTGGAAGACACCGGTATCATTCCCTCCTTCCCGACCTCCGCCCATATAAAAAGACGGGCTTTTTATACGACGACCAGAGATGATGCTTCTTCCTCCGCCCGATCGCCCGATCTCTTGATCTCTCCTCCTTCACCACCACCATCATCGTCCCACTACGATGACGACGATGATCACGGGGAACTCGGCGCCGGGCGCCGGGCTCGACGACACCACCTTTACCAAGATCTTCGTCGGCGGATTGGCCTGGGAGACCGCCAGCGAGGGGCTCCGCCGCCACTACGAGCCCTACGGCGAAATCCTCGAGGCCGTCGTCATCTCCGATAAGGTCACCGGCCGATCCAAGGGCTACGGCTTCGTGAGTACTGAGCACTTCCTTCCACGCCCCTTTGCGCTCTGCGTTAGCCCAGAGCGTACGGAAATCATTGGAGAATAAATTTTCTCTCTCTCTCTCTCTTTCTCTAGTTTATGATTGATAGAGCGAATGCTTTGAAAATAAATGGTTTAATGTTCTCTTAGGGCTACGTGCTGACTTAATGGTTGTTTTTTGGATTTGTTTTGGAGGATTCAGGTGACCTTCCGTGATTCGGAGGCTGCAAGCAGGGCGTGTGCGGACCCGAGCCCCATCATCGATGGCCGGCGAGCGAATTGCAATCTCGCTTCTTTAGGGCGGTCTCGGCCTTTACCACCGTATGGTATGTCTCTTTAAGATGTTTGGTAGCTGGATCTGGATCATTGTTATTGATCTCAAAATCACATCTGTGCATGCTATAATTACTTGTATAGTCTATAGTCATAATCGACCCTAATGTTTTTTTATCTGTAGTTCAAAAATTTACATCAGGTATATCATTCAGTTCTCCTTATGGGAAAAAAATTTCATTGTCTCATTTAGGATTACATCTGCACTTAAAATCCATCCAGGAAATAATTTTTTACCATTAAAGAAACTATCTAAACTGTGAAAGATAAATGGCGAACAATTCCTAGATGTTCCATTTTTGGTGCTTATGTAGACAGATCTCAGAGCAATTGAGCAGGAAGACTGGAATTTGTCGATGGATAAATTGGAAAAGGACTTCTAGGCAGTTAATATCTGAAAAGATTCTTGTTCATAAAAACCCTAGTTAATATCAAATGTTTGACTTCTAGACTATAGTCTGTTCTTCATCATGTCGCACTATATATTACTTATTTCTGTACAGCACTACGATTCATAAAAATGGCAACCCTTTGGCTTCAGTTATTTTTTAATGGATTAATCATTCATCATTACATAGCTTAATTAATTCCAAAGTTCAGAGAGGGCGCTCCACACTTGATGCACTTAAAGCTGTTATATTTCAAGCCAAAGGCAATATCCAGAACCAAATAAATCTATCCATTTAGTATAAATTATGAATTATCTTTTAAATGTTTTATCATTAAGTAGGCTGCATAGTTTTCCCTTTCAAACCCCCGATATACAGGTATTCTAGTCATAGAAATGTTCTCTTTATATTTTATCCTCTTTGCATTGAACCTCTTTAGAGTCCCCTGTATAATAGCCTTATTCATTGGATCATTGTTGCACACATGTATTGCATAGTTTTCTCCCATCAAAAGATATTATTGAAGTTCTTCGTTCTAATTTATGCTCACCTTTTGCATTTTTAAAATTGCATTAACATATTGTTTTCTACATTGTTGGGATCTGATGTTTCTATTTTCATTTTGCAGCTCACCTAAGACCAGTTGCCTCATACTATGGAACAACTACTGATCCCCAGGGAACTTATGCAGGCAGCACCATTCATCAGCATGGAGTTCCTTATACTTACCAACAACTTGTATCATACTTGCCCTATGGGTATAATTCTCTGTTCTGCTGCTCTTGCACTTCATATATATGGGTATATCTGGTTGTCTAGCCATGTTCTAAAAATGTCATTAATGATAGAAGTTATTTACTGATATGACATGAAAGTTTGTGATGCTAGTAGCTGAATTACTAAGAAAAACTGAAAAGAAATAGATTTTAGCTCGAACCTAAAGTGAGGCGATATGCAGATGGTTCATAATCATGAAAAACATGAAATGCAAGTACAAAGTGAGTAGAAAGAATTGTGGTATCAGCAGCACGCATATTCATTTATTGCAAACCAGCATTCACATGATCATAGATGAGGTCATGATGAATAGTGCTTCTAAATTACCGGTTATTTGTGCAGGTACACAGCTTATGAACCTGAATATGTTCAACAGGTAGAGAATAGTTTCTTGTATTGTTTTTTTGATAGGATCATTTAAGATGCTCGGAACTCATTTTGTTTAGTTGTTTTGTGATGGTATCATGCTTGTAGAATGTCTACTCTCCTTACGCTAGTCAACAATTTCTTCCCTTGTATGGTGTTCCTGCAATGGTAAATACAGCAGTTTATCCATATCGGCAGATTGGGCAGCCTATTGCCGGGGGACATGGCTACACAGCTTTTCAGGGTTACACGTCATTGCCTAGTCATCATCTGATTCATTACAGTGGACCAAATGTCGTTTCACTTCAGCTTCCTTCTCCTGCAGGCAAACTTTCTAAATAAGAACTTTATAATTTTTGTTTATATCTGGATATCCATAACCACATAAAAGTTGCTTTTGTTGCTTAGACATGCAAATTCACTGTTTCATTATCTATTTATTTATTGAAGAGTTAATTTGTTTTATCTATTTTCTAATTGATGACCAAATTCTCATAACAACATCCGTGTACTAAGGAGGCTTGTAATTTTCAATCTATGTTGCAACTTGATGTAATAATTAGTCATACTATTACTTCCAAAAGGGTTAAATTAAAAACATATACTGGTTAAAGAATCTGTTGCATATCAATTGTTCTTAAAAATTCAAGTGACATACTAATAATCTAGGCTAGTTTTTCTTATAATAACTAACTCGGGTTACTTTCCTTTTATTGCTGTGCTTATGTTTTGACTTGTTATTTTATCAGGAGCCGCGTCAGCTTTTCCTGCTCAACCTTAGTTATCAGTCCCTGTGCACTCGCCTCAGATCACATGGAATGGACCAGTACAAACAGCAGGCTAGAAGCATGAGATGATTGCTATTTGCATATTTGCGGGTGCACTTCCCATGTTATGCCCTCCTCTCTGTGTAGTCAGATACCATTTTTAGCTGATTGCCATGTCTTTCTTCTCAAGAAGGTATCCTTAGGCGCATCAGGACCAAGTACAGCAGTACTGCTGCTTTAGCAGCACGCTTGTCTTGCCTAGCAAATTATCATCTTTGCATCCTAAAGGTAATTTCAACCGTGAGTTTTTGCTTCTCGCAGTCCTATAATTTATACATGGTTTCTTTTCTTCAAATAATCAATCAAGTATATGTTCGGTATACTGGAAGCGTTGAGAACGAGCCCCTACACATCTGATAATGCTACATTACTCCATTGCAGCTTAGGAGATAGGCCTAAACTTGGAAAAGCAACCACTATATATGTACGACAAGTGTAGGCCCTGTGATTGAGTGCTTATTCTGCATACTTGAAATCTAAGGCTTAAATCTTAGGAAAAAAAGACTTTGCATTGTGAAGCCTCATTCACAGTTATTGTGCTTAACCTACATGCTGTATTCTTATGGTTTGAGTTAACAGGATTAGTATACTGGTACTCATACTTTCTGCAGGTTGTCTATAGGTAATCAGATATACCTTGAAGTAAGTGTCAGCTCCTGCAGTTGGAGCTAAGAAGTGCAAGAGCTCAAGGTGCTCCCTGTTTTCCTATTGTGGTAGATGCCCATTCCCATGCCCAACCAGAGCATGTGCGTGGTGGAGTAAGGATTTGATGGATGCCAGGATGAACCCATCCATAGAACTTTCAGTGCTCGTGCATTGGACATGCATGGTGCAGTGTACTTATATTTGTTGTTTGCTGGCTATTTCTCGTGAGTTTAACAGTGCCCTTTGTTAACTAGCATTTAACATTGTGAATATTATCTTGTAATAAAACAACATCACTCTTCATCTAATAAGCTTATATATTATGTCTTGCCTGAGAAAGAAAGACCAGTGCCCTAAAAGTTTTCCCATTTCAAATATTTTTCCTCACAGACGGTAAGTTCTTTATTAAATCAGGATTGCATCTCATGGCAAGTTACGTTTTCTTTCACCTAAATTTGAGTGTTTGTTTAGATGCACTTATATCAATGTGTTTTATTTTCATAAGTTAAACTTAAAATCTAGCTTTATTTTATTTATACAAATTAATTACAATATCATACATTAATTTTTTTAAAAGAAAATAATCAAACCTTGATTTCTCAATTTTATAACTTAGCCTTTTGATTTGGTTTATGCTAAACCTAAATTTTGATGCTGGACTACGTTAATTAACATTATATACCTACGCCGGGGGAGACCGCCGTGGAGTGGGGAGACTTGAAGGAAGCTGCGCCCTTCTTGTTTTAATCTTAATAACCCCACTAAGGCGAAGTCACTCGGGCCGCCGTCGCCCGTCGTCAACGAGGCCAGGGAATACCCCGCAGGTAGAACTCGACTCGATCTCCAACTCTTTCTATCTCCTTCCCCCACGAAGGAACCCGTTGCCGTTTCGGGCCCTCCCTTTTTGCGAATTCCAGACTTCGATCCGCACGCTGGGTGCTCGATGAAATGTCTCAACCACCGTTTCTTCTTTTGGATCGTTTTTTTTTTAATTTGGTTCTCAAGAGTTCTCCTCCTTGATTGGTTCCTTTAGGAGTATACGGAACTGAAGGCGCTGACGATTGGGAAGTGTATTTTTGATGGAGTGCATCGTGCAGGGGATCATCGAGACGCAGGTGCGGTTTCCATATGTTCGCTTTCTCTTTTTTTGTTTTGTGCTTGTGCCGTGCTGGACTTTTCAGTTCTTCAGTGTTGCGATGGGACACCGATGGTTGTTCAATTGAACACACCATGATGTGTCATTCGAGTCCTCTTTTGGTTGATTTTTTTTTTTGTTGTGCTGTTTGCAATTATTCGTGATCAAAGAGTTCCTAGCATCACAGCATTTCGATGTTCATCATCTTTTTGCGCACAAACATTTATTTATTTATTTATTACTTGACAGGGATGCTCACTAGTTAGGTTTATTTGTCCTCTTTTAAACCTCATAAAAAATTCTCAAAGTAGCCCTCATTCTGAGCATTCCAGATGTGTTTGTTTTCAGCATGTTGAGGCCCTCCAGATTCTACTCCAGGGCTTATGTGGTGTTCCAAAGGAACGCATCAGGATACATGAACTCTGTCTAAAAAGTGGACCGAACCTTGGTGAGTCGATCGCAAGCATTTTAAAAAGTTGGATACCATTGTAACTGATAATAAACATCAATTTGCTTCTCTATCTCATAGGAGTGGTGCCCTCCGAGGTCCGTCTCTTGTGTGATTTAGCTCAGCCCAAACCATCATGGTATGCCTTGAACCGTACAGTGCATTTTACACATTTGCAAGTGCATCCCTACAATGCTTCCTTGTACATTTTTTTCTGCCATGCAATTGGTTTATCAATTTCCCCCCAAGTTGATGCAAAAGCTGTAATGATGCCCAAGTAGAGAAATGCTTTCTAGTACAGTAAAATGCATGGTAGGCTTTCGTAATGATGCCTCTAGCATAAACTCAATGTGTCGGTCTATCCGTAAATTAGGGCTGTAAGACATGTTGGAGGTGCCATGCGAGGTGCTGGTGCTGAGCAAATCTCAGTTTTAGTTCGAAACGTCATAGAGAGCAAAATGAGCAACAATGCGCTGCACTTCTTTTATGCCCTTGGCTACAAGTTGGACCATGAGCTTCTCAAGATAGGCTTTGCCTTCCGTGTCCAGAGGGGCGCACCCATCACTATCACGGTGACCTCTGCTAACAAAATGCCGAGGCTTCATGCAACAGATGAGGCTGTCCCGGTCACCCCTGGAATTCAACTGGTTGAGATTACAGCTCCTGCTGCTGCGGACAATTACAATGAGGTTGCTTCTGCTGTCTCCTCCTTCTGTGAATATTTGGCTCCGTGAGTAAATATCTTCTTGGCATCTGTCTTACAGTAATCTTTTGAAAGATGCTTTTACTAAGTGCTTCTGATTTCTATATGCTACAGGCTTTTGCACCTCTCCAAACCTGGTGTTTCAACTGGTATCGTTCCAACTGCTGCTGCAGCAGCTTCTTCTCTGTTGACAAATAGTGGGGGTAAGACCCTCTAGATTGCTAGATTGACAACCTGACATCTTCTTCACATGTATGCCAATCAATTCATCAGTTTCTCTCAGTTAGGTAAAATATTAATTGCGAGTTTTATGTTCATCTGTATTTGTGTACTTACGATGGATTGGTATATGAAGAAAAGTTTCTCTTCGTTCTTCATTGTCCTCCTTTCTAAGGTTATCCTTTCTCATTCGAGTATCCACCAAGCACTACTGGAATGTTTCGTAGTTTGTTGAACAAAAATATATTTCTGATCATCTCAATTGCGAATTGAAGTATGCATCATTTTTTAAAGGTACATACAACATACGGAAAACAGAGGATCTGTACACAATCTCTGCAGATTATTATTCTCTTACATGCATACTTGAAATTACCAGGATTGCTTAGAATGCCTGACATTTTATTCCATATAAACAGATTCATTGAGGAAAACAAAATAGATTACAGTAATCTACTAGGTAGGCTCCTGAGATTACATTGTGCTACACTCGTGAACATAAGAAACTGAATTATGCAAAAACTGTTGCCTCCAAGTTAAAGCGGCTGATGGCCATTAAATGATGGCATCGACATCACTGATAATACTTCTGTTACGGAGGTCATGGAACTTAGGGCAGCCTTCAGCACATCTTGTGAGCACCCAGGCTTCACAATGCTTTTCACCTGCAGAAAACAAAGCCAAATAGATGAGGTGAGGATAAGTGATGCAGACAGTTAAATCAGAAGAGTCATTGAGTGAGACAATAACGAGGAGAAGTAATGCAGGTTTTGGTTATTCGCTAACTAATTCCAAATTGAACTGTTTGCAATTCAGCAATTCACTAAGCATTCAACTTGGAAAGGAAGAGATGAAGGAAGCAAATCTGATGTTAACAACTACCTGGTCAAGAAGTTCCTGGAGCTTCTTTATCCTTCCCATGTAATCTTGATCCTGCACAGAGAGTGTGTAGGTCTTGTCATCAGCTCCTGGTCCTTCAAATTGAAGCGGCCCTGGATTTCTGTATAGATCATCCATCAAAAAGCTTGATGCCTTCTCTCTCAACACCCTAACAAGAAGATTAATACACTTTTTAAATCATTCACCAGTGTCGTTGAAGGAACCAGCATGAATCACAAACAGGAACTATCAGATTAACCTTTTATGACCATCCTTGCAAAATTTTCAACTATATCATGGAACATGTTTATATATATTCACATGGCGGTCATTTGTGTAACTTCCAGTAGAACCGCTTAGTATTTGATCCTCTTATTCAGATGAAAAGAAAAGAAAATGCACATCTGAAAAGGATTTGAGGTGTGTGATCATGAAACATACTCGTATATTTTGCCTTTCAAGTCCACGGTAGCTGGATGGATGGCTGGTTTTCCAATTGGAATGGCTCCAGGACCACGAGAATATCGTCTCACGGTCATCATCGCCTAGTCGAAAACCGTAATCATTTCATATAAGTATTGATTCAAGTTTTTCAGTGCACCAGGGACACTATCAAGAGAAGTTGGTGCATACCGTGAGCGGTGCAGCACCACATCGCCAGTTCTTCACCGGATTCTTCATGTTTGTTACAGTAGCCATGTAACCATTCAGACCAGCAGCCAAAATGTGGAAGCAGATGTATCCCAGAACCTGATCATGTCAAAGCTAAAACAGGTTATTATTTGGAGCACAAACCAATGTTGAAAGAGAAAGCTAGCACAAGTTATCAACGGACATATGCATAGTCACAGTCGAATTTTGATGGCAATGATCCACGCGCTTGGTAACCAAAAAAATGGCAGATGGCATTGAATTTTTTCCCTTTATATATGCCTTCTTTCTGAAATGATGAATACAACACTTAACACTTGTAAAGTTTAAATCCCAATATAAAGTTTACTATGTCGCAATTTAGTGAAGAAGACTTGCCATCCTTCTGCTCATTTCTTTTTCTACTAACTGCGCGAAGAGCTTCTCTGTTTCAATCTGAACATGAAAGAATGGAAGTTAAAACATAAAAGGATAAAGGGCAAACAAAGCTTTTTTTCTTCCATCTTATGTTTCAACGCTAAGTAAAATATACCTGGGATAATTGCGCAGAGTCATCAGACTCCGGATGAAGTAGCAACTGCATCAAACAATATATGTTAGAAGAAAAAAAGAAGGCAATGGTTTGCTCTTATTCAGTCAGAAGGCAGGAAAAAGGAAAAAAAAAACCTGTTTCCTGATAAAGGGTGGCAGGAACTCGAACAAGGCACTAGCCCAAGGCGAAAGATGAGAAGAAATTTTGTCGATTGAAATGCCTTGGTCATGGAGAACATGGATTTCCTGCAGTGATTGCCAATGCATGCCCATTAAAATCCATCAAAGGTCATGAAGCTGCACTGACAATGAAAACTACCTGTAGAAGAGCATACAGCTCTGGAATGCTTTCCACAAGTCCCTCAGGGATAAGAATGACACCGTGGTACTTATCTGCAAAAGGCTAGGGTTATTATTATAGCAGTAGGAGACACCAGTTAGAGTAAAAGAATATTAGGAGTAGGAGCCAACCTTTCTCTGCCCTTGCTTGAACTGCATCACAAATTTGCTTTGTGATGTCAAAGATAGTGAGCTTTGACAGTGCCACCTCCTCTCCTAAGATGAGCTGAGAGTTGAAGTAAATTAGTACACACTGATTACTTGGTACCACAAGAGAAGACATCGATGCATAATATAACGAACAAACCATGTTTGGATGAGACTGCAGTGCACATTCTAAAGCCACATGAGATGCCTTGCGACCCATCAAGCGAATGAAATAATAGTACTGCGGTGCAGCAGAGACCAGTAGTAAGATAAAATGTTCTACAAAGTAAACTATGGTTCATATCGACAACAATCAACATAAACACAACCATATCAGCACTGAAAAATAGCATCTCCAATTTCTTCAAGTAGCCATGAACAAAATTTTTAAATCATAGTGAGCACGACACTGAAGTTTTCTATCAGATCGATTAATATCCACGTGTTCTGATAAAAAAAACCCAATCCTTTTCTTCGCATAATATCAGAATAATGTCTTACCTTCTCAGCAGAGAGTGCATCACTGCACACATTACTTATTAGTTGTGAATTAACCTGAAACAAAGAGGCAATTGATCAGCACCCAGAGGTTTGAACAAATCAATGCAAGGTAAATCAATCAACTCTCTAGTTTCTGCCCTATCCAACAGATTAAACAAAATTAAAAAAAAAAAGGAACCGTGAGCTGTCTGAGAGACTGACCCTGCATACAGTGTCAAATCCAACATTTGTCTCAACAAATTGATTCTTAAGATCTCCGTTCAAGGTGACAGGGACTCCGACCACCTGTTCGGATGACATGTTTATGATTCATAGATACAATCATAGATGAAGAGAGGCTCAAGGACAGGATCATATTTCAGATGAGTGCTACCTTTGTTGAGCATTTGGCCTCAGCAAACGTCTCTGCAAGCTGAGCTGCATCCGTGTTAGATGTGACCCCTAATGGATGCCATGAGAGGGATGAGGAAACGGTGAGAATGTATACTCCCGATCTGAGAACACATCAGAATCTGCAATGCTTTATAAGGTACCTCCGATGAGGACGAGTCCATCCAACTTCAGATCACGACATGCCGTCATAGCTGCATTTACTTGCTTGGTTGTTCTCAGTTGATCCACGGTTCGGCCAAGCAAATCGAAGCCGCCTTTAAACACAACAACCACATTATACCGATCAGAGACACACCCGTGATGAGCAAGGCCAATGAGAAAAGAGATTGAGGACAAATCTTTCAACACCTTGGTTCTTGTACGTGGCAAGTATATCATCTGTTATTTCCAGAGTTCTCTGTGCAAATAGACCTTCAGTACCACCTATATCGAGGAAAAGAAAAAAAGAACTCAGCGTACATTTCATTAAAGCTCTTGATGTCCTAAAAGAGTGGTTCAAAAGATGATGCAAAAGGAAGCATCACTTTTAGTTGAAAACTAGCTTAAGATTGATAAATGGCAAGTGCTTACCTACAAATCCAAGCAGAATACTGTTGGGATTGTAAAGTTTAATAGCACTGTAAAGACCCCATATCACATTATGGCCTCCTGGTGATTGCCTTCCACAGAATACAACACCAACCCTGCATTTAACCATTTGAACCAGTCAATTCACCGTGAGCTGCAGATAAATCAAAGAAAAAAGATAGTCTTGCAACTGGAACTTATTCTGAAACTTCTTTAAGTAGCATGTATATCTAAAAGCACAATCAAAGCTTGTAGACTGTTAATTGTGTGCGAGAACAATGTAGACTTCCACATGGTACTAGGATAAATTGTTTGCTTAACAGACCTCATTGGCGGATGCTCGGTGATGATCTGGGCATCAGGTACCTTTGCTGTGGCCCTTAGAAAATGTGCTAACGGCTGCCCAAAAGTGTGTGGAAATGCTCGACTGATCACATTGGCACTCGATGGATCTGCGCAGGTCGTCGAATCGCCGAATTCTACTCTCACTGTGGTGCCCTGTTCATCATGAAAGAGTATTGATTCATCAAGGCAAAACACACAAAGTAGAGATCCTAAATATGACATTAAAATTTGATTTGAATACACCAAGAAACCCCACAAAATCGCACATCGCACAAATGTTTCTTTGACGGGGCAAACGCTTTCAATCTCAACAAGCAGAAAATTGGGGCAAATGAATCAAAGAAGACAACGAAGCAGCAAATTCATCCCATTTCACATGCCTTCCCAAAAAATCACACTTTAAGACTCCCTCCAAACGTTCGATCACTTGAACCAGAGAACCGTTTGCCAATCTCCAGCCGGAAAACAACGAGATCGATCACCATAATCGAAAAGCGCAAGGAGCAAATAAATTAAACCCTTTTTCTCAAATGCTCCACAATTCCTTCGAACGAAATCCGACGAAAGCCACCGGAAAAGTTAGCAAAGCATCAAGAGACCACCAGAAGCATTCACGAAATCCTCTCAAAGTAAGTAAGGACGGCAGAGAGAAGAAGAGATGCCTGGAGGCAGGGCGGGAGCTCGGGGTGGTACTGAGCTCGCTGCTTCTGCAGCTCCGACAGCTCGCGGGGAATTCCGAAATCCGAATCCATCTCTTTCTTCCTCCTCCCTCCTCCTCCTCCTCTTGCGATCTTTATTCTTATTCTTCTTCTACGCTCTCACTTTTCTTTGCTGGTTTCTCTCTTTTCCAATCCGCGACTCGGCTTCACATATTTCATTCCTTACCATGTCGCATCACAATATATATAATATGTGCAAACGATACATTGCATGCTCTGCGTCACGCCGTGGAAGGACAAGAGCGACTTTTCAAGGAACCGAAGGACGGAGCATTGGGTGGGAGGTGGGGAGGAAGGCGGTAACTCTTACCGGGGGCGGCCGGCGCGGAGCACCGGATCGACGGCGCCTCCCGTTTCGGTGCTGCTGGCTCGCAGGGGGGAAAAAACCGCTAGCTCGATCGGCTGTGCCGCACGTAACGGGAAACAGGCACTTTCTCTCTCGCCACATGCCCTCCCTCTTTTGACGCGTTCCCGTGACCATCGGTTCGCTTTTCCATCCTGCTGTTCGTTAACCGGTAGCAAATCCTGGAATTTCTAGCTGCCACTGCATTCTTTATTTTTATCTTCTTGAAGGTTGAAAAGGAGGAGGTCGGGTTGGAATTTGCGTCCGGCGTTCGGTCAGCCGAAGAGTGCGCTCCGGTCCGACCTTGACTCGCTGCTCACCGGATCCGGCTCGTGTTGTTGGACTCGGGTCGCATCCAATTCGCCATTTGGAAGAGAAGAAGAAGAAGAAGAGAGAAAAGGTGGTCAATTAACGATGGCATCTCCCAATTGTATCCATCGCTTGTGCCTACAAATTATATGGAAATATAATTTACCTAATTTAATTGAACAGAAGCCCTACGATCGATATCAATTGAACATAAATCCAAACAAAAAAATTATAATTTTAACTGAGTAGATATTAATAGAAAATTATACCGATTTTATAATTTGATAAAAATTTATACTATATATATATGTGTTTATTTAATATCTATGCAACCCAAAAAAATTCAGAACTCAAACTGTAATTGTCTACATCTATTCAAATCTAAAACAAATAAAGTAATTTAAGTTTGCTTGGTGCAATTTAATTATCTGGAAGAGGATGCGACGAGTTTTATTCTCTTGATTAGTATTCAATTTGTGACATGAATATAAAAATTGAACGACTTTATAGCTTCTATATTTTAATGGTTCAGTTTATGATGACCTCGTAGCTTCTTTTTTTTTTAAAAAAATCTCAATGTGACCCCTATAAATCCTCTTTTTTTCATTTTATCTCGATCTAGTAAAATTGTTTAATTTATTAAATTGTATAAGCGCTATTAAATACCTCTAACTTTTATTATATATATATAAAGTTCAAAGAGTACAATTTGAAGATTAAGTAGATATTAATGTGTTGCGGACGTCTATTGAAATAGGACTAAATTTGAGGCTAAATTGATATAAAATTAGAAGAAAAAAAAGGTTCCCAAAAGTTACCAATGGAATGCAATTGCTTCTTCCACTTTCCAACCCACCTTTCCCAATATAAAATTAGAAGAAGCAGCTACAAATTAATTGTCATGCAACCACTCATGATCTCACGTTCAATTTTTTTTTACTATAATTTATTTGATAAAAGAACGGTGGTTATTGGAACACTGTTAATTCGTTTCAAGAGAGCCATTATTATCACGATAAGAAGACAACATGATGAATTTACTCTTGAATACTAAAGCTTCTAATTGATATTTTATCATAGTATTTTTTTATTTAAAAAAATGTCCTCTATCTGGAGCTATAACTCAAGAACTTAAATCGCCAAGTAATAATATCTTAGGATTGGTTAAGTTTTAAACCCTCTTAAACAATGAACCAAACTCCTTTAGAATTTAAAAAGAATAATGTTTAACATTCCAGCATAGTTCATAAATTATTAACAATTTCTAAAAACACAGTTTCCACGACGAGAGAGAGAGAGATGGATAACAAGCATCGTAACCTCATCAACTGCGGCGTGGAGTGTGCACCAAAAAAGTAGACACATTTCTGTTTTTTCTCCTACTGTGTGAAGATTGAAGATATAAATTTGATAGCAACCAATTGAATGAAGCTTTTAAGGATCCGGAGTTGCTCGGGATCTCTTTTTAGGGTTATCAGTTGATGGGGTGAGCAGGTTACAAAATAATCAAGTTGTGTGCGATGAAGACAAACAAGTCCCGGAATGCAAACCCCGTTGGCTCACCTTTGGGCCTCTGCTGCCAGGCCACTTATTGAAACACAAAACTGGGCATATGTGGGTAAATAGATCTTCAGTTACTGAAGTCAACGGACTCATGCAGCAGCTTTCTTGCAGAAACTTTCAAGCCAATCCATGGTCACACTCTTCGGTCTCTCCAGCGGTAGACCAAGTGCACGGTCCCATATAAGCTGCATCGATAACGCGGTCAGAAACTTGTGGAAAGACAAGTTTCTAAGTGGTTTATGGATATATGTAGGAGGGAATGGAAACTAGAACCTGAGATCCTATTCCGATGCTTCTTGAGACGCCAAATAGAACGGTATAATACCTGCATTTAAACACAACAAAACGATGATAATAGGTTGTGTAGCACTCAATAATTCTCCTGAAAGAGATGCCTGAGGGAGTAACTTAACGATATCTCACTATTAGGTGACACCTCACTTTTGTTAGGAGAAGGGGGCGTGAGCCAAAAACTTACCTTGCTTCAGATAAACCAAAATACTTGAGCAAAACTCCACTATGAGCATCAACGTTGGGCCATGGGTTTTTGACCTGCAAGAAAAATTCAAATAAGCTGCTATTGATGTAGTCATGAAAACGATAGTTCAAGAAATAAAGAATTTATAACTAGTCCAACAATTCCTAGACATCTCATGAGTCTGGTTCTCCACAAATACATTAGCTTTTCAAATGTCAGTAGGCATCAAAACGAAGACAACTGGCCAGTGGCTCCTATTTTCCTGACAAAATATTGCCAAGCAAATTAAATTTAATGTCTTTGGCAATGTTACCTTGCCTAGTTCGGTGAGTATAGGAGGAACAACTTCATACAACTTCGACACCTGTAAAAGGAATCACAAAAATCATTCATACAATCCAGGTGTCAAGTCCAGGTGAATGGAGATAAATCAGAACAGGTATTTGAAAATAACCAGCTTGAAGAGTGGATCATCAGGCAAGTGCTTCAATGCAAATTCTCTTTGGCATGTGTATCTTGGATCTGTCTTCCTTAGAACTCCATGCCCATACCCAGGAACAACCTGTAGCGCAAAGAATTGACATTGAAGGAGGCAACATATGATGCATAAAATAAGTACTAGCAGGTCAGGCACAAATAAAAATGGGGATGTTCTAAATACAACACCATCATCATACAGTCAAGATTGCTAGCTCTGTATTGTTTAGTCTGTTAAATAGATGACAGAGTTGTCCGATATCTAAAATATCATATCTCAGATAACAATTGCTACGTAAGTCAATAACCATTCTTGACATTAGGAAACTTCATGTTTGATATTGATTCATTTCTTTTGCAATAAGTTCATTTATAGGTAAATAAGTTTACTATGGTAAAAAATGTAGGTAGGTACCTTTCCACTTTTTAATGTTTTCCAAACATAATCCTTCAACTGTTCAGTTGTGATGTCCTCTCCACACTCCTTGACCAGAGATTCAATCCACAGAAGAACTTCCTGTGGCAGTAGAAAAGCACAGGTGATTTTACAAAAAATTAAAACTGTTAATAGCATAAGAACAGATAAAGATCATTCTGATTGCCCTAGTGTAACCAATAGCATTCTTCCGTAAGTCAACCACTAAACTCCAGGAGGTTCTTTATTGAATGTCGCTGAAGTGCAGGTTCATAATCTTGACTCAGCCAAAGAGAAACGAAAAAGGTTGTTTTACCTGATTAGCTAAGCCATGAAGTGGTCCAGCTAAACCATTCAGTGCAGCCGCAAACGAAAGGTAAGGATCTGAAAGTGCACTACCAACCTGAAGGTTATGTACACGCTTCATAAGTAGAAGTTTAAATTTATATTTAATAAAAGAATTACTAACTATAAGTATACAAGCCACATTTAAAAATTATATACAAGTAAAAGGACCCAATATCCATAATGTTTCATTTACCAGGTGAGCAGTATGTGCGCTAACATTTCCACCTTCGTGATCACTGTACAGTTTAAATAAATAATATGTCAGCTGTAGATATAATAAGAAACTCAGTAGGCATAATCCATCATTTACCTGTGTATAGTTACATAAAGTCTCATCAGTTCAAGCATTTTGGAATTATCAAACCCAAGCATGTGAGAAAAATTTGCTGCATAATCCAGTGAAGTCTCAGCAGGTATGGTTTCACCATTCTTATAGATTCTGAAAATAGTGGAAAACAAGTGCATTAATATATATATATATATATCATGAACATCTGTAACTGATAATTAAAGAACATAACTCAACAAATGGGACAATGCCTGCTATCCAACAGAAAGTCATATCCTAGATGGATATCAAGAAACGGAAGCTATATGCATCAGGAAAACTCAAGAATTGGCCAAAAAGAAGAAGAGTTGACACAAGTATGAAGCTTATCTTAAACATCAGCGCAAATGAAATTGAATCCATAGTAAACATTTGTAGGTGAAACCAAAAAAACCTATTAATGATAACAAATACTTCATCCTTAGTGATGAGAAACAATACATAATAGGCTTACACTAGGCATTTTAGGACTCCTGTTACCTGGAACCTTATTCAAGTTCAAAACTCTACATGGCTGAAAGAGGGAAGGAAATAAGGAGATATACGACATGGACATTTGATAGATAGTTACCTCCGATAAACATAAGAAGCAACTGTTGGCAATCGAGCAATCAAGTTCATAGAGTCTTCATATGTTGGCTCCCAAAACCTAACAGGTGGAGTTCATGTTATTTGTCCCTCTGTAGCATATCAATTGATTATAGGGAAATGCAAGAAACGTCACTTACTTTGCTTTTGGCATCCCTTTATCATATGCCTTTTGAAATTCACTTTCAACCTGAAATTGCACATGACTTGTAAGATAATATTTGGACATTCCAGAAAGATTTTATCTCATACTTGATGCATATAGAGATCTCACCTTTTATCAAGCCATATGTTATCCAGGATACATCCACATATTTATCATCTTTTTTTAGTTATGTAACACACAAAAAAGAAGCAAAAATTCACCTCAAACCTAAACAAAAATGGTTATGTATAACAATTAGTTCTTTGTAACATTCGCATTATGTTGAATCATGTCCTTCAACATAATCTATAGACATTTTGAGCGTGTTGTATTGTGTTATGTAACATATGGGTTGTCTGTGTTTAACATTTTGACATGATCATTTACTTATGCTGTTTGAGTTAATTATGTTTCATGTTATGTATGACTTCCCACTTAGATAGCATATCAACTAGAATTATCAATCTTAGATTTACATTTTATCCAAGATAAGACAAGAGTCTAACGAAATGAACCATTTCATAAGACTACAATATGTTAGACTACACTAGGAAGCATACATCACATTGCTACAAGTTCCCCCTCAACATTCACAGCCTTGTCTAAACATTTATTTTCTTTTAATGCAATAAATACACGATTGATATCCATGTTAGAGTGGTATAACAACTTAAGTGATATCGATATAGACCAATAATCAGCAAAGTTGAGAGACCAAGTACCACCCTTTGAGAAGCACAAAGATTACAGATTTTTCAATTTATACAGATTTCTTTCAAAATTTAAACACAGATTTAAAGGATCCGGACATGTAAAACTATTAGTAAGTTACATAAGTAATATATTCAATGTGGGAAGATAGCATAAAGTAGCATTCATTGACAACACTTGCAGGTGCTAACTAAATTTTCATCTATCATCTAAATACCTGCAGAGCCATAACGCCAGTTGCAAATTGTGTCATTGGATGAGCTGTTATAGGAAGAGCATCGATGGACCTAAAAACATAATCTGCAGCAAATGCTCCAAGTTAAATAATTATTATAAAAGAAGAAAAGTCAACACTAGCATAGACTTAAACTATATGGGTGAAGACCACTCAATTCTTACATAATGGTGGTCTTCACCCATCCAGTTTAAGTCTATTCATGACACCCTCTCAATAATTATTGAAGACATGGATCAAAATATTAATTGTTTGACAATAGTGTGGCCAACAACATGGAATATTTATGCTGTATAGCCAGTAATCTAGAACAAGTCTTGCAATGCAACCAAATCTCTTAGACAGCATCAACTAATGAAACCACTACCAAGCTATTTGCTGCAATAAATCTAGTCACACCATAAAATATAGTTAATAGTAGGACCTGGAACTTTTGCACGAACAGATAATTCTGCAGATAGTCCATCAACTTGCTCTTTGTTAGGTACCTGGAATTTCTCAAAAATAAAGAAGTTCAGTATGAAGAATGAGAAAATAGGATGTGTTTATAACTAACTAAAGGTAAACACAAAGCAATTTTCACATCTTTGCCTATAAATACAGATAGAGGGACAATTAAATGAGAAAAAATAGATAGGTACAAGGCCAGAGAAGCCAAGGAACCATGAAATCACTTAGCATAGGAACTAGAAAACCAGGTAAAAACTCCAGAAAGTAGAAACTAAGAGAAAAACAACTACAGAACCTTCACCAGATTCAGATACCAACATATAGCAGCCTCTTGAATGTTACAAACGCACCTTTCCAGTCAAGAGAAGCCACAGAAGACCCTCAGGCAAAGGCTCCCCACCAGGATTTGCAGCAGGCAACAGCTTTTGACATTCGGGAATAGAAAGTCCTCTAAACCGTATCCCCTGAAAAGAAGTTTAATATCAATTCTATCATACTACTCAAGCATGGGGTGATCGTAGAAAAAAGATCGACCTAAAATCAGAATTTTTAAAACAAATGCCCATACAGGGAAACTATAAAAACTATTTCTACCAAATGAAATGCACCTCATCAGGGTCGAGTAATGAAGTTTCCCACAGCAAGCCAGTCATTCCCCTCATTCCACCAATGACCTGCCCAAAAGTTACCAATTAAAAAACATGAGCAACAGGAAGACTGCTACTATCAGGTGAGATAGATTTTCTAAGTGCAACAAGTTATTAGAAATATTTGAATGCTCGCAGCATGTAAAGTACCATATCAGTGGTGATATTCCCAAGGAGAACCTTCCCATGTTCTGATTTCAGCTTTTTCAAGCGTTCCTGAAAGAGAAAATAGATCACTAAAAACCGACATACTTGCTAGGAACTATTGTCGTTCCCTTGTGTATCACAAAAACAATCTTTAATGAGAGACAAAGGAATGCTCAAGAAGGAGGTAAGAATGAGCCCTACGGAAATAAGTTAGCTCATATGCCTGCTGTAGAAATTTTCTGTTCTATACAGTAGAAGAAACTAAAATCCATATCTGGAACACTTAAAGAGATATAAACCTACAAGGCTATTCTCATCATAGCCCTGTTTGATAGAAACTTAAGCATTCAGCAAGAGGCACCAGCATGAATTAAATGGAACAAAAAATTTCAAAGAAAATTGAGTAAAACCCTAACTAGTATCCTGCACTGCCTTTGCAATTTCAGGACAAACTATTGAGAGACAAGATGAGAAAATAAAAACAAATTGGGCAAAGAAAATTATTTTGTGATGTTGATGAATATATCGTAAAGCTATAGCTGTACAAGTGATACAGTAGTAAGCAAACAAAATCTTACGAGATCAATATTCAACTAATCAACATTATGCTAAAGCTTTGATTATTCAAAATTCATGCTTTAGGTAACCGGAAAAAAAAGAAAAAACCAACTTTAGTGACCAACTTTAGTTGTCACACTTTTATAACAGATTATCCTTTTTTTCCAGTGTCTTGTGAAAAAAAAACCCTTAGAAGTACTAATTTGCCGTGGAGTAACCAACTATGCAGCAGGAAACAAAAGATTCCTAGATATTAGGTAATGATTGAACAAAAGAAGAAAAGTAATACCTGTTGTTCTGGAATCAAATCCTTCAATTGAGCATGGAGATCCTGCAATGCACCACATGGAACATACAAAAAAAATTAGTGAGAAAAATAGAACGCAACCATTAAGCCAAAGCACCGAAATAAAAAGGAGCAGGCAAATAGTCTAAGAATAAAGTGTTAAGTAGGAATTGAAACCAAGCCACAGCGCTAGATCAAAAAACTTCTATGATGGTGCTCATAAGATGTACACATCTGATTTATGGTACCCTTTAATTATAACTTCCGAGGAACATCTGCAATTGTCATGAAAATGTCAAACTATTCCAATAATAGAGATACGGGGGAGAATGACAAATTCTGTATTCATCCCACTCATTATTATCTTTTATACTCCCAACCTTCTCATTACACGATCAGGTGTCTAGCAACACCCTGGACACCGAAACCTACTTCCTTAGCCATGCAAGGATTTGATTCGATTGCATTAAATGAAATTATTATTCTCCTCAACGTTTTAGTTTTTATCTTGGTGTTCATTAGAAGGACATCTATATATCTTTTAGGTACGCCATGAACAAAACTAACATCATATTTCACGCATGCTAGCTAACAAAGAAGGTCAGACACTTTCTGACCTTCCGGCCATAGATCATTACAAAAGTATACTAATCTATAGACAGGAATTACAAAACAGTTTAGGCATATCCTGTTGCAAATTACATCCGTGATGCTCCCACATGAAATAGAAATGAGGACTCACAAGATCTTTCGTGCTCTGAACTTGAAGCCACCGGATTGAACCCAATGGGTTGGACTGCTGTCCCTGTAATCAAACATTATCAGAATCATGCCAGAGAGCAAATAGAACACCCAGCCCAAATATACAGCTCAAGAAAACGGTAAAAATTATCATTCCTCCATTTCAGGAGTATCTCTTACCGCACGAGAGCGGAGCTTGGACAGCGCCGCAAGACCCCGAAAGAACGCCATCAGTTAGGTCTCCTGCAAATGGCAAACCATCTATATATCAGGAGAAAATAAACTACTGATAGAGAAAAAGGATAAAAAATCGAACTCAAAAATGGAAATCCACGACTAGGGGCTAGGGTCTCTGAAGATTCGATAAGAAAAGTAAAAGCAAAAAATATCGATCCAAAGAGATTGAACAATCAAACACAGGAAGATGATCACCTTAAAGTTCCAAGAGAAAAATGGAAAAAAAAAAAACTAAAGAGACGACGGTCGATTCGGGTTGCCCTCTTAATATAATAATTCCTGGGGAAGGTTTTGGCCTTTCTGCTCTCACGCCACTTTTTGGAGAAAGGAGCGGTGCCCTACGAGGTTGCCCTGAAAGGTCCAAAAAGTGGGTTTCTTTCCGTCCGTCGGGCTTTCTGGAAACTAATAGAAGAGGCGTGCCTCCGAAGAGTAGGAGAAATCCGGGGTGAGCCGCCTGATCCGACGGATGAGAGAGGTTTGACTCCGCCTTAAGATCGCAAAAAACGTGATCCAGCGGTTGGTTGTAACTCGGAGCCGGTCCTTGGGGCTGACCACGTGACGGATTATGAGGAATAAAATTTCCTTTTCGTTAGACCGAAGACCGGGGGCACGTTTGCCATAACGGAGCTCTTTCGAGGGCAAACGAGCTAACGTCGCAAGCGTCGAAGAGGAAGAAGGCCAAGCGCTCGTTCATCCACGAAATGCCAATAATACCCCTCCTATGTGCCTCTCTTGCACCGCGCTCTGAGCCGCCTGATCGACGGCTGGCAATTTCCCGCTTCAGCGATACATGTGGCAGAGAAGGAATCCCGTCCGTCCGATTGAAAGGTAAAAGTATTTATATGGGCCGGGCCTTCTTACTATTATTACCGATGAAAAGTGACAGGCTGAGCTGGTGATGATTTAGAACTGGCTGGGAAATATAACAGGGGAATTTAGGTAAAGCACATGTTTGTTGCCCTGTCATCATGAGCAGTACAACGTAGAAAGAAAAAAAAGAATTCAACTGCAAAAGTACATATTTCAAAATCATAATTGTGGATCAAAGGGGTTTAGATAAACATCAAGCACCCACCAAAATAGACAAATTACTTTTCGTTGATGAACATGCTGCTCCCCAGAGAATTGCAGCAAGGAGAGAGAGAGAGAGAGAGATCATTGCTGCTGTTTCTGTCTAAATTGGCAGATTGAGACCGGATGTCCTTCCAAGCTGAGATCCTGATGGGTTTCTCATGACAAAAAGCAATCAGGGTGAAGATGCAGAGCGCTTGATATATGCACTTGTTCCATCAATCTCAACTCTTCGGGTTACTCATTCTATGAATCCTCCACCATATCCTGCAAAAAGAAGTACTGTTCATGTTCAAAGATGATTCAATAGGATAGGTAAGCAGTAAGAGAGTGTTAAAAGGATATTTCAAAAGTAAGAATTTATACTCTCCTTAAGAGCATTTAGTTCAGTTTTTTTTTTTACTGTAACAAAAAAAACCGTAAGATCTCAATGTGCTCTGAGTTTGTTTCATTAGATATGATGTTTTTTTATCTTAAAAGACTTAAATATCTTTTTTGGCATGTGCAGCAGCAGCATTGTGGCTTTTTTTCAATGGATCGATGAGAAAGAAAGTTAAGGAATAATGTGTATTTGATTGAGGAGGTCTAAGGCTGTATCACCTTTAAGAACAAAACATATTTCCCAGAGATGAATGCTTCTCATTTGTTTTCCGTGGAGCTTGAATCCTGGGAGGAGGTGCATGAACATCGAATGGAAAAAGCCATTCTACTTCTTCTCTTCCCGCAACAAGAAGCGGGTGTTCGTACCTGGAAATCAAACTATTCGTATGAGCAAAATTTGAAGGACAGGAAGTTATAGCATGGTTTGATCCATTCTGATCCATAAGAACAGGGTAGGGAGGTGGATATACTCCAGAGGATGAATTGAACTAATAGAATTCACTCAATGACGGATGCTTAATCCAACGTATGATTTGAGTTGCATTTACCTACTGAAGTCCAAACCCTTGGGTGTGGTGAAAAATTTGAAGCGAAGCAACCACTGCACGGATAATTTTGGTGTGGAAAAAGATACTGGGCCATCAATAGGAATTGAGAAAATAAAGCTTGTCTGCACCAAATCAGCCACTACCTCATGATGCTCACTCTGGACCTGCATGTTCAATGCATCAAGAAAGTATTTCCATGTTAAAAAATTAATGGGGGCTGAATGGTTCAAGTCATTAAAAAAAAAGCAAGTGAGCCGCCATCTGAAGTCTGAACACGTAGATGGAACTTGGTAGTTGCTACTTAATCTCCAAAAAGAGAACTCGAAATTCATTAACTGAGGTAACTTATAAATCATCAAAAGAATAAGAAAACACCTGATATAAGATTGACCTCCACCAAAACAAATACAAGCAGGTTGTGATTCGAGAAATTCAATATCACATGCCAGATAAAGTTTCATCTTTCAGCTCTAAATAGGTTCATTGGCAAAGAGCTAAAGATACAAGTCTTTCTCAATGTCACGACTTATAAATTAAATATGGAAAACCCTTTTGAGAGAACAAGAGTTAGGAAATATCCTGCATTTCAAAAATATAAGGAGGCCAGGCTGCTAGTATCCAAATTCACCTTTGATTGCTTTCATTCCTTTTCCACGTTCTTTTCGTGTACCCACTCTATCAACTATGAAAGGTGAAAAATAACAATTGGGCAAAAGTTAAATAAGCACTCAGAAACAGCTTCTTCATCTTAATGCAGTACATGCAATCTTTATGGGCATGAAGAGTAATTGATATTCAGAAAGGATAAATACAAAAGTAATACAGTATTGCATAGTTTCAATAGATTGCAAATGCAGCTAATATGTAAGTACCTTCGTTATAGTTGGAGAATTCCTCCTCGATGGATGAATAAAACTTTCAGCAACTGTTTCTACAATCTCCAACGTTATTGCAACCTGTAAATCCACATAACTTAAGACATTAAACTTCTAGAAAGGAGGTGAGATTGCTGAATTCAAGATATTTGTACCTCGAGGCATCTCCTAACTCCTCCATGAGAGAAGGTAAGAAGGCCACCAATCTGTTGAAAGAAGACAGCACGTAATTATGCTTTACTCCTTAGAAGTTTAGCATTTTGGAAATGACCAGTAACCCACTTACCATGTCACCAAAATAAAATGATGAATCAGAGTTCTTGGGGGAGTACCAAAGTAAAATTTGATCATCAATTTTAATATTGTAAGACCTTCCACGGGCGGAGCCTTCTGCTGTAGGAAATTCTTGTTGATACCTAGCAATGTACAATAATAGAAGAAAGAAAGGTAATGCTTTAAAACAGATCAAAGAGGAACGTGCCGCAACCTACATGCTGAAGGTTTGATGAGTTTGGGTGTATGAGGTGGTCCAGTGTCATCCTTATGAAACTTTGAGTGTAGAGCACTTCCTTGCTGAGTAGGAGATGGAGTAGATGAAGAATTAATAAGTAACAGAGGTGTCTGCTCACCTGTTAGCATCCCTTCAACTTAGAGGTAAAGAAAGAATGAAAGAAATCAACATATGATGGCAGATTTAACCAGGTCGAGAAGATATTGGCATAACAACAATGCAAATATAAAGTTCAGGAATAAGAATGCAATATAAAAACAAATGGAAAGTCCTTATAAACATGCAAGTTGCCACCTACTAGTTGAGATTAGAAATGTTTGCTATTATACGGAGCAACAAGAAATCATAGAAAAATGATCAAAGGATACAAATGTACAACTAGTCAAACCAAAGATGCTAATCATGTGATATGAAAGTAATACTTATTTAGTATGCTTACTTGCTCCAGGATCATTAACAACCTCAGCCAGTGATAGCTGAGATGGAGGAAAACATGAGCGAATGTTGGTGTGCTCTTCGGCCTCTGCTTGAACATGATGGAAATCATTATTAGGCAACCTTGATGTAATTGACTTTATGGATAAATAATTTGGACAATACGTTCCTATTCTAGGATTAGAAGAGGAAACAGATGACCCTTCATCTTTTGAGTTATCATGTCCTTCTTCTGTTCCTTCTAAATTTGCATTTGCTAGAACCTGCCAGAAAAAAAGCATAAGAAAATGAAAAACTTGCACATAAGTGCTAGACATTCTGTTAAAAATTTCTAGTTGAACTCCAATTCGTCTCAAAGAATGGCTAGAGAGAATCATTGCTAGAAAGGGTTCGTTGGTAATGGTCTTACAGCTTAGGCTCTAGCGGCACATCTAATGAACTAAAGAAGTCCTATAAAATTCATGAACAATCTTTTCTCGTTTCTAGTTTGTCTCAAAAAAGATAAAATTATTCAAATACTTAGGAAATTTCTTTCCAGAATGGATGGAAAATCTCTTGAATTTGCTTTAAGCAAAACTATGAAACCCACTTAAGTTTGTTAGGTCTTAATATTTTTCAGAGTTTACAATGAATGAATGAAAGATGAAAATATAACATCTAAAATCTTATTAGATGAGCGTCTTTGGGAGAAGGTTAGTAGAGATGGACAATCTCAGAGACCCACACAAATTCACTGTTTCCCACTCAAAACAGCAGAGTTCCAGACTTGTAGATAAGGAGATATTATGTCTAAACAGGAAATTAATTTTCTATCTGGTAAAGGTATAACATGGGAATCAACTTAGTAGAGTGAAATGAACTCTTTGCTACATCTAGAAGTTGAATACTGCATACCCATTCAGAATCCGCATCCATCTCTTTCCAAAACACATCTAATTGATCAGCTGTGATTAATAAGTTTCCTGAAAAGATAAACAAGAGTGATTATATTTACACTGGCATCAACAAGTATAGAAGTGACTGGAAACTGTGGGTGTACAGACTATTACTGGGGATTACAGACTATTACTGGGGATTGAAAATATATAATAGATTTCTATTATTTCCTTCAGCAAAGCTGCCCACGACCATCAATACAGTGCAGAGCTAAACTAATCCTTCTATCCTTGGAGTGAAATCAGAACCACTTCGAAACTATCAAAGAAACTTTTTCATCCTAATCCTTGAAATCAAGTATGTGAGTAAGATTGAATTCTTGTCGTTTGTTACTACTGCATTTTATTTTTCTTTATGTGAATCAGATTATCATTGCCTTTTATCCTTCAGTATTAGTATATTGACGAGCCTGAATTCCAAAACCCTTGATTCTTATAGCCTAGAGATTGTCCTATGCCATAGGTGAAATTATGTGCTTCAACCTTTGTAACATGCATACTATGTTTGTTCTTCTAGACCAAGGCATGTAAATTAGTACAATGATTTTACAGAATACCATTTTAAATACCTGAACAGCACCACTGTATTCATCCAAGATAACACTGTTACTTATAAATAATATCTGAATGAACAGAATGACATGCTAGAATAAACTGATCACAGCTTCCCCGCCATCAGCTCACTTTAAAACCAGTCACACAGTGACATTTATATAGCAAACAGAAGAAAACTTCCGTTGTATTGCGACTCTTTCATATAGGTATGACTGAATTGGAAAGTACTAAAGAGGAGGAGATATTAAGCGAAGCCATCCAATATGATACTTTTAATAAACATCAGGTCGACAACATACAATCTTTAAATAAGCACAAAGGAAGCTGAATGGGAGAAAACATATTCTTTCATCTCTTTAATTGCTGAGCTGCATTACAGCCTGTGAGGTTCTTAATTCAACTGCAATCCGTTAAAGTCACTGTCTGCAATTAATCAAATGGACCTTGATTTTTGATTGTTTTCATTTACTGGATAAAATTCCAAATAGCTAATTGCATCGACCTCAGCAGTTCAAGCACAAACAACAAAGCATGAAATGGTTCGAAACCTAACCTTCTTCAGTCAGCAAATTATGGATTTTCTTTGCTACTACTATCTGCAATGGAACACGACCCTCCTGCAAATTTGAAGTGTATAAACCATGCAAATTTGTTGCATTACTCAAAGGCAATCCAATTACTTTGATTACTGAAAGAGAATGAACATACTATTTTGGTTCTTGTTTGGCTCTTGAAGAAAAAGACATTTCTATCATATGTATTTTATCATAGGTCCACAGCCAGGAAAAAAGAGAATATATGACAGTAAGCATCTCCAAAATGATAAATTCAAGAGTAAGAAACTAACCACTTGAATTAAATCCCCCAGGTGCTCTCCAGTATGTTCATTGTTCTGAATCCACCTTCCGAAGATCGCAATTCTGACATAATAGGAGTAGCGAATGATCACACCCCTGTAAGATGGAGGCAGGACCTTTGGGAGCTCAAATCGTACTGCATCTACATTTTGTTTAGCACGTCAAAACAGAAATAAGTTTTGGCATATGCTAACATTATTAATAAGCTTATAGTGCAAAATTTTTCTGAGGAGCATGTCGCTCAAACCTAAAAAAAATGCACCAAATACATACAAATGAAATGTCACTGAAAGATTACAAATTGTGAAGATTTTCTGTTTATTTCTAAGAAACAGCATCGTAGCTTTATGCGTCAAACACAAAAGATTCCCTACCCAAATGAAAGATTAAACTTGGAAGCATATCCATCATGTAATTATTAATGAAATACTAATTCCTTTGTCCATCACCTCTTTGATAGAGAAAGTTTCAATGTACAGACTGATCTACAATGAACATAATTAAGAAATACAGGTAGCCACATAATAACAAATATCACCATATTGTAGCTTGCATGATTTTCTTTTATTTTACAGTTTGTTCAAATTGTGAGATTAAGCAAAATACCTCAAGAATGTTTCTTTCCCATATAGACTGGTTATTCATTTTCATGTTCTCCAAAAAAAAGTGTCCCTTTTCATTGTTCTTTCTTCATTCTCTTGCTTTTTCCTTTTCATGGCGTCTTAAAGGCATTTTATAAAAAATGATAATTATTTAATGTTCCTGATGGATACGTAATGGTATAGGATGAAGCAAGCTCTCCTTTTTTTGCACACTTTCTTCAGATACTTCTATTGTAGATTGAGACTTGAGCAACCTATCCAACTGGCAAAGAGTTACTTACATGTTTTGCACCACCCAGAAGAAACCAGGACCTTCAAGGCTATTGGTGACACTGTGTGGTCCAGAAATAAGTGTTTGCCTGCAACATAATGGCAAGAATCAATAAACAAAATGCTAGAAGATAAACAGTGTTGACAATCATTTGCAAATATAACCTTCTTTGCAAAGAATTGTGCCAAGCAAAGAAGTGAAATACAACTTATACTGTCCTCTCCATTTGAGATAACATACGGTTCATAAATTAAACATCACAAACTTTTCCCACTAAACCGAAGTGGAACTCCTCATAGACAATAATTTCAAAACATGTCATTCATAATCAATAATTAAAGGATTTTTCTCCAAACAAAATTAAAGGATTCATTTATACGGGGATATAACATATCAGCAATACCTAAGTTATAAAAGACTACACAATGTCTGGCAAGCCCAAGAAACAGAAACATGCATGATACCCACAATGGAATGGGTGAACAAGCACAGAAAAAACTGGTGAAACAAGAAAAAGAAAAAGAAAACACTTGAACTTTTATGTAGGGCAACAACATTATGTAGAGTAAGCGTCGAAGTAAAATGTATTTCTGTGTTTTCACGGGGGTCAAGTAACAACTGGATATTTTACATTCTTGTATAGCTGAAAGAAGAAATTACCAATCCTTTTCATTGACCAGGGAAACGGTTTACGAGTGGCAAACCATTGGCAATCCAACCTCTCAATGCCCTTGACTTCAAATCTGAAGTTATCAAGAAAGAACGATGATACCTGGTTGCTCCAAGTCACCTCATCAGGATACTCATTTGAAACTTTAGAGGTGGAGATTTCAAAGGTAATGTTGACAGTATCACCAGGCCTATATATTTCTTTATCAAGTTGGATGTTAAGAGAAGGAGAAACCTCTGGATTACCAGAAAAGCTATCCTTTTTGGCGTCAAACCAACCAATGCTTCTAAAGAGGGAAAAACCCTGCTGTCCCGCCATCTCCATCAACCAGGAAAGCCCATTAAAGTTGTTAGCTTCTCAGAAGAAGAAAGGAGGAGGCACAATCATCATCTCTTTTGATGAAGCCTGTTATATCTTCAACACTAAAGCTTGAACTGGAAAGAAGAAGAATCCTATCATCGCAGAGTAACGAGAGTTAGCACAGCCGCAGAAAACGAAGACAAACACATACGACCGCATTAATCGTGCAGAATATAACAATCATCGTCCACTCTTCTCTGCCAGTTAGATCAAGAACATCGACAAATTGGAAACCGCGTCATCAATTCCAAAAATGGGCAAAAACTCCGAATGTGGCCAGAAGATGGTTGCGCACCTAGCATTTGTTCTTCGATTTGAACCTCAACCGGTGAGACGGACGAAATGTGGCAGCTTCGCCGTCGGATGAGAGTGAGATCGACCTCGAAACAACCCTGGGATGTCGAGCAAAGCGCCGGGCAGATGATGATCCTGGGGATTGGAGGAAATCGAGGAAATGGGTCGGATCGCAGGAGATCTGGAACGGGTAAGAGGAGACAGCCACCAATGATCACTGACGTTTTCTTCCGAATCTTCTGGTGAACAGTCGGTGATCGGATGATTTGTTAGTTCAGACTTCGGATTTAGGCGATTTCTAAAACGATAATTCGAAATCCGAACCCAATTACTCCAGGTCACGTTAAAAAAAAAATTTAATCCATATCTGAACTAATAAGCAACAAAAGTCATATAATTAATTTCGTGGACATCTTCCACAAATTTCGTTCGATTAGTTTTAAGATTTCCACTTTCGATATTAGCAAATTTTACTTTATCCACCTATAACTTTTTTAGCCCTTTATCCTATTCTATCCACTTATAACACAAATTAAAATAGAATTTGGCCGAAGCAACATTAGGAGGATAAATAGCAAAAGAAGACATGAAACAAGAAGCATGCTGGCTTTCTAGTGATATGCTGCCGTTTAAACTGATGACTAAGATTTAAATCTGTCACCTGCAAACAGAGAATTTGGCCGAAGAAATAGGGGAAAGAAAGATTAAGTTTGTCAGCAACAAGAACAATTGGAGGTAGAAATTTGAGCTGCAAGAAGACATCCGCAAAAGGTCTACCAATAGCATAAATAATATTCCACATTAGAGGTGTCTCTAAATTACTACAGGCAAAAAGAGGGGGGGGGGGGGGATCACAAGAAGAAGCCACATGGTAGAAAGCAAACTCATGTGTTGTTGTTCCGCAGCTCACTCGCACCATGAGCAAAATGGCATCGCTCACCAAAAGTGCATGATCCTTTTGTGAAGTTATCGCAGATCTTGGTCTTGTAGTTGCTTCCAGGGCCAGTGGAGGCTGCGGGCACGGGATTCCTGGCTGCCGGCAGCCCGGACATCGCAGTGATGTTGAGAATTAGTTCCCTGACCATAGCACTGGCCTGTTTAATCTGGTCAAAGGATCCTTCCAGTTCGATGTTCTTCAGATTAGCATCGGACTCGTGCTCACGTATAGCAAGCTTTACGCCGGTCATCCGGCAAATCTGCTTGGTGTTGACCCCTCCCTTCCCGATAATGGCGCCTGCAAGAGATGCGTCCACACTGATCTTTGCAGTGGCAGACACACCAAAGCTAGCAGCAGCCGGATCCATGGCTGGAGAGGGAAGTGGCGGCTCATATCGAGCTCCCATTCTCCCTCCCCCCATTGCGAGTGCCATCGAGCCATCAATGGATCCAAAGACGGGCTTGCCGAGCTCACGTTCACTGTGCGCAAAATGGCATTTATCCCCAAATTTACAGCCTTCAGCTGTGTTGTACTTGTTGCACATTCGTGTCTTTACAGTAGGTGAAGGAATGCCATCATGGATGGATTGCGGAACCACTGGATTCCTTGAGGGAGGTCCCAGTGCTGGATTGCCAAGGTTGCTCATCTGTGCAACAGCCTGAATGCCACCAGGGACATAGTGGAGAAAATGACAACCCTCTCCAAATGGACAGCCGGAAGTGCTGCAGAGTAGTAACCAAGATGTCAGGCAGCTGGAAAGCATTATTCAGAAAGCAGATAATATAGAGAATTAACAATGCAAACTGAAAAATGAAATGTGAAACAAAAGGGCATCTTGAGACTTTCATAAAAGGTATTCTATCACACATCAGCAGCTGGAAGCAGGATGAAAACGGAAAATAAGATTAATAAGCCAAAAAGGCACCTCAACAAAATTAGTTAAAATCAACCGGTTATTTCCTCCAATTAACATGATTTTTAGTAGGACAGCAGCCCCAGGAAGGTCACATCAAAACTAACAGTCCGAATTTATATCATACTCTTGGCAATTTAGCTAATGTACAAAGATTTAAGAGAAGCAAATATGTTTTTCAATCACATCTTATAATAAATCTTTGATGTTGGATGAAGCAAGTGGAATAAATGAGTGCCATACGTAAAAGGAGGATCATGCAGGATGGACGACATACAACAAATCACTATTCAAATACACTTTTGATACTACCATCAGTAGATGGTCTAATTCTTCAGATAACCCACACCAGTATCAACACCATCATAACAATACTAAACTTGAAATAGTCTGTGCAAAACCTCATCAGCTTTATGAAAGTTTCTTGGCACAAAGGTTAATACATCAAGGTAAATGTTAAATGAAGTTGAACTGAAATTCCATCTTGATCATTATCCTACCTATATGCTTGGCCTAAATATCAGGGGTCTACTAGGGAAGGCAAATATTGGCAAGTAAAAATCCTGGTTCATTTGAATTACTGACTTTTTGTTTTTAGGCCTAAAAAACAGAATTCCCTAAAGCACTATTTAATAAGTAGCCCTCTCAAAAACCAATAGCACAATTCACATTTTATATAGTGCTTCTAAACAACTTGGCACAGGATTCAACAGTAGACAAGATAAATCTCCTTTCCCATGACTAGCCCTAGGATAAATGAGAAATGACATGCTGAGGTGCTTAGGTCCTACATTATAGGCTTTTAGTTCATCGCAAACAGCTTCCTCATCGAGGTGATCGTTTATTCCAGTATAGTTATTGGTACTAACCATTTGTTCTAACATCCTTAAGAAGAAAACAAGCATACACAAAAATGTTACAAACTATGCAGATGCAGATCTATCATTTTGCATGGATGTTAATTACAACCTCCATGTGACAAATACCTACAAAGAATTAATACAATAGAAGAATCTGTTGTTTGAATGACAATGGATTATTTTATTGTATTAATTCTTTATTTGTGGATGATGGTGTCCTATAGGCATAAAATGCTATTGTAAGACATTATTTCTGATTCTCTACTGGAGATATTGACTTGGAAAACTTGTGACTTGGAAAACTTGTATTTTCTTGATTCTCAACAATAGACAAGATAAAACTCCTACCCCATGACTAGCCCTAGGATAAATGAGAAATGACAGGCTGAGGTGGTTAGGTCCTACATTATAGGCTTTTAGTTCATCACAAACTGTTTACTCATCAAGGTGATCATTTATTCCAGTATAGTTATTGGTACAGACCATTTGTTCTAACATCTTTAAGAAGAAAACAAGCATACACAAAAAAATGTTTCGAACTATGCAGATGCAGATCTATCATTTTGCATGGATGTAGATTACAACCTCCATGTGGCAAATACCTACAACAGATTCTGTCATAATCTAATTAATATCATTCAAACTTGCTTTTATAGTATAATCAAGAAAATACAAGATTCCCAGGTCAATATCTACAGTAGAGAATCAGAAATAATGCATTATAATAGCATTTTATGCCTATAGGATACCATCATCCACAAATAAAGAATTAATACAATAAAAGAATCTTGTCAATTAATTATAGAAAATAAGCTAATTAAGTGACTAAACAGTGAGATCACGTAAAAAAAATTCAAAACAAGCTATATCATTCAAACAATTTTAAATCATATTTATTGTGCTTTAAAGTTGATATGGAATTAGACAGTTTGAAAACCAATATTCTCTTCAGAACTTCAATTTAAATGAACTCCAATTTATCAGTTGTTCTTAACTTTCTTAGAGCACATGATCCTGTATCACAATTTTAAACGACTGAAAAAATAGTAATGAAGTTGAGAAAGTATAAGAATTTTATTTCAATTTTCATATAAAGTTGCAGAAACAAAAGTTGCTATAGGAGGTTGATTTTAGATAAGTTAAGATTAGAACCTGAAAAACTTGGTGCATGGCTTCGATTTGCTTCCTATACCAGGTTGGAAAGAGTCCGTTTCTGTATGACATTAGTTACGTGTTCTCAGTTAAGTTCTGCTCATTTGCTAATTTTGATAGTTGAAGTGCATTTAAACAACTTACCCTCCTTTGGATAAAATACTGTATAGATTAATATAGCAACAATTTCATTTATCATAACACCAATATTAGCATGTGATGGGTAGACAAATCAAATTTGTATATTAATAAAATTTGGATGCAGGAGTCAATACTAGCAAAGGTCCTGACTATTAAAGAAGTATAATTTCATGGTGCATCATAAATGTTTCAATATAGCAGCACACAAAGTATATTTAAATGTTGATTTTAGTGAATAAAACGGAAGTATAAATTCTATAGCCCTGTAAACGCAGGAAGTTTATCTTCCTCCCGTGAGTTTATCTTCGAAGTCCCTCTCAACAGTATTTTCCTTGCAAGGTTGGAGTGACAAAAAATAGTTTATGACATTCCTTAAATACAGAAGCATCTTCATCGCCAGCATTCAGATACTAAGCTCGATGCTTCTTCATCAAGCTTTTAAATCTACTAAACCACGATCAGTAGTATCCAAACCCACGGGAACGGATTACAGAATCTAATGCATAAACATGCTCGGTAGAAACTCTGATTCGTACTCGAAATTTAAAGATGCTACTACTTTTTTAAGAGAAAAAAAAAACTAACGTCATTAACGTACGTAAATCAGGTTCGCAAACGGCATACAGAAGAAGGATCAACTAAAACATCAACCAAGCAGCTGGATGATGCAGACAAAGAGGCCTACTGCTGAAAACATGGCTAAGAAAAACGTCTCGCTCGATACATAGAGAGGAAAAAAAAGTCTAATAAACAATTAACATTACAACAAGCTTCTAGATCAACCAATAATCGTAGGATAAACAACTAAATCTAGAAAAGCGTAGGGCTAACTTGTTATTCCCAGCGGCTAGGACGGAGGCGTATGACCTCGGTAACCATCAAACCTCAGCTAGTATCAACGAAAAAAATCCGAAGAGAAAAGAATAAACGGAGCTAAGAAAGGTTCTCTCACCTTTGAGCCGCTTCGAACCGGCGCCGCCTCCATTGGTGAGCTCCGTCCTCCCTCGCTTGCGAGCAGCTTCCATGGCGGCGACGAGCGGATCCCGATCTGGATAGAAAGAAGAAGGGGGCGAAGAGATAGGAATAAGGAGCAGATCCGCTGAAACCCTAGCTAGGTTTTGCAGACGAGTGGGCACACGGCCTGATGAGGTAAGCCGTATCCCTCCAACGAGAGCCCAACCCCAGAAAAGATATTTATATATATATACATGTAAGCAGCGGGACTCGGAGTCGGTTTACAATCGGATTCAATTTTCTCGTGAGACGGTTTAAAGTCCGCAACGCGAACCAAACCGGCACAAAAGTGGGGCGTAGAGTGGGTTCGGATCCATTACTTCAAATTCGAACCGATTTATTTCTTTTCAACGCTTTCTTTAACCAAGTAAAGTTTTTATATTATAAATATTATTTTGTTTATTCTATTAGATAGATTAATATTTATATAACTTCTATATTTAAATATTAGCTCTATAAAAAAAACTTATTTTTTTAAACCTATATATTTTATCAATGCACACAGAATGTACACTTTGGTTCTGTGTAAATGATTTAGTACAATTAGACTCTATATGAAATATCTTAAATTTAATAATTATTAAATTAAAAATATATTAAATCCCATATTTAAAATCTGAATCTAATTACCTATTGATTTTAAATCCATCGTTATCTTTATAACCCAATAACCATATATTAAAACATCCACGGATATTTTTAGTTTCAGTACTTTTATTTACTTAGTAAAAAAAAATGATGTTAATACTCATGTTCTAATTAGATTTTATACATAAGATCATTTATTTAATATTCATATAGTTTTAAAAAATTATTTATTTAACAATAATTATTATTTATTATAATGGAATAGCTTAATTTTGATTTTTTTATTTAATAATCATAGTAAAAGTTTGTATTATGATTTTATTATAGTAGTAGAGCTTACTTTTTTTAATAATTTTATTATTTAATAATCATTGTAAAAAGTTTTTATTAACATTTTATTGCGATGGGAGAGCTCAATTTTAGTTACTTATTTATAACATTAGGTAAGCTTTTTAAATATTTAGCCAACTGATAAAATAAAATAACTAACACTATCGGAGGTTTTTAAATATTTCTCAAACACTCATAAAATTAACAAATATTAATCGTATGATAATATATATCTCTCTATATTTATTTATTTAAATCTAACAAGATATTGAATGCACAACGAATGAAAGTACTTTTAAAACTTATATATTATATATATACACATAATTAACGCAGCACATTTTAATATAAAGTTGGGTCAACCAAACCAGGTAATGAGGCCCAATTAAAGCAGCTCAAGAGTCAAGACGGGTTCAGAGCGAGTCACGTTGAGCCGGGCCGGCGGCCGATTCCGAGTCCGAACGCTTTTTTTATAAAACCCTCGTGAAACTGAACGAGTCAGTAGCTCGACGCGACTCGGCTCGCTCCCTCTCGATCTCTCCGCACTCCGCAGCGCCTGCGAGGCTGCGATCGGTTCGGCCGCCTCGGTGTCATCGAAATGCTCCTCCATTTAAGACTCTCAAAGGAGAGAGAGAGCGGCCTACATGACTTGAGGCAGGGTGGGAGTCGGAAGCAGATCGATCCACGAGCGGTACTCGCGCTTCCTCTTCTTCCTCCGCCGGGTGAGAGTTCTCTTCCTCATGCCGTCCCGTGTTCTTTTTTGCTCTTACTACTAGAAATGGTGCAATTCATGGTGTGTTTGAGTTGGTTGGTTCATCTTTCGCTTCTTCTGTTTTACCCTGCCGATGTTCATTTCTTTTCCTGGTTCAAGTGCTGAGGCATCAAGTTTGATAGATTAGCTTAAAACTTGCGTGATCGAGAAACGTTTGATAGATCAATGCAAGGGCGTTAGAGTTTAATCTGTGCTGAGTAGCTTGATTTCGCTTCCTTATGCTACTTTTTCTAATCCGCGCTAGACTTTCGCAATCATTTCAGACATTGTACTTCAATGCAATCAAACTCTAAAAGAACTGGATGACGCATGATGTTACACCAATACTTATTTTGTGGTTCGATCCAATGAAAATGGAGGTTAGAAAGTATCTGGAGATTTGATTCTACCATTATCACATGGTGACGAGGAGCTGACCATTCCTCCCAAACATCCTTTTTTTCTTCCCTCTCGATGATGAAATAAATGAGTTCTCCGAAGTTGACTACTTCCTCGAAGCCCACTTGGGGCATTCATTGAACTAGGACTCAAATGCCCAAGAACTAACATTTCAATTGCTGACGACCAAGGACTTGCACAAATACCTCAGTGATTTGGGGTTCTCAGAGCGCTAATGAACGTGTGGAGCTCAGGAGCTGTCTTTAGTCTTCTTTAGTGAATGTCAGTGTCCTTTTATTAATACTTCAAGTAGTGGCCCTCGCACCCTTCTCTCAGTGAACAGCAGGTGCCTCATTATTAGTAAGCTTGATAGCATGTGTAGGCTAAGCTCACTCCTTGAGAATCTATGGATCTCAGGAACCTTGGAGAGTTGGAGATCAAGCTTCCGAAGTTGCCCAGGACATAATTTGTAGTTATGCCCGTTTGGTACAAACTGAGGGATATTGCATGTTTCACCATTTTAGGGTTTTCCATCCTCAACCAAGTATTTCTTAATGCTTGCTGTTTAATGCATCTGATGGACGTTCATGGGTGTTTTTTTGTGATCAATCCAGGTTTTTGAAATAAATAACAATGGAGGTATCAGCAGCTGCTAGTTTGCAAATCACTGCAGCACATCCCTGCATCTCTTCTCCTAAAATGGTTGTGTCGGTCAATGTAGTTTCTGCATCCAACCTGAAAATAACCAAGCAAAGATTAGCAAAATCACCAAATGCCTTCCCTCTGCAAACTCCTTGCGTTAGATATCCATCCTCCTCTTCAAAATATCAACGATTTGCTGCAAGGGCAATGGCTGGGGAAATTGCGAAAGAATCAGCATATGGGTTGCCTATTGATCTAAGAGGTATACGATTCTTAGACTTAAAATTGAAGTTTTGAGGATTAACCAAATTACTGAAATTGTTTTCTTTGCTTTAAGTGATAATTTCTGTGATAACTTCTTCCTTTTGTGTAAACTATGTACAATTTCCTCGTATTTTCTTGTTATTTTCTCTTGACCCAACATGAATAATCTTTTTAATCAAAATTCTCTTTTTTCTGCTGCATCATTTTTGTTACTATCCCTATCCAAAACACCACTTTAGCTAATGCTTGATTACAAAATTCACGTACATGAGATGCCTAATACTATCTCAGGTACATGAATAACCACATCTTTGCAAGTTTCAACTCCATGCTTCTTTTTTATATTCAGGTAAGAGGGCCTTTATTGCTGGAGTGGCCGATGATAATGGCTATGGTTGGGCAATTGCAAAGGCTCTTGCTGCTGCTGGGGCAGAAATACTTGTTGGTACATGGGTTCCTGTAAGTGATGTTGCTCTATATTATATTTTGTTGTTAGTAATTGGAAAAACATCTTATTTATTTTTTCTTATGGAATGTGCTATGTGGTCTGCAGGCATTGAACATATTTGAGACAAGCTTAAGGCGTGGGAAGTTTGATGAGTCCCGCAGGTATGATCTCTATGAATATTGATAATTTCATGTTAGCAATTCACTTCATTGTGTACACTTGTAAGCATCTGTGCATAGCCTGGATAACTATGGATCTCTGTTGCTCATGATGTCATCCTGTAGATTGCCAAATGGTTCGCTTATGGAAATCTCGAAGGTATATGCACTGGATGCTGTTTATGATACCCCTGAGGATGTTCCTGAAGATGTATGTCACAATAAGCTCATGATAATATTGTTACCTTGGCTTATTGTTTATATTTTCAATCATAATCATTGCTTAGTATGCCATTTAGGTGAAAACAAACAAACGTTATGCAGGATCCTCAAACTGGACTGTTAAGGTAGTTCACTAAATTTTTGCCTTCATCAGATGTGAACTCTTTTTTTGCTATTTATCCATTATTTTGTCATGAGACAGTGCACAGTAATCTGATCTCTGTGACATGCATTGAGATTTTTTGTTGGTTTCTTCTTACATTACAGATTTTTATGTTTGTCATAGGAAGTAGCTGAAGTTGTGAAGAAAGATTTTGGCACCATTGACATCCTTGTGCACTCTCTTGCCAATGGCCCAGAGGTAGTGTACTTTACCGCCATATATTATGTTTTTTTTTGTATGCTACTTTAGAATTGTGATTTCTGTAAGCAGGTAACCAAGCCACTTTTGGAGACATCTAGAAGAGGATACCTTGCTGCAATCTCAGCATCAAGTTACTCCTTTGTTTCCTTGCTCCAGCACTTCCTTCCCATAATGAGACCAGGTTTCTCTCATTTCTATTGTGTGCTCATGTATTTTCAACGTAGGGATCTGAGGGAGTATATATTTATTACTCCCTATTCTAAAAAATAAATATCTGGCACTCTCTACTATGAATATTGCTTGAGACGACTGTAATTACAAGTTACAATATTTCGACATGTGAACATGATTAGCATATGATAAATGGCATCTAGTAAGTCAAAGGATTAAGGATGAAAACCACAAATTATTAAATTTTATTAGGAATATAACATTGTCAACTGAGGAGGGTTTTGTCAGTTTCTCGGGGTACATTCTTCAGATGCTGATTGAATTTGATGGATTTTCTTTTCGTTTTTCTCTTGGAGAAGTTTGATACCTGTATTTGTTCATTTTGGCAAAAAAAATTCTGCTTAAGTTAAATTTCGGTACCTCAATGTGGCAGGGGGTGCTTCGATCTCTCTAACATACATTGCTTCTGAGAAAACCATTCCAGGGTATAATCCTTCTTATAATTATAATTAAATGTCATGCATAGAATTAGCTGTTTTTTCTTTAATATTATTTATTGTATAAAATAAACAGATATGGAGGTGGAATGAGTTCGGCAAAAGCAGCACTGGAGAGTGATACAAGAGTAAGCTTTATGTTTCTATTTTCAACAATTTGGCCGTGTGCTTACACCTGTAGTTTGAACCATGTATTTTTGGTTTTCTTTTGTGCTGTAGGTTCTGGCTTTTGAAGCAGGAAGAAAAGCCCAAATCAGAGTTAATACAATATCTGCTGGTATTCCTTATCACATTTCACAAGTCTGTTTATGTTGACTTTTGGATTATATTGCTCATGTTCCTTATAAATGGCATCTTTGCTCTCTCCTCTCCCTAATAGTATCAAGAACTGGTGTTTTGTAGTTACTGATATCAATCACATGTAAAAAATGTCCTCAGGGCCATTAGGAAGTCGTGCCGCAAAGGCTATTGGATTCATCGAGAAGATGATAGAATATTCATACACCAATGCTCCCTTGCAGAAAGAACTACTTGCAGGTCAAGAGCTCAAACATATGTAGTAGTCCATTGGTGCCCTCCCTATATTTTTACCCTTCTTGTTCCTAATATGCAAAAATTAAATCTTGTGTGCAGATGAAGTCGGCAACACAGCAGCATTCTTGGTCTCTCCACTGGCTTCAGCCGTGACCGGCTCCGTTGTGTATGTGGATAATGGTCTGAACACCATGGGGCTTGCAACCGACAGCCCAACGCTGGGAATGGTTTAATATGATGTTTAAGGATTAGAAAGAATACAAGCACTGCGGCTGTTATAGAGACACAGGCTCACCACTGGAGGAGAAAGAGTGGGATGATTTGGGACTAAAACTTGTCAATCTCTGGGATGATTTGGGACTAAAACTTGTCAATCTCCTGGCACTATTTTAATGGTTTGTTCTGATATTGAAGTGATTAAGATGCGGCAGTTGTTGGATTAAAGCATTTCAATAATTCAAATACCTTGGGTGCGTTGATGTCTATTGGGTAGATATATTAAACCTCTGTTTAATCCTTTCAAACCTTTTGTCTTCCAATCTACCCAGAAGTTCCAAATGCATTCCAACCTTTCACCGTTTGCAGGTCTTTAATTTGTTAAGGAGCTGATTTCTTTAGTGACTTTATACTTTGCACATGTATTTTAATTTTCTTGGATGTTGATCACGGGATAACCATCGAGGAAAATAAATACACAAAAGGGAACGAGAGAGGAGGCATGGTACGAAAAAGGTGAGACTTGTTGCAGCTTATAGCAGATGTTTTTTAACGACTTTATAATTATTACTCTATCTGAAATCCTTATTGCAGAAAACCATGCACAAACGAAAAGGAAACACTTCTAATTCCCTTTTCTCAGAAAAAAAAACCTTCACTTAGTGTCTTCCTTCGGTAAATCTAACTTGCGCTAGTCTCAAAACATAAGCATGCAGTAGCTTTACTTTTATCATGCAAAAGAGTGACATTAGGGGTATGATGAGCTCATGCAGAACATTCAAAAAAAATTAGACGACCTTACAGCTGTTTAGAAACCTAATACTATTTCTATAGCTAGAAGCCTTTTGCAATTATGCACAGATTATATTCATGGGATGTTGATAATTCGAGTACCTCCGAGGATTACACGCACGGGATACTGATAATTCGAATATCTCCAAAACTTGGGACGAACTTTGGACAACAATTGACGGTTAGCGTACATTTTTTGATGAATACTCAAGAATTGACCGCCTGCTGTTTGATCAATTCTAATCTCCCGTTAAATCCTCACTTTTTGGCCATCGACCGTTATTGTTGACAGAAACATCGAGGTGCGTAGAACTTCTGTGCGGCATCAGCTCTTCCCCGGCAGCAACTGAGTTCTTCATCAACTGCTAAAAATATTGAGACATGAACGAGGATCAATAAAAACGGAAAATGGCTTGCAAATAATATGCAAAGTAGAACAGACGGATTATAGGGAGGGGGATTTAAGTATGCACAAGTCTTCCTTTTGATCTATTCATCTGTGAATTCCTCTTCCTTTCAATCGCATTTAGAGTATTAACCCATGTGAAACAAACATACAGCCACTTCCAACAACATGAAAACACACCTTCCAGTCTTTATAATCAAATCTGAAAATAAAATGGCTGTGCGATACTTTGCCGGACGCTACTGCAGAGTCTTTTGGAGAATTTCTTGGCGCTGGCAAGATCAATCAATAGTGCTAAAGTGATTAGGCGATTGAAGATGATAATATAAATAAGTTAAAATTTAGGAAACAAAGGAACCTACACACTATGTGATGACCGCTATCATCCACCGTTATCTCAGCTCTCCCATCTTTCACAAGAAATGATAAAGCAAATATGTTTTCCACAGTCTGAGCAAATGATGCTCTGTTCAGAACCAGGTTTTCTAGCCTTACATTTCTCTTTCTTCTTAAGATTCCGAATATGGCCAGCATATTCTTATCGGTATCACTATTCAGGTCAGCCCCAGCATCAAAAAGCTGTAAATGTTTGGAAGCACAACACAATTTGAGTGGGCTATGCAGCATAAAGGATGATAAGATAAAGATGAGCATTGCTAGAATGAAATTATTACTAGAATGTCTTAATATTTCACAATAGATGATACAGAGTATGATAAAATATCGTAATAAATATCAATATTTTTATACCAATGCAAGGAAATCAAATGCTTCAACTGTTAAAGAATAATTTTCGTTTTCACGTGCCTAAAAAATATCAAATGCTTCAACTGTTCACGAAAATATATTCGCTTTCACATGCCTAAAAAATGTGTTTTAAATACCAGAAAAAATCATTTTTAGTTAAAAAGGTTGCATGCAGCTAAAATTCCATCAAATCTTGCAAGGCTTTTCATTCCAGTATGGTGCACTTCGTGAGCGTTCTACTAGCCAGCATTGATCATAATACTCCATAAAAGAGGCCCACGAGAGATGTATCATATTTCCTAACGATCAAATAACATATGGGAAATCAAGAACTTGTTTACTCTATACTAAAAGCTTTTATGGGTATATTACAGGCATAAAAGAGAATTTGGTTGAGAAATGAACTAATGATGTCTAAATAGGTATATGGACATATTTCATGATTTAATATACAGCATCAGTATTCAAACTCCAAAAGGGAGATAAACTGTTAGTAGCTCCTGCAATACTTGAGAAATTACTTTATATTACATAATATTTCGGTCCCTTCTGCATTCAGTATATTCTTATTCTATCAATATCTGTTTGTGCCAAATACCGTGGAGAATTTGTTTGCATAACTGATTTAATGACCATACTGGGAGAAAATTCCAATTCCTACTACTTATAGATTGATACTTTTACTCAATTGCTTCGAAGAAATCAGATACTTAAGCAAAACAAGTTGAGTAAAAGTATCAATTTATAAGTAGTAGGAATTGGATTTCTATCCCAGTATGGTAATTAAATCAGTTATGCAAACAAATTCTCCATAGTATCTAGCACAAACAGATATCGACAGAATAGGAATATACTGAAATGCAGAAGGGACCGAAACATTACAACCCTGAAACTAACCTCTTCAGGGTGAGTGCTTTCACTTGGCCTTGTGCGTTTTCTCTGAACAACAACCTTTCGCTCTTTCAATCCAGTATTATTCATGGGACCAACCCTGACATTATAAGTAGAACATGGAAGCAAGTTAAACACCTCAGATTCACGTACGTACAATGTATAAATAATTTGGAAGGCAAAGTAAAACATACATCAAAAGAACATATGGGATTTACGGTCTAGATGGTGCATTACATTGTGCAGCAACCAGGAGAAGTTCTGAAGACATGAGAGACTGCCTGACCAACATCCACCCAATTGAACATAGTTGCAGCATCCTCATTGTTAGCTGCAACTGTTTGTTCGCTGAAGTTTCTAACAAGTCCGGTTACAAAGTCAGAAGCGCTCACTCCATCATTTGTTTGAGATCTAACTGATGCAACCAAGCGGTTAGCAATGCCCAGTAGAGCCTCGGCATCGGCAACTTGTTCCCTCGGCTTCTCAACTACCACAATCAAAGAAGCATAAGAGAGAGAACAGATGAAGAATTTTGTGATGCCCAGCATCTCATCTCAACCATTTCAAAGCAACAACAATAAAAAATTGTTAAACCTTTTATTTCAGACAGCTGCGAAATTTACTCTGCTTACCTTGTTCATGCAAGCTTTCGACTTGGGTGATGATCGAATCGAACTCCTCCGAGTCCGCGCTAGTGATGTCCTCCCGCTCATCTGAATCCCGATAAAACAGAAGTCAAAAACGCAATTAGGATAACCGACATCACCGGATACGTTTACATGAGAAGAGACAGCCGAATCCGCACCGCGAATGAGGTTCTTGACAGCAAGGTAACGATATCGAAGTGCGCGTCGGTCCGCCGTCTCCTGCCGGCTGCGCGGAGCTTCGCTGACCCCATCTTGCCCGCCTTCTCTTCCACTCTCTCTAAGCACTGCCCTCGCCATGGGGCAATTATGACGCAGAGGAAACCTTCACAGCGCCGCAGGGAACTCCGGACGGTGACGCGGAGCCCTAATCCAGAACCCTAGCCGAGGGAGGGAGAAGAGAAGGAGAGGAAGAGGAAGACGGCGACGAGGGATTTCGATGTGGTAAGGGGGCAGAATTCCGGCGGGAGGTCACCGAACGCACGGCGAGGGTTTCATCAGCCAGATGAATCCTCAGCAATTTAAATTTAAACTGGAAAACACTTAAATGGCAAAAGAGTTCAATCACAGCATGCTAATAAAAAATGGTAGAATAAAAAAAAATGATGAAGTTTATTTTTAATGAACATAAAAAATTACAATAATAAAATTATTTTTAGAAATTTTAAAATATATACTTATATACTACATTCTTAATTATTTATTCCATATTACATTATTTTTAATAATATTATTCTTCCATATTAATATAGATAATAGAATGTGTGAAGCATAAATTTTAAAAGTAAAAATAAAAGTGCAATTTTTTAACTTTTTATTATTTTAAAATTTAGATGTAGGTATAGAAAATAAAAAAGATGTAGATTTAATTAAATTTAGTTTAACTTCTCAGGAGTAATCTAAATAATTTTGTTAAATGTTTATGGACTTTTTTTTTACGCATTCAATGTTATTTATTTGAGCTTTTAATTTAAAATATTAATTAGATTATAAATATAACGAAACGAGGAGGGGTTTAAATTACCGTATCGGGCCTCAGCGGCGGAACCAACATCCTTCCCCTTTTTTTTTTTAATCTTTCCCCCTCTTCTTTATCATTTGTTACCTTTTTCTTTTCCCTCTCGTCTCTTTCGCTACACCGCCCTCCCATTAATCCCACCCACCGATGGCCGATCGATAAAATACTCCTGGAAGATCCACCAAAACCCCAAATGAAGAAGACTCTTGCGGAAGGGATTTGTGTGATCGTTCGATCGGAATCGGAGAACCCAGTCAACGAAGAAGAAGAAGAAGAAGAACTCGTCAGGTACCGTCCTCCCTAATTCCTTCTGTTCCTTGCTTTTATCTCTCTCTTTCCAATTGCCTCCGGTGATTTGTTGTTCCTCATCGATCTGCATCGTGAATCTCTCTGAGATCGAACGAGAAACTAGAGATCACCCGATCTTTTTTGCGGGCATTTTTTGAGTAGGGATTTTGTTTTTGTGAAAGTAGAGTGTTGGATCGAGATTGCATCATTCATTGAACGTTTTGGTCTTCTTGCTAAAGCAACTTCTTCTTTTTCAGATCTGGAATTTTACTTGATCGGTTAACTCTCGTTCAGAACAGTTCATTCCAGTTCAAATAATTTTGTTGCATGGTCTAGCAATTTGCTACTTAAAGTTGCATATGTTCTCTTCGACTTAGATTGCAATAAAAACTGCAGAAAATAGTACGATGTAATATGGATCAAAAGAATCACCTGCTCATGGTGATTAAGATCATCAAAGTTAGGGGGTGCTCATGGTGATTAAGATCATCAAAGTTAGGGGGTGCATGCATGGATTTGCCGCATCCATAATTACATGTTGAATCCCTTGAAAAAGGTCCGGAGGATCAAAGACAATATGATTAACCTCATCTGATGAACTAACTTGTTAGCATAACTTAAAAAATGACGTGCAATGATAAAAACACCTCAAGCTCATGAGTTGATGCTACAAGGATCGGTGGCGAGAGAATGATAACACTTCCAAGAAGCATTTACAGGGTGCCAAGCTTATCACAAATCTCATGAAGGGGCGCAAGTCAGGATGCTGCTTCCTTCCAAGAAGATTTTTGTGCTGCAGTTTCTGCGCTCAGTTCGAGTGAACTCTAGCAGAAGGCGTGGCTGCGGCAGCTGGTGGAGTTCAAGGAGACGATCGGATTCCTTTACAGCGAGCTCTTAAGCGTCATCGTCATCGCCGTCCCCACCCAAATGGCGATCTCCGTCGGAGCCTTCTCTGCCTCCGCCGGCAGTCATGAGGTTGCCCTCGTAGTTAGCCCCATGATGAGTTCCACCACCGTACTGTCGGTTCTTCCAGCCTCGATCCCTCTCCATTGATTGCTCATGTGGAAACTGGTGCTCTCCCTCTTCTGCCAACAAATAAGAGTGAGGAGGGCATGTTAGTTTGGGGAAGAAAATGTTGTATATCGAGTGATGGTGTAGATTTTCCCTCATCAGAGGTTGTAATTTGTGTGGGGACATGGATGCATCAAAATGACCTGCAGCTCCATGTGGTTTTTTTTATTTGGAAATTGCAATGGTGTAAAGGAAATAATAGAGATCATTTAGCATATTCTTGGCATGCTTTTCACATGGAATCAATAAGCAGTCGTACCACTAGATTGCATAACCAAGTTCTGATGATAGTTTGTGATCTACAAAACAGGTATTCTATTCTGATACAGTGCATCCTCATGGATATTTACCACTTTCACCATCAGATGCTTCGGCTAGCCTCGCTATGATATCGATCAATGATTGCTCGTGATCCTGAAAACATGGCAACTTCAGTGTCTATCCAGAAAAAAAAAACACACATACACAGAGTAGTCTAATGATGAAAATTTGGCATCTTTTCATACTTTCAATAATTTCTTGGCTTTCTCGATCTCAATGGGATCAGGATGGCTTGCGCTGAAGATCTTCTCCACCTGAATCATACAGGAAAGAAGAGGAATTCTAGCAATGTATTTGTCAAGCATGACTGGCTGCTGAAAAAAAGTTCCAATTTGCACATACTTCTTTTATAAGCGTCTCTGTGTGGAGTATCTCAATATCACCGGTGCTCTTTTTGCCGATGCCATTTTGGGATGGTGGAAAAGTTTTCTTGGACTGTTTCTTCATGGTCCCTCTTCCTCTTCCTGCTCCTGGAATAGCACCACCTCGTCCTATGGATTTCTTCACCCCGCGTTCTAGAGGACCTTGACCAGAACGATGATTTATACCTGGGTCGCTACCCACCCATCTTATATCTTCAGCAGAAATCTGCAATCAGTTAGTTCTCAGTTGTCAGATCCGAGATAAATTCATCAACTATTTTATAATGACAGTGTGTGATATGGAGGCAATTTATTGTGATACTGGTACGGCACAAAATTGCATCCTGATCTACTAAATCTTCTAAATGTAAATAACAATTAATGCAAATTCCAAAGATAATCCAGAATAGCTGAACTAGAGTCAAGACTAGTTCCACAGCTGAAGAGAACATATTGAGAGTGCTTGGAATAGTGACTGATAATTATCATTTCCCAATAGTGGTCACAAGTGTCTTAAGCTAATATTTCTAACAGAGCCATGGAAATTACCGACCGGACATGTACATTGCTCTAAAAGCATGTACATTGCAGATTTACACCAGTTACAGATTACGAAAAAGAAAACCAAATGATACATTGAGCAAAATGAGATTCTTACTGCACACATCTACAGGTTAAGTCCACTTGGGTGTACAGCATTTTAAATTGAACCATAATAAGCGTTTGTGAAGACTCATTAGGGGAAGCTCTTCCCTTGATGGGCTCATGGTCATACTACGTATTATTCCAATTCAAGAATAATGGTTCAGATCATATAGTTGAGATGTAGAATGTATAATGTTCCAAGAATGAATAATTTAATTACTTATGTTGTTCACAAATAGCTACTTAACAAAACACGCGATGTAGCTCTACTATAATAAAGCAACCAACTTACATCCTTCAAATTGACCCATTCCCATGTCTCCTTGTTTGTGCCCATATCATACACCAGAGCATGCAGACCCTATCAAGTATCAATCATCAAAAAAATCAAGAGTTAGCAAAGCACTCAAAGTGCAACACAGACAAACACCTGGAGCACCTAAAAAACTCACCTCCACAGGATTATAATCAGTAATAACCGCTTCATAGAAGTTATTATCTTCTGGCCACCTTGTTCTAACTTTCCGCCCAATTAGAGGATCATATGCTGCTCTTTTAGCTGGTTCAACTGGAGTGGGTGCACCAGAAGAACTCCGATTCACCACTTGACCCCTTCCACTTGGACCTGCAGAGGGATACTGCATAGACTTCATGGAAGATGAACCAGGCAATGCCTGACCCTGCAATTTAGGTATAACTTTAATAGAGGAGCTACAGAGAGAGCATGAACTTTGCACTTTGAAAAACAGGTTGATTGTCTAAAAATATCCAGCAGCCTGATAACTCACCGATTTCGGTTTCTTGCCCTTGGATCCTGGTCCCGTTCCCCTTTTTGCAGCTGATGATGATGGTTGTATGGGGGCTGCAGCAGGCTGGGAGTGGAGACCAGGAGATGGTGCATCCAAAGACAAAGATGCTACAGGCTGAGATGTTCTTTGCCTCTTGCGAGAAGCTGAAATGGTGGGACTTGGTGCTGGTACATCTGACTGAACATTACTAAACATCCCAGATTGGAGTCCACCTTCTTGCCTCCATTCCCTATGAAAAAATGTCAAAAACGGTAAATCAAATATGTTATAATGGGACACCAGATTCAAATCCTCTATACAGATTCATCACCAGACCTTATTCTCCGAATTATGTCATCAGCATTGACCCTACTTAATAGTTCTCTATGTTCCTCATCAGAAACTCTCAGCTCCTTTCTAAGTTCAGTTATCAAACTTTCTTTCTCCTAAGAAATATGTTCCATCGGGCTGTCAAGTTAAAACCATAAAAGAAAAAGATAGAATGATGAAATGAATATGATAGTTATGCGACTAATTACCCAAGTAATAGCATCAGACTGGGCCTTGAATGCTCGAAGAACAGAACTATATGCATCTTGCTCGAGTCGATGTATTTGGACCTCCATATCATTTTGCATCCTAGCATAAGGAATAGCACCAACAATTGTCCTTCCATTACCAGCCACATGTCCTCTTACACCCCTATTCTGATGGGTTGGTGGAAGATCATCATCGGTTCCTGCAGCCAGTCCATAGCACTATTTTATCATTCTGATAGACTACAATTAAAATAACGCATATACAACAAGATTGGCATGTCAGTTCAACAGGTAAAATACAGGGGATCTATGCCTCCATTTCATGGAAATAATGTTTCAAGAACAAATGGTTCAATGCAAACAAACCTAAGCATCATCCTCAAAATTGATATTATTCATGAAGTCTGAAATCCAAGTTGAATATTATCATCCATACATACTCGTGCATATTGGACCGTAAGGGGCATCAAGGAATTAAGGTTAATCCCAACAATAGGCAAGACTTAAAGTAACCTAGCGTTTATCACTCCCATGACCAATGAATTCTGGAACAACACATAGAGGATTCGACATCAGTGGCTCAAACTTTTTTTTGTCAGCCCCATTAGGACTTCCTGTTTTCAGCCATAACATTTTCAATAGTTCAATCTTTTGTCTTTACAATGAGTATTAACATGATAACTAGCTTTCTGAAAGATCCTCCAGATGATAAATACGAGGTGATAGGTCAACTAGGTAGCAGTTAACCATTTAAGGGCATGCCTTTAATACTCCATTAGACACTAACATTGTGATCACAATGTAGAACTGTAGAACCACACTAAATATTAAACATAAAACTAAAGTACAAAACTACTTTGGAACTTTTTTTCTTTCATGTTTACCCTTTTAAAATCCTGAATGATGTCCATTTAGGTACATGCCTTACCAGATATTTGTTACATTAGCTGAATCATCTGAAAGTCCCAATTCTGGTTGTTCAAACATATTTTTAATGAAAAAATAGGCATATGCAACTACTTTGGACACTTTCCACAAAATACTAATTATACAGCTGCATTACTGCAGAGAAATTGCCGGTCTAGCTATCTAAACATAGTCTAACAATCAAATATTGTTCAGGCACTTTTAAACAAATTACTAGACTCCAACATGCATGCAATAAGAAACATAACTGAAAATTAAAGTTTCTAGTTGGCATTGCTGCCTTAAAATCGACTATATAGCTGACAAAGGTAATTCGGAAAGAGCACGCCTACATGACCTAACCAAAGATGGGTTCTTTCATTGAAGACAAAGTTAAGGGGGAAAGATATCGTTTTAAACTTCAGGATGCAGAAAAGGACAGTAACAAATCAAAGCTCAAACCCTAGCTTTCTATCCATGCCATTCTCACTGCCAAAAACGCTTATCCGGACAGCATCCGCACCATCGTTCTCGTGGTGAAAAAAGAACAAATTGCGCAATAAACACGGACGAGGCCTTGAACCAAAATCTAACCCTAAATCACAAAGCTACCAAAATCAAAGACATCAAAAATCGCTCACCACTGCTGTCAGAAGGATCGAATTCCATGCGAAGATTCTTCTCGCCGATGAGTCTCCACGGCGTAAAATCGAGCGAGCGCGATCACGCCAGGATCGAGGAGGGCGCGCGCGAGAGAGAGAGAGCGAATCCTTTTCCGCCCGAGGACCAATCCGCCGAGGGCAGATGCACCGAGATCTACGGCTTTAACACAGATTTCCGCAGCTGGTGGGGAGAAGGCGGTGTTGAATCGAGGCCAGGGAAGCGAATCCGTCGAGCAATCCGAATCGAGCGAGTGGAAATTGGGGGCGTTCGGGGGGATCGGAGGGAGAGAGAGAGGTTTCGCAGGAAAGAAAAAAAAAAGGAAAAAAAAAGGGCAAAAAGGGCGGATTTCAACGCGTTTTATAGCAGAATTTTGAACAGTTTTCAGTTCCGGATATGAATTGTGTTTACATATACGCGGTCAGGTTAAACCCGAACTCGGCTTACTCATTGTTTTCAAACCCAATAGATGTGGTAGAATAAACCATGTGCGACATTATGTCATGTAAACTTATGGGTCAAACTCATGTCATATTAGATCGCATAAGATTTTAATAGATAAAATATTTATAATTTAATTCTTTTTATTGTCCGTCTTCTTCGCATTGTAGTTATTATCATTATAAAATAATATCTTTCTCCCTCTCTTGTTTAATAAAATAATATTATTTTTTTACTTAGAATAATTTATGTGTTCTTAGAACTTAATATTTTTTATTAGAACTTAATTATATTTTCTTCTTATTAAAATTTTAATATAGCTAATTTTTATATTATATCAAGCCCTTGTATAAATGATAAACTCGTTAAACTAATAAGTTTAACCCATCTCTAAAAATATTATTTTTTTGAAAAATTATTATTTTATTTATTATTTTGATACATGATAAATCTAAAAGTAGACAGTTTAAAATAATATATGAATTGGAGCAATGTTTTATATCAAATGTTAGGTTGGATTTAAGATTAAATAATTTATTATTGGATTTAAAAGTTATTAAATTAAAAAATGTAGACTTAAAAGTAATCATTATAATGTATTAATTTATTGAATCGTATATGTTGATGCCAAACATGCCTACTTATAAATATTATTTTTTTTATAAAAAAGTTTAAGATAAGCCAAATAACATTGAGAATTGAGTCTGGTTATGAACTTTAATTTGTTTTTTATTTTAAAGCGAGAACAGTGTATAAACTCAAATCTCCTATCAACACGAATCTTAAAACAAGTGAACAAGCGATGCGGATCATCCATGCGGAGGAAAAGCAAGCGCATGGCCGCGAGCTTCCTTCCCGGCGACCAACTGCGCGAGTCGAGGAACCGGGAAGCGAAAAATGGCGGTGGCGAAGTCGAGCCGTCTCCCCTCCTCTCTTCCTCTTCTTTTCCCCATCTTTCGATCTCCTCCCCCGTGAGATGTGCGGCGGCGGCCCGTTTTCCTGCCGGCGGCGCGGCTGAAGCTGGAGGACCTGAATTGGGATCTCTCCCGTGTGCGGGAGGGAGCTCCGTCGTGCATTTGCGAAAGAGTGCTGCTGATTCTGAATTAAGATCATGAAATGGTTCGCAGGATTTCGTTCATGTTGTTAGCAAAAGTGTCTCCTTGTCGGCTGAAGTGGAGGATCCTGAGCTCGTGTCATGGTCGGAATCACTTGCTGATTTGCTCGATCTCGGCCCGAAGGATTAGGCATATTTCTCCAGGTTCTGTTCTTCATCTGCTTATATTCTGCAATGAACACTTTTCTGACCAATAAACCATCTCCTGTGTATTTCCTAAGTTTTGACTCTGGAATAGAATGCCTGATGTATCAACTTTCTGGTGAAGTCACGGGAATCACATTACTTTTGATGCTTAAAAGTCGAGGGATAAAGAGGGGCATAAGCCAGTGACACAGAAGACAGTACCATTTGTGCAACATAACTAAGAAGTCACGCATTATTTGCCAATCCAATACAATATTTCACCACAAATGTGTATTCTATTGATTAGGTGTAGGAGTATATATTGATTAATTAGCATCACCTATTTGGCGTCTTTATACCTTTGAAAACTAGAAAGGAGAAGCTAAAGCAAGAACAAAGATTTTTTTTAAAAAGCAGGCATAAATTTTCTAATCATCCACTCATACGCTTCCAGCAAGCATCTCCTGGTACCTCCTGTAGGACTCCTGCTTCTCCAACCTAAACTTCTCATGGCAGCTTGCTATGAACTCCTCTGCGAGCTGGTCGATCTGGGTTCCCTCTTCTTCATCATCCCTTTCTGAAGCCTCTGGGTTATCCTCAAGATAATCCAGGTAACCTGCGACCGATGGAAGCTCGGTTTCAGTGACACTCTCCTCAGCGAAGAGCATTGCCGAATTCCCTGTAGAGTTGGGTAGCTCTGGCATGGGTATGACATAGGAGGATGACCAATTGAGATGGTGCTTAAAGAAGCGAAGGAGTCTCTTCTTCTTCCTTCTCCTTCGGTTTAGGAGCTCCATGGCCATGGACCTGGCATTGTGGGTTAGGCTTCGAACTAGATGGCGAACATGCCCAGGGATTTGCACTTTGAGGAGGCTCTTGAGCTTCAGGGAGGGCGAGCATGGAAATGGAGTTTTCACAGTGAAATTATGGAGAGAGTGAAGGGATCTTGGAGGGTGTTGTTTGGCCATCAGCCTCAGCAAATTCATATTGTGGAATGAGTTCATGGCCCTTATAAGCAAACTAGAAACCAATTTGCCACAGAGATGGGCTCAGAATCACAGAAATGTCCTGTCAAAAAAGCAAATTATGATGTTGTCCCGATTACTACTTTAAGACACATGGAGGAAAAAGATTAGACCAATATGATCAAACTAGTCCAGCAATCAAATCAAGTTGAGCATAGAGTCTATTTATTTTTTAAAACGCTCAAAAGATTAGAGACAACCAACATTACATGTAATAAAAGCTGTGACTCTGATTGCTGGTTCCCTCTTTCTGCTGCCCCATTCTTAGTTCTTTCCATATAATAAAATCTGGAAGAAAACACCAACATTGCATGGATAAGCAAGTACTCAGTTCATGCAGAAAGCTGATCCATCATTTTGAGTTAGATAGGTGACCTCTGTGAAGTGCCTCAAAAGGTAAGGAAAAGTATCAGAGAATTGAATTGGTAATTTCACAGTACATGGATCTCATTTTGCAATTTGTGATACGAGAAGATCTCCTCCCACGTCAAGTGATTCTGCTCTCACAGGAGTTACATGTTCAAGGATCTTATTTCAGAGGGAAAGAGAAATGATACAGTGGCATATCTGCCAGTAGTGCATTTGAAGAGGAATTCTGGAGCAATTCACAGTAGCAGCAGTAGGTGAGATTAACCTAGAAGAACTTATATTATGTGCTAAAATGGAATTCCTCCATGGATGATATCTCAAGAGACCGTCATGAACTGCTTACAGGTTAACTTAAGCAATCTCATCCCTCATGTTTGAGCTCAGAAATTTAAGCAGATGGACGGTGCCATAAAAATCTTAGGTAGAAATAGTGATGATCTGATTCAATTTTGCATGTTTGAACTCAGAAAATTTGTTGCAAAAGTTTTTTACAAAAAGAAAGCTTCCAGCTGCCACTGGCTGAGGTCATTTGTGTTCATCCGTTTGGTGTGCATGAGAAAAAGTTCAAGTTGGCAGCACGGTGAAGATCCTTGCAATCATCTGCATGTGGGGGGGAGCATCAGTTCACAGAACCCAAATCGTGGTATGGGTTCTTCTCTTCCACCCAAACACCAACAGTTTGATAGTCCAATCCACTTAAAACATGAACCATGGGGACGAGTCCAGGATCACACTCATGCAGCTCACAGAACCCAAATCGTGGTATGGGTTCTGCTCTCCCGGCAAACACATGAACAGATACTTCAAGTTGTTTACTAGTTATCGGTTATAGCAATTGTAATCAGTAACAGCAGTAACTTGTTATAGAGTAACCAGTAATAGCTGTAGATACTAGTCATTGTTAGGTGAGTCAAAGTATTGCAACAGTAATAGCAGTAGATACTAGTCATTGTTAGGTGAGACAAAGTATTGCGACAGTAATAGCAGCAGATACTAGTCATCATTAGGTGAGTCAAAGTATTGCAATCAGTAATAGCAGTAGCTTGTTTTGGCTCCTGTGGGGCTTGCTTTTGTCAACTCTTCTCGTACTGAATAAAGGTAGGTAGTGGGCTCCCAGTTCCACTTCCCTTTTCAATCAAAGAAAATTCATTTCCAACAAAACTTGATTCAATTTAAATTAAGACCGAGTAACACCAAATAAATATACTAGACTCTTTAACTTTTTACCTTATCCAATACTTGGCAGCAACAATATGTAAAGTTGACAGGATAATTCGAGGACATGCCGGCACGGCCATGGGTGTTAGCCTCTGTGCCACGCAAGAAAATTTAGAAAGGAACTGCAGAAGAGAACTGAAACATACAGCATTCGGAAAGTCCAAGTTGGCGATGAATGATGGCCCAATGACAAGAACATATAAAGCCCATCTAGTTTTTGGATGAGCCCACACTCTATTTTCTTTTACAAGTAAATATTTTTAACTTATAAGAATGAATAAGGTTAAATAGTGAACACGAAGAATTTGAGATCTATTTTTTTAAAAAAATAACTACTTTGAATATTAAGAATGTAGATAAAAATATCAAGAATATATTTAATATTAAATAATAATATTACTTAGTCCTTTCTAGTTAAAATAATTAATAATAAAGTTTTATACGACGGATTCAACACTTATTATATTAAAAAAAAACATATTCAATACCCCTCATGCTTTAAAAAAAACAATATTTAATTAAAGTAAAATTTATTGAATTGTATTAAGACGCTCAAAATCATATATATATATTCATTAAAAATCAACGGTACCGATAAAGACTCAGCAACGATGGACCAACGACCTCAGGCGAACTGTCAAATTGACAGGAGCGTGGACGACTTGAAGTCCCAAAGGAAAGCTTCGCTTTGTGTTGCCGGCGACAAAATACCTGCCAAATTCCAGCCTTCTAAGAACTCGCGTTGTATTTTATCTCAGAATTCATGGAGATGCCTCAGGCTCTGATGCCTTCTTCCCACATGACAACAGTCCTCTTCCTCCTCCTAAGCCAAGCCGTTCTCAGTACGGCCGCAGCTGCCGGCTCCAGCTATTCCAACATCACAAGAGGCACGACCCTCGTTGCCCACGGATCGCCGAGCTCATGGCCCTCCCCCTCCGGCGACTTCGCCTTCGGTTTCTTCCCCGCCGACTCCAACTCCTCGCTCTTCCTCCTCGCCGTCTGGTTCGACGCCACCTCCCCCAAAGCCGTCGTCTGGTCGGCCAACCGCAACGCCCCCGTGCCGCCGGGCTCCACCGTGCAGCTCACCGACGACGGCCGCCTCTCCCTCCGGAACATCGACGGCAACGAGGAATGGAGCGCCAGCGCGTCCAACGCCTCTGCCGCTGCGTTACTCGACTCCGGAAACCTCGTCCTCCTCGCCGGCGACTCCTCCGCCTCCAAATTCCTGTGGCAAAGCTTTGACTTTCCCACGGACACGCTGCTGCCGGGCCAAGTCCTCAGGCAGGGCTCGAGCATTCGCTCTCCGCTCACCGCCGAGGACTTCTCCGACGGTCGATTCAAGCTCGTCGCGCAGGACGACGGCAATCTCATGCTCTACCCGTTGGCCCTTCCCACCGGGAATCAGCACGTCGCCTACTGGGCCACCGCCACCTACGGCTCCGGCAACAAGCTCGTGTACGATGACTCTGGCAGCGTGTACTTTTCCGTGTCAAATGGCACCACCGTCAACATAACGACCTCTCAGTATTCCACACAAGTCTTTTACCAGCGTGCAAAGCTGGACGCGGACGGCGTGCTCAGGCAGTACGTCTACCCGAAGAATGGTACGGCGAGTTCACTGAGCAGGGAATGGAACGGGGTGGGCAAAGTGCCGCTCGACATCTGCCGAGACCTCGTGGTGGAAAACGTCGGCAGCGGCGTCTGCGGCTTCAACAGCTACTGCTCATCGGACGACCAGACCGAGATAAACTGCATGTGCCCCCCGCAGTACTCGTTCATCGATCCAGCGAAGAGGTACAAGGGCTGTAAGCAAGACTTCCTGCAGAGCTGCGAGCTGTATGATCCAGGCGAGTTCGAGTTGATCCCCGTGGACGATGTAGACTGGCCGTACTACGACTATGAGTACTACACGAACGTGAATGAAAACGAGTGCGGGAAGCTCTGCTTGGAGGACTGCTTCTGCGTGGTTGCCATCTTCCGGAGCGATCAAAAGGAGTGTTTCAAGAAGAGACCGCCACTGGCGCATGGGCGGACGGGAAGCTACGTGGACAGAAGGGCACTGATCAAGGTGTCCAAGAGCAATGCTTCTTCTTCCCCGGCAATGCCACAGCCAACTACAACAGTGACGGAGAAAAAAAAGAGCGCCGTGGGAACGGTGCTTTTGGGGCTTTCTGGCTCTCTAAACTTGATTTTGATCGCACTGATCCCTGTCTTGATCTTTGCTTACCAGAGAAAGAGAGGTCGGGTGATTCAAAGACAAAGCAGCATATCTACGCTCAATCTCAGAGCTTTTTCGTACAAAGAGCTGGAAGAGGCGACCGATGGGTTCCAGGAAGAACTGGGAAGAGGTTCCTTCGGCATAGTTTACAGGGGGGTGATTCCATCAAGCGGAAGCACAATCACCATTGCAGCGAAAAAATTAGATCGACTGCTGCAGACGGATAACGAGAAGGAATTCTCAAACGAGGTGAGAGCCATCGGGCAGACTCATCACAGGAATCTGGTCAAATTGATCGTGTACTGTCATGAAGGGTCACAGAGAATTCTGGTGTACGAGTACATGAGCAAGGGGTCACTGACGAGCTTCCTTTTCGGTGGAGTTAAACCGCCGTGGGAGAAACGAGTGCAAATCATCATCGGAATCGCGAGAGGACTTCTGTATTTGCACGAAGAATGCGTCACCCCGATCATCCACTGTGACATAAAGCCCCAGAATGTGCTCCTTGGTGATAATTTTGTTGCTAAGATTTCAGATTTCGGACTGGCAAAGCTAATGAATCATACTCGAACCAATACTGGTGTCAGGGGAACAAGAGGATACGTTGCTCCAGAGTGGTTCAAGAGCAGTGCCATCACGACGAAGGTGGATGTGTACAGCTTCGGTGTGATGATGCTGGAGATCATATGTTGCCGGAAGAATTTGGAAAGGGGGATGAAGGAAGAGGAGGAGGAGGAGGTCCAGGAGCCGGTGTTGGAGTATTGGGCGTACGACTGCTATAGGCAAGGGAGACTGGAGCTGCTGCTGCTGAAGGATGATGAAGAGGCCATTGCCGATCTGAGGAGGGTGGAAAGACTTGTAGCGGTTGCTATTTGGTGCATACAGGAGGAACCATCGTCGCGGCCTTCGATGCAGATGGTGACTCAGATGCTCGAAGGAGTAACTCCAGTTGCAGTGCCACCTGATCCTTCATCCTTCAGTTTGCAGTAGGAGTATAACATCAATAGTTGCACACTTACTAGATCTTATATGCTGCTACAATGTAAAAAAATCTAGAGCAGGTGCAGCAACTTAACGATGGAAGGTTTTCTAGGAGTTGTCCATAACTCTCTAGATAACTGTAGAGCCAAACATTTGTGCTGTGATTATTTATTCAGATATGGTCTTTTTTGGAGAGGCTGTTTGTTATAGCTACTGAATAAATAAATGATTAGCTTCTAAGGAAAACTCTCTACCCTGTTCAATTTGTTATAAGTGGCTTCCAAAAACAACATACGAATACAATATTCATTCTAAATAAATACGAGTGCAATATCATGTGAGACCAGTTGGGAATGTCAGGTTGTGAAGCTGACCAAAGAGTGCCAAAGGATCATGGCTGAATTTTTGTGTGGACTAATGCAAGGGGAAATGGTGGAAACATGCCAACAGATAGTATGAAAATCAATATGCTCAAAGTGCATGATATTATCTTCAGTTCAATTGTCTATTACATAATTCAAAGGATTAAAGCTTATAGGTCTCTCCTGTAAAATCTAACCAGAGCAATGATTTAAAGTTTACGATTAGGGCCTTTGTTGATGACAGCAAAGTTCCTAGTGTCATCTGCTTGTCATATAGTTTATCCTTCACTTATACGTATAAGTTCCATGTGCTTCAAGGAGTGCATTCTTTGCCACTATTTTTTAGCCTTTGATTCTAGCAACGCTGAAGACGCTGAAAGTCCCAGTAGTTTTTTCAGATATGATGATTTCTACTATATGAACAATCTGGCTATTTAAGCAGCGAGCCAAGGCCAAGTTCGTGTTCGCTGCAAACCAAATTCTAGGAGATCAAATAACCCTAACCGCTTCCCATCCCATCTGGGGGACGAGAGTCATTGTTGGAAAAGAAACACCGAACAGGGAAGAGGCGATGGGAAAGAAAAATATGTGGAGTGCTAATTGCTTTCTCTCATGTTCATCGTTCGTATTAAATAATCCTACTACATCTACATAATTGGAAAAAATAAAATTGGAAACTAGAGAAGATTTGGAAAATATTCCATCTTCTCTTTATAATGCAAACTTGGAAATTGTAAATAAAACATGCAAATATTAAATCAAAAATACTTGTTTCCTAAACAAGCTTATTTCCTAACATTCTCCCCCCTAAGCTTGTTCTTGCTTTTCACTGGAAAGAACGTACCCACAACCACTGTAGACAAGAACACCAGCTCGGAACTTGCATCTCTTGACCTTCTTGTCGAATTGTACCCAATCATCATCTGCTTTGGTGAACAAAGATTCATTAACATTCTTCATGGCAGCAACGTCCGCGTTGAACTGAAACAAACCGGACGAAAAATCATGAAAATCGGCTAAACCGGTGCCTGAACCGCATTTGAACCGGACAAGACCGAATCGGGCCAGACCGAACCGGGCCAGACCGAACCCCTTTGGACCGGACCAACGCACGCCTGCAGCACGCGCCAGCCGAACCCGTTCTTCTTCTTCTTCGCTCGACCTCTGCTCGAGCCCGTCACCGATCACCGCTCGCCGCCGCTCCTTGCCGGCGATCGACCACCGCCCACTCGAAGGAACGCAGCGTGTGAGGTCTCCTCTCCACCCACCGGCCACCTTTCCCTGCCGCCGACCGAGCCAGAGAGTTCGCAAAACACGCCGCCGTCCGCTGCTCCCATGTCGCCGGCGAAATCGCCGCTTCCAGCCACCTCTTCGCCGCGCCCACTTTGTTCTTCATCAGAAATCGACTCCCAGTGGTCGATATAGTTCGTAGGAGTCTTCTTGGCAGTGAGGAAACCGACAGCCGAGCTCCTACCGGCGATTTTGGTGGAGAACAGGGCACCCTCCCTGTTTTTGGCGAAAGCTCCAATCCCAGCTCGCCGGCGCCACCACCGAGCTTCGTCGCCCTCGAGAAGGGTCCCGGCCACTCGTCCGCAACTCCCTCTGTTGAAGACACCAGCCACCGGAGCGATTTGAAGCGTCGGTGCCACCGATTTCCTTGCGCCCTGCTCGAGATGGGCTTCGGGGAGCAGCCTCCGCGCTTCGCCAGGAACGAAGCCACCTCCCAGCCTTCGGTCGCACTCCATCCCAGCCTCAGCTCCTCTCGTCGGAGCCACCTTCTCCTCCGGCATCACTGTCGTCCTTGCAGCGGAGAGACCCACGCCTGAGCTCCCACCGACGGATTTGGCAGAAAACAGGGCACCCTCCCTGTTTTCGGCGAAATCCTCCTTCGCTGCATCTTCCTCAAGGTCAAGACCGGCGGATATGGCGAGCTCCCCGACGAGGCCGACTTCCTCCGCCGTTTTCACCAGGCCCCGCTCGAGATGTCGCGCCTCATGCCGAACACCCTGTTCGGCCGACAAGAAACAAGCGCTCCTATCACCGAAGAGAATGGTCTCCGCGCGCTCGAGGAGGATGGGTGCGTCGGTAAGAGGCTCCCCGCCTGAAGACGTCAGCGTCACGCACCCTTCCTCGTGGACGTCCTCGCCTTCCTTCATGCCGAACTCCATCGCAAACATACTGTTCACGTCATACGCCTCCATCAGTGATAGTTCCTGCAAAATAAATTTCTCAAAGGAATAATCTTTATCTTCTTCAATTTTTGTTTCTTCAACAAGATGAAGAACGTGTTGGATCTCTTTTTTGTCACTAGCTTCAGCCAAGAATGCCCTCTCATCCTTCTCACACTCTGACGCATAGTATCCAAGGCGAAGACACTTGAAACATCTGATATGAGATTTATCTTTCTTCTTCTCACGCTGTGGAGTTGAATCGTCCCAATCTCCATCACAATCTCCATCGCTACGGTCATGTGAACGTCCACCGTACCTTCCTCTCCCTTGAGCAAAACTTCTTGCTCTTCCTTGGCCTCTACCACGCCAATTGCTTGGAGGATCCCTACGGTGCTTTGTCTCTGCATCTGCACGAGTCCAATATAGCTGGTTCTCCTCCTCTTGCAAGGAAGGTGTAATCCTTTCTTCAAATGTCTTCAAGGCACCTACGACATAATCAACAGTCATGGTGCTTAAATCACCAAATTGTTCTAAGTTACATACAATAGGATAGAACTTCGGAGGAGTAGATCGCAGCAACTTCTCCACTACTAATTGTTCCTTCATCTCCATGCCAAGGTTCCTCATCTCAGTCACCACCCAAGAGAATCGGCTAACATAATCATCTACTGATTCAGAGTTCTTCATCCGCAGCTTCTCAAATTCACCACGCAAGCGACTAGCTTTTGCGTTTCTGAACTTTGCATCACCTATGTGGAGATTTTTTAACGTATCCCACGTTTCTTTTGCCGTCTTCTTGTCAGCAACTAGCGCCAGAACTTTATCACTCAAGGACTGGTGAAGGATTGATCGTGCAACCTTGTCTCTTCTTCGATCTACAAGGACCGCACCTCCTTCCGGCTCGATCGCTTCCCACGCTCCTTGCGCATCAAGGAACGACTCCATACGAACAGCCCACATCGTGTAGTTGCCACCCTTCGTCAGCATCGGTGCGGCTTGATGACTCCCTCCTACCACCGAGGAGGTTCTGAGCATCGCATCTTCGGACGTGCCAACGACTGCCTTCTTCCAGGACACCGACGTCTGCATCGACATCTTCTCTGATATCAACCGAGCACACCTTGCTCTGATACCAATTGTTGGAAAAGAAACACCGAACAGGGAAGAGGCGATGGGAAAGAAAAATATGTGGAGTGCTAATTGCTTTCTCCCATGTTCATCGTATTAAATAACCCTACTACATCTACATAATTGGAAAAAATAAAATTGGAAACTAGAGAAGATTTGGAAAATATTTCATCTTCTATTTACAATGCAAACTTGGAAATTGTAAATAAAACATGTAAATATTAAATCAAAAATAACAAGCTTATTTCCTAACAGTCATGGCGTCCATTCCCACTTTTGCTGCCCCTGCCTCGGATCTTAGAGTAGATCGATAGCTTCCTCCGGTGTTGTTCCAACCCTCAGATCGGTAAGCTTCGTTTTCTTTTTTGCTTTCGAGCATTACGCTTTATTCTCAGATTTCTCGGTTTTGGGTCGCTCAACATTTAAGGGTTACGCACATTTAACGCATTTAATCAGCAGCAGTATTGATAACTGACGAACATGATCGATGAACTAGATATATGGAATTCCCTTTTTTCTTCTTCATTCTTCTGTACTTCTGTACATGGGAGTAGATAAACTCGAAGAATTATCCTCCGATTGATGCAGCAGCCGCACCGAGATTTGTTTCATACGTACGCTTTTTCTTCCCACCTGCAGAGCTACCTTCAAAGTTCAAGCTATATATATTTTACATGTCAATTTGCTATGTTGTAAAAAAAATTATTCTCTGAGTTGTCACCCAATGGCAGGCATAGGGTTTTTAGTAAAAGAAAACATTATCTCCAACATCCCCCGTGGAGGATGTCTCCGCCCAGTTCCTAATCTCCATTCATGATCCGGATGCTAACATACCGACAGCCCCACAGCTCAACCATAGACCTCAAAGTCTGCATGTCCATCAAATTTCGATAAATTTAACTCAAAATCCAATCTCATAATTAAAATTTACCTGATTTGCAAACTCCCTTGATGCGTAGTATACCTATTTGAGATCTCCCTTAAGACACGAATATGGCTGAGCCATTCGATTGCTTAAGAGACCGAATCACGTCCGTCCACTCATGCTGCGTACGGAAGCCTCCGTGATGGGGACAAACAACCAGGGGAGTTTTGGGGCCGGGAACGAACGCAGCAGTTGTTCGATGAAATGCCAAATCCGCCCTCTTTGCATCATCAAATGCGTTCGATGCGGCCCGAATAGAACAATCGATTAAACTGGGCCGAGTTCTCCTCTGAACCATTCAATTAATCTTATTGTGGTGATACATTTTATACATTTAGTACATAGCTGAAATATACATTCGACTGAACATGTAAAGAATGTGCACTGCCTTCAGCGCTTGCTTCCCTTTTTACCCTTTTTCCCCCCTCCTCCTAGCTCACTTTCTAGGGCAGGAAATTAATGGATAGGCTCATTTCTTTTCTGATTTCTGTGCAGAGTTTTTTATGACAAAACTATGGCAGAGAGGAGGTAGGTGCGTGCTTATTTCCGGAAGGAAATGAGGCAAGTGCATCAGTGGATGCCCATATGGCTTAGAAAATTTCAAATAATAAATTACGGGGATGATTACCATAATGAACTGGGATCTGAATACAGTAAATTTAAGCATGTTTATCCATAGCACAATACAGTAACGTTTTACGAAACAATTTATACTATTTAAATTTGGATAGAAAATATTTAGTGCATTATACTTTAATTAATACAGACACGATCAGTTAATATACCTATAAACCGCATAAAATCATTCAACCATATTAATCTAGATAGATTCTAGCTAGCTAGGATGGACGGTATAACTATAAGATAAGATTTCTACACGGCAAAAGTGCAGATGGGGAGATATAGGAATGGGCGAAGGGGAAACAATTTCCTTCTCATTTGAATTCTCTCTTTATTTTTTTGACAAAGTTAGGGTTAGGGTTCTGAAGTGGACCTCACCTTATCAAGGCACGTAGAGCAAGAGAGGAAGAATCCATATTATATATATATATATATATATTGTTATATGGTCTCCAAGGATCCGATCCAATCCACCTTTAATTAGATTGAAAGAAAAGAAAAGGGAGAGTGTTGTGGGGGAAGGGCAAGCATGCTTATCACCGCCTAAGAGGAAGGACGCAGTTCGAATGGGGGAATTGTTCTTCCACAGGGCACGGAAGAAGAACCCTAAAGATAAACCAAAAAGAAGGGTTCATGTTGATGGCATAAGGGCATCTTGGCTTTTTGTCGTTGTGGTTGCGATACGCAATTTTGATTTGACTTTGCGATTCGCAGCTCTCTTTTTGAAGTTCTCCGTGTATGGCTATTATCACGATTCAATTATTTCTTTAGATGGCATGAAATATCTCCTAGAAAAAGACTAATAATATATTGAATATTTGATCATAATAAGATCTCATGTCGTGAAAAAATCTAATTCCCCTTCCCCAAGAACAATATATAGAAGTACAGATTCTATCATGTTGGACTAAGTTTGGCACGATGCACGAGGCATGAGACTATTGGCACACCATGTTAGTTCGATGTGAGCCCACACATAACAAGTCTAGCTAGTACAATAGAGAGGTAAGCAGAGTGAAGAGAGGAAGAGAAGAATCTTAGCACATATCAGTACTACTACTTGATCTGTGGCCAGCATGAAATCAATCTAGATTCATTGAATAATATATATTTATTACTTAGGTGATTCTAAAGGAGGGTTATAGTTATAGTTTCATCTTATTATTCCTCTAATACTATTTAATAATAATTTTTTATACAAGAAAAGACAATCCTAGAAGAATAATTAATCAATTACCCTGTGAAAAGACTTTCCTAGATAGAACAAAAGCAACTTATGAGGGGGCAAATTAGGGACCGATGTATTTATTATATAAATAATAGTAGATAATAGTTTGTCTCTGTTATATAGATAATAGATTGTTGTTAAAATGGTACATATTTTTTGTTCAAATGATATTAATGTAGTATAGTTTTTACTTTATATATTTACCGGGTAAAGTTTAAAACATACTGTTATTCATATAATAAGATATTTAGCTGGATCATTCACTAATAAGCAAATAATTGAGTGATTAAAAAATAAAGTCGTGCAGGTGGATGAATATATAAAGATGGAGTTGAAGACCACTGAAGAAACAAAAAGGGAATTAATGTCCTTTGGAAGCCCAAAAGGGCATTCCAAAATTGGACTGAGCAAGGCAAAATAATAAAATTAACGTTCCAATTCCTCCAAATGATATATCAACTAAATGACAAGGAGAGCTTCCTTTCCCTGCGGATGCCCATTGAAAAAATATTCTACCTAAATCCAAAAACTTTGATCATTTTTAAATATTTCCAACTAAGGGGAATCCATGCAAGTACTGGAGAACAAGTTTGCGTCTGCATAATTAAAAACCTCTATAGACAGAAGACCACAAATGTATGTGTCAAAATATCGTAGGAAAACTAATAAAAATTATGTACCAAAATAATGTACGTAGTGAAAAAGAGTGAGGAAAAATACATCTCTTTTTCTTTATAATAATAATAAAAAGTGCATGATCTCAAAACACTTAGGAAGGGTGATGATAACTCCGAAGGCATGCTTCTTCTTTTTTTCTTCGAGCAAACCTCCAAAAGGGAGTCCTCATGGCCGGTTTTGTTCTCATGCGGAGAGGGAGGATAATTTTTTGATCAACTCTCTTCAGATTAATTTCCTCAACCATTTTTCTTTTTCTTTTTTGGTTTTGTTGTTCTTGAAGTAAGGCCCACCTCGTTAAGATCAATTCCTCCTCTCTTTTTTCTTCGTTTCCCATCTATATTAATCTCTGCAGTTTTTTGTTCTCTCTAGCTTCTTTCTTTATGCTCGGATTTAAAAGAAGCATGCGTGCATGTTTAGAGCAAAATTTTTTCTTTGCTTCCTCACTCGCAGTCCTCGATTTCCTGCGGGATTTCGATTTCTTTTTTACTACTTATGTGTTTGAATTAACGTTTACTTTTGAACTCGTTGGTGTTGCTCTCCAGTGATCGTTGTCCACAGGTTGCCATCTTAGGAATAATTTGGCACTTAGCTGATTCTTTTTGGTTCTTATTCTCTCCTTGTTCTTGAAGTCTTGCAGAATATGATCGCCATTAGTCCTGCAAATAGAGACCCCTTTAATCTTTAGAATAACGTCGGCGGCTTTCCTTCCTTTATAATCCCTTTATTTTTCTCAAATAAGAATTCTGCAATCAAGGTTGAATAAATGCATGAATTATTTAGATTCCTCTTTAAATTCTGGTGAAACACAACGCCGTTCCTTCCTGCAACCAGCGAAGGAAGCTCAGGAAGAAGAAAAAAGACCAAAATTTTCTTGCAAAAATTTTGATTTGTTTGCACTTGGTAGTTGTTGTTCTTTGCTTCAATGAACCTGCAAACGAATGATCTCCATGGCCTCAGTTTTGGGGCATTTGATGTTTCCACCAATCTTTTACCCTACCAGATCACCAGTTCCTCATCCACCATCATGGGCTGTTCTCCTGTGGCAAGAAACTCCTCCTTTCCTCCTCCTTATTCTTCCCCAAAACGAGGTTTTGAGCCCTCAAATCTGCCGGTTTCCGCCTCGAGCTGCGTTTGCTCATCACCTGCTGCCTTTTATGCCGCTGAGAACTTGATGGGCTTCCCCCAGCTCGACTACCACTCCGTCGCCACCCTTCCACCAATCCCTAAATTGGCAAAGACTTCCTCCGTAACCCGGTTCACGAACTCACCACCGGCGCCGCCGCCCGCGGTGGAGGCATCATTCTTCTCCAGAGACAATTCAGCTGCTCTTGACTCCATTGTCTTCTGGCCTCAAGTTCCTTCTGTATACATATCTAGCTTATAGTTTCACAGTTATTGTTGTTCATTTTTGTTCTTGCTTTGATTGATTTGTCTACAATTTGGTTAAGGTTGGATGTGGTTTGTCAAGTCCTTCAAGGGAGAAGATGAACTTCCAGATTCCAACAGACAAACTTCTGTCGAGCAGTGCTCCGTTGATCAGTGCCCAGATCACTCCTGCAAGTGTGATCCCTCCCGCTGCATCTGTTTCGAGCAAAACTCGAATAAGGTGGACTCAGGATCTCCACGAGCGATTCGTCGAGTGCGTGAATCGCCTTGGTGGAGCAGAGAGTAAGTAGTTGATTCAATCTAGAGGTTTTCCGGTTTCTTGTTAGGGAAAAGTAGCGTGTGTTAGTTATGTTTGGTTGTATATATCCTGCAGAAGCAACTCCAAAGGGGATTCTGAAGTTGATGAATTCACCTGGACTCACCATATACCATGTCAAGAGCCATTTGCAGGTATTGCCGATCAAACTAAGAGTTGCTTGATGTTTCATTTGCAGTTTATTATAAGCTGAACACAACCATTTTTCACAGAAATATCGAATTGCCAAACACATGCCAGAATCAGCTGAAGGTGAGTAGCCATCTTTCATCCAGCAATCAACTTTACATTCCTTAAAATTCTATAGCTTGATGACAAGCTTATCATAGAGATCAGCAAAAACTATTTGTTAAATCTTTGTCAAAACTGCTATAATGATCCATGCTGTTTACTGGTTGTTCATGCTCATACTTAAAAGTTCGGCATCTTATTCAGGTTTTAATCTTTATACCCTAAATGTTTCATAAAATTCTGAAACACTTTGGACAAAGTCTGCACTAAAAAGCTTTCCATCATCAACCTCCTATTTAGATGTGAAGTGATCATGAACCTCCAATTTCATTATGTTTTAACTTTCAAATGTTGCAGGAAGGTTGGAACGGAGGTCTGCTGTCAATGTCACAGAACTTGATCCTAAAATGTAATCTCTGCTCACTACTTGCAGTGAAAAGATATTAAATGATTAGAATGACTAATTTGTCAGACTCCTCCTTGCAGCGGCATGCAGATAACAGAAGCATTGCGCCTTCAGCTCGACGTCCAAATTCGTCTACACGAGCAACTAGAGGTGCGTTATCGTTGTGCTGTAACTCGACATTGTTGATCAGTGTCCTCTTGCTGAATTCACCATATCTTCTTTTCGAAATCAGATTCAGAAAATTCTGCAGTTGCAAATAGAGGCACAGAGCAGGAGGCTCCAGCAGATGTTTGCAGAGCAAGCAAAACCAAACAAGAGCCTGTTTGATGATGAATGTTTAGACATCCTGTTCTCGAGTAACTCTGCTGAAAGCATCGAAGATGGTCAGTTATCATGCCTCCAAGATGTGTCAGAGAACGCCAACCTCTCGTCAAAAATTACTTAGCCTTAGTTTCAGCACAAGTCTAGCTTCTAAAGTTTAACTAGCAGAATTACTTCAACAAAGTTAGTTCCACAATTCAGTCTCTTGTCAGCTTCTAAAGATGAACATATTGTCTGATAAATGTAAGCAAATTAATGTCTCATGTAGTATCTCTAAGCCTGAAGAATTCTCCCCAAGTAAACATCTGCCATCTCTATTCATATTTCAACTAAGATTATCCTATTGAATGCCTCCATTACTGATTACTGATAGCTCTACCAAAGCAAGAAAAGCAATGTGCAAATCCCTCCTGCAGCCACTGCCAAATCCAGCACCCTCCTCCGGGAATCCTCAACGGAGCTGTAAGCAATCATCACCGGAAACTGGCAATCGCCGTCGCTCGGATCCTCCTCGGTGACAACTCCCAGATCAGAGAAGACGCAGGCCGCACCGTCCTGGTTCTTCACCTGGTAATACATGTTGAAAGCATAAGACGCGTTCCCATTGAGCCCCAAATGGTTGCAGGACGAACCGTAACCCAAAGCGGTGCAGTCCGAGAAGGTGCAGGCGTAATCGATGCTCTCCGGCAAGTCGGTCAGATCGTCTGCGTCGGGGTCCAAGATGCACCATCTCCGTTTGAGGTAGTCAACCCCCTTCGCGCTCACAAGCGCCTTGTCTTCTCCGTTGCCGGACAAATCGAGCTCGTACTTTGCGCTCCCGTCGTATGCGAAAATGCCCCAGTGGCGCTCGAAGCTCCCTGGATCGACGCTCTTCGCGTCCTCGTCGAAGAGGCTGAACAGGAACACCTCTACGGTCGCATTCCTCCTCGCCGGCGTGCCCTTGCCGCTGGCTAGACGGCGGAGCAGCCCCTGGTTGAACTTCTTGGCCAGGGTATCGTTGGCGCGCTCGTCCCCGTCCGTCGGCCACCCGATCTCGCCTACGACGACGGGCAAGTCAGGGTGCCCTGCCTTCCGCAGTGACCAGATCAAGGTGTCAAGGCTCGCGTCGAACACGTTGCTGTAGGTGGAGTTGCCGTCACGGAGGGGGCGCCTGGCGCCGTCGAAGAACGCGAAGTCGAGCGGGAAGTGCGGGTCGGCGTGGGCGGAGAGGAAGGGGTGGATGTTGACGACGAAGGGGGCGCCATGGGCGGCGAGGTGGTCGGCGATCTCGAGGACGGCGTCGCGGGCGTCGGCCCGGAATTCGCCGGCGGAGGGGAGGGGTTTCCGGGCGGGGGAGGCGTAGATGTCGGCGTTGAGGGGGACGACGGCCTTGATGTGTCCTCTTCCCGCGTCGTCGAGGGCCTTTTGAATGCTCTTCAGCGCTCGAATTGTGGCGCGAACGTACTTGTCTCCATACGTCTGCAATAACGGCTCGTTGCCTACCGCCACGTATCTGCAGCCCACCTTATCAGATATAAGTTGGAATGCGATTCCAACCTAATACTTAATAACGTGGGGCGGAATCTTAATCCACCCCTCATTGTCTCGTACCTGATTTTGACGCCGGAGGCGAACGTCCAACCGGTGACGTTCTCGTCGACCCATTCGGCGGCGGGGGTGTGGCCCTTGCTGAGCTCCTCCAGCATGTGGTTGGGAATGCCGACCATGACCTCGACGTCGGTCCCGGCGAGCTCCGCCAGCGCGTCGGCGTCCGCGTCGAAAAGTTTCACCTTGTCGAAGCCGTTCTCCACCAGCATCCGCACCACCTTCTTCGCCGGCAGCTGGTGCGTCGCCATCCTCCCCCAGTTCACTCCGACGCCCTCCCCGCCCTCCATCCAAACCATCAGAAGTCCCACAAGAAGAATTAGCCTCATTCTCATCCTCCTCCTCCGGTGGCCGATACCTCAATGTGACGGCAGAGGGATTTGAGGGCTTCCTCTTCAATTCTACTGCTACTTAAAAATCGAAAGAAGGGGAAGGCATTTGGGAGAGAAGAGGAGAAATAAATAGGGAGAGTTCTCAACACCGAGAGAGAAAGAGGAAGGGGAACTTTACAGCATGAGTCTACGTGTTAGCTTTTTCTCTGGGACTTTCACTACTTCACTGCTAAGTTTGTGTTGGAGGGCTGATTAATTACTTATTGTGGTCGAGTTTAACGCGGATTCAAGTGCTCAAATCATCTTTATCACTAGAAAGTGGAGTTCGCACTTCACAGTCTGCCTCGCACAGAACCACTGAGCTGGAGGAGGGAGGCAAAGCAAGACTACCCGTGCACAGAGACCAATTCATTATATATAAACTCGATGGAATCATCGTTGAGGTTGGGATGGTGGAAAGTGATGAGAGAGAGGCTCTGGATTCGTCGAGGATCCCAATTGGTGGTCAAAAGGTTCGATAAAGTGACTTTGGGAGGATCATCAGCAATTTGGGACATGAAATGATGGATTTTGATAAGCATTTGAGTCAAGGTGATTAATAAAAAAAGAACGACGTGAAGTTTTTTTTTCTCTCAACGAGGAAAGACCTGAATCAGAAATGAAATGTAACATGAAACCAACGGTTCAAGGCGAGTATGTGCACAAAGCTTTCTTTGTTCAGCCTAAAAAGAATGTTAAAAGTATTTGGTTGCAGAAACTACATGATCACCATCTGAAACTACAACCCGGACTGAGACTCCAGGAGTCTGTCCGATACAACAAATTATTTAAAAACACACGAAACAAAGAAAGATTCCTCCAAATGTCTCATTTTTGGAACTTCTCTCTTCCATGATTCCACATTACTGCTGTTTATCCTCTCTGATGGCGATGTGCCACCATGCCCTTCCACTGTCAGAAAAGATCATGTGAAAACAGGGAAGTGGAGTAGGGAGCAGCAATTCAGCAGAGGATAATTTCTACAGAGAGAACCTGGCACTGAAGGGAATGCTCACATTTGTATCTCAAAGTCCGGGGACGCAAACATTTGGTTACAGACTTACAACAACAGTTTCTTCAATGTCATGTGAAAATTACAAGTTGTGAAATCCATGGTGCTAAAGCAATGTCACGCTCTGTTGACCCGAATCTTCTGCCCTTCTAATGTCTGAAAATGCAAAAGGTATTAAAAAGAGCAAAAACAACATCGAATCATTCATAGCAAGTCAACCGTAACTAGATCATTATGGGTTGTTTGGATTAAGGGATTTAGAGGGAAAGAAAGGGCAAAGGTTTGCTAGCCCTTGTCTGGGAATTCATTTTTGAATTTGTGATGATGTGGAGGGAAAAGGAGGGGCAAAGCTTTCCCCCATTCCCCTCCTTTGTATGTTTATCGCTTTTCCCTCCTCTCTCCACCTCTTAGTTCTCCCCTCCCCACCCTTCTCACTCAACAAAGTTTTCTCAAACAAGCCCTAAGGTATATAGCATTTGTAGAAATACATGGTACGAACAAAAGAGTCTCATAAGAAGCGAGCTATAAGCTAGGTATTAAATGCCAAAATTAAGTTCTCAGGAATGCCAAACCATTGGCTAAGTACTTATTTGGACAACTACACATCAGTGATCAAATCATAGCAGCAGGAGAACTATACTACTAAATTATTTGGACAACTATAGTTAGGGAGGAAAAATAACTTCATAACTGTTGACTCCATAAGTAATAGCAGCATGGAGACCCACATAAAACTTAGATGAACAAGGGTCCAGTACGAGAACAAAGGACATTTACATGCTACTAGATTCTATAATGTCATTTCTTGCATATTGTAAGATATATGTAAGAAATTATAGAATATTTGGTAAATAGGTTACAAAGAATAAACAAGAAGTGTATTCGCTGCTCATGTTCAAAATAGAGGACAACTAAAATCGGGAAGAAAAGGATGCAGCACATCTAACCTCATTGTTGTATGATGCAATAGCAGTTTCTACATCCTCATCAGAAGAGAATGTTACAAAGCCAAAGCCACTGGATTTTGAAGTTCCAGGAACTCGGGATACTTTAGCACTGAGAACCTTTCCCTTGTCAGAAAAGAACTTGCTGAGTACTTCAGAGGTAACTGTTTTTGCGAGATTGCCAACATAAACTTTGTGTGGGCTGTCTACGAATGTTGATTCTTCAGCTTGGAGGAGGGATGTATCAGCAATAGTCAAAGGTTTCTCTGTAACATTTACTTTGATTGTCCGACCTTCAATTTCCTAACAACAAATTGCATTTAATAGTATGACTAATAGTTCTCACAAACCAAATATGCATAAAATTAATGATGAGCCAAAAGTGTGACGGTGCCAAACATATCAGTATAAAAAAGGTCAGTCGAGTAGAAGAATATCCAAACATACAGTGTCATTGAGCTTCTCGATTGCTGCATTTGCATCCTCCACTGAGCTCATTGTCACAAATGCAAAACGACGACTCCTACCAGAATATTTATCATACATAACCTGCAAAAGAAAACATATAAGCTCCACCTAAAATCAAGCAATGGCATGGTTGGTCCATACTTAAAAAAGTAAGTAAATATTACCCTTTCCCCCATGTCAACTTATGGTTGAAACTCATATATGACATTGCAACTGTAACAAGCATGAGAAAAGAATCTCCGGATGATATTATGCTGATTCTTAGGTACATTAAATATTGAACATCTCAGGCAGATCTTTCTACGCATTCAATAGGATGAAATTCTAGTGCAAATTCAATGTTAAATATATCTGAGCACCAGGGAGGATCTTTATTTCATCACATAATTTTATCCCTTTTTACCTAGTATGAAACATAAGCATGCTAACTTAAACTAAATCTGAACAAAGGAAAGAAATAAAGAGGTCTGGACAACTAAAAGCCCTCGGTGCAGACAGAGGAACATGCGACAATGGGAGAATTTCTTCCCAAATAAGTAATAACGAAATCGCAGGCTGACAAAGAAATTTGAATCGGGTCTTCCCATCGATTATAGAATAGGTTGATATTATTTATTTTCAGGAACGAGATGAATATATATATTTCAATATGGCACACGCTATCATCATAAGAGTCTCTCAAAGATACAAACTTGATTGCCTCTTACAGCCTTTCAAGCTCCTAAGTTTCAATTTTGAAACCAGAAATCAATTCCCCAAACAAAAGAAACAAAAGAAAGATCCTGAGGGAAGTCGACAATACCTCAGCCTTCTCCACAGACCCATGCTCGCTAAAGATCTTCGCCAACTCCTCACTGCCCACGTTCCTCGGAATGTTGCCCACGTACAGCCTCCGCGCGGCTTCCGGCTCAGCCGCCGTAGCCGCCACAGCCGAGACCGAAAACGCCTTCTTCCGGCGCAAAAAGAATGAATAAGAAGCCAGCGTCCGGCAGCTGGCGACAGAAGCTCGGCTAGCAAGCGAGGCGGACGCTATGGGGACTCTGCTGCTGCACTCCTTAGGGTTCTGGTACAGGCTGGGGGCCAGGAACGAGGAGATTGCCGCCATTAAGAACCAGGAAATTGGAGAAGCAGGGTCCGGAGAAGGAATAGGGTTTTAGGGCCGAGGTGAGCAGAGGAGAAAGGGAAAGGATGAGATCATGAGAAGCGTTATCTGCTTTCGACGGTGGGAAGAAGCGTCTTCTGAGTTCAGACGTTCCGCTCGTGAGGAATTTGGACGGCTATGATGCGGAGATCGTCGGATCCAACACGAATCGTAAAGCATATTGTTTTCGAAGTGCAGGAATTGGACGGTGATCCAACACAAATCATAGAGCACATATTTATTTTAGAGATAGCGGCATTTACATATTTAAGCTCTCTGTTCTCATGTAAAGATGGCTTTAAATTTAAAATGTACAAAACTAAGACGAGGCCATCGAGATCAAACCCAGTTCTTAGTAATTGAAAATTTATGAAATCTAAACGACACATCTCCGGCCGTGTCCCTCGTGAGGTCACCGTCCTCCCCCTCTCTGTACACCAAGTCCTCAAGCGCTTCCTCCACCTGCGACGGCATCTCCTCCTCCTCCTCCTCCTCCTCCTCCTCCTCCTCCTCCTCCTTCTCCACTCGGGCGCGGGACGTCTCGAACGCCGGCAGCGCAGGAGCTGCGGTCTCGAACTGGTCGACGATCCTCGCGGGGCTCGACGGGGAGATCTCCCACATGAGCAAGTGCAGCAGGATCGGCGTCAGCGCGTGCCGGTGCAGCGAGAGCTTCTGGCTCAGGGAGACCGTGTCGAAGCACCTGATGGCCCCGGAGGTGGACACCATCCACGGGAGGACCTTCTCGTTCCCGACTCGAGACACCACCAGCAGCTTTGACGCTCTCGCGGCTTCCATGAACAATTCTCTGAGCCCCGATCGAGCCGCGGCCACTCCGGGGCTGTCGTCGTCCGTCACCGACTGTATGTAGATGAAACCCTAAAATAATGAACAAGGATGACGGTCATTATCGATCAATTTCCAGAGCTCTATGAACATCCAGAAGCAGAGGAGTCAGGGTGAACCTCTTCGGTGCGACTAATTGCAAACCCCAGCTTTGTATCGCCTTCCTGTGGCTTAATCTCCAGCGACATCTCCCCAGATTTAGGAGTGTACCAAAGCCTTACAGCTCTCACCACACCAATGTCCACTCCGTGGTAGTCCTCGAACCCGTAGAGACTAACATTTGCCAAGTTTGAGAGGTCAGCCAGCGATCCCATGTTTACTGTCGATGAAGCAGTCTCTCCCGAGATCTACCACGAGAAAAAATAGACCAGAATCACTCTCAATTCATCTCATAAAATACTCTTTACAGCGAAGACCTTGTACCTTGGTGAGCAAAGACTCGGTTTGGATGCTCATGAAGTCGATGGGGACGCCTGAGGCCTGGGAAGAGCAGAGCCAGGCGTTCGCCCGGGCCAAGGTGTCCTCTAGGGAGTTGTAGCGAGTGCCTGAAGGGTCCGACGCCTTTGGTAGGACGAGAAGAGAAAGGAAACAGCTCGAGTTCGGCGTGTACAGTGAATCCCTCATCTTCTTCCCCCATGGATACGAGACATAACCATCTTGGAGCTGCGTGCTGCTCAGTGCGCAGACCACCCTGGAGCTCCTCGATCCTTTTCAGAAATGGTCAGAAGCAGCGTTGTTTATTGGGAAGCGAAGAGTTAAATTAACTTAACATCAACGCAATAAAGAATACAGCTTAGATGTCAACGCATGGTTGCGTGATTCTGCGAACTCCAAGTAGTATTTAAATTTCTAAGGAACATTGTTTTGTATAGACAAGTCAACTGGAATCAGGTTTTGGGAGATGGAATTGGATACTTCGTTCCTCAGAATGCAAGAGTCGAAGTTAAGATTCTTTTAGGAACTCGTTTTATTACTGATCTCAATCAAGAATGGAGTTTTATAGGGTTTACTTTAAGCACATGGGAGAAAAAAAACACATAGCAGGGGGGGGATGAATTATTATATACCTTGCAAGGCGATGCAATCGGACTCGGAGCGGTCGACCAGGCGGACGACGTGATTGGGGTCGCGGATTGAGCGGAGGAGGTATTGGCGCCGCCCGGCCGAGGGGTGGGGCACCGCGCAGGCGTGCAGCTCGATGAGGGCTGAGCCGGGATCGCCGGCGCGGCCGCGGCGGGCCTTGAGGAGGATGGAGGTGTCGCCGCGCTTGAACGCGGCGTGGAGGTGCTTCATGATCGCGGACCGCCCGCCCTTTACCGGAGCCCGGACCGGCGACGAGGCCCCGAAGGTGACCTCCTCGAGGATGTCCCCGGTCTGCAGCGCCGCCAGCTCCCCGCTGCCGCCGTCCCACTCCTCCGCCTTGCTGCCCCCCGCCACGCACTCGATCGCCACCACCGGACCGCTGCTCCCGCCGTCGGAACGATCCATGTTCATCTCACCACCACCCGCAGAGGAGGCGACTTCAGGTAGGCGGAAGCTTTGACCTTGATGATCCCTTCAGCTTCAAAACTTCGATCTGTTTTCCCGGAATCGAAGGTGGAAAAAATTCGATCTTCTGGGACCTCGGGGTGCGGATTCGAATGAAAAAAAAAAGTGGCCCGCCTCGCGCTATAAATCTTCGCGACGATCGATGTAAAAGGGGGCGAGAGGAAACCTCGGCTTTGTGGTTGTGTTCGACGAAGTTTCGAAGGAAGCATGAAAGAGCAGGTAGCGATTGACTGACTAAATGAGCACAGCGAAGACTTTTAGCAAGAGAAGCTTTGAAAGAGGAACTCGGACGACGTTAATGGAGCAAAGAAACGTCGATAAAGACCCATCATCTGCCCAGCTATCGAGGGAACGAGACTTCGATCGTGGCCGTCAAAATCCAGGCAGTGCCATCAAGCACGCTCGATCGACCGAGTCAATAATAGACGAGCGTGTCTGGTGTGTCGCTTAACCTACCTTTAGAAGTGGGTTCGGGTCAGAACAATCTTAACCCAATTACCGACAAGCATGCTAAATTGAACCTATGATCATATATAAAATTTAATTATTTTACTCTTACTCGGTTACTATTTTTATATCAATAATAAATTTAATTTTTATATTAAAATAATATATTCAAAATTAATTTATATTAAGATAATATAATCCTTTATAGTAACTTTACAAAATAATATTTTTTTTAATATATTTTAATTCAATTAACTCAGTGATTGCTGAACTATCAATCTTTCATATAAAAACTAATTACTCTAATTAGAAAATTTATACTTTGTGTATAATCCTAATACTCATTATTAGATATGGTATATTTGATTAAAATGATAATATATATAGAATATTATGTTGTTTTTATAATTCAGTACTTATTAAATTCAATACTCAATGAGTTAATATGTATATATACAATAAATATAGCGAGAGATTATTATAAGTAATATTAACATTTATCTAATTAAGTTACTTATAAAATTTTCATTATATATATGTATAATTTTAATATGTACATAAGCCATGGAGTTTGGTTCGGATTATAAATCGAATACATATATATATATATATATATAACTAATACTTAGCTATATATTTAAATTATTTTTAAAAATTAAATATTAAAAATCCCAAATACAAAATATATATATATATATATAGAGAGAGAGAGATTGATATTTTTGATGTTGGACGCAGTAGCCGAAAAAATCACCGATCTGTTTATAAATTTTACCTTTCCGTAAATAACCGGCGCGTGTCCTAAAACGATAAATATCGACATGTCAAGGCCTAAAGTAAAAAAATAGAAGCTGTTTCCTGATGGAACGCTTCTTCCTGATCGAGGCAAATCCCGTGGCGACGTCGAGACAGCGTACCCCATCCTCCTCTGCACATGCTTGACACGTCACCGGACGCTACGCAATGTGTGACTTCATAAACAGAACCTGCGACTTAATTAAAATTCTGAATCACCGGTAAATTAAACGCTTAAACTGCAGGGACCAAATTAATAAATTTGTCAAATTTCAGGGGTCAAAACGTAGATTAATTCCGAGTAAAATAGTCGCACAATCTCTACGTACGCATCTTTCTGCGCCCTCCTCGTTCTCGGCGTTGCTGTTCCCCGTTCCGTTGCGTTCCCCCTAAGCGCCGTGTGCGTGTGCTTCACCCCAACCCGGGTGACGTTACCGAGGGAATTTGAAGAAGCCCTTGCATCAAATTTTAAGTCACAGTTGCTGAAGAAAAAAATATTTCTAATATCATTTGAAAATATCATAAGAATTTGAAGAATAAGAACGTGCAGTTAAATCTTACAGATAAAGCATAAAAATAAAAAAGGTAAATTGTAAATGATGCTTATGTAAATTGTAATATAGAGCGGTGATTCACCGGATGTGACGGGACTCCAAAGCCCAACCTCCATTCCGTATGTACATAAAAATTTTCGTGCGGCCGTCGGACGTTGCTTTCAGAGCGCGGCCGTTCCATTCCGTTGAAACCGCCACAGAAAAATGAATGATAGATAAATAGAATTACAAATAAATTATAAAGAAGCGAAGATTGTGGGAGAGCGCCTTAATTCGACGGCCAGGGGCCGACCCCCCACTATATAACTCTGCCTACCTTCCGCTTCACGCTCTCCCTTCCGTTTCCACTCCCCGCCTCGTCTTCTTCCCCCGTGGGAATCCCCCTTCCCACGAGCCGTCGCCTGCTCCACTCCGCCGCCTCGATCTCATCCGCAGCTTTGATCGAGAGGAGCGGCCGCTCGGACCGACCCCGATCTCCCCGATTTGGGGATCTCCGGTGGCATTCTGCGCCGTAATCGACGAATTCGGTCTGGGTGGTCTGGTTTGGTGGGATAACCGATGGAGGTAGAGCGGAGCTCAGGCAGCTACACGGGGGAGATTGCGGATTCCCTCCGCTTCGAGGAGGAGATCCAGAGCCTCATCCACCCCAGCTACGACGACGGCTCCACCGCCTCCGGTGGCGGCTCCTTCACCGCGCTCCTGGGCCTCCCCGCAGACCAGGCCGTGGAGCTCCTCCACGATCCCCCCCGTACCTCCGCCGCGGCCTCCTCTCCCGTGGTCGAGCAGTGGTCGGTCGGTCTTGGTGAGCACGGAGCTTCGCCGGCTGCTCCGATCCACCTTCCCCCTGACTGCTCCCCGACCTTCCCCTCCAACGCCTCCCTCGTGCAACGCGCCTCGAGGTTCTCCGCTTTCGCTGCCGTCGCCGCCGAGGACTCCCCGTCATCGAGCTCCGGCGGAGGCTGCCCATCGTCGCAGCGGCTCAAAGTCGAGCCCCCGGACTCCGATTCGCCCGCTTTTCTTCCCGTTCCCGGCGTGAAGCCGCAGCAGCGGCCGGCGAAGAGAAAGGACTCCGATAAGAGCAAGGTAAACCGAGGACCTCCTTGATGATGTAACCGCTCGTAGCTCAGCGTGATAAGATGCTTTCCTCCCTTTGGAACGCAGCCGAAGGGAACCACGAAGAAGAGCAAGAGGGCGGAAGTGGACACCGTGGCGGAGGAGGGCACCGGCGGTGACAAGCTCCCTTACGTTCACGTACGCGTTCGCCGAGGACAGGCTACCGATAGCCACAGTTTAGCAGAGCGGGTACACCTCTTGCTTAGTTTCTTCAGTGATCTTTTCAATTAAATAAACTATTTATATTTCCCCTCACGCTGTTATAATATCAACCTTGCGATGCGACTGCTTAATTAGATTTTAATTCATCGCAGGCACGGAGAGAAAAAATAAATGCGCGGATGAAGCTTCTGCAAGAGCTGGTACCCGGATGCAGCAAGGTTGGCCATTTTCTCAATCATTTGATGGATTTGATAGTACTACTTCCTTCTCTTAATTGTTTTAATATTATTTGGACGATATAAGTAGTCTCCAAGACACAGACCCCTCGTTCTAAATTTGTACAGATAATTCTAATGCTGGGTATCATAATGATACGCAGCAGGGATCCGTGCTTGACCTTTTAATAAGAAACAGATAAGTGATGAGGGAGGGTGTGGGTGGAGTTACAACTCGGGTGGGGATTGCAATTGCCCGGTAGCCAAAGTGATTCGGATCTGGTTTGCCCTACCAAACCCTGTGTCGGCTTCCCCTTGTAAGCTATCCTATCCGTCCTTCCACTGGGCCATGCTCTTTATGGGGTGGAGTTGGGCATATTCCTTCTGATCCGACCCGGGCTGGTCTATCCTTTAATACAGTATTACAACCCTGCGATTAGTGAGGTTCGGATTAGGATTTCAAGGTCTACTTAAGGAACTGACATTGAATCAAATTGTACTTGTTAGGAATTGTGTTAATGTTTTTTTTAAGTACTGCTGTGCTGAGGATGCCACTCGCCTAGCCTTTGCTGGGGGATTAGGATCGGATCATACCCCGGGTTAAATTTGCAGATATACTGGTTCAGCTACAGTGTCTGGGTCGGACTCAAGGAAAAGTTAACGGAGACGTAGACGTATACAATGTGATTTTGGAACTCTAGTCCAGTCCTTTTCTTTGACAGACGTGACTCAGATAAAGCCATATTTAAACTGCAAAATGCTCATAGAATTCTTGCGACGTTAATTCCAGTAGACTTTAATCCAACGGATTATTGTGATAAAAATGGACTATTCAGTCCACTGGTAATATGAGTAGAATAAGAGTCCATTCTAAATCCCTTAACATTGGAAAATATCTAATATTTTTGACACTGACTTTTCAGTACAACTCGATGAAAGTGCCTGATGTTGCATGGATATGATTGATTGATTTTTCTTTACATAAGCCGAATTCAATCCATATCCGTGGCTGAACATTTTTTGGCCTAACCTTCTAAAAGATCTTTGCTTTTATCCAGTCGAGTTGTTTTTTCTTCCCAAAAAAAAAAAAAACAAAACAGAACTGATCAGTCTCAGTAGTGCAGATTACAGGAACAGCTTTGGTGCTTGATGAAATCATCAACCACGTACAGTCCCTTCAGAGACAAGTCGAGGTACCGCCCCTGTTCTTTCATGTACAAATTTATCAGTCTCAATGTACCAGCAAAAGTCCCTCTTCACTGCACCCTGTAGTAAGAAAAAATCGTAAAATTTTAATTTAATTTTCTAATGCAATAATTAGGAAATTATTAAAAATCAATTTTATGTCAACCAAGCTGAACTCGAAGTCCTCGTATTTTAAAAGCTTGATACGTGAAGTGATCGTGTTTAAATCAAACTAAGTCACTTACTGCTGTGGTTCTCAGTTCCTATCGATGAGACTTGCGGCGGTGAACCCGACCACCGACTTTGTCGACCTCGAGAGCTTTTTAACTGCAGAGGTAATTCCTGTTTCTCCACGTTAAATTATTCATATATGACATAGGGAGTTATTTAATTTTTGCAAGTTTCCTGCCCTACTCCGCTTCATCCAATCCCCAATAAGCGCCTCGCTCTATACCCGCAAACTAATCTAATATAAACGTGAACTGCTGGTCTCAGCGTGAATCTCTACCAGCCGCGGATGGGAGTGTCGAAGCAGCTTCGGATGCCATGTCCTGGCCGTCGGATATTAGCGAAGTCCGGCGGTTGCCGTCGCATAAGTACTGGCACGTGAATTTGTTGTGCCCCCAGCAATCGTCCACAGCGTGGGAGAGAGACGCTCATGTCCTTGATATCGGGACTTCACTCTTTGCCTACGACTCCGCCAATTTCGGTAATTTCCGCCCAACTCTCTCGTTTATCCGTCCATGTCTGAACGACTGACATCTTTGGGCATATTTTAGATTGGCCGTGAAGATGAATAGGTTGACGGTTTTACTTAGAACCATAAAAGCACATTTGACTTTTGACACATAATACTTCTGGAAGTTACGTTTGTCAAACTGGAACAGTAGCCAAACTCCAGATGAGGAGGATTACACTGAATTCACTGTAGAAACATTTTAGGCTGGACAATATCGATCCGTGTTTTAGGGGGACACCGGTGGTTGCCGCCCCCAGTCGCGGGGCACCGCCGGTCCCCGAGCTGTAAATGATTTCTTCAGGCAACGAGGGTCTCCTCCGTTGGACCGCAGCTCTTTCTAGTCTGGTCCCAATTGGTCCCCTTCAAATATGTAGATTTCCCCCCCTTGTCTGCTGACGGTCTTGGGCCTTCAGAAAGTTAGGGGAGTGACATAACTCGATTGTCTGCACAGTGGGTGTTCCGTCCTGTTCCTCATAATTCACTATCAGTGCTATGTAAAACGCATTGGGTATCTATAAAACAAGTCGATGCTTGATGGCAGCATCGCCATCTTGTCAGCTCAATTTCTTGTCAAGGCTTCCTAAAGCTTTTCTTTTTTTTCTTCTTTTGTGGCGCCATCAAAAGAAGACATAGACTCATTAGACTTTCTTTACATCACATCTTGGTTTGTCTCAACCCCAGCTGGCTCCAACCAAGCTCGGGGTAGAACAACTGACGTACTGTTTAAACCACTGTAAGCTTGGTCATTGATTTCACACTCTGATAGAATTCCGGGGGAGGTACCCGGCCCACCACCCGGATGAATTTAATCCGACTTTGACGCTCTGTTTGAATCTTCTGTTTGGATGTTCAGCAACTGATGCCATTTTATGACAAAGAGTCGTAAGTCAAAGATCACAGTTGTTTTTTTTTGTTTCCTTTGTGAAAAGGAAGTGTGCTCATTTGAGCACGCTGCCATCTTTTACTAAGAACTGAGCTGAACATGTACCTGTAAGCTGTTGAAAGGGAAACATTTCTGCTATGTTTCAGTTTCAACAGCAAAATGCTTTATTTTATACACAATTGTCAAAACAATAACAGTTGGCTTTGCTTCTTATCTTACCTCTGCCATAAATAGACAACACGGCTTGACGTGTTATCGTTTTAGTTGACCAGCAATTTGGAAATCAATTTTCTTTCTTTCCTTTTGGTGGTCCTGTAGTTCTTTACTTTCACGTGCTTTAGGAACTTGAGCAGATAAAAATGGTGCCTTTGTACAATCTCAAACCATGCTGTGGCTGTCCCTTAAGCATCAAGTTTTTTTATGCACTGCACTTCCTTATCACATCAGAAATCAAGCATTGTAATCGCACAACTCACCCGCTTCAAACCTCATAAAATTCAAAAGAATAATCTTGTCATTCTCATTCACCACCGTCATCATTACTGTCATGCTTGTCTAGCCCAAAGCATCAAATAGGAGGACAAACAATTCTGTTGCTAACTCCCTTTTTCCTGAGTTGATTAATATAGATGTACACACAATTACTTGCTTCTTTATTTGTTCCTTACAAGGAACTATTCCGATGTTGCGAATGTATAAATGTTGATCCTTGCAGGTTCACTGACTTGTATTTCCATTTCTTTGCTTGTAGTGCCGGTGAACTCCATCAACCAGTTGAAGACCGAACTTTGAGCAGTGTGTATAGAGCAGAGTTATTATTGTTAGGATGAGACTAAACCGGAAGTAGAGCTGCTCTCGCAGTTCTCGTATCCCGGCTCTCTCATGATTTAACTAAGCTGAGTATGACACCCTAACTAATACAATTATTATGATCATATAATGATTAATGTCCCCTCCCATTCAAGCAGCCTATTGGTTTATATACGTAGCAATGAATTAAAACTAGGTTATTCTGCACTTTGCGTTCTCTGTCAAGTGTGCCTCCTTTTAAAACAAATTTATCAACCACAAATTCGTATAGCTTTTCAAAAACACAACACATCGTAACGCACGTCTTATGATGGTAATGCTCGTCGTCATGGCTCAAGCCATGTCTTGCTTTGCAGGGAATACGACACTACTTCAAATCAAAAAAAGCATAGATATGGAAATTTTCACGCCTTCAATGTTCCATGGAATCGTCTTCTTCCAACGATTCAATAAAATACATGCGAGATGTGAGAAATCTTTTCCCAGATAGGGCCTTGCTTCTCGGTCAACTGTTTCTTCAGGGTTGGATGGCAGCTCGTCAGACTGAGATACTCAAGTGAATCCGGGAAGCCATCATCAGGGAGCGACTGCAAGTCACACCCATCCATTATATTCAAACTTTTGAGAGAAGAAAGCCTCTTGAGATCAGCAAGAATGGCAGATGAATTCAGCTTTGGGCATCCCTCGATGTTCAAGTCCGTCAAAGACATCAGGGAAGGCAGCCCCTCAACTGATGCAAACTCCTCACAATTCTCGACCTCCAAATTTTTGAGTGATGTCAAGTGGCATAAAACATCTGCAGGTGCAACGGATGTGATGTTGTTGCAGCATTCAATTTTCAACGACGAAAGGGAGGAGAGTCTCCGCAAGCTTCGCGAAAGAGAAGCATCAGTAACACCACAAGAATTGATCTCAATACTCTCGAGAGATGACGGCATAAGACTGCTCTCATCATCTTCATCATCCCCTTGGTTCGTCGGCTCCGAAAGTTTAGGGCAATCATATAACGTGAGTCTCTCGAGGAAGGAAAGGGCTGCCAAGCCACCCAGTGATGACAACAAATAGCATTTCTTAATGCTTATCTCCCTCAGTGCAGTCAAATGGCACAGCACGTCTGCTGAAGGAAGTGAGGTAATTTGATTGCAGTCCATAATCTTCAAGGTAGTGAGAGAGATGAGATTCTGCAAAACCATGGACAATGATGCATTGATGAGTCGAATCGACCTGATCTGGAGATGTATGAGAGATGAAGGTAGCAAGCCACTGCAGTGACCATCGTTCCCCCCAGAGTCCAAGGATGCCAATAACTTGGAACAGCCAGTTATTTTCAGATCCTTGAGGGAAGTAGCTTCCTTTAACCCTCCCAGTGAGAGCAGCTCTGTACAGTTTGCAATCAGCAGCTTCTGGAGTGCAGCGAGCCGGCACAAAACTCGTGTTGAGGGAAGAGAAACTACACGATTGCAACTTATCATATCCAAGAAACACAGAGATGTGAGGTTCCACAGGCATCTTGACAAAGTTGCATCATCAAGGCCACAGAAAGCAATCCTAAGTTGCACAAGCGATGAAGGCATGAAGCTGAGGCACTCCTGTTCTTGTGGGACTGTAGACAGTGTCGGCTTAGAAAAATTCTGAATTGTTAGTCTCTTAAGAGATGTGCATTCAAGAAGCTCTTCTACTGGCAGAAGCCCATAAGTACCAGACATGTTCAGCACTTCAACAGCCTGGAACTGGTGGCGATGCAGGAACTCTTCGCAGAGGGCAGAAGAGCTATAGATGTCAAGTCCAAAACAAGTTGGAGATGACTCTGCCAGGGGGTACAGATCTAAATTAGAGATCGGGCCTGCATCTCTTACGGACAAACTTTTTAGGCTAGGAAGAAAAGCTGGCAACCCCTTTAGCTTTAGGCAGTGCCTAATCTTAAGCTCGGACAGAGAAGGAAAAACTTGATAATCCTCAGCTCCAAGCCATTCTACCCACTCTGGCATATCCTCAAACCGCAAGATTTCGAGCGACGGGAACCCCTTTGGTTCTTCAGCGCCGTAGAACTCGCACCCAATTCGAGTGACAGTGTGCATGCCGCAAATCTTGAGTACTCTGAGGAAGGGCAACTGCCCTAACGGTGGGAGAGCTTTCCATCCCCGGCAGCCGGTTAAATACAAGGCTTTCAGATTTAGCATCGTGTTTGACTCGAGCCACCACGGAGCCCTGAGGTCATGACAGTTCATGATATCCAGTTCTTCGAGATTTGAATGTGGTTGGAGGCTTTCAAGTATCTCCACATTCGTGGCTTTGGTATTTCTATTCCATTCTAGTTGCAAAGCCTTGATATGCTTCTTCAGATTCAGATGGGCCATGGCAGCCTCTTCCCTGTTTCTAACTTTCTCAAGATTCCTAATGTGTAAGGATCCTTGCAGTTCATTCAAGAACTTCAGCTCTGCAATTCTGCGCCCATTTTTTCGAGACACATGGAACTCAGGTAGTTCTTGAAGACAGGTCAACTTACCAATACCAGCTATCTTGGAGATGCATGCTTTGGGAACATTTATATGCCTCAAGCTGATCAGTTTGTCTATGTTTTCAGGAAAGTAGCCAAACCAGCACCATCTTGATGCATCAATCACCTGCAGATGGTAAAGCCTACGAAGTGATGCTGGCAAGGTGATGAGATTGTCGCAGATAGAGAGGTAGCGCAAATGAACTAAACAGCCTACGGCTTCTGGCAACTCTTCCATGTCACAGCCAGTTAAGTCCAGCACACGGATGCTCGTCAACTTTTTAAACATATATTCAGGTACAAAATGATCAGAGCCAAAGAACACGAGAGTGCGCAAGCCTCTGAGTTCACAGACACTATCAAGCTGAGGAAGAACATCAGTATCTGTATCAACAGACAAATGACGAACCGTAGGAGGGATTCTCCCTAAAAATTCACCTTCAATTCTGAAGCATTCATCCCTGGAGACTGCTCGTGCCAAGTCGTTCATCAGGTCATGCATAAGAAAGTAAGTTTGGCCGTCTTGTCTTACCATTTGAAAGAAAGATCTTGATAGCAGGTCATCGAAGTACATCCGTCCTAGGCCCTCCATTGTTGCAGGATCTCCATATCTTGGCTGGATAAAACCTTGTGCCATCCACAAGCAAACCAGTCTGTCTGGGGCAAACTTCCAGTCCCTCGGAAATATGCTACAGTATGCAAAGCAGCGCTGCAAGTGTGGCGGTAAGTTTCTATAGCTCAGCCTCAAAACCGGCATAATGCCATCATATATGTCAGTCTCTAAGACACTTCTCCACTTGTGAGGATCCAGTTCAGAATTCAGCATTCCCCCCACCACCTTTGCACAGAGAGGGGAACCCTTCAGCCTTCTTGCTATTTGCCTACCGATGTTGTCTATTTCAGTACATATATTACAGTCCTCCATGCCAAAAGCATGCTTTTTGAAGAGCAACCAACATTCTTCATCTCCAAGGCCTTGCAATGAGATCAAATTAGTAGCACCCAACATCCTTGCTACTAATTTCATCCGAGTAGTTACCAGGATCTTGCTTCCGCTCATCCCGCATTTAAGCGGAGCTAGCAGCTTATTCCATCTATCCTTGTTCTCCCATTCTTCCATCTTCTCATCGAACCACACATCATCTAGAATCAGCAAAAACATTTTAGACATCAGCCTCCTCCGAAGCTCCTCTTGAAGCTTGTTGTAGTTGAAAATGTTGATATCACAATTCACACCGTCAGAGGCCAGTGTCAAGATTTCTCTAGTAAGCTTGACGTCACTGAAATTGTCAGACACACACACCCACATTCTCAAGTCAAAATGGCGCACTACTCTGGTGTCATTGTAAATGAGCTGAGCAAGGGTAGTCTTCCCCACCCCTCCATCGCCAACCACCGGGAGAACAAGGTCAGCTTGATCATCAGACCTCATGAGCAGTTCTATGACCCTTTCACAATCTGCATCCCGCCCTAAGACTTCGTCCTCGAGCAATAAAGAACAGGTAGTCCTCCACGGCACGGCGTTGAACTGCTCCTGTCCATTCTCATGATCAAGTTCAGCTAACCGGAGGAACCTCTCAGCACAAGAGTTTACTCTATCCAGTTTGCTCAGTAACTTCTTCAGTTTAGCTCGGAACGCAGTGCCCAGAGCTAAATCTTTCCGTGCAGAAAAAAAGGACGAAGGAGCGGCTCCTCTACAACTCACCCTGTTTCGGCCCTCCGCTTTGGATTTGAGGATAAGGTAGTCGAGCTCGTCAAGCAGGTCCTCGGCCTCGTACGCAGTTTCCTTCATTTGGCTGAGAAGCGATCGCTGCATCGCATCGTCGACGAAGATGCGTCTCTCCGCAGCTCCCACAACCGCGAGGATCTGCGTGAGCGTGGTCTCCACGCCGTGCAGATCCTCTTCCGTATCTGAACCCCAAGGGCGGTGGCTTGCTATGTGGGAACTTGCAGTTCTGATCATGGATTCGATCACCGGGGATACGACCCACCCAATTATGCTCAGTTCCGCCATGAGAGACGAGGAGTATGCAGAGTGTAGACCGGTGGGAAAAGAGGAGGAAGAAGAAGAAGAAGAAGAAGAAGAAGAAGAGGAATGGATAATTCAACGATGGCAGGACAGGGAGATGCAGAAAAGTCAGCTTGTTGGCCCACTGAGCACGTAAAATACCAAAACACACCCCAAAGAGGAAGATAAGCTCTTCGACGACGTTACATAGTGACATGAATCCTGATCGGATCAAGGGGCAGCTCAATCTTTGAAAGGCCATTAATCCAATGACAGGATCGACAGCTGAACACACCAAAGAAGGATCACCGGAGCAGGAGGTATTATCTCATCTCATATAATATGGATCAATCATTTAATACCTCATCCATGGTCTAATCCATGCAAAAATTCTACCACATAAGCCCTCGTCAAGATCGAAGCAAGAACACGACGCTTATTTATTCCACATAATTTGGATGAACACATCACAATAGAAGATACATGAAGGAGGCATGCTCACAAAGGGAAACAAACAACAGGCACAAAAGAATGAAGGAAAAGGAAGGCAAGCAATCAACAATCAATTAAGCGAAGATATCTCCATATATATCAAATGGACACCTCTAACTGCGGTAGGAGGCCACGAAGGAGAGGAAGAATGCCCCGGCGAGCATTGCGGCGGCGGGGATCACCGAAAGCACTGGGGCGGCCGCCGAGGGCGTCGACGGCGATGATGATGAGGGAGCCGGCGACGATGATGTTGGAGCGGCGGCACCGTGGTCGTGGCCGGCGTGAGCGAGGGCAGCAGTGGCGGAGGCGGCGACGGCGAGGATGACCATGAGAACGGTGCAGCTCATCTTATCCATCTTCATTCTGGCCTTAGATTGAATTGCTTGCTCTGCTTTGAGCTGTAGAGAGGGAGGCCGAGGAGGAGACTTTTTATAGAGAAAGAGCTCGGCTGCCATTACTTTTTTTTTCTTTATTTTAGATGCATGGAAATTAGAATCTCCAACTAAAAGGGTAAAAAAATATATTTACAGCAATATTATTTTAACATAATATTCTCTTAAAATTACAGATTAATTTGTTGGTAGTTACAGTTTTGATTTTTAATTGCAAAAAAAAAAAAAGCTGTAGGTGCAAGAGTGGGGGAGATAACTCAACGTTGACCTTCATACGGCAGGGTAGAGAGGTGTGCTGGAAGGAGTCGTACGTTGACTTTGATATGAGGAGAGTACAAGGGTACTACACAAACCTGAGATGGCATTGGCTGCTCCATGTGGAGGCATCGACCAGGCGAAGAAACCCTCTCACCGGCTGACGAAGAGGAGGCAAGTGGATTTTAATAACGATAAGTTACTGCAGATGTATGACCGATCATACCATCTACGAGCAGCGTATGCCCAACTTAACTCATCTCGGTATAATAATATATGCTTATAACCCAGTAGTACAGAATGGCCACTATACACATTCATGTTGTGCCTAACGTGTGCTTGTGAGTCTGCCTCAACTCCCTCATCGTTTTCTCCCACTTTGAAGCAAATAGTTCCTCCTCTTTAAATCCTAAAAAATCATTTACTTCAAAGCTCTCCGTGCCCCCTTCCAACACTCTAAAAATCTTCCTTGAAAGATGAAATAATTATCTCATTCGCATATACCTTGTGTTGTGCTAGATTGAGCTTGTTCACTCAACTCGACTCGACTCATGCCATGCCCAGGTCAATCCGAGCATGATTGAATATCTAGCCAGCATCAATAAGTGGGAATTGCAATTCATCTTATAAAGGTAGAGTTTTATAATGATACTGTTATATTAATATAAAATTTTAAGCGTATACCAGCTTTATCAATGTAATTGATAATAAATACTTATTACTTATAGTATCATTTCATTATAATTAAAATTTAGATAAAAATATAATATATATGATGCTTCCTTCTACTAAGTATTTAATATATACGTATATGATTAATTATTTATATTATATGATTACCTGTATATAGCTATATATGATTATTTTTATATATAATGAGATAAAATTTTTAATTAGGACGGGAGAGTTAAAACCCATACTTTTAACTCGTCTATCAACTTAATAAACCAATCATTTAATTTATCATCCACCGTCCAACCAAATGCAAAATTCTACCGCACAAAACGTTGCTAAAATTGAAAACAAACAACGCACGCCACGTTTATTATTCAACATAATTTGGGGAACACGTCGAAGTAATATAAAGTCACATCGATCAAACACGTCCACAGGAAAGAAGAAACCAACAGCTAATCCAGCGGCGACCGAGATCAACTGCCGTAGGAGGCCGCGAACGGGCGGAGGAGGAGGAATGCGCCGGCGGCGAAGGCCGCCAGAAACACGGCGGCGGACGAGGACGACGATGGTGCCGCCGCAGAGGTACCGTGGTTGTGGCCGGAGTGAGCTACCACGGCGGTCGCGGAGGCGGCGAGGGTGGCGACGACCGCCACGAGAGCAGCGCAGGTCATCTTATCCATCTCCCCGCTGCCTGCCTGCCTGCCTGCTTGCTTCGAGTTGGGGAGACGAAGGCGGAGGAGACTTTTTATAGAGATAAAAATAAAGCTCGTCCGATATTTTTTTTTATTTAAAAAATGTGATTTTTATTCCTAAATGCCAAAGAGAGAGGATGAGGCAGCTCCAAAGGTTAATTTTTGAAGTATCTATCTGCATGTACGTCACGACTGTATAATACTCCTCCCGCTTACCTGGTGAAAAATTAACCGAACACGAACTCCAGATCAATCGTGGGAGCAACGACTGCGTCCAGGTTGAGTTTTGTACGGTCAATAGTACGCATGTACTAACAAAAAAGAGTCGTCCCATTGACTTTTATACGGTGGAGAGTACGATACATTGCTAAGCATACACAATAAGCATCTGGTAACATGCTGCTTCGAATTATTATTAGCGTGAAGTACTTCGTATTAGCAGCCAACTAATCCTCCATTCGTACTAAATGGATAACGACACCTCTACCTCGAGTAGAAGCCTAATTATGTTATATCTATTAACCGAAGAGGAGATAAAAAACTAGAGCTCTAAAGAAGAGGATTAAACCAAACTTTGACTGCATTTAAGTAAGTCACCGACCCCTCAATCCGGCGAGATATATATCCTTTCTCCTTCATCCTGCTCGCGACCGTCGTGATCGGAGTAAGGAAGCGTCTCCTGCCGTGGTGAAGTACGCGTACTCCGCTGGGAACGACGATGGCCCGTCCCTCCATCGCGTCGGCCTCACGACGATGAATGATACGGAAGAGGGGGAGGAAGTAGGAGCGCATGTCCGTCTCCATCCCTCCTGCCCCTTCACCATGTCACTTTCTACCGGAATGATTCGAGGTTCATCAGTGCTGGTCATGAGCAGGCACGACCCGCTGTGCGTGAGCTCATGCCGGGCCAGTACAGCATGCCAACGGTGGCATGCCTCATGTCTTCCTGCCTAATAAGATGGTTTACTGTAGTATTTTGTGTTCTAATGGGTGGTGCCCAAGCTCAGCTAAAATGCATATGGAGGAACTAATTAAGCGAATTAATCACGGTCCATTGGGCCCTTATTTGACTTAATCCACAGCCTCCAATTAAAACTCTCCATCCACTTTGAGTTAAATCATTTCTTAATATATACGTTGTATTTAGTTTGCTTCTTACTCTTGAGAGAAGAAATTGAAAGGAAATACATTTTTTAATTTATTCTCAAATGCATCCATCTCCATTTTAAAATAAAAACTGTTTTTTTTAAAAATTAATCCTCTATTCATAACCTCAAACTAATCGGATAAATTTTCTATACACAATGTGTATACATTTATGCATGTATAATTAGTTTTATTATTATTATTTATAAATATTATAATAGATATTTTAAAAAATGTATGCGTTACTAAAAAATAAAATAAAAATTCTGTTCTATTTATTTGTCAGCTTATGATTGCATCCATCCATGCAACCCACCTTGAATGTTAACTACGGGATATGCTTGTTTTAAACTCTTTATTATTATTATTTTTTGCATCCTCCCCTCCCTCCTAATTTTATAATCCGCTGGGGAGTCCACCTCCTCTGAGAAGACTGCAACATCAAAAACCTAACCCTCTGCATCATCATCCGGCAGTCCACCTAGCTCCATCAAAAACAGTGACATCCACACAGTTTCCGTGACATAATCGCCTGGAGCAGTTGAACTGGGTGTAGATCTAAAAATACACCCACGTTAAAAGTAATTTATAAAGCCAGCTAAAGGAGCAAATAAGATTAAGTAGATACTAAGCAGTACTATTAATTATAGCTAAAAGCACTACTATTAACGCTGTTAGGTTTTTTCTAATAAACAAAGAGTATTAGATTATTAACCGAATAAACGCAGAGATTATTAACTTTAAATATAACTATAAAGAGCTGTGAACGCATTCATTATAAAAATATAAGTCATATACCACCGAAGGAGTAGTTTTACGTGAATAAAACTCGAAGGAATCGATCTACTTCGACTAAATTTGGTTCAGTTTGAGCAAATCCGACCGGCACTCAAAGCACCTCCGAGTCGGTTTATTGATTGAGGCGATTGAAGTCATCTCTATTGCACCCTCCCCCACAAGATTGCTACGCATTCATGGCGAGGCAAAGCACATCCTGCACTTGCCTTGTTCCAAGTTATCTGTACATACACGGAGTATATATATATATATATTTATATGTATGAGGAGATTAGTTGATTAATTAAGGGTGGGTAATTCCAAACGTAACCCACTTGCATGGGTGACAACAACGTGCATGCTTCCCCTATTTATTAACATATCTTTTTTAATTTAGCCCTTCAATAATTTCCATTGTTAATTTAGTCCTCGACTTGATTCATTTATATCAAAACAATTTTGATATAATCATCGGTGAGGAAAAAAAGCTGGTTAAGTACATCACACTATATAATTGCAATTTTATTTTTCCCCTCAATTTGATTCAGTTTTATTTTTTTAGTTTTGATATAATTAATATTTCTTAAATTATTAGAGTGAAATTGATATGAATATGCATTGATATAAAATTAAAAAAGTAAAAATTAAACCAAGTATAAAAAACTATTCTATAAGAAAATATATTTTGAAATAAAGATAAAATAATTCATGCTAAATAATAATTCGATATAAGCCATAAGGATGTAATTGTAAATATAAAATTTATAAGGGTATATATTAAGATACGGCTTATTTACAAATAAAGGCGCTTCATTTGTTGATATTATGTTTGAGGGCCTCACTACGACGGGTTTGAACGGTGTCTCTCTCGGTCTATATATATTTAAACTCCTCTTTTGAGCTGCGCTTCGTCGCGTTCTTCCTTTCTCCCGCTTCTTCTTCTCTTTTGCTCTCGCTTCTCCCGCCCCCCATTCGCTCTTGATGGACGCGCTCGTCGCCCTCGTCCTCTCGCTGGTAGGCGGGTTGAGCACCTCGATCGGTACGTGCGTTTTGGTTCCCTGGTCGATCCTCCGATGCTGCCTTTGCCTTTCCGTGCGTATTTTTTTTTTCTTCATTCTTAACCGTAATCGATCTGAGCACGAAGAGGGAAAATATTAGATCTCGGACCGAAGGTTGTGCTTTCGGCCGGTGGGTTTCGGTGTCGCTCGATCGCTGAGTATACCGCCCCGGTACGCGCGCTTGGTTGTTGATTTATCATGGTCGATCTTTTTATGTCTCGCCGTGCTTTACTTTACCTTTCATCTAAATCTGAGCTCGAAGATGGAAGAGATTCGGATATTGGATCGATGGTGATGCTTTCTGCTATGTGGGTGTGCTGTATTAGTCGAGTCGATCGAGCGCTTGAGTGTATTCTGTTTGCGCTTTTTTCCCCTTGATGCATCGATGTGAACTGATGTCGCATTTTCGCTAATAGAAGGGAATGCTTTCGTCGAAGCAGAAAAGGTCAACTGTGGTCCCGGTAGGATCATCGATTGGTTCAGGTGTTGCTCACAGCGAGGCATTCTCAAACAAGGGATTGTGAGATATGGTGATGGTCCCTTTTAACAAAGCAACATCACCTCGGGTCCAATTTCTGTCAGCACGTTCCAGTTTAAATTGGTGCAAAGATATTTCTTCATTCACTAACACATGATCTTATTAAGTCATGAACAGTGAATGGTCCTACTGCTTCATTTGTTTTTGTTTCAGTGTGCACAACAACCGCCGGCTTGTTTCGTTTCGTATTGTTTAAAAGGGCTAAGAATACAATAACTTAGTCTCTCGTTACAAGTGAACATCCAGACGGTTCTTAGAGTAGAATATAAAAATGCACTTTCACCTCAGATTATTCAGTTTGTATACGAACTCTGTTTTCTTTTGGTTGAAGTTACTGGTGAGAAAAAAAAGTCGAACCTTTCCAAAGTCATTGAGGTTGTTCACTAAGTACGTCTGACGCAAATATTCACATTTTTGAACAGGTGGGCTTCTGGTGATTCTAGGTGATGCTCCTAATCTAAAGATTCTTGGGACCTTGCAGGTGATGTTCTGCTTTTCTTATTTGTCCTAATTTTTCTGATTCATTTTTACCTCCAACAAAGCTATCGAATTTGTTTATAATTCTCTTATCAGGGTTTTGCTGCTGGACTTATGTTGAGCATGTCCTTTTTCGAATTGGCGCACAACGCTATGAACTCTGTCGGCTTCCTTAAAGGCAACGTATGGGTGAGATTGCCTACAACCACAATACTTAAATAAGACTGGACATCAGGGAGTGCTTAATGTTGATTTTTTAGTTCCTTGCTTTCAAATGAGTGATTAACTTTACATACCTGACTTCTTTTGCAGTTCTTTGTAGGTGCCCTGTTCTTTGCTTCTGTTGTCAATTTCATCCCAGAAGCAACAGTTGTTCCAGGATGTTCTAAGGTTTGCGCTAAGTGCACCAGTCACTTTCCATGCATACATGAGAGGACCGTGTTTCACTTCAATAGTTTGACATATGTAGGGAGAAAATGATGAGTCGCTGAAGGACATGCTTAGGAAGCACCGCCGGCAAGTCTTATTTAGTGGCATAGTAACTGCCGTTTGTAAGAATGCCTTTTACTAACTCTGACCTCCTTTTACTTATCAGAAATTACACTCCGATGTTCTACTTCAGACAATCACTACAGATATAACTAATAAGTAAATCCCACCTACTCAACGGCTTTGAGCACATTCTCTGGTGTTTAAAAACAAATCTCCCAATGTAAGATGAAATAGAAGATTAAGAATGGTATATCCATGAACTGTTATGCATGTATGGGTTTTTTCCCGAGAGTATTATACATGTGTTGCATGGACAAATGCCAAGGTTGACATCATTCTCCTTGAGGCTTTCCAGGATGAGGGTAATAGGAATGCCCTCTTTGCTGGACGTCGAAGTCTGTGCAAATGAGATGCATCAAGCCATAGCACTAATGACTAGAAATTCTATTAGCCAGATATCACAATACTCTTGTCGCCATGTAATGACTAGAAATTCTATTAGCCAGATATCACAGTACGCTGGTTGCCATGTACTAGAAAAGTTTGTGTGTCTATCAGATATCTTCATTGATATGGACAACAAAACATCGGATTTTGTTCAAATTTTTGGCCTTATTTGCATATCAAAAAATAATTAGCCTCATCTGATCGCTATTTATTCTCATCAAAAGTTGCAGGCATATCTGTGCACAATTTTCCTGAAGGAATGGGAGCATTTGTTGGATCAATGAAGGTATATGTTGTTCAACAGAAAGCATTGGCATGATCTTACGTGTGCCCATCCCAGTTGAATAACACTATTCCTAGTCTTGACCGAGCACCTATTAAATTACAAATTTATTTTACATATTGTTACATTTTCTATGCACCTAAAACTTCCTTTTGCAATTATTTCTTTTTTCTGTTAGCGTAATTTATTTTTGTCTGTCTCCTTGATGCAAATCTTACAGGGAGTTCGAATTGGCATTAACTTGGCTTTGGCTATTTCTCTTCACAGCATTCCCGAGGTATAATTCAAGGTTGCAATCTTCTTTCTTTTGTTAGTTCTGAAAAATCAAGGATCCTTAACAAAGTCAGTTGCATTGTTTTGGTCGAACGTAGATTCTGCTAATGAATGCAGTTTGCTAGTCTGTGCCTTATCTCCCCTGAATGTCAAGACGATCCTAGTTTGTAATCAAGACGCAATCTGTCAGAATACCTAAAGTAGACTGTACTGAGAATAAGAATTAGATGATTGTCTAGCTTACAGGTATATCCAATTTTTAATAATATGGGGACAGACCACCGCTTATTCCCCAAAAGGTAGATGATTGTTTCTGGCTTCAGATATCAGTCCAAGGAATCTATACCTGGATCCCTATTTTTTGGTATTCCTCAGACAAACTAGACAAAGATACCAGTCTTAGAGTTTCTTGGGTATATAAAAATGACGAAAGGTATATGCCAAAATATCCTACATCAAGGAGCTTCTTCTTCTATTTAAGAGCTTGGACAATGTGGTTTGATCTGGTCATGGCAAAAGAGCAGTGTGATCCTACTAAGTTTAAGTATGTGCACAAATGATAGTTCTCACTTTCAAACTTGAAACAGCTTGTTGCTACAAGTGTTTATTTCTTTTTGTGCTGAGTTTCCGCTTCTGCTAGTAAATGCTGCTACTTTTCTTTTCTTCATAACGTGTGAGGTTAGCATTCTTACGAAGCACATGTTACTACTTTTTCAGAGAAGATGTTACTAACCACTCTTGCAAATTATTCCATATTGTATTTGTTTGAGGGTGCTTAGTTCCACCACTTTCTGGTTCTGCTAGCTGAATTTGTGTGTTTCTTTAGTCATCTTTGAACAAGAAGCATAGTTTGGTCTGCTCTGCAGCATTATCTTGAGAATTCTCTTCTGGCCTTATAAAATCTGGATTGAAGACATTATCTATATATAACTTTTCTAACAGGGTTTTGCTGTTGCTCTTCCTATATACTATGCCACTGAAAGGTATTTATTTGGCTTAATAAACTTTACTATGCAACCTTTCTTATACTGCATCTCTTAAGGCCAAAAGCAGAGAAAAAAGAAGTCTTCATTTTTCGCCATTTTCTTTAGGAAATGAAGAGTAATGCATAGTCTAAGTTGGTATTCTATCTGCATGATCCAGCAAATGGCAGGCTTTCAAATTGGCAGCATTTTCTGGCTTTGCTGAGTCGCTGGGAGTGATTATTGTGGGTACGTATAATTGTGTTTTTTTTTTCAAGGATGGTATAATTCCATTAGGTATAAATGACGGTCTTTTTTTTTTAAAATTTACCGAGTATTGGGTTCTATTGAGAGTTTTTTTGGAATTTCCTGCTGTATTTATCTTATTCTTGAAGTTCCTCTCTTGGTTGTCTGATATACATTCAACTGAGAAGATCTGTTCAGATAATTTCATAACGCATGTAATTTTCAAATGTATGTAATGATTAGTTGCGATTCATGATAGGCCTCCCTGTTTATACATTTAAGTTTTATCTTAAAGCCGTTTAAAAGTTTCTATAAGAATAATTATACCCTGCTTAATCAGTAATCACATCTGACTCTAGTAGACATGTTACACAAACAAAAAGTGGAACCATATTACCAATTTTTTTCGTCAAAACATCATAGGGTTGTCTCTCTTGTGAATATTCCTTTTCGAACTAGCATCTAGTTTAAGTGTTAAGCAACTACCCGACATCCTTTTACCAAATCAATAAAGTGGGTCTCTATAAAGTTCTAATAATTGGAAGAGTCTTATTAGACAAATAAAGAATGAGCCAAATGCTTCATATCTAGCTCATAGTATTAATACAAAAGAGATGGTAGGGATAATTTAAAAAAATCACCTTTAGCCAATACTATGTACATAATATATTTGGTGATTCATATTTCTTAAGTCAGGCTTCACATTATTTTTTTTTTCTAATAATCTGCTGGCATCACGTGAGCTTCCACTCTAACATTACGAAATTGTTACGAAGGAGAGATGACTCTTTAAATTATTTTTGACTAATTAGATCAGAACCTGATTCTGAAGGGCATTTTTTCTACTTTCCAGTACAATTATTGTGCCTGAAATTTTAATTTTAGAATATAGAAGCAACCTGTTTTCTTGTGACTGCATTTTTGCTCGTGCTATATCTTAAACTCTAAAGGGATCGATGGAAAGCTTTTCAACTGCGTCAATCTTTAAGGACTAAGATGAAACGAACTTTCCAATTATCTGCTATCAGAATTTTATCTTCAATTATTACCTTTTTAACATAAGGCTTATGGTTTTATACAGCTCAAATTTTCCCAAACAGATTAGATCCCCAAATTCTTGAAGGATTACTTGGATCAGGTTCTCTCATCTCTCACCAATTCAATTCAATTCATACGAGTCCCACAAACTGACCATCAACAATTTTCTTCGTTCAACTTCCTTGCTACTCTATCCAGTTGGTGGAGTGATGGCCTTTCTCACGCTGCACGAAATGCTACCCGTTGCATTCGACTACGCAGGCCATAAACATGCTGTTCAAGCGGTCTTCCTTGGGATGGCTTTCATGTCCGCAAGGTTAGTCACCCATCCCAAATGCCCTATGATTACACTACAAATTTAATTTTGCTTTCCTCGGTATTCATTCTGACAAAATCACTACATAAACAACCTAGTGAGTGAGACTTTGAGCACCATCGACTTTCTCCAGAAGATCATTTAAAATACAGAACTTTTATATATTAGAAAACAAATAGTTCTTTTTTAAGTTTGAGTTTTTATTTTTAATGAGTCTTAAACTATAATCTCTAATGTCTAAGACTTATCCTCTAACCGGATGAGCTTCCATTTGTGTACTTTTTTAAGTTTAATTTGTCTCGCAACATTGGACGTTTGGAACCTCGCATGTTCTTTTTATTTTGCTGTTTTACTTTATTTCTAACTTGGAGATTTGTTATACCTGCTATCTTTCAGTCTCTATTTCCTAGAGCTCAGCCTTCCGAAGGGGATGAAATTGTAGCTGTTCTCCTAATTCAGCATACACTATCATCCAAATGACCACCTTGTACACTCAACGCGAAACAGGTCGTTCGTTTCTTGTTGTCATATATAAATAACTGTGTAAATTAATTTTCTTATATATAATTAATGTGTTCATAGATCTCCTGGGTCCCTTCTGATCTACCAGTGGGAAAAGGGGTAATTAAATACAAAAACCAAACATGAAATCGTACTATCAGGCTTTCCACCTGTTTGCTGTATTTGTGCTTATACTTCAACTATTAAGAGCGCACCAAGACACACAAAATGATATTTATAACGGTTTATTTGTAAAACCGTAAAACCCTGGTTTAGTGCCACAACAGGAAATTATAGCACAATGTACTACTTATAAAGTTTGATGAACCCACTACTATTAGGATGGGTTTCTGTTGCCTTAAAAAAGGCTTTATAAATTAATCATCCGTACCGTCTGGCTTCCGTGCACATTATATGTGGACTCCAATCATTGTATGGGGATTTTTGTTTATTTAATCATCTTAAATATGTATCGCTCTGTGCACCATGAAAGGAAACGTACCCTACCCTTTCCAAATTTATTTGTACCAGCATTGAGGGCACCTTTTTGCAGTCTTGGCTCGACACAAGTAGGAAGGAGTTCATTTTCACTTCCACAATCAAACAGGTAGAACCTATTAATTGTACTTGGGGTTCATCTTTCTCATCACAAAGCAACATTTAGGACTGCCATGCATGTGGGACAGTAATGGTGATCTGATTTTGTATCATATCGCCACTTCAAGCAATTACTATCTTCTGTGTTATTAGAAAAATAGACAGTGAATGAAATGGTTTTGGCCTGTACGTTCTTACGTTTTGCAAAAGCTGGCTAGTATCTCATAACGTGATCCCCTTTAATTATATTCCTCTCAAATTTTTAGGCACTTCCTGCTCTTAGTTTTCTACTCTGGAAAAAGGGACTTCCCATTAGGATATTATTACACTTGAGAGTGTGGTGCGGGCCACTACTACTTTCTGTCAGATAAGTTCTGCCAAAGTTTGTGGGGGTGTCATGTCAGCACTCATATTCTTTAATAGCGACAAAGCTCCAAACCATGCTTGATGACACAAAAGGAGGATCCATCATCCATCTGTGATTTGCTTTGTATTTTTTTGTGATCATGTGCTGAGATTCCCATCTTGAAGGTCTGAACCTTTGCTACGTTTTCTCTTTTATAATCTTCGGCTCACTTTTATCATTTGCTCATTCTTTATTTGCTTTCTCCCATTGTTTTGGCCGCTTAAACTTTACACGTCTTTTAGGTTGAGGAAGAACCTTGTTAATTGGAATAAACAGAGTCAAATTCAGCATACTATTATTACTCTCGAACTGAAACCTTATTAGTATCATCATCATCCATTTGAGTCAACTGAGAAAGTTTAATCTGATTCAAAAATTCCCTGCTTGTTTAAGCCATGTCCTGCAATTTCTGATGAGTGGTGCGTGGTGCCTTCTTCTTTGCGTTTTTATTTAATTGTGGTGCCTACTTCTCTCAGAGTCCACTACTCTCCGTGTCAGTGACTTCCCTTTTTTGTCATGCGCTTCCCATAATTTGTCTCACTAACCTCTGCCGTGCTGACATGTAAATAGCTATTGGACCAGCAAACGATGTGCGCCTGAGTAAAATTTACAGTGCGAATACTTCTTAACGAGATGATTATGAATTTAAGATCCAGAGATTGATTAAGAAAAAAATATGAAGAATGTTCGCCTGTGTTTTCACCTCTATATCTTGTTCATCGTTGATTGGTTCTCCGTGCGATGTGCTTCCACGTGCAGACAGAGGGAGATTGAGCAAAAAAGAGGGTCGCAAATAACAATGTCTTGAGTGCAATTTGCCAGCATGCCATCCACCAAATGTTGGAAATTGGAAGTCCACGACACTGAAAAGGATGGACAAGAATTAGAAACCCGGAGAAGGGGAACGTTCCATAAAGGAGGAAGGTTAGCTTAATAAACAGATGTCGGTTAGAGCATAATATTAGTAAAAAAATATGATATAAATGTGACTAAATCATTTGATGATAGCTTTAATCAAATCACCTTTCACTATCCCATTTACACCATCTGCCATTTTACTATTTATATTTTATGAAATCTTGTTCCATACTTGATTTTTCTAAAACCATATGAACACCTTAACCTTATAATTTTTGAGTAAAGATGATTTTTAAGATCATTTTTGTATTTAGACTCACAAAAGCAGAATAATAATTATGTAAAAAATATTAATTCAAAACTATTGAGCACTTAATAATAATCTTAGAACCTAAGAATAACTACTAATATGCCTCCAAAATTAATACTAGATTTATTTTTTTACTAAAAAATATAATAAGAGGGGAATAAAATCAGCGTGCGCGGTTGGAACGATTAAATTTTATAATATATATATATATTAATGATTAACAATAAAAATAATTATCGTTAATTTGTTGCAACGCTCGTGGAACTCACGTGCAAGCAAGGTAGTGCCGCAGTGGGGGGTTGCCACTATAAAAGGCCAAAAAGGTGACGGCGGTTTTCTCGAGCATTTGAGTCTCCCTCCTCTGCGTCGTCGTCTCGTCTTTTTCTTCGCCGACGACGACGGCGGCAGCGACGCCCTTCCTCCCCCTAGCGCGGGGCCAGGTGAGGAAACCCTACTCAATCGCCCCTCGAGTTCTTCGTTGGCGCGGGTTCTGGGATCTTTTTTTTTCTTCTGTTCAGTCCAGGTCCTTTTTTTACGCCGCTTTTTCTCGTTCGGTTTGGGACGCTCGGTCATGATCTTCGAGCTTGTTTGTTTGTTTCGGATTTTTCGATCGGACTTCGAGTTTGTGATCGCAGTAGTAGTTGTTTCTCTTGTGACAAGGCCTTCTTACTTTATCCCTTTATCTGCATTGACGTTTCCCTTTTGTGTTTAGTGATTGCTACTTTTTCTCTTGTGCTTCCTTTTTTTTTTCCTTCTCATGGTTTATTTATCGATTTTTCACCGTCCTTTTGTGTCTTTTTTCTTTCCTTTATATGTCTCGCAGTATAATCGGTTCCTCAAAAATAACGAAGCCAAGCATCTTAAGCGTTTCGTATGCGTATATTTTTATCATAAGCCTATTATTGTCCCCCCAAAGTAAAGTCTCTTATCTTTTTGATCTATGTTTTCATTTTTTTTAAATTATTTTATTTCTTTTATTGAACTATCCTCAGTCATTGCATCCTGTCAGTTTGTTCTTTTTCATAATGGAATTTCACATTTGGGTTTTTTATATTCTTCTCTCTTGAAGTGGGTTTTTGATTGGAATTTTTTTAATTTTAAGATAGATAATTTATTTATAGTTCATCTATTCTTGTCAGTAATGTTTTTTTGGAGTAAGATGGAGCAGAAAGGAAAGGAGAGTCTAGTAGCGCCGCTTCTAGTACCCTCTGATATTTCCGTTACCATACCAGAAGAATCTGTGGAAAGTGACAAGAATACTAGGAAGGTCACTTTCAGGATTTTAGGAATCACATGTGCCTCTTGTGTGCCATCGATAGAATCTGTGGTGGGCAACATGAAGGGAGTTGAGAGCATTTCAGTATCTCCTCTTGAAGGCCAAGCTGTGATAAGATATAGACCTGAACTTACTAATGTGAGTGACCTAGATGTCCAAATTTTTTTGTTACTTGTATGATGATGTTTTATTCCGTCATTACTGATAACCTGATAATATTCATGAGATAATGAATCTGATACGGACCCGAAATTACGTGTAGACTTTGTCCTAAAAGTTAGTCTAGCATGAATCTATATGCTGGGTATTTGGGTTGTAATGTTCATTTTAATTGTGGTTTGGAGTATTGTTGGGATATGTAGATTGTGGAAGAGGCAAGTTTGGCAGATAATTTATTCTTTCCTCAGGACACCTGCAATGATGTTACTTTCTCGTTGCTTAAATCCCTGTGAATTCTTCCCAAAAGCTGGAACAGAGAATAATAAACCATCTTCACCTACTATAAGATTCTGCCAAAACATGCAGTAGGTGCAATGGTTTTATGGATTTGTAGTTTGTGGCATGGATTGGTGGTGCTGAGCCTAGCATGGAAAATATGTTTTCTCTGAAGTCTGAACTTGTCTTTGTGCAAATTTCCTAAGCTTAATTATGTTCATAAAAATGACTCTCTATGAAGAGATTAAAGTGGATTATGTGATTTATTAACTTTTCCATGACAATGAAGCATCATTAGCTTATGAAAACTAGATTTCCTTTATCTTTTTCCTTTCTTGATGTTCATGACGAGAAGTGCTCTGCTATGCAAAATCTGACTCTGATACAAGAGTGAGGGCTAATGTGGATAATATTAGATTAATTGGTTCTGTGATGGATTAATAGGGTATGGAGTTAATGATAAGGATCATACGATGAAGTACAAGATAACAAGATACCCCAACTAATGGTGATTGTATGCTTGTTTGGGATGATTTTATTCATTTTTTGGGGTCTGAATCAAGTTCCGTTTATGTTCCTTCCTCAAATTTTGGTTATATCATATTCTGGTTATCAGATGTATTCTTGCATTCTCAGAATTTTAAGTTAGTCATTATGATTTTTACCTGAATTTTACAGGTGAAATAGATATAAACATAGGTTCTTTCAGAAGTGTGGGTCGTCGACTAGCCGAAGAAAACCTGCATTTCTTGCTTGACATTTGTTGGGATCTGATTTCTTACATCTAGGTTAGGATGAACGAATTGCAATCTTTTCATACTGATGCATGTATCTTCTTATTTCAATAGAATCACCAACCACAGTCCTTTATCTCTTTGATGGGCTAATTCTGAATTCATCTCTAAGCCTTTTCCTTGTCTCCAGGTTCAGAGAATCAAAAAATCCATAGAAGACTTAAACTTTGAGGTTGATGGATTTCCAGATCAAGAGATTGCTGTATGCCGACTTCGAATCAAGGGAATGACTTGCACAAGCTGTTCTGAATCAGTTGAGAAAGCACTTCTAATGGTTCATGGTGTAAGAAAGGTATTTGTTGGATTTACCCTTGAAGAAGCTAAAATACACTTCGATCCAGGCATCACTGACTCTGTTCACCTAGTAGAGGCTATTGAGGATGCAGGATTTGGAGCTGATCTGATTAGCTCTGGTGATGATTCCAATAAAGTGCATTTGAAAGTTGAAGGTCTTCATTCCCCAGAAGATGCCACTGTAATCAAGTCATATCTAGAATCAGTTAAAGGTGTGAATCACATCGAAGTTGATGAAGTGAACCAGAAAGTATCCATCACATATGACCCAGATCTTATAGGTCCTAGATCACTTATTGAGTGCATACAAGAAGCTGGTAATAGCCCAAACCTATTTCATGCCAGCTTATGTGCAACCTCCAGAGGAAGAGAAATTGAACGGCGTAATGAAATTACTGCTTACAGAAACCAATTCCTTTGGAGTTGTTTATTCACAGTACCTGTGTTTTTGTTCTCCATGGCACTCCCTATGTTTTCTCCAGTAGGTAATTGGTTAAGATGCAAAATTTTCAACAACCTAACCATAGGAATGCTACTTAGATGGGTCCTCTGTACACCAGTGCAGTTCATTATTGGCTGGAGGTATGCTCGTGACTGTTCCATCATGTAAACATTTGAATTTTTTTAATTTATATATATATGACAGTGAAATCAATTGTACTCATTTGAAGACGAAATATTACAATTAACACACACACACACACATATATTCTAGTCTTTTTTATACATTTTCTATTTGATCAGGATATTTGGTGTTATTGTTTCATGTGTTTCATGTCTAGTTCCTTTGCTTTTTATTGTGTTTTTTGGGACATCATATTGAAAAATTAGATTCTATCGGAATGTTTTATAAAGTTGCATTGGTGTGTGATTATAATGTAAAAGTTTGTTTTCTGCAATTGAGTTATTTTTGACTTGGTTTTTGTTAAAGCAATGTTGCAAAACTTACTATGTTAAAATTGTGCCTGGCAATTAATTCAGGTTCTATGCTGGATCTTATCATGCACTGAAACGGGGATCCTCCAACATGGATGTTCTGGTTGCATTAGGAACTAATGCGGCATATTTCTACTCAATGTATATTGTTATAAAAGCTTTAACTTCAGAATATTTTGAAGGACAAGACTTTTTTGAAACTAGCTCTATGTTAATATCTTTTATTCTGCTGGGAAAGTACTTGGAGGTTTTGGCAAAGGGGAAGACATCAGATGCTTTAGCAAAGCTGACCGACCTTGCTCCCGATGCAGCTTCACTGCTTAGTTTAGATGCGGATGGAAACATCATCTCAGAGACAGAGATCAGTACCCACTTATTACAGAGGAATGATGTGATCAAGATACTTCCTGGTGGAAAAGTACCAGTTGATGGTGTTGTAATAAGAGGACAAAGCCATGTGAACGAGAGCATGATTACTGGAGAATCGATGCCTATTGCTAAGAGGCCAGGAGACAAGGTTTTCCTGGGATTCCGTATCTGTTTCATTTGTTTTCTCTCAGTATTCTTTGTGTTTATTTCATTCAAGTTTCAATTAGGTCATTGGTGGAACAGTGAATGAGAACGGTTGCATCCTAGTCAAGGCCACCCATGTTGGTTCAGAGACTGCTCTCTCACAGATAGTTCAGTTCGTGGAGGCAGCTCAACTTGCAAGAGCGCCAGTTCAGAAGTTAGCTGACAGGATTTCTAAATTCTTTGTCCCAGCAGTAAGCGCACTGACTTCTCATTTAGATCCATTTTGTTTTTTCTGGTCATTACAAATATCTTTTGATAAATACTCCGAGTCTCTGAGGAGTGCGTAGGTAAGTTTTAAGTATCATATTAGATGGCAGAGGTTGTTGACTGGGCACCTTAGCTACTGCCTACCCTCTAGTATGAAGACCAGGAAACTAGGAAACAAGGGCACTGCATAGATACAGTCCTGTATTTTTTATGTTCGAAAGGTACATTCTTGCATGATAATTCTATATATGCCTCCATGATATACTATATACGCTACTAAGTATCTCTTGAGCTTCTATCCTTGTGTTCTAATTTTTGAAATTATATTCTTTGATACTAGCAGTTCTCTCCCTTGATCCTCAACCATGTTGAAATGCTAAATCACCAAAAGAAGGTCTCATTTTGGGTTGAGGATGTGATTTAGGAAGAGGAAGAGCATATAAGAATAAGCCATGTTAATGAGATTGCTAACCGTACTGAAATGTATTCTTAACTGAGTAATTGGATTTACTCTCTAAACAGGTAGAATTGGCAAACTTTTATCTTACCTCAAACTGTCACTGTTCTGTTCTTCTGTTGCATTCTTCTAAATAGGGAGAAATGCAAATATTTCTACCGTTTTTGCTCTTTTTTTCCCCAACATTGTTTCTCTTGCCAGACCAAACCTCCCTACATAGTGCCAATATTTCACTGTCTCGGCACATCTTTTTGTACATCAAATTATTATCAAAATAGTCCTAGTACTGGTTCAGCTGAAATCTTTGAATTATGTTTGCCTTTGATAAATGCTTCCTTGAGGAGTTACGCTTTCCATTGTTGCTTATATTTTAAGATACTAATGTCCAAGCAGGTCATTGATTCCAAGTGTAAACTTTTCCTTCCACTTCAAAACCTAATATGTTCCAGTTATTTCAGATCGTGCTAACTGCTTTCATAACTTGGTTTGCCTGGTATATCCCTGGGAAATTGCACCTTTATCCGAGGAGTTGGATCCCAAAGTCAATGAATTCATTTGAGCTAGCTCTGCAATTTGGGATTTCAGTATTGGTGGTTGCCTGTCCATGTGCTTTAGGGCTAGCAACACCAACAGCTGTTATGGTTGCAACTGGAAAAGGTGCTTCTCTGGGTGTCCTTATAAAAGGTGGCAATGCACTAGAGAAAGCCCAAAAGGTAAGAAAAAGAGCTAGTAAAATTTTAACATATGAACTAGTGGAAGTAACAGCACTTGTAGTTAAGCTGTAGTTTTATTTGCAATCAACACTTGTTTGTGCAGATCTTGACTCAAGATGTGTGTTGTATTCGCAGGTGAAAGCTGTTGTATTTGATAAAACTGGAACTCTGACGGTTGGAAGGCCTGCAGTGGTTGATATAAAGATCTTCTCCGAGATATCATTACAAGACTTTTGCGACTTGGCTGCTGCTGCTGAGGTTAGCATTCATATTCAATTAAAATACATCACTGTTTCAGCATCTTTCAGTGGATGCTTATAGGATTACAATGTCATATCTGAACAATCTGTTCTTTTTCACTTTTAGATATTGACGTTAGTAACGTTTTACATTTTTTCTTGCATAAAGGTTAACAGTGAGCACCCCATCGCAAAGGCACTCGTAGAATACTCAAAAAAGCTGCACCAGCAGCACGGATCTTGCAATGATCACTTCTACGATGCCAAGGACTTTGAAGTGCATCCTGGTGCTGGAGTTGCCGTAGATGTTGGAGGCAAAAGAGTGCTTGTCGGAAACAGAAGGATCATGCTTGATTTCCAAGTTCCAATAACTTCCGAAATCAGAAACTACATTTCAGAAATGGAGCATATGGCCAGGACTTGTGTGATGGTTGCAGCTGATGGTGTGATCAGTGGTGCCTTTGCTGTATCTGATCCTGTGAAGGCAGAGGCGAGGCGCACCGTTTCATTTCTGAATTCAATGGGCATCTCAAGCATCATGGTGACTGGTGATAACTGGGCTACTGCCACTGCCATCGCAAGGGAAGTGGGGATCAAAGAAGTCTTTGCTGAGACGGATCCAGTGGGAAAAGCTGAAAGAATCAAGGAATTGCAGGTGAGTTAAAGCAAATTTGACATAATTTAATTTAATCTGTTTGATGACTTATTCATCTTAATCATGCACAGTGTTGAACTAAATCCACTTTCATCTGCATTCCCAAGTTGATCTCTAGTGGTCCTTTATCGTTTTAACTTTTTTGTTTCCTCTAAACCAAAACTGCAACTGTCCGTTGATATGATCATGGACTATAAAACTCAAATATATGCTGCTACTGATTTGTCTGTTTGCTTTCATTCAAATTGCAGGGGAAGGGATTGACCATTGCGATGGTTGGTGATGGGATCAACGATTCCCCTGCTCTGGCCGCGGCCGACGTCGGCATGGCGATCGGTGCTGGAACAGACATCGCAGTAGAAGCAGCCGACATCGTCCTAATGAGGAGCGACCTCGAAGACGTGATCACCGCGATCGACCTCTCAAGAAGGACGCTGTCCAGGATCCGGCTCAACTACGTCTGGGCCTTGGGCTACAACGTCCTCGCCGTGCCGATCGCCGCCGGCATCCTGTACCCGTTCACCGGTGTTCGTCTCCCTCCTTGGCTCGCCGGAGCGTGCATGGCGGCCTCATCCCTCAGCGTCGTCTGCTCCTCCTTACTCCTGCAGTCGTACGAGAAGCCACTGCAGGAACACCCAAATCCAGCATCTGGAGCTACTGCCGATCACCTGAATTCTGCTTGAGCTTTCGCGACTCATCGTTCTCAAATCCAAGGCTTCTCTTACAAATCCCCATGGGAGGCTTCTCAGCATCTTGGGAAAACATTCTTGCCATCACTGTGGGAGGCTGTAATTATTTCAAGGATTATTTGCTCTTAATTTGACGTAATCAGCACAGAGTTGGACTGCTGCAGATGTTGCCGTTCTCGCTATTACAAAGCAACATTTTTTTTAAAACGTATTGTATTTCGCACTAAAATTATAAGTGTTCTTTCATAATTTAACACTAGAAGAAAATTTCACACATTATATATTTGAAAGACAAGGAGGAAAAGGGCGGAAAGAGACCGAGGTCGTGCACGAGGGCGTGGAAGAGGTTTTGGAAGAGGCAAAGAAAAAGGAAACGGAACTCTTACGACTCAAGGAAACACTGCTTGCCTATAATGATCAACAGCAAGAAAAAGCGAGAAGGACGAGGGGGAGGCGGTTCATAGTATCTATGATCGGTCTCTTTGACCTTGCCAATATCTTTTGAGATCTTGCCTGTAGCTTTTGAAACCTTGCATAAATCTTTTGCTGAGGATGAAAGAAAGGACATTGAGGAGAAAAAGATGGGGGAATTCTGAACGGAGCGAAGGGACACTTTGCTTTAGAGGAGCAAATAGGTCGTGCTCTACTTGCTGTACGGTCCTTGCGGGCTGTGGTAGAAAGGCTTCAAGCTGCGGCAGAAAAAGATGAACCCAGCCTGTCGCCCAACTCCAACTTGGACGCCTTAAAACAATAGTTGTGGGCTGAGCTGTAGGACTTGCAGGTAGAAATCTGCATGCCTCTTAGCCTGCGCCTTGTACCAAAGGCCATTGTATGTATTCCCGAACTAAAATCATATTCCGGCACTAAGAATGTGAAAGTTTTAGAGAACTTTTTCTATGAGATATGAACTTGTACTTCCGAGTCACTCAAATAGCTAAAGAGGATGAGATTTCGATCGCAGTGGGCTTCCTCGATGGCGAAGCCAAGCAATGGTGGCGCATGCGTTGCGACGTACCCAGCTACGATGGTAATGATGAACTAAGGGACTGGGACACGATGGCAGAGGAACGCCTTTGTTTCCTCCCTGTGAACATGGCGTATATCGCCAGGAAGCACCTCCGAGACTTACGACAAACTCGGAGCATCTGGGAATACATTCAAGAGTTCAACAACATCACTCTTGGCCTCAAAGACATGGCGGAACATGACTTATTTTTCACTTTTATTGAAGGATTGCAGGCTAACGCAGAGGACAAACTCTACAGGTTCGGAGTTACCACTTCGCGCGAAGCAATCTCCAACGTAGAGAGCCTGATGGACTTGTGATCGTTCGGACCAAGACCGCGGGACGATGAAGCATAGCCGAGCCAAGCTCGAGCCCCTAGATGAGGCGTTTCGCACGCTCCTATTTGAGGCGCCCATTATTAGCACGCCCCTACACCCACAAGGTAACCTGCACAAGTTACTCAGCAAGAAGGAGGAGCTGCCCAATTCGGATGCTACCTCCGCAGAGGGGCGCATCCAATACACAGATGCCCGGGGTGTGAGCATGCTGCTCCCGCCAGCCTCCTTAACAACTTAGTAAATCCAAAACACTGCCAACCAAGCACCTAAGTGCATTCCACCTGCATGCGCAACCACCGTTTAGAGGGTTGGCACCGTCAAATCTGAAGACGGCCCACAACTGATGTATGTATGAGTCCTAGTCAATGGGCACTCGTGCGAGATCATAATCGACTCCGACGCCACGTATAATTTTATGAACGAAGTGTTCAATCCGTTTTACATTTCTACTAAGCTTTTCTCGCGTGGGAGGCGTAGATGAGAGAGAGAGAGTATAATTCACTGGTCCTTTAGGTATAATTTTCAAATATTTTTAAACAATAAAAATCTATCCGCGTGGGAGGCGTAGATGAGAGAGAGAGAGTATAATTCATTGGTCCTTTAGGTATAATTTTCAAATATTTTTAAACAATAAAAATCTATATTATTTTAACATTATAAATAATAGTATCTACTGTAATTAATATGAATTGAATAAAAATAATATAAATATAACAGAATCGTAAGATTCGAAGTAATTAGGTATACTTATTTTGATCAGAACAGTTTTAGGTTGTTCCAACTCAAAGATACTGCAGAATAGTATATATTTTAAACTTACAAAGCCAAACACCAGTACTGTCGACTCACTGTCGGGCAAGCCAAAGGTCTCTTTTTTCCAAATCTTCAACTGGGTCGGATAGTGGACACCATAAAAACCAAGGCACCACAAATTCCCAAAAAAAGGACTGCAAAAAGAGCCAGAGAATTGTAAGAACGTGCTCTGCTCCTGCCTCTTTCTTGGTGCTCGCATTGCTTTCCTTCTCTGCTATTGCATAACCCACCTCCTCCTTCATCTTCATCATCATCATCATCATCATCATCATCGTGTATTCAGGTACGTTTATTCATTGTTTTTATTACGTCGATTTCAACGAATACAAACCTCATCTATTTGAAAAAAAAACAAAAAAAAAAACAAAAGAGAGGAAAATTATTTCGATTGGGCCGTGAGTGGAGCGGATCCTGGGGATCCGGATCTGATCCGCCTGGATTGCGGCGGCGAAGTTTCCATTCCCACGCCCCCCGAAACGTTGCAATGCGACTAAGAAACCGACACGCGTGCATCCGGGGCCCTGCCCTTCCTTCTGGTCGCGACGCCGAAGGCCACACAGGAGGCGAACGCAGTCCGTCTCGTCGCGCCTCTCTCTTTTATTTATTTATTCCTTTGCCTTCGTTTCTTTTTTGGTTGGTTTCATACGCCCCCTCGGCCCTCCTTCCCTTGTCTCCCCCTTCCGTCCCTCTCTATATTGCGGGCGAGTCGATCGAAAGGGGGCAGCCGCGAGAGCTCGCAAATACCTCTCACCCGTCGCCGTCCTGGATTCGCCGGCCTCCGATCGCTGGCGATGGTATTCTAGGGTTGGAATCCACGATCGGCCGCAGCCGCAGCCGCCACCGCCGCCGCCGCCGCTCCCTCCGACGGCCGCCGCCCACCCGTCCATGCCCCATGTCCTCCCTTGACGCCGTCGCGAACTCCCTGCAGCCCTGCGAGCTCCACCACAACCACCACCTCAAGCGGAAGATCGAGGAGTATGCGGAGCAGGAGCACCCGTTTCCCCTCCTGAAGATGGTCAAGTCCTCCTCCCTTCCCGCCTATTACTTCTCCCCCCCGTTCGCCCCCTCGGCGGTCGGTGACGTCGCCGACGGCTCCCATGAGTCCGCTTCCTCCTCCTCCTCCCTGCCACCGCCTTCCTTGCCCAGCTCCTCCTCCTCGTCCGCGTCCGCCTCGGCCGCGCCGCCGCCGCCGCCGTCCGAGAATGTGCAGTTCTTCGTCCGCTTACTCTCCAGCGAGATCAGATTGTTCTACGCCCGCCCCACCGATACCGTGGGTTCGGTCATCAGGCAGATTGAACTGGTGACGGGGATCCCCGGCTCCGAGCAACGGTTAATCTACGGCGGCCGCCAGCTCCGGAGCGATTCCACCCTCCTCCAGTGCGACATAACCAAGGACGCAAGCGTTCATGTCACCGCCCGCCTTAGGAGCACCGTGTTGCCGAGGGCTTGGAGGGACGTCAACGACCTCATCGCCTCCATCTACTTCCTCAACTCCGCCTCCGCTTCTGACGTCCCTCTTGCTGTCCTCAATCGTGAGAGGAACAACGTCGAGCAGCTCATGAAGCATTTCCTCAGCAGCGCCGCCGAGTCCAAGGGGGACAAAGATAAAATCGCTGCTCACCTCGACGTCTTTTCCTCGTCGGACGCTCCTTCAGCGCTTGTCAAGTTGTATCTTTCGACGGTGGCGGAGAACCAGGCTTTAGCTGAAAGTGCCATCAGGATGTTTCTCACCTCCGACTTCCTTCCAGAGTATATACATTCGCAATGCTCTCCTATTGTGCTCCTCTTGTGCAAGATGCTCGTCTCGACGGTGGGCAGTAACGATCGCCTCTATGTTGGGTGTCGGAGTGCATTAGCGGGGCTGCTCAAGGGTTCAATTGGGCCTTTATCGGTTGTGTACAAGAAATCCACTCGGTTATTGCTGGAGCTGCATTCATTTATCATCGAGCTTGCTGGGCTAGTGGATTTAGCTCTTGCGTCAGACCCTATGTTAGTTTCGGAGGTTGTTATCACTGATCTCTCTAATTTCATAGCTGCAATGCACCATGCAGTCCAGGACTGGAGGGGCACGAATGGGACCATCTGCAAGTACTTGTTTGATCCTGGGAACCCAATGTACGAGAATGGAATCGGAGAGCTACACATGCAATTTCTGAAGCTCCTGAACAATGTTCGTAAGTGTCTAAAGAAGGTGGAGGAAATCATAGATCAAAGGGGGGAGGCACAATGTAATGCTCAATTCATGACATGGTCACAGCTACTAGTCACTCTGACAGTGGTTAAGGTATTCTCCAAGATTTTTGAAGGTGGCGATCAGTTGCTTCATTCACTTCTTATCCAGCAAAGAAGGATATTGAATGTTCTCCTCAGACATGCCATGAGGGATTATAGGCTTCGCTGGTTTCTCAAGTATAAAGATGTGACTGATTTTGAGGCAAGGAGGAATTTAGTTCTGATGATGCTTTCTGAAGGAAAGGAGGAAGATGAGCTGCACGAAATGCTCATTGACAGGTCACAGCTACTGTCTGAATCCTTTGAATATATTGGTCAAGTTGAAGCTACTGCTTTGCGTGGAGGGTTATTTATGGAGTTCAAAAATGAGGAGGCCACAGGTCCTGGTGTTCTGAGGGAATGGTTTTGCTTGTTATGCAGAGCAATTTTCAATCCACAGCATCCACTTTTCTTGTCGTGTCCGTACGACCAACGGAGATTCTTTCCAAATCCTGGTGAGTTAATTGTCCCTATATTCTTCACATTATTTTGCTATAATTATTCTTCTTCTAGTTTAACAAGTCCGTTGCTCTTGGATGTTCTGTTATTTTGTGAGTGAATTATATACACTCTATCCACCTCTTGCACTGATTTGATTTTGCCATATAAAGTGAATTACATACACTGTATCCACACTTTATCCACCTCTTGCATTGTATGTTTTCTTTCTTGCTCGTTTGAGGTTTCTTCCATTAGCATTTAAACCCACCTCTGTTATATCCATTCATATGTTGCATCTCTTAATGCCCCTGTCAAAGAACATTCCTAGGATTTGGAGTCAGTAAGATATGGTATACTTACAACATCTTATATGAAGAATCATGTGCAGAATGATGCTTTTAGGGGCATGTTTAATTGATTACTCAATGGACATTGGTTGAGCACTAAGGGAAGAACCTTAAATCTAATATACTCCATGAGAGGGGTTCTCAAGTCTATCAACTTTTCATTATATGGCATGCCGCCGCCTTCTGATTCTGCTCAAAATGATCTGATTTCTGGTATTCTCTAAACATGTAAATGGGCAGACATGTCTTAATATTATGCACAACGACCATATAACTTTAATGGACTCAACTTCTTGACCTTAATCTAATATTATATACATGTCTTAATTTAATAAGATAGTGGCAATGTGAGGGCTGCTGGGTGTTCATGACCTTAATCTACCTAAGTTGAATAGTTTCCATCTATTCTATGTTTGTTTTCCAATCGCTGACTTCATGTGTCCTATTTTATGCAATCATGTTTTCCTCATACTTGGCTGTGAATTTTATGCAGCCTCTGGTGTGGATCCTTTGCACCTCAAATACTTCAGTTTCACTGGTCGAGTGATTGCACTGGCCTTGATGCATAAAGTCCAAATTGGCATTGTGTTTGATCGTGTGTTTTTCTTGCAACTAGCTGGAAGATCTGTTTCTCTGGAAGACATATGTGATGCAGATCCAGTCTTATACAGGAGTTGCAAGCAGATTCTGGATATGGATGCAGCTCTTCTTGATTCAGATGTTTTAGGACTAACATTTGTTAAAGAAGTTGAAATGCTTGGGTCAAAGAAAACAGTTGAGCTCTGTCCTGGGGGGAAGGATATTATTGTAGATAGCAGAAACAGAGAGGAATACATAAACCTACTGATTAAGCATTGCTTTGTGACATCTACATCTGAACAGGTTACTCATTTTGCTAAGGGTTTTGGTGATATTCTTTCTCACTCAAAGCACCAGCAGTTTTTCTTCAATAGTCTAGACCTTGAAGACTTTGATCGAATGCTAGGCGGAAGCATTAGCACCATCAATGTGAAGGCATGGAGAGAACATACAGACTATAATGGCTACAAGTCGAAAGATCGTCAAATTGGCTGGTTTTGGAAGGTAAATGTACATGACTTTGGCTTTTTAATTCGTAATTCTCGCCTGATTATGCCTAATTTTATCAAGTGCATCGGTAATCCTAAATTTGCAATTTTCACTTGATATCTTTTTTTTGGCAAATAAAATGAATTATCATTCACCAAGAGAATATTATATTGTTTCAGTGTAGTTATACTATTGTACATAAATTTTTGCTCCTTATAACTTATATGATAGCATCAAAAATAATCCTCAACTCACCTTTTAGGAAGGGTATTTGAGCATCACTATAATATCATGTGCCACAAGTTATAGAAGGAGCAAATATCTTTTGATTGTACAGAAACTATCTGTCATTCTTCCTCTCTGTCTGACACACTTTTGGTTATTTCATATAGTTACACTCGTGTACCTCGCAATGAAGTACTGTGGAAAGGTGACATAACCTGTTACCCCATGAGAAAGAATGATTTTAAGCACCTCAATCTATTCAGTAATATGACCAGCTACAAGGAGAAGCATTATTGTTTAGAAAGATCAGATGGATTAATTTCCCCTGGACTTGCTGCATTATTTCCTGGCCGCTTCTTTATTGTTATACTTGAACCTCATATGGGTTCATTTTCTTGTTTTTCATGGAACAGTCGGGAGTTGGATCCACATTCTTAGGAATCTTGGTGGATAACATCGAAAGAGCATATTTTATGCTTTTAGAATTGTCTTGCAGCAGGAGCATTCTTACCTTATCAGTTTCTTATTTTCTCCTCCCTTGGTGTCTTTATTGTCTTGTTTTATTTTCCTGGAAACAGTCTGATTTTGCTGCCATGCTGCTATATTATTCCTTTTGAAAATTTTCCATTTCGTACATGCATGCCATATAACAACTTCATTGTATTCTTCGTAAGCTAACCTAGGTTAACCTCTTCTGCGAAATGCCTAGCAAATGCAATAACATTTATACTGCCGTCAATTATATCTTTATTCATTATATTGGGGAAAACTACTTATAAACTGTTTTGACATCTACAGATCGTGGAGGGCATGTCTGAGGAGCAACAGAGAGTTCTACTCTTCTTCTGGACTTCCATCAGATACTTACCCGTCGACGGATTTGGTGGCCTGGCTTCCAAACTGTACATATACAGGTCTTCAGAATCCCAACAGTCGCTACCAACGTCGCACACCTGCTTCCTCCGCCTTTGCCTGCCTGCATATCGAACTAAATCCCTAATGAATGACCGGCTCCAGCTAATCGCTCAAGAACATATTAGCTGCAGTTTTGGTACATCCTAGGAATCTGGTTTTCTGTACAGAAAAAAAGTGTTGATTTCAAATCCAAGTTTCTCGATAGGAATGTAAGGCACTGGCAACCTAAGTCTCTTTATCTATATAGGTCAAGAAGGATTCCTTTCTCACTTCTTGGTTCTCTAATCTTCTTCATTGGGTGGATAGGAAAATAGAAGGTTGTTTTGTTTTCCGTAGGAAATATTTTTAACTTCCCCTTATAAATACAGCAAGATAATTTTTTTCTTTATTTTCTTTTTTTTTCCTCAAAGGTTCTTCTTGTAGCTTCCTGTGTATAGATATGAATAAGAAAACCCAAGTCCCGGTGAGAGAGCTGAATGCTTCTCATTCTCTCATGCATCGATCATTCTTACTGTGTGTAGTGTGGGCCTTGTGCCAAATGTCTCATGGTTTTTTTTTTTACTGGATATGCTTGTCTTCTCGAATTTTACCTCCATCGAAGGACATCAAAAACCTCGTTTAAGCAAGGGGGAATCCGACCGAAGGCAAAAGGAGGCACCTTTCGCTCCCCAGCAACCACAGCCCCTGGCCGGACCTGGTGGCGCTTCTTCTGCTGGAGGTGGTCGCTGCCACACCGACGGTGGCAGGGAGAAGCAGAGCTCAATCTGCTCGGGGACGAAGGGGACCTTGTGGGAGAGGTCGACCAGTAGCCAGGCCTCGATCCGGCAGCGGACAACGTCGGAGAAAAAAGGGCGGCGGAGAAGGGGGGCCCGGAGCGTCGGAGGATGGAGTCGATGCAGCTGGCGATCTCCTGGTCCACAAAACCATGGCGAAGGGAACGGAGAGCCGACTCCAACTCAAATCGCTTTCGCTTGCCCCGCCCCGTGTCACGCCTCAATTTTTCATGTCGGCCCTTGGGTCGAACTTGAGTCGTGCGGCGTGGACGTCCTTCGAGAATCTCCGACATCCACCAGCCTTCAAAGGGTGCGGAAGAAATGCAGAAGGGCAATACCGTGGGTTGAGAGGACAAAAAGAATGCTTTATTAGCTCCAATAAAAACCTCTCTTTCCTTGGGCTATTCCCAAGAAAGGATTATTACAAGTGTAAACCCCCACCTTAATAAATTAGATTTTTAGGAAAAAAAAAAAAAAAAAAAAAAAAAAAAATTTTCCGGTCCGGTTCAACTGAACCGGCCAGCTGGCCGGTCCGAGTGAACCGGCCCGACCGGTCCGAAGGGCCGACGCGAGCGGGCTATTCCCACTCGCGCTCGCCCTCTTCCGCCCCATCTCCTTCTTCTTCTTCTTCTTCTTCTTTTCCTTCTCCTTCGTTTTTGCTTCCTCGCCTCCCTCTTCGGCAGAAGAGCAGCGGCGACGCCGGCCCTTCTGCCGTCGGTTGCCGCCGCCGCCGCCCGTCGACCGCCGCCTGCCGTGCCTCCTTTCCGTCGCGAAAGGGGGGGGGGAGCTTGGCGGAAGCACTTCAGCGGCACTCGACCCCTTTCCCCTGCATTTCCCCTTCTGCCGTCGGTTGTCGTCGTCCGCCGTACTTCCCGCGAGCCCGCCGTCAGTCGTTCGCCACCGCCGCTCGCCCTCCGGAGCTCCTCGCTGCAACGAGGAGAGCGCGACATAGGTCTGCAGTCGCGCGCCTCTTCCCCTGTTTTCGCCTGCTACCATCTCCTCTTCGCATCCGTTGCAGCCGACCGTCGCCCGTCCTTCGCGCCCACCGACGGCCGGTTGCTCGCCTTCGCGTCTGCCATCCGCAGCCTCCTCGCCGCTGCCCGTTTCCGCCACGATGAGGGGAGCTCGGCGGAGGTCCCTTGCAGCCGCGCGACCCATTCCCCTGTTTGCGGAAGTCGCTTCCACCCGCAGCAGAGCAGCTGCGTCCGCCGATAGCTCGCCGTCCGTTGTCCTTCCTCCGCATTCGCCATTCGCCTCCCTCGCCCGCAGTAGAGCAGCGCCGGTGCCGCTCCGCTTTGTCAACGTTCGTCGCCCGCTCACCGTCGTCCGCTGTGCATCGTCCCTCGTAGCAGAAACGGGAGCCCGAAGGAGGCAGCGCGCGACCCCCGTCTTCCCCTGCATCTTCCTTCGCGTTCGCAGCCATCCGCCGGCTGCGTCTGCCACCGTTCCGAGCACCGATCGCTCACGCGCCACTGCTAGCGGCTGGGGCTTGAGCTGCTCGTCCCTCCGCGAGTCGTGAGCCCCGCGTCCTCCCAAAACACCGACGCAGGAGGCGGCGATTTCGTCGCCGCCGTCCTCTCAAATTTTCAGCACCCCCGGCGAGGAGTGGAGCTGCGGTTCCACTCCCCTCGCCGGCGAGCCATCCCTCTCCGACTCCTCTGTGCGATCGCGAGGTAAACGGCTTGGTTTCTCCCCTGTTATTGGGCGATTTCGCCCTCCGGCGAACTTGCCCTAAAGTTCGCCGGCGACGCCACCCAAAAGATGGGTTTTTGGTGTTGATGGCCGGATTTTTGCGCAGGTAGTCGTCGGTTCCCACGTGCGTAGGCTTGCGGAGCTCGCCGTCTAGTTTACCGCGGATTTCGCGAGCTCCGGCGAGGGGGCGGCTAGGGTTCCGGCGACGGTGCTACTATTCCGGCGGTGAATAGTGTTTCCGACGATGAATAGTGATTTCGGCTAAGGTAGCTTTACTTTTCCCTAATCACGATTAGTAATTTATTTTAAGCATGTTAGTTGTAATTAAACATGTTTAGGATAAATTAGTGTTGTTAAAATGCTTAGATTAATTTAACATGCTTAGTGTTAATTAATCAAGCTTAGTGGATTGATTTAGCAAGATAAATTAAGTTAAGAAAAATTAATGATTTAATTAAGTAGAATTAGTGAATGGGTTGAGTTGAACCAGATTGGAGTTAGTTGGGTTGAATTCGAGTTAAGTTTGGTTCGGGTTGAGTTAGTTGAAGTGAGCTGAATCAATTAAATTGAACCTGAGTCGGATTTGGATTTAGATGAGTTGGAGCTGACTCGATCGAATCGAACTGGCTAGGCTTGGGTCAGACTCAAATTAAGCCGAACGAATAGTGATTTGGGTCCACCGCGTTGGCCGGGTCAACAACGTTGACCGGGTCCACCGCGTTGGCCGGGTCAACAGCGTTGGCTGAGTCCACCGCGATGGCCGAGTCAACAGCGTTGACTGGATCCACCGTGTTCACCGGGTTGACCGGGTCAACTGTTGACCGTTGACCAGTCAAATAATAATAAAATAATAAAAATAATAAAAATAATTTAACTTTTCATGAGTATGATTAGGTGATTCAAAATGGCTAATTAATGTTTAATTGATCTAATTAAATATTGATGAGTGTTATTTGGGCCCTGAGATGACTTGGGCTAGATGAGGGGTTTAAATGGATAAATTTGATAGAATTTATCTAAGCTTAACTAAGTTAATTTAATTTGTAAAATGGAAATTTGGTTAATTAGTATCTGAATGATTAGGTTAGATTGATAAATTAATATTTAATTTACCATAGGGAAAAAGGATTTTAATTTGATTTTAAATAATTGTGTTAATTAGGATTTATCGCGGGTACGTGATCCGAGTAGTTCGACGGAGTGATTCGTTGTTACGCGGGTTGATTCTGAAGACCGGATCGCTAACCCAGGTGCGTTGGTTCTCCGATGGTAGGATTTATTCAAGCTAGGGAATACCCGCTGGGGTTTTCTTAGGAACAATTCTGGATGTCTCAAATAAAATAAAATATTATGCCTGATAATATTTGTTTTATCTGCATGTTAGTTTAGTTTATTTCTATTTAACATGCATGATATACCATGATTTCCTTATTAAGTTTCTAATATGTCGTAGTATCATGTCGAGCATGTTAAATATTATTTTATTATATTTCTATGCTATGCTAGCATACCTACCATGCAGACATAGATAGTAAATAATGACATGTTAGAACCTTTGGCGATGTCACCGCCACTTAGACAGAAAATGGGGCCTTTTTCCATATGCCCCGGTTGACCGCCGCGTTCCGACGGTGGTCAAACGGTGACGTCCCGTTAGGCGCCACTCCCGAGGTTGATGCGTAGCGGAGCACTGGGAGCACCACTCCCGACGTTATGCATGGCTTATATACTGGGAGCTGGTAGGGTAAGGGACTGTACACACTCCATGGTCATGTTAGACTGGAAATATGGAGCAAGTCCTTACCCGAAATCTTCACCCGCGCGAGTGTCGTTGTAGGCGGCCTCGTGATAGTCCTGAGATGGTTAGCTAGGATGAACCCTACCATGGACTTGGCACCGACGAAGTCGAGGGCCACAGCCCATCGTGCGGATGTGCGCCAATCTCGATAGAGGTCGACGGCTATTGGACTGGGAAGGTGATTCCACATGCGACGCCTTGGACAGTGGATCCGTAGACCGCACGGCTATCACCCTTGACGTCTGCAGACGATCGGATGAGTAGTCCGGATCCTAGGGTGGTTATTCCGGCTAGCCGTGGCCGATGATATTTAAGAGAGGTGACCCTGTCTACGGGCAGTGTGTAGTACTACATGGGTGTCGTGACCCCTACGGTATCCGGGGAGGATGTAAGGGCACGACGGTTTCGCTAGGGGAGGCATGGTTGGCGACTAGTGAAACAACAGGAGAGGGACTCTGGGTCATCCGTCCTCTCTGCCAACATCAGTGCAGTGGGCATAGGTAGAGACAGAGACAGAAAGGCACTGATGGGCTTACTGATACTCTTAGCTAGGGTAGTCACTAAGCGTAGGCTGGCAGCCCGAGTTTATGAAACCTTAAAGTCTCGTCACGATGTAGGTGACAGACTGTTGACGTGGACACTAGATATCACGTAGGTGACATCTAGTGAATTATACATCGGAATTGTATTTACGATGTTTGTTGCTCCCCATAAATTGATTTATACAAATCAAATGGGGACAGACTGTTGATGTTGACACTAGGCTTAACTTAGGTGACATATAGTGGCATGTACACCTTTGTTTATTTATTTACTTATTTATGCTGTCTATCTCAATATGAATTGTTTAAATTATATGGCATGAAAGATGATGATTAACCACCAAAGACATCCTAGAATACTCCTCCTAGCCTTTGATTTCTTTATTCGGTAGAGCCGTAATTTCGCACTAGGCCGCAAGGCTGAGCACACCACTTTTCCCTGTGTGTGCAGGTGTATTAGATGACTGCCCGAGTTATTCGATGAAGATGAGTCCGTCGACGGGTTTATATTTTTATTTATTTATCGTTGTCTTTTTCCTAGAATTGTAGTAGGTTTATCGGGACTGTGTTAGAAATTTTGAGTTAGATAATTTAATTGTATATTCCGCTGCATAAACGATGTATATGAATGGTATGTATCACTTGATGCCTTGTATGGGTCTGTCGGGCTCATACGGCGGTTGCCACGTGGCCGACGGTTGGGTCGGGGCGTGACAACAAGTACCTACTCAACTCACTCTTGCTTAGCCGAAGGCTAAAGCTTCCTACTACAAACTACGAATACTCTATTGATAGTGGTCGGTCACCGATGGTTGCTTGATCATTGATCTTGCTGTGATCTTCTCCTTCTTTTCTTCGATACCTTCTCCCCAAGTGGTTCGGCCCTATTTATAGGCTGAAGAGATGACTCTTCAGCTACCTCCTTGATTGCCCACTTGAAAGCATCCTTGATTGCTAGCTTTAATGGCTAGCATCAATGGTCGGGCTTTGAATGCCCGACGGTTACACGCGCACCGCCCGCTCCAAATGCTGCGTAACTCCCGTGTCTTCCGCCTGCTGGGTCGGCGGGCTGCGGCGCTTGCGTCCTGCCCGTGCGCGGCTCAGTCGCTTGCTTGTGCGCGCCATCGGATCCGGGTCTGCTCTGCATGCGCCCATCGTCTGCGTCCTGCAGCGTCGCGTGCGCCTCCGAGCTATCGTCCGCACGCGCGCCTTGCGGCTCGTACTTGATCTCCGCGCATGTGTCCCCCGCGAAGACCCGTAGTTCGGGCGCCCATCCTGTGCGCGCCCCTCGTCGCTTGGCTATGAGCGCCTCGCACGTCCTCCGGTCTTCGTGTGTCAGCTCTGCGCGCTTGCGCGTCTGACCCTCGGAATCCTTCGACCGTTCGGGCGTTCGCCCCGTGCGAATCCTCCGTGGCTCGAGTAGCACCTCCGTGTGCTCCTGCTCTTCGGAGTTCCTCGGCTGCCTGGCTATTTGCCCCGTGCGTGCCCATCGTATCTCGGCTGTCTTTCTCCAGCCTTGCACGCGTCCTTCAGTTGCTCGCCCCTTGACCCGTCGGCCCGTGCGGGTCCCTCGATTGCTCGGCCAAACAGTCCTCTGGCTCGACCCTCGCGCCCTGGTCGGCTGTGGTCTTGAAGCGATCCTGTGCGCTGCGTGCGGGCTGTCCCCTTGGGCTTGACCCTCTGGAGTTCGCGGTGCGCCTCGAGTCCGACCCTCTAGAACAGGGTCTAACACCCCGCCTCCCCCCCCTCTCTCTCCAAATACCGCGAAGGCCAAAATGACACGTAAGAATTATTATTATTTTATGGGAATAAATTAATTTATAAGCAGTTTCCCTCCTCGATGAAAAATTGATAATATTATTATTATCATTCATATATTTTTCCTGTAATATTATTTATCGTAGTATTTGTTTTTCGTATCTAGAATTTTTTAAAAAATATTTTTATTTGTAAAAGGGGAAAATATAAATATGAAAAAAGTCAAGTATTATTCAAAAAAGAAAAGGAACAAGAAAAAAAAAAAAACCAAAACCCCTTTTCTTCCCACCGCAGAACCCTAAAACTCTCGGCCTTTTTATTGCGCCCTTCACGGCTTCACCAGCTCGACCGACCGCCCTTCTTCCTCCCCAATGGCTTATTCCCTTCGATTCTTCAGTTCTTCCCACCTCCATTCGCCCCTCTCGCCTTCCCCCCTCCCTCCTCTCCCCGCCCCGGCGGCACCCCGGAGTAGGTCCCTCCGGCGGCAACGGTCCGCTGCGGTCGTCCGGTGCTCCTTCGGTTCGTTTGTCCCGGTGGAGTCGGCCAGGATTAAGGTGATCGGCGTCGGAGGGGGCGGGAACAATGCCGTGAACCGCATGATCGGGAGCGGGTTGCAGGTCCGTGCCCGTGTTCTTTTGACGGATTTTACTTGCGTTGGTCCTTTGTTGTGATTTTTTTACTTCCCGAACGCAATGCTGCTGTACTCGTCCCCTTAGACCTCTGGTCTGGTTTAAAATGCTGGGATTCCTGGCATCTGTTGATCGCTCATTGCTGGTAGAGTTGGTTTTGTGCAAGATTAGGTTCATTTATTTGCACGGATATTAGGATGTGTTGGGTAAGAGGTTGAAATGCATTCCCACCTAATTTTTAACGCATAAATTACACTTCCAATTTAGATATGGATGAAATCATCATATTTCCGTCATTTTTAATGTAAGCTCAGATGGATTTTCCTGGCTTTAAATATTCAAAATCAATCGACTATTACTGTCAATTAGCATTTTCTCTAAAATTTGCCTCTTAAAGTGTAGCAGTTCTACTGAAGTAAATAGAAGGTTTGCTTCTTTTTAGCACCAGATTATCTTGTTTGCTATCAGCTTTTCGCCCAAGAATCATATAGACTAAATTCAGCCCGGTTCATTGGCAGGGCGTGGACTTCTATGCAATAAATACTGATTCTCAGGCATTGGTGCATTCGCAAGCAAAGAATCCACTTCAAATTGGACAAGTCTTGACTCGTGGATTAGGTCAGGCACTCTCATGACTGTAACTAATAATATTTTGGTAATAGTGTAAGAGCATCATGGGCCGGATGATGATCAGTTAGAACATGGTGCTCCTATGCCCTATCATTCAAGTATAAATAAGTACAAAGTATGAAAATGTTACTTGATTGAAAACTTTTATTCTTTGATTTAACTAGCATTAACTATAGTCCTTGTAGCTGTTTTATCCTCAAAGATGCTTGGTATCATAATCAGAAAGCGTTCTAATGTCAGAATAACATTAGATTGATAACAGCCTGAAACATGCAGAATTTTTTTTTTCAACCACCTTCTTCCTTTTGCAAGCATGTTTCCATCCTATATTCCACAATCTTGAGTCTTCTGCTTGGATATGCAGGAACTGGTGGAAATCCTCACCTCGGAGAGCAGGCTGCTGAGGAATCCAAAGAAGCTATTGCGAATGCTCTTAAGGATTCAGATATGGTCTTTATAACAGCTGGCATGGGAGGAGGAACTGGTTCTGGTGCTGCTCCTGTTGTTGCTCAGATATCAAGGGAAGCAGGTTATCTGACTGTTGGTGTGGTGACCTATCCATTCAGTTTTGAAGGGCGTAAGCGTTCTGTACAGGCAGGTTCACTATTTTCTCTCTAGGCATACATACATCCATATGCTAAATAGAATGTGAAATATTGCTAAATATGATTTTGTCCACATTAATGCCCACTGCTATTCGTTGCTCTTGTCCATGAATTTCTTAAGTGGAAAATTGTTGTCACTTTTTACTGAGTGAGTGCAGGACTTAGGTACATGACTTTGGATGGTACTGAACTAAGTAACTAGATGCATTGAATTTTAGTGAGTTGCATCTGCACATGATCTTGTCAATTTTCTGACGGGCCCAGAGTTTAAATGAATTCTTGAAAAAACTTGTGTGGATAACAACTTCAGCATTTGAGATGCTTGTGAAGCTTTGTTCATTGTTTTCTTGTCTGTGCTTCGTTCATATTTGTTTGCAAGATTCCTGAGATTGAGACCCATTTCTCACAAACGTAGCTGCATGAATTGAAGGTTCATCACCTCAATAAATTCCGGAGGTTCTTCACTCTGCGTGCTTTTATTTATTTGTAAGTTTCAGCATGATGCTGCAAGGCGAATGGTTTGTCAGTGCTTTGACATTAGCATGTGAGGCAGATCTCTTTTCATACTGTATTCCGTGGTCGGTTTTTAAAATGGTAGTATTACTTGACATATTTGATTCATAGACATTGGATGACAAACTATACCTCTACAACTTTCATGGCAATCCTTGACTTAAATACACAATCTGTGACTTCTTTCTACCGATTGCCTTATGCTTCACCATTTTTAGGCATCGGAGGCTATAGAGAAGTTACAGAAGAGCGTGGACACTCTTATAGTGATACCTAACGATAGCTTGCTGGAGGTGGTTGATGAGCACACACCTCTTCAGGACGCATTTCTACTTGCTGATGATGTTCTACGCCAAGGGGTGCAAGGGATATCGGACATCATAACAGTAAGTAATATTAAGTGGGGGAATATAAGTTAGGTGTAAAATTAGTTTACTACTACTAACCATTTCCACTTCTCCAGATCCCTGGACTGGTTAATGTGGATTTTGCTGATGTAAAGGCCGTGATGAAGAACTCTGGAACTGCTATGCTCGGCGTCGGTGTTTCTTCCAGCAAGAATCGTGCACAGGAAGCGGCCGAACAAGCTACTCAAGCACCCTTAATTGGTTCTTCAATCGAGCGCGCTACTGGTATTGTATACAACATAACTGGAGGAAAGGACATCACGTTGCAGGAAGTAAACAAAGTCTCTCAGGTAAAATTGCGGTATTCTTATTTGCACTCATTGCTGGAATGTGTTGGCCCATCGGAGGTCCCTTTATATTTTTGCTCCCTTTTCTTGCAGGTTGTAACGAGCCTTGCGGACCCTTCTGCGAACATCATATTTGGAGCAGTTGTTGATGACCGCTACAGTGGGGAGATCCACGTGACGATGATTGCCACTGGCTTCTCCCAATCGTTTCAGAAGACTCTCTTGACGGATCCAAAGGCAGTGAAGGCTGCAGATAACCGTGAGACCAAGATGAGTGGGGCTCATCCCTTGAAGACTACCGCCAGCTCTTCACCGGTGCCCTCCAGCTCGAGGTCCCGAAAGTTGTTCTTCTGAGCATTAATCTCCCGTTGTTTGCTAGCCGTCTCAAACAGCTTCTTGGATTCACTTGATTTTGTGTATACAATTTTCTGTTTTCATGAGCAATATTGTAACTAGTTCTTATGGTTGTCAGTGTCTAACTAGCTTGGACTAACAGATTCTTATGGCCGTTTTATTATTTTACCTGGAGATTAAGTAATATGCTCCTACTACTGAGCGTTTGATTAAATTACTTAATTTCAATTATGTTTAATAAGAAGGTCAATCCTTAAACTACTTTTATCTACAGTGGTCAACAAGCATGCACTCTTGTCAACAGTTATGAACAGTATACTTGAAACAGAGATTTTTTCATTTTTTTTCCCTTGAAAACTCTACATTTTGCATGTCCTGCGTTGGCTTTTCCCGGAATTCTAAACTCAGATATGAAAACAGACAAGGCCCCTTCATGTCCTCGACCATAAATTTTTTTAAGCTTCTATATATTACAGGCTGTTAACAAATTCCTACAGATTAACTACGACAGCCCTACGAAAATTTCAGTTACACATGCCCCTTCGATTGTTGTTGGTACAGCTAGAGAAAGAAAGACATCTCTGCCGGCTGAATGAACGAGAATATACCTTCACCAAACTGCTGAAACAGTGACGACAGAAGGTGTCCCGCATCCAGGTCCTCTTTCCAAGCTTGGGCCAACACAGTAGACGCCTTGGCTGCTCTTCCACCACCACCACCCTTCTCTCTTCGACCTCCGATGGCATCCACGGGCGCTTGCGCTGAGACCGACGACTGTCCTCCGGCGCCGCTTCCCGATGACTGTGGAAGAAATCCGTCCTCTGTACCTGGGAGCTTCGCCATGCCCATTGGTTGCATCGTACCCGCAGGTCCATCAACTGCGACCTTCTTAAGTGGTGGCTGCTGCAATGCGTGGTTGGTACTTGGCTTGCGTTTGTCTGGTTAAATGATGAGAGAAACTACCATTAAAATGTAATACAGTAGGCATTTGGTGAAACAAACAGCATCATAGCGCCATAACATTCCTTCATAATGCAAGGCATGCCTTCAAGTATTTTAAAATAACCAACGGTATGATTTCATGCTGCCCCACGAAGCAAAGTGACTACCTAAATGGTATAAGAAATAAAATTGCCGTATGCATGTAGAAGTAATCCCAAGGAGTAGAGATATACTATTTCTTTAAAAAAAAAAGTAAAATCAGATTTGTCTGGAAATAATAAACAACGTAGCTTAACACACCACAGATTCCTGAAAATTCTCATAGTGTTCATAAACTTCATTACAGGCCTATTGGCATTCACAAACATTGTGATTAGAGATTGTTTCAGAACGAGAAATGGATTGTAAACAGACTGATTATGTCCAGTGTGCCTCAGCCAAAAGGTCTGTTCTGGAATGTGACGGTACCACCTTATTATTACGAAGGTTCCTGTAAGTTTTAAACTTTCTTTCTCCAACTGTTTCTTTGTTTGTTCAAGTGTTCCATATTCCTAAAGTATGAGAAATCCACATTGATCCAATATGTCAAAAATTCCATGGTAAAAGTTTCTTCCTGGTTGTGTATGACTAGGTGTTGGTGTTATAAGTGATAGTTCTAGAAGTAGTATATTTGAGACGAGTAACAAAATTAACTATCAAATCTGTGAACAAGACAGCAGTGCAAAATGACAACATCATCTCAACAACTTTGATGAGAATGAACATTTATGAAATGAAAATACGGTGACAGGACCTAGTTCAAAAATAAAGAATACTGCTTACTCGTGCCAGTTGCAACTCTTCCATTAACCCTCCACACTGGATGCTTTGGAGGAGATAACAAATTTGGGAACATCTTGAGCCGGTCATACAAACATTTACCAGCTGCACACTGCAATATACACCCTGGTTAAGTCATTGTTGCATTTGCATACAAATGGTGTTGCAACATTAACTTTATGATAAAATGGATGAGAATACCATCAAGGCACCATATACTCGCCAAGCTTCTTTCCTTTTCATCTCATTCCTCTGCTTTTCCAGTAGCATCTCCGGCTCTAAAAGTTGTAGATAAGGCTCCAGGTTAGGCAGAACAAGAAGGCGCACCTAGCAAGGATGAGAATATCTGTCAGTCCATATGGAGGAAAGATCCAGGTTGCAGAAAAGCTCGAGTAATTGGAATTACCACACTAGGTCCCAGTGCAGCAAGCCCCTGAATAGCACCATAATGTGTTGTCAGTGCTTTTGATGGATCCAGAAAAGCATTAATCAGGGTTTTTGTCAATCGGGACTGCATACTGTGATACACATGACCATATCTGTTGAAAGCATTAACCCAACAATTGGCACTCAGGACCAAAATTCAATGCACACATGATCAAACATGCAAAAGTTTCTCTAGAAATATAAAATCACTGCAGCAACCCAAAGAAATGGCTAGACATAAGTATTACAAAATTAACTAAATTGCTTTAGTAAAGGTTAGAATTTTCTTATGGCAACAAGAAAAAAGTCTCAAGACCTCAGGTAGTTGCTGATAGATATCAGAATTTTCTTTTAAAAAATGAGGCTGCTGGTCTGATATGAATACATCGACAGCCAAAGTCACCCAGCAGAAAATCTGTGAATATAATTCATGTGCCAATTGCTGTCAGTTTGAAAATCCCAAATATTATGGACATTTTTCCATTCAGCCACTAGATGCGAGGTCTACAGAATCCTAAATAAAAACTCCTTGCAAAGAACCAAGGAATGTAATATGTTAATACACAGTCATTCTGAACAGAATGAGGAGAGGTACAAGTATTAAAATGATTTTTGTTCACAGTCATCTAGAATTAAAATCCTTTTTTTTGTCCCAACTCGATTCATTACAACTGTAGAAGCTACATCTCTTTACTGAAATAGAGACTACGAAGAGTTTTGCTTATTTGCTCTTATTAGCAACATTAGTACAACACTTAAAAAATTAGCACCTCAGAAGCACAATGAAGTTTTAGCAGGATGTCTGACCTTCGGCAGACTGATGCAGCTAGATTTGCAGAGAAATCTCTGAGTTCCCAGTGGTTATCTGATATTCTACTCCCCAACCTTTTGGCAACAATGCATGTTATTATTGATGGCATTAGCTGATGCAACTGTAGATGGGGAACAATTATTTATTAGAAGGATCATGGATGAGTGTATGGCACTTGCTAGATGCGGGATACATTTGCAGTAGTAAAAAATACATTAGAAAGATATTGATCCTATGGAAAAAAATTTTGGTACTTTAAAGAAAAGAACATATCAGGAGCACATTATTGCCAATACATACTCAGCAAAATTAATGAAGACCACTTACATAAGGCTCTATGTGAATGTGTGGATTTTGGAGAAGGCTTCTGACCACACGCATCAAAGCAAACAAGATAGGAAGATCATTTAAGCTTCGAGCAACCTGTGACAGAAAATGATAATATAAAGTGTCTGTATCCTCTGAAGACATATTCAATTGCTGAAGTGATTAAGAAACTCGACCTCATCGGCAAGGAAGTATGAAAAGTATGGAACCAGTGGATGGATTCCTGAATCCACTGCCAAACTCACTAATGCTTCTTTAAAGAGAGCAGATTCAGGCCTAGTCACTGTAAGCTCAGTTATTTTGTCAAAGTAGAGCTGCAATAAAAAGCAATAGAAATAAATTATAGTATTTCCTAAAATTTCAAGATCTTCAACAAGCAAGACCAAAGAAATTCAGAGAACAAGTTACTGGATAGAGAAATATACCTGGAGCTCTCTGGATAATACATGCTTAACAGGTAATTTAAGATCAACAAGAAGTCCGTCTTCCTTACTGTTTTCAACCTTTTTGTTTTCTGAAGGGGCTACAAGTGCTACAAAAAATATGCACAGGAGTCAATTCAGCCAAAAGGTTAACTCTATTTCAAACATATAAAACCAATCACACAGCAATCAACCTTAGCAATCTATACATGGGGATATACAATCCATCCAATTCCCACACAAGGGTGGTGGATTACAAGCCTTCAACTAGCCAATTTAATAAATGTGAAAACAATTAATCCACAATTTGCTCTGTCCTTCAAAGAGGCAATATAATAGATCTTTTATATTTCAAAACTTTACTAGATGGATGAAAAATGCACTGGTCACATCATCCACGAACTAAAAGAATTATTTTGTAGTTGAGGTACATGATTATATGATCAGTATGCTATCTAGTTATCAGGCTATTGAATGGATAATATCATATTTTTTGAAGAAGAATTCAACAAAAAGTTGCAGATTCCAAGAAAAAATACAAGAAATGTAATTCTATCATGCACATAGGGAAATAAAACCTTCTGCAGGAGAGTTTTCTGGAATTGCAGGCTGGACACCTTCAATAGCAAGCCAATGAGCAACAACTGCCGTCTCAAGTGGTGCTTTTGGTAATGGTGCATCAACAACCTGCATATTCCCAAACCAGTGAATGTAACAGCATATGGAGAAATCTAAGTGAATCATAAAAGAAATTCCATACCTCCTTGAAATCTAGATCTCTATCATCAATATAGAATAAGTCCTTGTGCCCTACAGCCTTTTTGAACCTTAAAGGATCTCCAGATGCAAATCCATAAATAGGCTGAGACAGAACAAACACATCTGTAATGATCATTGTTTGTCTTGAAATGACAGGGCATAATAGAGAAAGACATAACACAAGTTTCCTACAAATCTCTAGTGCATCTCAAGCAAACTAAAAATCATCTCAACACACTACACTATATTCCAACTTACAATACAAAAGCGACACAAATTACACATTTCCAAAAGAACCATAAACCCTTCAGGTTTACAAGGAAAACAGCTGAAACTACAAGATCACGATGACAAGTCAATATTGGTTCTAAACTCCAGAGGCTACCCAGATTCAGTAGAGGTAGAGAAAAAGATGGTGTTGAACAATGGTCCACTTCCAATTATTGTATTTTGCAAATATCATTGTATCTTAACCAAAGGTAACAAGTAATAACTCAGAAATCTTTTACCAAAAGCTGGCAAGATGACAAGAAGGATAAAGATTGTCTATACAGGTAAGAGTCAAAACATGATAGCTAGATGCTACTTAACATGCTAATTCACATATAGAGCTCCTAGTGGCGAATCAATAAATAACATTTAGTACCAAGAACAATCAGCAGAAAAAAGCTAGTAAATTATGGTTCCTCGTGTCAACTATTTTCGAGTGAACAAAAAGAAGTTAATGGAAAGTGTCGAACACATTAACTCAAATACGTGCAAAGAAGCAATTTTTTAAAGCAAACACTAAAATTTACATCTTTCCAAGAACCAAATCTAGTGGTTGCTTATCGAGTAGTCAATCGAATATAGCCACTAATCAAGTTAAAACAGTTTAAAACCCGTAATGATTGTTGTTTTTCTTTCTCCGAGAATGTAAAGGGAAGTACAAATCAGACATAGTACTGCAAGAACGAACCCTACCTCCACATTCCTCAGACTAAGCGCGCTGTCCACATCGTCCGCCGTCAAGACCGTCCGCTTCGAGTGGCGCATGCACTTGATTGCCTCCTGCACATCCCCTCACCACATCAGCGATCTTAGAACCAAAAAACGACAAATAACCAAGCTCAAAATTCCGAATCCTGACCCCGCGACGGAAACCCTAAAAGAAAGAGAAGAAATTTCAACGCGCAAACCTGCATGATCTCGCGGAGGCGGTACTCGACGTCAGGAGCGAGCGCGAGGGCGACATCGGAAGCAAGGTTAGGGATGCCGATGCTCTGCGCAATGACCTCGATCGTCTCCTTCGGGACGATGCTCATCGCCGCTTCTCTCGCGCTGGTGGCGTCTTCACTTCTTTACTCGACCTGCTTCGTTTCCTACCAACAAACGCACGCGACGGGAAGCGCTCGACCTTTTGTCCTAAAAACAAATTATAAATTAAAGGAGACTCCGATAACGAATCGGATTCGGATTCCACATGGCGGATCTGGTCGGGTTTTGTCGGGCGGCTCACTGGTTTAGTCAGGGCATTATAAGGACCTCGGAACATAAAGGCTCCGATAACGAATGGGATCCGGACTCCACACCGGGTGAAGCGGATCGGGTTTAGTCTGGCAAGGGTAATATAAAAGGGGGCCTCTGTGTTCGTAAGGTAAGGTTACCTCCCCCCGGCAGGATATCGTCACCGACCGGTACTTATATAACAGTGGATTTTAGCGGCAGGCAGGCTCTTCTTTCTGAGGCCGTCGGCGAGAAAGAGAGGAGGGGGGGAGGGAGGGGGAGGAGGAAGGAGAAGTCATCGGCAGGCGGAGGCGGCGGTGGAGGCGGAGATGTCGGACCTGGACCGCCAGATCGAGCAGCTGAAGCGATGTGAACCGCTGAAAGAATCGGAGGTGAAGGCGCTCTGCCTCAAGGCCATGGAGATCCTCGTCGAGGAGAGCAACGTCCAAAGGGTCGACGCCCCTGTCACGGTATGAAGCCGCCGGTGGATCCTTCTTTTTTCCACCTCCCAACCTTTTTGTTGTGCGGCGTCGTTTTTCCAGCACATGTGTTGGTTTTAATTGCTCTTTATGCATGGATTTTTCTGCTTCCGGATCTGGAATCTATGTAGAAAGCTTCGGATTGACTGCTGGTTATATGTTTCTTTTTTCTCGCTTCTCGCTAAAGCATGATCTTTTTCCTTTAAAGCTTCGGCGTTCTAGGGTTTCTCGTCGCTTCCCTCATCGGTTAGCTGTTTAGTTAAAAACTGAGCTTGATAAGATCCTGTTTTAACTTGTCACGTGATTGCAATCATAGTTGACTGAAGCTGCAGTTCATCTCAGAGATGTCGAGTTGTTTTCCGTTCGTTCTGCTGCGGGCATTTGTTAGTGCGTTAACAAATTAGAACTTTTTTTTCTAAATATTCCTTCCCTTGTGCTCTATGCTTGAAATCATCTATTGCCAAGTTATATAATGGTTCCGGCATTCTTCATTTAATTGTTTTGTATATGGGTGTCTATTTATCATGTGTTAGCGAATCATTTAGGTAAATTTGGATTCAGTATTTATCTTGCTTACCCGATGCTCACTTGCCTATCTCAGATATGTGGTGATATTCATGGCCAATTCTATGACATGAAAGAACTATTCAAAGTTGGAGGTGATTGTCCCAAGACAAATTACTTGTTTTTGGGTGATTTTGTTGACCGAGGATTCTATTCAGTTGAAACTTTCCTGCTTCTGCTAGCATTGAAGGTGCACTCTCTTTCCTTTCATGCAATACTTCTGGTTGGTTAGCTTGCATATGACTTTCTATGCATCTCTTGTTTTCTTTTTTTACTTATGGTACAAATGCCCTCCACATAACCTTCTAGCTTCCATCTTATATTTATAGCATTGCCAGAGTCTCCCACAGAGTACTAAAATCATGTGAGAAAAGTTCATTTTGGTATTCCTTATTGTGCAATGAGCATGAATCTGTGCTTTACCTGATGATGTGAAAAGTGCAAAAGAAACTAGTGAGGATGCTATGCAGAACAAATATATATATACCGCTGGGCAATGCTCATGGATATTGAATCTATCACTAATTACCTGTTTTTTGCCTGATAGATCTAACATGTACGATTCTTCACCAGTTTACTGCACCATGGAGATTCATAATACTCCAGTAACTCTTTAGTTTTGTTATTGTTGCAACATTCATGCCAAAATAATTTTGTAAACATCCAGATGCTTTCAAAAATCTTAAAGCAAATGTGAAGTATATCCACTCAGAATTGCTTGGTGAATAATTGTTTGCTTTAAGTTGATAGTTCATTGGTGTGCCTTAAGATGTCTATTGCTATTCTTGTGTTATTAATTTAGCTGTCCCATCTCCTTAACTTGGTGCAAAAGTGTACCTGATTGCTGATTTTGCATTGTGCATGCTGTCAATTATTCTGTCATTCTTTCTTTTAAATCTCCACTGAATTTTATATAGGTGAGATATCCAGACCGAATAACTCTAATACGAGGAAACCATGAAAGCCGGCAGATCACACAGGTTCAGTAACTTGAAGAAGAAAAGTAATTTTGATGAATATTAGTTTCTGCTTTGCAAGGTTTTCATGTTCCTTATGACCAGGTATATGGATTCTATGATGAGTGCCTCCGGAAATATGGTTCTGTCAACGTATGGAGATATTGCACAGACATTTTCGACTACTTGAGGTTATTCCCATGTTTCCAGTTGAGTAATTAGATAATAAGCTATCCATCAAAATTCCTAAGTTCTCTCATTGTTGTTTTGCTTTTGTCCATGGCTTTTTTCAGTCTCTCAGCATTGATTGAAAACAAAATATTTAGCGTTCATGGGGGCCTATCTCCTGCTATAACAACTTTAGATCAGGTCTGTGTTATTTTATGTTTGTCAATATCTTTTTATATTTTTCCACTTAGAGCTTTTATTTAAAAACTTTTGGGAACACTATGTTCAACAGATCAGAATAATTGACCGGAAACAGGAAGTGCCTCATGATGGGGCCATGTGTGATCTACTATGGTCAGATCCAGAAGATGTGGATGGTTGGGGGTTAAGTCCTAGGGGTGCAGGCTTCTTGTTTGGAGGAAATGTAGTTACATCTTTCAACCATGCAAACAACATTGATTATATATGTCGTGCACATCAGCTGGTGATGGAAGGGTACAAATGGATGTTCAATAACCAGATTGTAACAGTCTGGTCTGCTCCAAATTACTGTTACAGGTACTTTTTGTTGTTCATAGATGCTTACATTAAATTGAAAAAAAAAGTCCATGCTTCCGGTGTCTCCTTAGTACATATATTAGTCCACCCAATAGTAGATGCCTTTGTGTTATTTTCCAAAATTCTGCGTTGAATCACAGACCATCTTATCAATGAATGAATTAGTTAACGTATGGCCTTAATCTACTTTAAAGTGTTGTGACACCCTTGAAGCTGAATGAATCCAATATGCATTGAAGCACTTGTCATAAGGGCTTCAAGTCATCAGAGAATACGCCCCATGAAGCAATGGTGGCATGAAAGAATTCATGAATCTGGTGCTAAGGGTTAGGAATAAAGGCCAGCAAACTGTTGCTGGTCTGCTGGTGGGTTAGGAATTCTCTGTTGCTGTATAGGAAGCTGATTTCTGGCTCTGATTTAGAAGAATGTTGGTCTTCTTGAGAACTCAACAACTTGATTTTATATTGTGCTTCCTCTTTACTTTCTGATATTACTGCTTACTTGCTCCCGTGTCTTAGTAACCAACATTGTAAAAGATGGCTGGTTAATCTCTCATCTTTGTTCGATTTTTCTTTCCTTGAGCTGTATTCTTCAATAAACCGATGATCCAGCTAGAATGCATTGTGACTTGGACAAGTGCTGACACATTTTTCCTTAATTTATGAACCAATGCCTGTGCCTAACATTATGTACAACTTCCAGATGTGGTAATGTGGCTGCCATTCTGGAACTGGATGAGAACCTGAACAAAGAGTTCCGTGTGTTCGAAGCTGCCCCGCATGTTCGTGCCTTCAACATTTGGTCTCTCAAGTCACATATAGCTTCATCTAGATGGCTACTGATGCGATTACCTCTGATGCAGGAATCAAGAGGAGTTCCTTCAAAGAAGCCAGCACCGGATTACTTCCTATGAGAACCCAGATAAGCAAGTAGGTTGATCTTGTATTTTTATTTTTTAATCATGCTCATCAGATCTTAATCCCTGAACTTGAGCTCATTCAACTTTGTTTGCACAGAATACTCAACCCACCCTGGAAGACAATTTGCATGAGAATATAGCGTTTTGGAGGTGCATTGATGCTCTGAGTTCGCTTGCGCTTTTATATGTTTCACATATTACGGTGATGTGAACCGTATTCTGTTGGCATATAGCTTGTGGCAACACATTATTTATAGGGCATTTTGATGGAAGGAGAGGAGAGGTGTCTCTTTTAGAAGAAAAGTTTGAGTCAACTAAGCGGCATGGAGGATTCCATCAAGAGATATTGGCTGGAGTATCTTTTGTTGATTTCTGAAAAATGTCAAGGGTGACCAATTGAAAGATATGGCACAAGCTAAATGTCGAGGGTGACCATTCGAATTCTTCCTTGAGAAATATGGCATGCTCTTTGCTCGAAATATCTTCCTACTTTTTTTTTCTGCTGAAATATTATCCATCAGGTACGGCAGTTATAGTTATAAAATCAGGTAAAGCCTAGAAATCAAACGCACGAACCAAATTGATTGGAGTAAAAACAGGCTTCTAAAATATCACAATGCCATTGACTCCTGTGATTGTGAAGGTCATTTCAAATCTTAACTGGCATGTTGGTATGTGTGCTGGAATGAAACTTTTGCCTCAGCCAATTACAAGTTCCATGGCTAATAAAAATGGGATTCGATTAAGAACGGTAAACGGTGTTGCAAAAAGATAAAACTAAATTACTCCATGTCATCTTTTGTCCTTTCAAACTAACAGTGTGCAATTGCAAGAAACTGCTGAAGGTAACATCCAACTGGCCAAATGACAAGGCAAATCTCAGCAAGATGAACCAAGTTCTTTGTTTATTAACGTAGATGATGTTGTTCGTCGACACAACCCACCTTCAAAAGCTCGACTACTCTGTTTCTAGGAACGATGTCATGGCAGAGCCGGCAGGATCTTCCCAGCGCATGATCCAAAACCCACATTGTAGTCCTTGCCCTGGAAAGAATAACATTTCCAAGGTCAGGGAAACAGCATGCATATATATAAGCAGGACGTATCGCAGTAAAAACCATAAACAGGCTATCAATTGAATTTTCAGGGAAAACAAGTGTAAAGCAACAAGGTCCGACATTGTGATCGTGGTACAATAAGCTATCAAGAGATTTGCAGCGACAACTAGTGAACTTTGTAGTTAGCAAAGACTAAGCCTAGCCGTAGTCCTTGCACAATCTCTTGTCATAAGTAAAGGCAGGCAGGCAACAAGGTCCAATAGATACATGGAGAGCTACTAAGTAGAAAGCATAGCAGACATAAATGAAAATATAAAAGATAAAAAGAGTTATCGACCTGTTTAAGTTGTGCATGAAATGTAATATATCCTTTTCTTTTCCAAGGAAACTTGCTTTGGAAGGAAGTCATGAATATTTTTATTTTTTACAAAAAGAATATAAAGGAAATAAATCTTGATGAAAACAGACCTTGCAGCAAGCTTTAAAAATAACTTCATCTCCATCTTCCAAAAATTTGCGATCTAAGCCATTCAAGCTAAGTGACTTTTGTCCATTCCAAGTCAACTCCAGGAAGCACCCCAAGGATTCTGCTTCCTGCTTGATAAAAATATTCATTACGAACTAACGATGGCGAGAATAATAAACTTTAAAAACACCTACAGGTCCACTGATTGTCCCAGTTCCAAGGAGATCACCAGGCCTTAGATTGCACCCGTTGACGGTGTGATGTGCTAGTTGTTGAGTTATTGTCCAATATCTAATGACCATGACAGAAGGCACCACATATTGTTGCATAAAAGAAATGACAAATAATAGAGAATAACAAAAGATGACTGACATAGTAAACATCATTCAATCGGAAAAGTTCCAATCTGAGAAGTAATAAAAAAATTGCATATTCTTACAAGTTATTGAAGTTGCTTCTTGTGACAGTCACTGGATTTTCATGTCCTGCAGCTTTTACCAAGACCTTAAAGCAAAAGTGTAAAAATGTCAATAGATGGATAGATCGAATATTCGACAAAAAGCTTTTAGGCAGAACTAGTGTTAGAGAAAATTTAGAATGATGGACAAGTAGCAGATACCTCGAGAGGAATGTCATAGTTCGTATGCTTAGATTCTAACAAGTATGGAGAGGGTTGAGGATCCTGCAATTTATAGCATACTGTATCAATAATTGTTTCAATAAATGCATCTTGGCAGTCGTGTAATGCCCCAAAATTCAGTTCAATAGAAAAACATAAAATATATCCAACTTGCATTCTTCATAACTAGAGAACCATATACCTGCACTGGAGCATCACAAGCAAATGGTTCAAGAGCATCTAACGTCACAACCCAGGGTGATATTGTTGTAGCTGAGAAATTTTCAAGAAATTTTTTTGCTCAAACAACAGAAGGTAGACCATAACTCTACACAAAGAGCAAAGGAACAAATGGTTGCTTACCGAAACTCTTTCCAAGAAAAGGTCCAAGAGGTACATATTCCCATGCTTGGATATCCCTGGCTGTCAAAAAGCTTCTAGTTAAATGAAACTATAGCCTAAAAAGTAAAAAAGTTTTTCCAGGAAAGGAAAGAAAAGAAGTGGTAACTACCACTCCAATCATTCATTAGCACAAGCCCAAAAATATGATCCGCCGCCTCATTAATATCAATTGGTTTGCCCAGTTCATTTCCTGGACCAACTATGGCAGCCTGGGAATAGCAGGAAAAAGTATTATAAAAATAATCACCTTCTTCTAAGTAATTATCAAGCAGTTCAACAGAGACAAGAGCATGCATGTGCTTCCTAAGAATTTGGTGGGTTATTTACAATGCAAAATCAACTCATTTTAATATGAAGATAAATTAGGAGGTTTATCAGGGAGTAAAGAAGGCACAAGTATTCATGCAAACACTAACCATTTCAAGCTCGAAATCCAGCTTTTGACTTGGTCCAAAAGACGGTGGAGAATTTCCCATTGGATAAGCCTGTCCTCTGATCAAATAAAAACATATTTTATCTTAAAATTCCTTCATTAAAAATTAAGCAATTGCTATCGACATGCAAAAGGCCACAGAGCTCTTCCATGTGCATATATCATCTGCAAGTATTCTTTAGTAATAATATGTAAAAAACAATATCACTCCTATGTTACAGGTAAATGAACATTCAAGTGTTAGAAACAAAAGACATTCCATGTGAAACTAGCATTACATATCTGTTTGACTTAAATTATCTTAAGGACGTGCCGAGAACGTCTCCTAAGACACTAGAATGCTCACCTTGGACGAATGATATCTGTACCAGATATTACAATAGAAGAGGCTCGTCCATGATACGCTATTGGAAGGTGAAACCTGAAATTTCAGGAAAAAAAAACAATCATGATATGCAAGTCCAATGCAATAATGCATATAAGATGATAGGTGGACTAAGTTTAATTACTGAAGACAGTATCTGAAAAAGAAACAACCACAGCAGTTTTATCAGATACAAGCAAACTACTATTACAAAGATTGGTACATATATGAATTTTCAAATGCACACTTAAAAAACACACAATTCTAACATGCATATTCATAATATAAGTTAAGAGTTTAATAATTCTTAACATAGAAATAAAACATATATATAGTTCACATTCAGATATCATCAATGTGGAACTCAAAAGCTACCAGTTTCTAGGAATTGCATTCTCTGGTCCTCGAAATATGGTTCCGCAGTTCTTTGCATGATGCATCGAAGAAAAGAAATCCGTATAATCGCCAATCACAACAGGAAGAAGCATCTCTACCTCACTCTGTATATGGATGAAATATTCAATTAGCTTCAAAAAAAAAAAATTCAGAAGGTTCAAAACCATATAAAAGCTGATGATGTTTACCTACCATTTTCAAAAGGCACTTCTTTCTTAAATCACTATTGTCACGCAATGTTGGCTCATCAGCTGCATAGGATGTAAAAAAGTTTTGAGTAGTTTATGAACCCAAAAAATGGACATTCTTTATGCCTATATGGATCTTAGAGTTTTACACAGCAAACTCAGCTGATCTCTTTTTACCGTATTCAACAAAATGTCAGAAATATAAGGACAGTAGGATATATCGGTATCTTATTCGATGAATTTTACTTAATGCATATTAAGCTTCACATCAAATGAAAATTTGAGCAACACAAGCATTCTTGTGTTGCAGAATATAACATAAGACTTCCAATGATACAAATGAAGGATGGTGGCATTGACTGTGAAAAATGGTTTGAAAACTTTTCCTACAAAATTCGCCAGTTTGTATATGCAAGATTTCTACCCCAAATAGTGAGCTAGGTTAACATAATGATAATGTTACAGGTACAGATGTCTAGAGTTTTTTCTGATAAAAAGTGGATTCATATATATATTGCAAAACCAAAAGGGTTAGAAGCTTTGGAGATTGTAATACATGACTAGAAAACATTAAGATTGATGGTGGTATATAATTAAGGAATATCCACTATCTTGCATAACAAGCAAAGATCACCAGAATCCTAATTTTGGTGTTGTAAACATGCAAAAGAGAATATGAAATGAAAGATTCTGCAGAAGAACTATAGCACAACTGGCATGATCAGGATAACTATTACCTGATAAAAGTCTCTGTAAAGTTGATCTTGCCTCCTTCCAAGCAGGTTTCCCCATTCCTACGAACATGTTCAAAGAAGGCTGGTCGAAGAGAAAATTCAGAAATTAAAATATAGTAAACAACAAAAGAATTGGAAATAAGAGGAAGTACAACAAGCACCCATCTTTCTTTCTTAACATGCCCAATTTTTTCTTGAACAAATTACATGAGACTAATCTAGATACGCGGAAGTGAAAAAACATATTTTTTTTTAATTTTGAGACGTAATATTTGGCAACAGAACAAAAGGCACTGTCACGCGCTTATTCTGGTAGTCAGTGACTCTACAGATAGATGCAACATTTTAACATCAGCAAGCACCGCCCGAGTTTACCATAATTTAGATATCTCAACCCTCAAGTTAGGAACACCCTGGTATAGTCCTCATTTCCTCGACTTTCCTACTTTAATTTTCATTCAGCACATCAGAGTTGCTGGTTACTGTAGATCGCCACTTCAACTAAGCCAGAATACATTCGAAGCAGTCTTTTCGACTAATGCCACAGACTTGCCAAATACATCGGTATTATATTGGCCAACAGTTTGACACGACATCTGAAGGCGGTTCTACGAAGACCAAACGATAATTTTTCAAAGCAACCAAAATGATCAATGCGGACCCCGGAAGAAGAAACAGCAATCCTACTCGAGTACTACAACCAAGCCATACTACGTGCCAAAGGCTTGTCAAATACACCGATCACACGTTCGCGCAGAGTACGGCGCAGTGTCAGAACGCAGTCACACAACAACCAGATGACTTCCATTCCAGTTCAAGGCGTCCCCGAGAACTCTCTGAAGCAACAAAATCACCCTCCGTAAAGCCGATCCAAAAGCAACTAAAATCAGTCCACAACATCCGGAGGAGCAGAAAAGCGAAGATCGGGGGGGTTAACCTGGAGGAAGCATGGAGAACCCCTGAGAACGGGTCCGTCGAAGAGGCCGGCGGCGGAGACGAGGGAGAGGTCGAGGACGAAGTCGCCGATGGCGACGCCGGGGCGCGGAGGGAGGGGAGAGGAGGCGGCGGCGGGGCGGAAGACTCCGTAGGGGAGGTTCTCCAAGGGGAAGTGGGAGTCAGGGGCGACGTCGACGAACGATCTCAAACCCATCTCTCTTCTTCTTCTTCTCCTCGCTGCTCTGGAGAAGAGGAGACGTCTCTTGTTGTGGCACGGGGATGGTAAGCCGCTGCGCTCTTAATTTTATCGTGTCATTGAATGCGGTGAAGAAGCTTTTCTTACTTGAAATTAAAAAGAAAAATAAATTGGGGATGAGCGGTATGAAAATGTTATATATTTTATAGAAAAAAATGAAAGTGAAATATTTTGTGCAAAAAAATCAAATTTATTTATTTTTATTGCTAGCTTGAAATTAAAAAAGAAAAAAAGGGGAATGAGAAGTATGAAAATGTTAGAAATATTATAGAAAAAATGAAAGTGATAATATTTTGCAAAAAATTAAAATTTACTTTTCTTTACTGTTAGCTTGAAATTAAAAAGAAAAAAAATGGGAATGAGCAGTATGAAAATGTTATAAATTTTATAGAAAAAAAAATGAAAAGTGAACATTTTATGTGAAAAATTAGAACCTTAAAAACTAGCATAAAGTTTGGTGAGCTTTTAGAAACTATGATTATTCTAATGAGCAACTCACTAATTAGTATACTAAAATAATGGGAGAAACATAATTTCATTAACAATTTATCATTGTTCTGATGAGCAAGTAATCAATTAGTGTACTTAAATAATGGGAGAAATATAACTTAATTCACTCAGGTTGTATGCAGCAAAAAAAAAGGAAGAAATTTAAGTTTATAAGAATCAACTTACTTGAGGCCTCTGTAACAAAAAATTAGGTAGGATTTAAATTGGCAATAAAATACAGAGGGTATAATTTATTAACAATCGATTGAGCGTGGTGTTTACTTTTCATCTACCGGTCCAACACAGCGTGGCTATCGACACACAGACAAATGGTTGGTGCACGAGGTGTGGATGGAGACCAGCAGAAAAAGAGATCCATATTAATTGAGAAACCACCAAGCTTTTAATGTCCATCTGATGGGGCTGGTTTCTGTAAGAGATGAACATTAGTTCTGTTTGGCCTTAGAAACTAAAGCAATGAATTAGATACACAGATCTGATCCAAACCGAAAAATTCAGTTTGGTTTCGTTACTGGTTCCTGCACACACCCATACTTCCTGTGTTCAAGCGTTTTAAACTGGTGCATGGTACAAGTTGTCATCCATATGAAGTACTTCATGCACTTTCTATTCATCAGCCAACTGGAAGACTAAAAGAGAGAAGCAAATCTTTCATGTTTAAGGACAAGAAATAAGTCATGGTGGATGATCTAGATTAACATAGTGAGTACACATCAGTCATTAACCAAAAGTAGATGATCCGTTGCACTTGGATGCAGCTCTGGGAGCACCTTCTTCAAGGAAGCATAATCCCATGTCCATGGCATGATACTGGAGTTGGTTTATTACGGTTAAGAAGTTGATTACCAAGCACAAATCACGTGTGGCATTCAGCTAAGTTGCATGCTGCAGGACTCGATGTTGATGCATTGAAACCTCTGGACTCGATTGAAATATTATCTAAAAAATTATGATTAACAGGAAATTATCAGGTACCTAGTGCCAATAAAGCTGCACAAAAGGAATTGGAACAAATGACTGAATAGTAGAAAGTAGAATCATATTGTCAATAAGTTTAACGGTGAAGATTAACTGCACAGATGGAGTTACTCCAAGTATAGCACAATTCTCACTTAGAAAATTACAAAAGAAAAAAAAAAGGTACTACTCGGTACCAGAAGATTTATTGAGGAAGTATGGCAAGACTGACTTGTGGATGACAGCACTGGAGCACCTGATGCTGCCTTGTCTAAGATTATTCATTTCCTTACATGAACTGCAGCACGAGGACCTGTTTCAGAAGTCACATAAAATTTGCAGCATTTCAGTAAAATATCTTTGTAAATTCTGTAGAGGTGAGTGAACATAGCTGTTGGCTACACAAGACCATGAACCAATACTGCATGCCACAAGCATAAGTGGGAAAAATAAACAAAGTTTAAACATCAAAATAGATTATCTGATTTCTTATAATCTGACACTCAACACGTTTGACTAACTCTATAATGAACGAACTTTCATATCTAGAACACTTGGGTTGCCGAACCTTTCTCCACTATGTACAGGTGCAATGTCTACATTTAAACTAAGAGCAATGTATTTTTAATTTTTCCAAAAACTGGGTGTTTGACAATGTTGGCCTCTGCAGGAATTCACTGGACCGACTAGTTACTAGCATCCCAACCACCGTGCTACGTGGCCAATGTTACAGGATAAGCATGACGTATTAATAAATATTTTGTGCGATGTGAACCCTCTTTTGTAAGGTTCATCTGTACAAGAAAAAAAAATGTGATCTTCAAATTTCTGACCTTCCGAATGCAAACAGCAAACAAAATGTGGGAGCTTATAACATGCCTCAAGCTTTACAAGCACAATAACAAAAATATGGGAGGATTTAATGGGATTTCCTATTGCTGTAGTGTTTCTAGTTTAAGGATTCTTAATGGTTCATAGGACTGATGAGAATGGTTTATGCCACATAAGATTTCTCTGTCATGTTGATTATTACGCCAAAAAAAAATTATGGCAGAGTATCGTGTTATTTATAAATAGTAAACCTGCTGATCTAAAGAAGCAGAAAATTTATATGAAAGCTCTCGACCAGAAATTAAACTAGCTGCTAGCCAACTGATTTAACGAGAATTCAATTGAGCCAAAACTTAAATAACCTCATAGGTACGATCAAATACTTCAAGGATATGTACATTAATACTTACACAGACAACTATCATGGAGGCACAACTTGAGAAAATTTTGATCTCACAGCAGACCCCGCCTACGTTTGTAGTCACTGACTGTCAGAGTCAAAGGATGTCTCCTACCATCAGTATCAGGCACCTTGTACCCATAGGTTGCTTCAATCTTCTGCTTCCTTGCCAGAAACCCCAAATGCACACCCTGAGGACCCCCAAATTTCTGCAGAGCAGCCAAGGAGATTGGCAACTCAAAATTATGCAGAAAGTGTGAGACCGTGCCCCGGTCTACAGGTGCACTTGTATCTACCAACTTGCCAGCACCAGCTGCAGCTTCCAATGCTGCAGCAGTAGCTGCTTCACCTGCTGCTGTCCCATTCGCTGATACCACCACATTTGCACCTCCTTCACCAACTGCAGGTTTTTCAGAATCACCATTTGCATCTGCTGCATTACCATCACCTCCAGGCTTGGATACATAATAATTTCTAGACCTCGTCCACCTCCTGGAAAATGGATCATAGCCCGCCTCACCAGCCTTTAAGGCAGTGTTGACCGGTTTCAACTCTGAGGCATTCTTAAAGTTTTCAGCTCGGTTCTTTCTATTCATTTCTGCCAACCTAACAGCCTTTTCATTAACCTGCTTTCCCCGCCTAGACATATCTTCTAACTCCTTTAACCTTGCTTTGATCCTTTCCACCTCTCCTTCATCACGCCGACTCAGGAAAACTTCCATTTCCTTCCTCAGTCGGTCCTTCTCAGCAGCAATATTAACTGGTCTCAGTGAGGCTGACTTCTTCTCTAGCAACATCTGTTTTACAGTTGCTGCTGAATACACAAAAGTGTTGATCTTTTGAATTTCATCCTTCTTATCAAGCACCTCCTGACGAGTTGGCATCCGACCATTGGCCTTTTCCACCTCCCATTTCCACTCGTTGAATTCATCTATAAGTGGTGGAGAATCTGAGACCATAGCCATCTGCCACCTAGCAGCTGCGGCTTCACTACCCCAGATGCAATTCAACCACTTATAGGTTGTGTAGTGTTCCAATTTGTAATGTTTTTCTGGGTCAGTTGCGTCCACATTGCGGACTGAGCATAGCTTATACTTTGGTTTCCCAGAACGTGTCTTGCCAATGCCAAGACGTACAAAACACCCTCCAATAAGCTCTTCGAAAAAGGGTTCCATGAACCACTTCACCAGTTTTGACCTCCTGATAGTTATGTCTCTAACATCCTCAAACTTTGGTGCATCCAATCTCGACGGGGAGAGATCCTCTAACAAGTCATCATCTATCTTCTTCTCCTCGTGGAACCTCTCATCGTCACTGTCACCTCTGCCGCCACTCTCACCTTCATTACTAATATCACTCGGAGGACTAGCAGCCATACCAATTGTTCTTCGATGTTTGGAGGGAGAAGAATCCCGCATACCAAAGCCACTACCACCTCCTTCCCCGGTCAAATCCCTCAGACGATTGCGGTAACCATCAGGGTCTTGTTGTCTCATTCTCTTCGCTCTCAGCTCATTCAAAGCACTCTTGGCGGCTGTCTTATCATTCCGGGCAGATGAGCGACCACGTTGCGGCATAGGGGGAGAGCTCTGCTTTCTATTCTTCTCCATCTTTGAAGATGATGCCTGTGCCATCTTTTTTAACTTGTAATCATCTAGTCTGGTACTTCTCTCTGCCAATATCATCTCCCTGTCCAATTCAGACATCTTCTGTAGTTCTTCCTTATCCGCATCATCCTTGTAAAGATCACTTCCTACTGAAGGAGCACTGTCAGAATCATCATCACTGTGCCTGCCACCGCCACCATCATCATCCCTCCAGCCACTCCTCTTGTCCGTTTCCGGTGGGTCAAACCTCTTCTTCAGTGGAATTTGAGAACCTGAAGGTTTCTTTTTGGTATACTTGGGGTTGTCGGAATCATCATCCTTGGAGTCGCTTCCGTCAGAATATGAGCTATCCCGCCTCCATCTTGATTGCGAGCGTGAATTGTTGTTCTTACGCCCAGATCCTGTCCTCCCAGCAGCCTGTAATAACAGGTTCTCCAAATCGGCCATGACTGCTTATCCCTCCACAAATATCTGCCATAAATTAGAACATCAAAAGCTTCAATGCGTCTTCAAAGAAATAATGGAGAAATCAAAACCAATGAACACGATAGCTAATACTCCCAATCTTCATGTTTCTCTACGTGCTAGAGCTAAACTACCGTCATCAAATATTTATTAACACATCACATGCAATTTATCAAAAAAGTATCATCCACGGAATAGAGTAGAAATTAGGGTTTGTAAGCAGAAATTAGGAGAGTTATAAAAACTATCTATTGGTGAAATCAAATATTCATACTCACGAGTAGAAAAGTAGAACTAGAAGGATGTCAGATGATTTCGTCGACGTCGGGCAAGAGGACAAGCGACGGAGGATCGTGCAGCCGAGGCCAACAGGCGTTCCAGCTGCTGCGACTTCAGGCGCAGGAGGCGGCGCGGGCACGCACGCCCCGCGCCAATGATGCCGGCGAAGGTAGGCGTCAGACTACCAGAGACGATGGACTCGCCGGAGGCGCAGGAGACGGCCGCGGCTACAAACAACGCTCCGATCGAAAGCGAAGGCGTGCGGGAGGAGGAATTAGGGAAGCGGAGAAGTCGGTTAGATCTGGGTCGGCAAAGCGTATTGGGCTATCGGACTTTGGGTAATAGTAATGCGGGCTCTCATCGGGTTTGGGTTTTATTAATTATATCTTTAAAAATTAAGTCGGTCTTGTCGGGTCAGGTCGGATCTTATTTTAGATCCACTAACCCGAACCCGATTGGACTGCGGCAAACTAGCCGTTGCGAACCCTTGGCCCAACGGCTATTTCCCAAATTCCACCTTCTCTTTTTAATCGCCATCGTTTTTGCTTCCCCCTTTTTATTGTTTTCCCTTCTCCCTTCGCGTCTCTTGCCATGGCGGAGTCATCCTCGATGTCTCTTCCGCCGCCGACGCCGATGCCGGATACGGGAATCCAAGCCCCTCCGGCCACCGAGAGGAGGCCCCGCCGCCCGCGTGCTAGGGAGGTCAGCTCCCGCTACCTCTCCCCTTCCCCTTCTTCTTGTTCTTCTTCCTCCTCCTCTTCTTCCGAATACCAACACCTCACCGCTTCTCCGCGGAATGCTTATCCTGCGCCCTCCCCCTTCTCCGTCCTCCCCAAGAAGCATCACCAGCAGACGCAAACCCGGAGCCGCCCGTTCTCGTCGGATCCGGAGGGAGCCGACGAGAACCGGCCTCCCGCATCCGTCCGGCGCAGCAGCTCGCAGACCCCTCTCGGCCTAGCCCCCGCCGCCGCCAAGCCTCCCGCTACCATCAAGAAGAGGACCGTCGTCAGGTTATTCGCCGACAACAACGCCTCTAGTTCGTTGGAGGATCCGGCAGATCCGAGGCGGAGGCCGAGGCCGGGAACACCGATGGTTTCCCACCCTGCAGCCGATGGATTCGGCGGCGGCGTTAAGGTGCACCACCGACCACCTACGCCTGTACGGGTTAGCCTCTTTCCTTTCGAGAAAGGTAATTACGGCCGTGGAATGGGCGACAACCGGCTGGATGAAACCTCTTCGGAGAATTCTTTCTCGGATTCAGAGATTTGCAGCGTTAGCAGTCAGGGGGGGCTCTGCGACAGCCCGCCCCTCCTCCCGCCTGTGTCTTGCAGATCGAGGCCGGTGGATGTTAGATCCTCCATGCCAGAGGTGGACCTTTTGCCGACCATGTCGGCCAGACGCGCTGCAGAGGCATGTTCCGGCCAGCAGGAAGTCACCGACGACTCTGCGTGTAGGGCATCCACCAACTCGTTGTGCCTCCGTTCCCTAACCTCGGCCATCACCGGCCGTCAGCAGCAGCATCCATTCAATTTGAATAAATCCGTCAGTAGGCCTCTCTTCTCATTGAGACCACCACAACCTCCGACCACTAAATCGGTTGCCGATATGAAGAGGGTGAGGAAGGCGTCGACCCGGCAGGAGGAGGTCCATTCGTTAAGGCTTCTTGATAACCATTTTGTGCAGTGGAGGTTTATTAATGCGAAGGCACAAGGAGCAGCGGCGGCCCGAAAAATTGCTGCAGAGGTCAGTAGAAGCTGAAGCTTCTATCATCAATTTGGGATGCATTCTTGTCCACTCTTCCACTGATACTTGACTGATCTATAATTTTCAGAAATCACTTTATGGACTTTTCGCCAAGATGCCGGGGCTTCAAAGCTCTCTTACAGATAAAAGGATTAAGCTTGAACAGCTCAGGAGAAGAGAAGGTTTCTCGTCCATCATGCATAGTCAAGTAAGATTGGTTCTTCTTTGTTATTCTTGTTACTTCAATATGGTCATTCTGCTTTATAAATGATGGCTAATTCAGCAAGTTGTTTTTCTCATGCGTTGTAATCATTTATTGATATTATCCACAGGAAAAGAAGGATAATTTTATAGGTTCTCATGGAACTGTTTTTTGTGTACTTTAGATGCCACATTTGGAGGAATGGTCAATTATGGAAGACGATTATTCAAGCTCTCTTTCAGGAGTAACAAAGGCTCTTCACAATGCTTCACTCAGGCTCCCCATCACTGGGAATGTAAAGGTATGAAAAACTTTTACCTCGGGTTATAATTATCCTAGGAATTAATACTATTTTTTGCTTCTGGTCGATTGTAAAATATATTTTGATATCTCTTGCAGGTGGATATTAGAGAAATTAAAGAAGTTCTTGACTCCACATTACTTATGCTGGAATTCTCATCTCCACATGTGGCAAAATTTCTACCAAAGGTAGCCTGCATGTGCGCTAGCTGAATCTGGAGTACTTAAAAAAATAATTTCTTTCACAAGGATCCTTGATAATTAATCTAGGCTTCTCAATTTACATTGTCGGTTAAAATTTCTTCGAACTAAGAGTAGATTCTCTTTTATGTATAAGCATGTCCTACGTTAGATTACACAAGTAGATTAATGACTAATTGCTTACTGGCTATTCCAATAAGTTTTATGAGTATTGGTTAACTGGATCAAGGAAAGTGCAGATAGATTAATAAAGAAAGTAAATCCTTGAACATTGAATCCTATCTTGATTTCTTGATCCAAGTTTACATCAATTTTCTTCCCAACTCTAGTGAAGGATTCAAGTACAATTTATAAATTGTATCCCTTTATCTTTTACCGAGTTTATCAACGGTTAGTCTCTCATAATAGATTGTCGTTCTTACACAGGCTGAAAATATAGAGAATGTAGCTTCAGATTTGGCAAGTGTAATAAGTATCCATAAGTCGCTAATTGAGGAATGCGGAAATCTTCTTTCACAGGCGCATAGATTGCAGGTTTGTCCAACTTATCAGTATAAAATACTTGTTTTTTTTAACAGTTGTAAATACATTTGACGTTTAAGTTTATAGCTAGTTGATGTGAATGTGGTATTCTGGGGGTAGGAGGACAGAAGTTTTAACGTTTATAATGTTCATTCTTGTTCCTTTCAGGTGATCGAATGCAGCTTAAGAAGCCAAATTATGCAAAAAACGCAGTGCAGGATGTGATCAAACTTTGTGTTCTTTGACATAGTAGACCCTCCTTTGGTCGAAGTAAAGCAACCCTCAACTTGCTCATTTCTTTTCAGCGTTCTGAGCTGGGAGGAGATTCAAATGTTATTCTTGTATTCTTTTGAACAAATGTACCCCTGTGCCGAAATAATGATCAGATAGATTTGAAGACACAGATTATTGATTCATTCGTCATGCAAAGCTTAAAGTTTTTGAACAGGGTTGATCAAATATTTCATTCATCGCTGCTAGCAACTTGTGCATTTAAAAAAAAATGAAGGTTATGCTGTGATCAGATAGATTTGAAGACATAGATTATTGATTCATTCGTCATGCAAAGCTTAAAGTTTTTGAACAGGGTTGATCAAATATTTCATTCATCGCTGCTAGCAACTTGTGCATTTTTAAAAAAAGAAGGTTATGCTGTGATATTATTTACAACTAATAAAAATTGAAATGGATTTTTCACTAGTAGCATAACACTAATAATTAACGTGTTGATAAAAATAATAATATACCTAGATAACATGTTTGGTGACTTCATATCCTCAATTACATAATATGCTACAAATGAGTTGTTTCATATAATATAATAATAAAGCTTCCGTCATCGTGTAAATAATAATAGATATTATTTAAAAAAGATAAAATTATACATTTAAAAAATGATTTAAATGGCATAATATAATAAATTAATGACTAAATAAAATAGGTCTTCAGATTGTAATTTTTAAAAAATAAATTAAAATGGGTTATTATTTATATAATTTTTAAAAAATTTATCCTCCGCCGCCTGTCCGCCATCCTTCTCTTCCACCTCCATCGCAGTGGAAGAGCAGAGCAGCGAGAAGAAACCAGAGAGGCCTTTTTTTCTCCATATCCCATACGCGAAATCAAAGAAATCCCCCTGCCGCAGTGCCTTCCACTCCTCCGCTTCCCTTTATTCCACCCTGCAACCGCAGATTCGTTGCTTCCGGTGCCGGATTCCGGTCCCTCCCCTTCCCCAATTTGCCCCTTGAGCTCCGTCTTTAAGCCATGGGGATGGGGAGACCGGCGGTGGTGATCGAGCGCAGAGAGCGCGGGTGGCAATGGCGGGCGGTGCTGGTGGTGCTCCGGCGGAAACCCTTGAGTACACCCCGACTTGGGTGGTCGCTGCCGTCTGCATTGTCATCGTCGTCATCTCTCTCACTGCGGAGAGATCGCTGCATCGCCTCGGAAAGGCGCGACCTTTGCACCGATTTTTTTCTTCCCCCAAATTCTCTCTCTTGGTCATGCTCGGGATTTCGTACATTCTTTTGATAAATTGTTGAAAGTTGGAAGCTGGAATGCCCATTAGGAAAGCTCAGTTGACTTAGTTTATCTATTTCTCATATGGCGCAGATTCCCTGTTTACTGAATCATGTTAGGGGCTGCTTTAACTTCCTTCTCCAAGAAGCAGGTCCATGAAGGAAAGAAGGAGCGTTAAACCTTTTTTTGTCATCTAGTACAATAACTGATGTTATCTCTAAACAATCACCTCCATTCATGTTAACCTATTTTCTTAAACTGCAATGTTTTCATCAACTTTCTTTGATTCTCCACACATGGTAAGGTCGAAAAGCATTTGCTCGTCACCTAATTACTATATACAAATGTTTTCCTCAATTGCAAATGACTTGTATGAAGGAAGACAGGCTAGTATCTTTAAGTGCCCGCACCTGAGAGCATTTGTCTATCTTAAGTGGATAGGCATAATTTTTTTTCATTACCATAAATATCATATCAGCTTGTTTGCTGCTTTCTTCCATTTGTATTGTGTTTATGGTGTTTAATCTCTCAACTCTTGTGCCTCTTCCAGATTTTGAAGAAGAAAAATCAGGATCCGCTTTTCCGGGCCTTAGAGAAGTTGAAAGAAGGTTATACTGAATATCTCCTGTTTCCTTTTCCAAATTTTCTTTCTTGAATCACTTCTGTTGCATTCATGCAAATATGTCTATGACTATTCACCGCCTGTTATTTCATTGATCCTGCAAAAGGAAGAGGTTACTTATATGGTTATGCAAGTATAGTGTATCTGATATTATGAGCTTATGCTACCGTGGCTGAGTTAATATCACCAGCAGGTACTTTCTGCATATTTCACAATGCATGAGTAACTGGCAGTCATTCATTATGGTTTTTAAAGTTATTTTATCATACTAAAGTATGAAGTCCCTCTGCTGCCTAAGGTGAATTCTGGATGAATTTGTTGTTTGTTTTCCCTCAAATCATATATTTAGTACAAGTATCTTGTTGTTTCTGAGCGTGAGAGCTTGAAATTTGTTGACATTTTCTAGTTTTCTGTTCAATGAGATTGTAACATATTGCAACTTTTGTCATGCAGAATTAATGCTTCTTGGCTTCATCTCTCTCCTACTGACCGTCTTTCAAAACCTTATCAGTAGCATTTGTGTTCCAAAAAGCTCTTTATTGCATATGCTTCCTTGCAAGTTAGAGAGCTCTACCACAAAGCATAAAACTCATCATGAGACAAGCTTTTACTATGAACGTGCATGGAGCAATAGGAGGCATTTGTCTGGTGGTGGCTCCGGTTCTAACTTCTGCATGAATAAAGTATAGTTTGGGCACATTCTTTCAATTTGGGTATTTGTTTACTGACAACTTTGTAGATCTGTACAATGTGGTCCTTGTTCTTAAACAGAAGTTAAATCAAGTTAAACCAATTTTCCTTGGTGCCAGGGCAAGGTTCCAATGATATCTCTTGAAGCATTGCACCAACTGCACATCTTTATCTTTGTACTTGCAGTCGTGCATGTTGTGTTCTCTGCTTCTACTATGGTATTAGGAGGAGCTAAAGTAAGCTACATGGCTTAATTTTTCCTACACATGAGCATGCATGCATTTTCTTTTCGGTATGTGTTAGCTTTTTTTTTTTTCTTTTCTACAATTTTCAGATTAGACAATGGAAACACTGGGAGAATGCAATTACAAAAGAAGTTCCAAACACACAAGGTAAATGTAATTTGCTACGTGCCTTGCCTTCTAAATTATCATATATATTCAACAAGGAGAAGGAATCTTCACAAAATCTGTCTGCGTAACCAGCTAATGGGCAGATTGTGCATCCTCATCAGCGAACATTTCTGGAGGAGCGAACCAAAGGTTCTTGGAGAAAGTGGGGTTTTATAAACTGGATGGTAAGCTAATGGGCAGATTGTGTATCATATTGTCATAATGACTTTCATTTATAACTGAAGAAGTTACTCTGGGGCAAGAAACTAAAGAATAACTCTGATATGAATTTTCTTGATGCATACAATCAATATGAAGTATATATTAGATGGAATCTACCAAATCGCTCAGCACTAATCCTAAATCATTGGTCAGATGAGATTTTTAAATAATGCTTTAAGATTAGTGTTGGGCAGTTAGGTGACATCCACCTAGTATATGCTTCATGTTACTTACATGCGTTAAGGATCACAGTAGTTTTTTTTTTCACATATTAGATGGATGCCACCAGAAGTTATTAATTTTCTCATAAATACAAGGTTACATGGTAGAAGGTTTTTATTTCATATATCGTTGCAGGTTTCATTTGGCAAGCAGTTTTATCCCTCAGTGACAAGATGGGATTATGAGGTGTTAAGGGCAGGGTTCATCAGGGTAAGTTTGTGAGAGGCATTATGTTACATTTATTTTTGTGATTGCATATCTGCATGGACTGTTTCTACATTACAATGCATGTTATTCCCAGACACATAATGCTGGTCTAAAGTTTGATTTCCACAAGTACCTGATGCGTGCTCTTGAGGATGATTTTAAAAAGGTTGTTGGCATAAGGTATTTATTTTTTTCCTAACATTTTGAATTTGTACCTATCTCGTTTTTCTTGTGGTTTCATGATAAACTTGGTTTCATGCAGTTGGTATCTTTGGCTCTTTGTCGTCCTATTTTTGCTTCTGAATGTAGATGGTAAGTTTGAGGATTCTCTTGCGACTTTCCAAGGTTCTACTGTTCAACCTATCCTGTGAATATAACTTCAAAGTGTTCTAAAAGATATTTATCATTATTAGCCTACATACTGGGGCAAAAAAGCATGACAGTTACAGATCGTTGTGGAAGAATAGAAAATACATATGTATGAGATAGTGGATTTAGAATGAAACACCCAATACATTTAGAACAGCAAGAAGTCAAGAACCTGAATGTGCCTGAGTGTTAGCTTATCCACTTGAGCAGTTCTAGCCCAGGTGACTGGACCTGCTTTCAAACAAGTAGAAATCTTTGGATGATATATTGTATCATTTCAGATTGGTGAAATGAATGCAATGCTATCTTTAAAAATAAACAAGTAGAAACATCGGGGATCAGGGACCTCTGCTCTTATCACATCTTTGTGGAGTTATTCCAGACATAGTTGGGAATAACCATATTGTAAAAAGATGCAACTTATACAAGTTGAGGCAAATTAGTTAATTAATGAACTACGCAACTCCTAAGAGGTCTATATAAGCTCTTAGGTTTCAGCCGATTGTGTTTCTTGTCTTTAATTTTAGTATCTCATGCCGGAATACTTATAATTCACATCGTCATTTGCAGGATGGCATACATACTTCTGGTTGTCATTCTTGCCTCTTGTAGTAAGTTTACTGGACTATGTAAAAGCAGTAGTCATTTGCCGATACCTTCTTTTTAGCTTTAATAACTTTGGTACCAGAACTGATTTCTAGCAGAGCTCACAGTTGAATGATTAATCTATAATTTCAAAATGTTAAGTTTATCCTAATGTACCCAGTTGCATCATCTGCCGTTCAACGGTTTGGATTGCAGCTTCTTCTTGCTATTGGTGCAAAACTGGAGCACATCATAACTAAGCTGGCTCTAGATCTAGAAAATAGTATCGCAGGCACAAACCAACAAGCACATTTGAAATTATCTGATGAACACTTTTGGTTCCATAAACCTGGAATGGTTCTCTACCTACTCCAGTTTATACTATTCCAAAATTCTTTCGAGATTGGCTTTTTCTTCTGGATTTGGGTGAGTCGATCACAGTTATTATTTTTTTCCTGCAATTTTCTGTATTGCCACTTACTGGCTGTAGACTTTGTAGGCCACATATGGCTTTGACTCCTGCATAATGGAAAGCATCGGTTACCTCATTCCAAGACTTGTTATGGGGTAACGAACTGGATCATTTGCCCTTGTGTTTCCTCGTTTGCCACAACATTTGCATCTCCAATAATGAACTGGATTATTTGACTGTGCAGTGTCATTATTCAAGTCCTCTGCAGTTATAGCACTCTTCCTCTGTATGCCATTGTCACCCAGGTAAACTCACACATTGCCTTCTTCTTCTCTACAGACCTGTTACCGGTTACAGACTTTTGTCTAAACGATTGTATTCTTTGTGTTCAGATGGGTGACATGTTCAAACGAGCAATATTTGATGAACATGTGACAGAGTTACTCCTCACATGGGCAGAGGATAATAAAGCTCCTGGTGCTGGGCTGAAAAGTATCTCCAGGACCCCTGAAAGTTCTCATAGCGTCCAGCAATCAGCTTCCACAGAAGGGATCGTCTCCTTGTCGATCGATGGTTCACCAATCTCAGGCTATCTAGCTTAAGCAAGCTTTTGAAGTTGAGGTCACTTGGTGTTCTCAAGAGTGCCTACAAAGACACCATAAAGTAGAGCACTGCTTTTACTGGAGAAATTTGTCTGGACTTCCCGCGATGGTTCTCTTTTAATAACGGGTTTCGCTTAACACTTGTTAGATATTTCAAGTATATGTATATTGCAACCATGAAAAATGATGTGTCTAAATTTTTAAGTTTGTAAAATTGCCATGTACTAGTCAGAGTTCAGTCAAAGAATAAGGAAGAGAAGGGGAGGAGTAAGAGAAAGAAGACGGAAGAATAAAAAAAGGGTCCTTCCTTTGTACATTTGAGCTTTCAGGCAAAGTTTAATGTCGTCTCCTCAATCTTGAGAGTGCAGAAGGATTATTACCATCTTCTTTAGACGAGACTTGTATAATTGCCAGGACAGAGAAGAAAATAATGATGTTATGTGCAGTATTAATATCATTCAACTTATGAATCCAGATGTTGCTGTAATGATGCATTTATTAAATTGATGTTTCCAGAAGATGTGAAAATTGATGATTGCAATGAGAAGAAAATACATGTTGATCAAGCCATCACTTTGTTCGAAAAAGATTGTGAAGCATTTGACAAAAAATTCACCAATAGGAATAAGAGCAAAAAATTTACACACCATGTCCCTCACTCTCTATTTTCTTATCATTATGTATACCATTCTCTCCTGCTGACCAACAAGCAGTACCAGAATATTTCACAAGAAGAACAAATTAAATGAGTTATGCCTGGTGTTACATGTTTGGAACTGTGACGGCTGCCGCTAAAAAAATTCCCCCCAGTTTATCGGAAACTCTGTTTAGCATCTACTCAAACTTGCTGGAATCTCAAGGGTTCAACAAAATTTTTTCTTCTGCGTCAATAAAAGAAGGTTAGCAATCAGTAAATAAGGTTTTTGAAGCTACGCAGGTTGCAAAGCAAGATTGAGAACAAAAACAACTATCAAGGATTTAGCCCCCCTCTTAAAGAGAGTCTACAAGGGAATCTAATGAAACGACGAGTTCGTATAGAAGTACCTGAAATTTTAGTTCCTGCATTGTGTCCAACGTCTGGGCAATGTCTAATTGTTTCATGAGTGTGGAATGCAATACCTGAAGCAAACGATTGCAAATTTGAGAAGGTACATACCAATAAGAAAGCCCTTCTAGTAGTGCAAACTAATGAATGAACAAAGCAAAGTCTAATAAGATAAAAAGCTACCAACAAATCGGCTAATATGTGATATAAAGAAAGGAACCAAGGATCTCAAACTATTAGATGGTAAACCTAAAATCGTGATATCTTGAGCAACATAGTAGAGTATCGTCTCACTGCAGATTCTCAAAAATGGCATTCTCAGACATAGGTAGGATTAAGACATTTTCTTTGAAAGGAACATGAAACTGATGATGAACCTGACATCCTACAAGCTATCAAATCACATGGATGAAGGTAAAAAAAAAAAAATCTTGATGTTCCCGTTAATCTTTCCTTTAACAGATGACAAAGCCTCTATGTGTCATAAAAGATGTATAGCAGGAAGATTGGAAACTTACCCTTTTGGTCTTTTCAAGCTCAAACTCGATATGTTTTATTCGATCCCAAGATTCAAGCAGGACCCGCTCCTTCTCTAAAGGAATCTCAGCAGGTTTGTTGGTGAGTTCATCGAACATAACTTCTAGCTTATGAAGGCGCTCGAAGCAAGGACTCAAATGGTCTTCGATACTTCTCCTAGTTAAACTGTGCTCGGCAGCAGAAATTTGAGCATCTGAAGGACGGTTGTGGCTTAATCCTTCCTCCTTAAGACCGAAAGCATAAACAAATGAAAGAATTCTGAGAAAAAAGGCTATGAACACTCTTGCAAGCCACCAAAAGTCTCTTTTGTCGGAGTCTTCCTTGGTAATATTCAGACTTCCAAAACTCGGGTTATCTGAAGTCCAGAGACAGTAAAGGATGAGGACCTTAATGCAAAGTAACCAAAGGAACCAAAGGATGTGTGCTATTCAGAGAAATACCTTGGAGATTTGCTGCTGAAATTTCATATGAACTAGATTGTTGATCTTTGGAATCTGCTACTCCTTTATAAGATTCAGTTCCGCTTCCACTGCAGTCAATAGCTTTGTCGACCACAACAAGATGGTCATCGCAACTATAGTATGCTGCTGAATCTCTTGCTCTAAGCTGCATGATTCATCAACACAATAAGCTAAATTAATTAATAAACATGTATGGGATTTTCATTGCCAAAAGAGTGAAGAGAACTTACTTCTTCACGAACTGGAGCTAAACGACTGCACTCAACAGTCCTGGAAGCAAGTTCATCAACATCGGATCCAGATTCAAGTGTCCATGTACCACTACTCCTTCCCTGACATTTAAATAAAGATGAAGATAATCAATCAGAAGAGTACTTCAAAGATATTTGGCAAAAGCATTGCAATCTTTTTTGCCAAGGGCAGAGTAATGCAAGCTTGCCTTCAAATGGTATGGCCCTGCAAAGACTTCATCACCACCTGACATTCGCCTGGTATGCCTTAGTAATGCCGCCTCACCATTGTGTGCGAGCTAAAATTTGAAAGATATCGGTAAGAGGTTTCCTCTAATTTTACTTTAAATAAATGCTACACAAAGATAATAATCTCCTCTCGTAGCGTTGCAATGGAAACGAACAGGAACAGTACCATATGATATCTTTTTGTATTGCCTATTCATTAATCATCAATGTGACGTAACATGTAACATTTCAATTACAGAATGTAAAGACCTAGAGTGAGATGTTGAAGTTTATTAAACATATCAATGGTGGAATTAATGATTTCTACCTTCGTAATATTAGGATCCTTCCAAGGTCCTTTATTAGACTTCAAGCAACCTCCTTCAGCAACGCACGTACATGTACCACCTAAGAAATCTGGAAGTTGGCTGAATATGACAAATATATATTGAGAAACCATCAATATACATATATATAGTGTGTGTGTTGTGTGTGTGTGTGAGAGAGAGAGAGAGAGGAACCCAACCTTGAATCAATGACTTCAAGTAATGTGCTTTGGTACTTAGTTCCTAATACCTGCATGTTAGAAGAATTATCTGCATGTGTTATAGTACTTCAAAACTGATAGAATGAAGCACTTTATCAGGAAACATACATGTATCTTTGCCGACGTTCTTGGGTCAAGAAAACCCTTTACAGTGTTCCAGAGCAACCTAAAGCCATGACCAGCATTGACAATGAACATCTGTTGTAGAGTCTGCATCACCAAGTGGAATATCTCTTTATTCAGATGGATGAATAAAAACAACAATTCATGTTCAGAACTTTGGATATACCTCTGGATAGTAATCTCCATCAATTTTCTGCATTTTCATCAATAGATCTCTAGCTGCCTTGCTGAAATTCTTCAAACCCTGCATCATACAGGAACACGTAAAACTCAAAGCAAACAATTACTTTTATCCTTGGCTTCAACACATATATGTATACTAATCAACATCATATCTTTATCTTTGGTCTACTTCATATGCTTGCACATAAATTACATTAGGAGAGGAACATCCATACCACACCATGCACATCCAAAATAGTGGTGGTTGAGTCGATGTGTCTCTTTGCTGCAACTGAACATGCAGGAAACTTCTCATTAAATGCTTTCTCAAATTCCTGGACATGATATTTTATGTATCGTTCCACCGTCGTGATGTGCATAAGCTTATTGGGCTCCACCTTTCCAAGTCTTTCAATGTAAACAGGTCTCCCACCTTTGTCAACCCCATGATAGCCCTGAGGATAATGCTGCAGAACTTCCTCCAGCTCCTCAAACTTAAAATCCTTGAGGCCCCATAATATTTTTCAAATACAAAGCGTTAGTATTCATTTATATAATTTTCGATAAATCTCAGTAAAGAACTATTGTCCTTTCCAAATAATATTCCTCAACACGATCGTAGATAATAGATTTCTAGAAATGACAATAGAAGGTTAATAAATCATATATACAACCAAAGCAACTTACCTCTAGAATTGTATCTGCTCCAAATTCTTTTCTCCAATGAAGCATATCACCCCACATGTGAATTGTTTTCTCAGAGTCAAATTTTCTAGCTCTCAAGAACCTGCACGATGTAGAACAATCAAGAAGCAGTTAAGAGTATTGGCAAGGCAAGTTCCCGAGACCCGACTATAACTTACAGATGGAAGTGCATATGCTCTTAAATTTGAACGTTAAAGTGCACTAAATCCATTGAATCAAGAAGTGTGCAGTTGTCTTATCATAATTTGCATCAAAATTTTAAACTGAAAGTATAATTTGTTAACTTGAGTATAGATAGAAAGACGTGAGAGGGATAAGGAAAAGAAGTTAAAGACTGCATTAGCATTTCCAAGATCCACTTATATTGTCTTTAACCGAAGTTTTACTAATGCTAAAACAACATCACATAATTGATAGTAAAGCACCAACCTGAGCAACATATGATAGTCATCGTGTTTCTCAGGCAATAACTCCCTAGAAATTAACTCCTTACGGAATGCGTACACTGCAAGCTCGTCTTCCACATCCCTGACATCTTCAATTGAAACAGAAGATGTCCTATGAGCATCTCTCCTCCTCCCTCGTTTTTTCAGAGAGTGGGTGAACCGCGAAGAGGCACTCAATGCCTTTTTCTTTAGAGCCCCAATACTCAATCTTCTTCTTTCATCCTCTGAGTTTTCCACATCTGATCTTCTTTCTTTTCTCTCTTCCCAACTCACCTCAAGACCTTCAACACAATAAGGTACAAATAAGATAGGACTGCAACACCATTTTGTAGTCCCAAATGCGTAGAAGATGAAGCGAATCAGTTATACCAGTCATTTTCCAGAAGGAGAGATGAAGAGACCGGTTATCCCACCCTTATAGAGATATTTCTGCAGCATTCAAAATCCTTGGATCCCGAGGATATATCTCCGCTTTGCTTGATCAAAGGCACTGGAAAAAAAGTCAAATGAAATGGTGTTACCTGAAACACGGAAATATCGGCAAAAATTATGTTTTTATTTTATTCAAAATATTAACTTTGCAGCTGCAAAGACCTCAAAAGGCAATGGAGAAGAAAAAAAGGAAATATCCGCTATTGCCAACAATAGTTCGACTTGTAAATTGTAGAATTCCTAGTCATTATATTATTACCTCCATTCGTTTTGAGCCGATCCATTGTGCAAAAAATTAGAAGAATTACAAAAAAGTTGAAGGGGGCGAAGCAAAGAAAGATGATAGTTAAAAAGAATGCAGTTCCCAAAAGCACTCGCATCAACATTCTAAAGATCACATCCGCCCTGCCCATCAATCAATCCAAGACAAAACAAACAGCTAGAACACCATTCGAAGACGCAAAACCTCCCGAAATCCTCTTTTTTTTCTCATCGAACAAAAAAAATGCAAGAATCCGCTTTCCCAGTAAGTCATAGATGTACAAAACGATACCTCCTTCCGGCAATGGGAGGCCCAAAGGGTAAGATTCCTCCACCACCACCACCAGCAGCAGCAGCAGCAGCAGCAACAACAGCAAGGTCCTTCAGATTGGAGCAACTGGAACCAAATCCCTCCTTCCTCGACACAAAAGAAATCCGCCCTCCTTCTCCCCGCCTCCCTACGCGGCAACTGCAATCTGGAATCCGAGGAGAAGCAAATTGCCGAAGCCTCGAAGAAATCAAAACCCAAATAAATACCCAGAAGTCCCTCATACGCACTCCCTTCAACTAAGAGAGAGAATAAATTTCATTATCACCCTTCTCTTTTACGCTTATTTCAATGAAAATACCGTATATTTAAAAACTTCACCTTGATATTTCTCAAATTGTATTCATTAGGAATAATCTCCACCGTTAAGTTTAATAAATTACATACTAAAAGGGCCGAGATGATATAGATGAAAGAACAAGGGCCAATATGCAACTAAAACAAATAAATAAATAAGATGAGATCGGCGGCGTGTGGGGGCGGGCAAAGGCAACGAATCGAAGGCCAACCGCAGCGCGGGCGCGGGAGGAGGCGGAAATGATCGGCGATGAGACAGCGGATGCGCGGCTTTTCCTTTTTCTTTTTTCTTTCTTTTTTTTGTGGGGGGGGGGGGGGGGGGGGAGGTTTGTTTACCCCCCCCCCTTCTTTTTTGTAGCTTTTACTTTTACTGCTCTGCTCGATCTCTCAGCCCGTCCCTTCGCTTTGGCGAATTTTAACGCTCCATTGTCGCGAGGAAGCGTCAAAAAGCGTGTAACTTTTACAGGGTGTTGTTCCCTTCCCTTTATATATATGTATATGAGTTCTTCGGGAGTCCTCCAATGATCCAATCTTGCCTTGAAAGCGGTATATATATATATAACGTAATTAGTGCAATCGAGTGTTGTTGCATTAACAACTATTAGGTAGTTAAACAAAGCATTCGGCGTGCATCATAAAGAGTGCCTTTGGATTTGAATATATTGCAAACCTAATTTTAATTAAGACTAGTTAGAAAAAATTCACATGAACGAGGAAGAGGTAAAAAATTAGAAAGAGGGGAGGAGGAAGGGCGCTCTCCCTCTCTCTCTCTCCTTTACTTTTCGGGCACGCCGCCCTGGTTCCTGTTAGGTGGGGATCGGGTGTGTCGGCAGGAACAGGGTTCTCGAGGAGGAACGGTCAGGAGGCGCCGCGAGCGATGTGGAACCCACGTCATGCGGTGTCCCGGGCGGAGCAGCTGCTGCTCTCGTGCCGCGGTCGGCTGGGACTCCTCGCCCAGGGAATCGCGTCTGCCGCCGGTCAAACGAATCCAGCACCAGTGACGTTGACCCCCGCAGTTGCACCGACCGGGACCCCACAGTGATGTTGACCCGAGCGGTCACGTTGGTCGGGGGCCCGCCTTTGGGTAGCCGTCCGGGTAGCCAACTGAAACGGGTCGGCGAAGTAGGCGCCCAACTGCCACACCGATGCTCATTTAATTAGAACATGAGGTTAATGTCAAAGACACCCCTCTAGTTTAGTATTACCATAAAATTTATCCCTCTAAGTTTAGATATATATATATATATATAAAATCACCTCCTAATAAATGTTTCTAAATTATAGAGGTAAATATTCTCGTATGTGAGTATACATATCATCATGATTCATGATTAATAAATTAATAAAAATTGATAAGATATAATTGTTTATTTAGATTTTTAAAAATATTAAGTTTATTCTAAAGATACCTATAAAATCTCTCTTTCAGATCTTAGAAATAATAAAAACTTTCTTATATGATAGAGACTAGTGCTCTTCTATCTAGTAAACAACCAATAAATATGAGTAACCTATATAGAGATTCACATCATAACAAAATATATTAATAAAATTAATAAGATGGCATATCACATCATCCCAGTTGGATCAATCTAACATGTTAGGTTAATCACCACATAGATCCCTCATACGTCCTACATAATAATAGAGTTCTAGAAGGATAATCTTTATAATTTATGAATGATTTTTTTTTACTAATCGAAAACTTTAAGGGGTAAATTTGCAATAAGTCTAGAGTAGAGGGGGTGCTTTGCAATTGATCAAATAACCTAAGAAGTCCTCCGGGTAAAATTTAAAGTTGGTTGGCTTGAATCATTGTAGCTGTCCATCGATATGATTCCATTAATAATCTCCACCTGCATCAAATTATAATACGTACAACTACTGATCGACAAAAAAAAACTCTTAAATTAAAACTGATAATCGAAAGCAAGATTGATCATCATTAATCATAGCAGCAGCAGCAGCATAAGCGGCTAATTGATTGCTTTGAGATGGGCAGCAGCACATCATGCACTGAGGTGGAGCAAAGCTCTTATGAGGACCACCTCTTGCTGTGTTATAAAATTAGAGCAAGCCTAGGTTGGTCAAGGAGGAGAAAAATAAATTGAAGAGAGAACATGGGCTTCCGCAAGGGAGAAGGTACAGTGCATGTTCTCAAATGTAGAAGGTGGAGACAAGAATTTGGAGGTTGAGATTTGAGGTGCAAATTGCAAATATATCGAGAAGTCATCCTGTTCGTGGGTCACATGCGTTGCTCATCCATAGTCCAACTACGACAGCATTATTTACAGAGAGATTGCTTGGGATGTGGTTAGAATACTGACAGAAGCAAGTTCCAGCACTCTTGCAATTCCTAAACCTGCATTTTAAAATCACAAAGTTTAAAAATCAGAGACTTAAGGAAAAAGCTACTCACGGACAATTTCACACAATTGATTAATGATGAGAGAGTTCTTTGGGACAATAAAAACTAAGACATCTGACTAACTTTATGCATCCAAAATTTCTGTCCAGCTATATCAAAGATACATGCTACTCATTATAATTGGAGGATGTGAAATTGAGAGTCAACTAGGAGTACATTATGGGAGGAACTTCACCCAGATTATTAAATAATACAATGTTTCTAATGAACTTTATTATTCAAGAGGGGAGAACAAGTATCATGCATTTTGATAGATAGAAGGTCATGATGGAATTTATAGAAAATAAAAATAACATTTCATAAGTGAACATAAAGTTTTAACAGGTCTAGATGAGCTTCTCTGAAAAGAAAAAGGATCTAGATGAGCTTTTCAGTACCTTTCTGCAGTGCAAGTTGAGCAATTGAGGAAAGTGCTTACGGTGACAGTGCAGAATGAAAATGGCTGCCAACCGAATCCTTCCAATAGGTCTGAACCTGTACTTTAGAGGAACATAGGCAAAGTAACCCAACCCAACCCAAGGCAAAGATAAAGAACTAAGATCGTTTCTGACTTGATGCAATAATAATTCAGCTACTAACCAATCATCCATGGTATGATTTCACTTGTATGTTCTGATTACCAACACCTAGATTATTGTGAAATCACGTCCATTATCATGAATGATGTTTAAAATTTCATGAAGTCTGCAACTAACGCAACCAGATTGAACAACCTCATGCTAGAGTTTTCTTGCAGAAAGAACTCTCCAGCATTGTTTGGTATGTGGGTAGTATGGATCCTAACCCAAAAAAGACTTGGGTTGGAATCCCTCATATTACCTCATCTCAAAGAAGGTCTCTCATGAAGCTTATCGATGACAAGTTGCGTTGGGTATTCCATAAGCATCAAAACAGTGCCAACAGACTTTCATATTTGGATCTACATATATATATGTTTGCCTTTTTGCAAACGACAACCATAAGGTAGACCAGAGTTCAACTACAGAAAGATGGAGATTACAAGAAAATACACCCCAGCGGGGAAGATGATATAGGAGGAGAGACAAACCACTACTTTTTTTTCTTTATTTTTAATAGATGAAAGCTAGAATATGCTTGACATACAGGGAACCAAACTGCAGCTATCCCATGGCATACTTCTGGGTCCAGGATCGAGCAGTGGCTTCGTATTTGGCCCTGTCAACCTTGTACATATGAGCAATTTCAGGCACCAACGGATCATCTGGATTGGGGTCCGTCAAAAGCGAACAAATGGACAGCAACACCTAAAAGTAGGTAAAATCTTATATCAATCTGGAACAAGCGGAAGTATTCATTGTACAAGAGAAGGATAATTTCTAAGGAAGAAAGGAACTTTTTCTGCTGCTATAATTCTAAATCATCTGCAACCTTGCAGCACGGCTCAGTGATAACTGATAAGTTTGCACCAAGAGTATCTTAGTTGCTAAGCAAAACTTCATACATGCAAGAACAAGGACCACCTAACATTCCTTTCCTTCCTTAAAACCTTTTTCCATATCAAAGTAGCATTAAATCGATAATGAGCTAACAGATTCATCAGCTGTCCGAAGAAGTTCTATGTTAAGAAATAACAAAGAATACAAATAGATAAATTTACCTTTGATATAGTCAGGGCAGGGCTCCACTGATCCTTAAGAATGTCAAGGCATATGCTTCCGTTGCTATTAATATTTGGATGATAAACCTTAGTGCGGAATGACACCTGAATAGGTCATAATGTTGCATTAATTATCTGAATACATACATGAAATGTGTTACTCGAAAATGAAAGCATCTCGACTAACTTAAATAAATTCCAAATGTAAAGAAACAGGCACTCGTGCCTCCATCTAAACCAAACACAACTCTGCTGTAAAATTTGGCAAGCATCTTCCGTAGAAAATTAAGCATCAATCGATACTAATGCAGCAAAACTAATCATAAGAAGCCATACTGCCAAAAGCATGACTCTTTTAAACATGCGTCATTAGTCCATGTGCATGAGAATCAATACCAATTAATTTATAAACATGTGATGTAGAAAGCTACCTTGGGTGGCTTGAAAGGATAATCCGGCGGGAAGTGTATTGTCACCAGAAACACACCTCCAGCAAAAGGGCTATCACTAGGTCCCATGATGGTTGCTTGCCAATGGAACATATCCTCAGCCACAGGACCTGTAACAACAAAAGGGTACATGACTTCAAGAGCAATTTAACATGAACATGGTATAAATTTCTGTGTCCTCGCTCGCTAAAAACCCATCGAGATTACAGTAACCTCAATTCACCCTCTTATCTTACGACCAAATAAAAACTAGATTATAGAAAAACGTGTTATAAATTGACAGAAGCACCAAGTGAATGAGTGTAACGATCGTCCTTCTGTAGACTGGTAGCCATGGTTGTGTAGGTTAAGCGAAGAACAAAACTAACAGGAAGGGAACTCTGATGATAAAGTACCAAGAACGTTACCTGCGCTGCACGACGTGGGGGGATCCTTTTGCAAGTCCTTCAACTCCTTCATAATCCGCTTTGAGGCCATTAATAGCAATCAGATACTTCGAGGCCTATGAAACAAACACACATTGAAGGGCAATACGTAAGTTATACCACAATTTCACCAGCAAATCCGACACGAAGAACACAGAACAAGCTTCTAAGCTCCAGCACCGCACAAAAAATCAAAATGAAACCACGGAAACGAGACGATCAAGGGGTGCTAAGCTAATCAGCAAAGAGGATACTACTAGAATCGGAAGCAAGGGGGATTGCTTAGAAACAAGAGAAGAGCAATCTAACAAAGAAACCATCGGAGATGAATGAATCGTACCGATTAGGGTGAAGAAGAGATGGTGCTTCTACCGATCGAACGCGTCGTGCTCGCACCCGCCCGACGGCCAGGCCAGCAATTTATCGCCCGCGCGGAGGGCGAAGTGACGACCTGCGCGACGTGTTCTTTTGAAGGAGGGGATGTAGATTAATCTCGTACGTCGGATGAATTATGGACGACGCGGATGACTCGATCCGACGAGGCGAGACGTTTCTTTAATTTGGGTCCTTAAATTCTTCGGGACGGAGATGGAATGATATCGACCGTCAGATGACGGATGGACGGCGGTGGATGACTCGATATCGGCATCCTTCTAATTTGGTACGTTGGCTTTATAAAATTAGGGATGGAAGGTGGGGTCGCGTGAGTCGCACGCTGGTTAATTAAAGTGGCAAAAGCTGCCTTTTTGTGTGTTGCATGTGACCTTCCTTTTTGTTCTACTTCTACTACGTTGTGGTGATGATTCAATTATTAGAAGAAAAAAACATAAATTACAAAAACGATTTATATCCATTGTTAGACTCTTTTTTTTAAATTAAAAAGAAGGCAGCAAAACTATAAGTAAGTGTTTTTATTTTTAAAATAAAACCTAGAAATAAGTTATAGCCGAACAAAAAAAATACTGTTTTCATTCTTCTGATTTGACTTATAAATTTTACTACATCAATTTTATAGTTATAATCCAGTTCATGTGTTATCTATATTTTGAGCTTAATCTAAAGTTGTCTTCTAGTTAGTTTAAGATTCTGGTCACCAAAAGAAGCTAAACAAAAAAAGAGTTTTTGTCCACTTTTGACAAAAAATGGTTGGCCGTAAGCACACCTGTGGTGTCCATACCTCACAATCCGTACGCTGTGGTTTTTTTGGACCATTAAGGTTCTGGTCACTGTCGGTGAGGATAAGAATGCATACCGCATGAATTCTACAGCCAAATATTTTTTAGGCTACGTTTGAAAAGAAAACAATGGTTGGTGGTAAGAACACCTACAGTGTCCGTACCCAAAAACCATGCGTCGTATATTTGGGCCGACACCTGTAATCCGTGTATTATAAAGTTGGGCTTTAAGCTCACCCGGCCCATAAATTACTAGTTCAAAGGTTCTGGTCACCGCATTTGAAGGATCAGAACGCATACCGCACGGATTCGAGAGCCAAAAATAATTTTTAGGCGGCTTTTGACCAAAAAAGGTGTTCCGCGGTAAGCACACCGGCACTGTCCATACTCAGATCCAAAATCCCTCGTACTCGATTTGAAGGCCTAAAAGCCTAATTTTTGGGCCTCTCTATTGTCCACTGAGAAAGTGGATCTTAATTTTACATGTTAAAAAAAGGGTTAAGTTCTGCTCTGTTCATTGAGTTTTATTTTGACTAAAGAGAGGCTAATTCGACAAAATTAGACGCCATTTAAAAAAATCAAAAGGCCAAATAGTCTGTGCCGTAATATAGCCCTTACAGAAGAAATCGAAGCAAATGATTTTAGGATATAGAAAGCATAAAGTGGTAGGGGAGATTGCAAGCAAGGGTTTCTTTTGAGTCGTGAGTTAAGACAAAAACTAGGTCAACTTAGCAAAACAAGACAATAAACTAGACAAAGATATGACGAGTTTACTTCTACACAACGTTTCTATGATGTTTTTTCCACTGTCGTCCACCAACATGGAATGGCAGTAACCTAGAGCTCAATCTTCCACAATTTTGCATCAGCTTTGAAAAAATAAGGCATTTTAACCTCATCATTCTCTACTATGGGAACTGTTATTTTGTGTGACTTCCCTACTGATACAGATCAGATTAATGATGTCAAGTGTTTCTGGCGATGGATGACATGATACATATACACAACAAACAGATCTGAGAAGGTCTCCTCTCCTGTACAGAATTCCTAGCATCAAATTCTAAACTGCTGCAGCAGAGGACCATATACTAGAACGAACACCTCTTTATCCGAGCTGTGAATCTGTGAGGGCATCTCAACAAATGCAGAGAGGATTCTCCGGCCATCAGTTCCTTACTAATGTTCAAGCTTGGCACCTCTCTTCTCGGGCCATCCTCAAACAGCAAGCATTTGATTGAATCCTTCACATGTTGTTTCCTGAAGCATTTCCAATTGTTTCACTGCAGATTGAAGTGTTAGATGTATCGAACTTCCCTCCACTGGCTACAAACATTGAACACTGCTGCTGGAAATCTAACCCTGAACTTGACTCCAGTATATGGTGGGGAACCACCAAATCCGTCGTCCCCTGCCCTGGGGTGACGCTGCACCGCTGCCTCTTGGCCAACCGGTCGTGCTTTGGGCTCTCCAACGAGGAGGAAACAGAATCTGAACCGAAGGGGTTCCTGCAGAAGGAATTATCTTGTTGATGGTCGTTGAGCAACCCTCCACTGCCTCCATGGTCGGTGTTTACTTCTGAGGCTTGAGCTTGGGTTACTGAGGATGAAGCGGGAATAGAGGGGTCGGTCTTATCAGAATCTGGGCAGTTATCACCAGCAGAATTGTTCCCACCGGGTGTTTCAGAGAGGACACCGCTGAGCCTTTGCTGCTCCTCAATTATCTTCTTGAGATACTTGCCTTGGGCTTCTATTCTCAGCTGCAGTTGTTTTTGCACCTGCCCAGAGTTCAAAATCCAGGTCAGATAAGCAACTTTATGAGACATAAATTACGTAAGTAGTAGTGAATTGTGGGACTATCAGAAAGTTTACATCAAATAACACCGAAGAAATCTCGTAGTTGTTTGAAAGTTTAAAGAGCAGCAGCAAATAAAATAAAATCGCAGATTTTACATTTCGATCACTTGGAGCAATTGTCTTTCCAGAGCCATAAGCTTTACATTCGTAGATGGTGCTACCTCATGAACCAATTGTTAAATCGAGTAAAAGGTAAAGCTAGGAGGGAGGGAGGGGGCAGGTCAGAAACCTGTTAGTTAACTACTATAAACACAAAACCGCACCTCTAATTGTTCATGGAGCCGCTTCTGAACCTCCATCTGCAACTTGAGTGCTTCATTTATTTGCATTCCGCTGAGATAACCAAAGTGGAAGAGGTTTAACATGATATCATATTCAATTAGAGATAATTTTCTGTGAGGAATTACAAATTTAATCATGGTTAAAACTAAAAGCTAAGAAGAAGAAACAACCTTACAGAGTAAACCAAGACTTTTATCTAGCATAAAAAACCAAACAATGTAAAAGTAAAGGACGGGCCCATGCAAGAGGACTCTACCAATTTGCCAATGCGGAGTGTGGAGAGGGCAATGATCATATTGTAAATACAAGCAGAGAATATTTTCTTTTCAGAATAATTTTATAAAATAATGCATTTCGATATTTTAGTATTTTCTATTTTTTTATAACCATAATATAGTTATATTTTATTTTGTTTTATAATGTCTTTTATTTTTATGTGATTGTTATACATTATTTATAATTTCAATAATATATAGTAAAATATTTACTGAACTTCCATACGCCCAGGAAATAATTGAGACTTAAAACAATTATATTAACATGTCTAGGGATGTGATTTGTTGAACCAAACATGGGGATATTGAATACCTACCAAATTACTAACACATTTCCATACAAACCAAATGCATTGAGCATACATTTCCGGTAATTTGATCAAAAGAATCACATGCCTAAGGATGTGATTTAAGAAGGGAATGTTACATTCCATGAACCAAAATCCCCTTTTAAAGTTTTTCTCTATAGAGAATGCATGAATTTTTAAGAGAGTTATGTTATTCCTCTTGGCTATGCCAATTCGGACAAATGCTCAAAACCATCATACAAATCTACACCTAGATCCTTCAGGCAATCTTGATTTTCATTATCATTAACGTAGGCCTATCTACCATGATCTTTTAGTTAAAAGATGAAACAACCAATGAACCATAGCCGTGTATTCGTGCATGCACAACATAACTTCGAGCAGCCAAGAGAGAAATGCTTTGACAATGTCTAATTATCAATAATAATCAGTAGTGCTTAAATTTCAAGTGCCCTGTAGCACTTGACTATATCACTTACGAGGAACTTTCAACTCCGGAAGTCGGGTCCCCAGTATCCTTATTATCAGATTTGGGTCCTACATGGACAAAAAACATAGAAGAAGAACAGACCGTAATTATAGGTGAGTTTAACTCTTCAGCTAATTGTCTTCAAGAGATAACATTCACTACAGCAGAGGATGCCTACCATCAGCTGCTGGATCACGTATGTACTTTGCCAATCTGTATTTCTGATTACACCATCGTAAGTGGAGTTAGTCAAAGCAAGATTATTAAAAGAACTTAAGTGGAATAAGCATCCGAAAGCACCTGTAGATGGCTCTTGACATGGTATATTGTTAGTCCTGGTACACCCATGATTCTAAGAACTCCTTTTGGAGTTGCTCCTGGCATGGACAAGCACTCGGTATTAAACAGCAGAATGTTGTTGTTTAGCGCAACTGAACCATATAGTTGCTCAGTTGATCATAGATATTTCATATTACCAATGCAAATAATTTCTTTATTTTAAAAAATAAATCTTCGTTGATACATGTATCCAGATATAAATTTTGCTGCTGTCTCAAATTACTGGAAAAGAATCAAGGGTTAAAGAAATAGGTTGCCTAAACTAAAACTCAAAACAGAAATATTTGGAATGCTGTAATAGACCATAATCATGTGGAAAAGATCCTGATTACTACAATTTACCTTCAAACAAATTATGGAACCTAAAGGGCTTGCATTGACAAGAATGATGTACAACCAAAAGAAACGCTGAATGGAGAAGAATTTTTCATCAAGCCTCTGCTTAGCAGAAAATAAATTATGGAACCTGATTACTACAGTTCACCTTCAAATAAATTATGGAACCTAAAGGGCTTCATTGAAAAGAATGATGTACAACCAAAACAAACGCTGAATGGAGAAGAATTTTTCATCAAGCCTCTGATTTTCATAAAAGAAGTATCACAATCATAAATTTAGCAGTAAATTAAATCCAACATATCATGATATCTCAGTGATAATACACGATCAGTTTACTCCAGTAAAAATAAGTCATTTGAGGGTCCACTTACTGTCTGGGCCACCAAGCTGCGTTACGGCATCTACAAAACGGTCATGGAGATCATTTGTCCACCGCAAACGCTGCCTTGATGCCAAATTAGAATTAGCATCACCGTTGCCTCCACTGTTTGGGACCATAACCGTATCACTCAGTTCCAGTTGTTGGTCATGAACAATTGGTTTGGTGCATGTTGGACTAATACTAGAGACTGGTTTAGATTGATACATTTCTCATCATCTGCCAAATAATTATAATGTAAGTCGAGATATAAAAGTCCACCACTTTTGAAGTTTGTATGGTATAAATATCATTAAAAAAATTGAAACACAAATAAAATACGAGAATAAAAAAGATAAGAGAACTCCTGCAGTTGTGCATGATACTTATTAGTCGTTTCCAATTTTGAACTAAAAGTATAGACTAACTAGCTCATCTTGTAGCTGATTCACAACTCCATATGTCCGAAAAACAAGATGGAACACTGTCAAATAAATCAGTAACTGTCTTGTATTTAAGTGGTCAGAACATCCATAAATTTAAAGTTATTATTCATGAGAGTCCTCAAATAATGGACTTCAGAATTGGTGACCTTCCAAATGCTTGAACCATATCATAAGCAAAACCATAAGACTTAGGCATATATTAATAGAGAAATAATGACTTCGGAATATATAAATCACATCAATTAAAAATTGTAGCAATTATGTCTGACCAGTAGACAAACATGAATGCTTTGGCTTGATAGCAGTTACTGTTAATCAGCGCATAAATATAGAAAAGAGGTGGATGGTAAGGCTAAAAGCAAGGCCCCAACACTGCTGTCAACCTAAATAATTGAGCTTGGACTTATCCCAAGTGGAACCTCGACTTGTTGCTGCCTAGGTTTCCAGAGAAAATTTAGCTATAGGCATCATAATTAACTCCAGTCTCAAAGGACAACTTTTTGGAGCTTGCATCGCTAGAAAACCTTCGGAAAACTACAGCAGAAAGAATCAACAAGCTACATCATCATCAATCAAAACTCAAATCTTTCAATAGGCCCCAAAAGTAAGAGAGTTACCAAACATCGCTTGTAACGAGACATACAAACCCTAAAAATTCGGCCCACAAAACCTTCTACCAAAAATCAACACCGAAAAAAAAAATCACCCAAGTTAGCAAGTGAAACACACTAATCCATCCTAGAGCCACAGAGCAGCCATATACGTACCCGGATTGAATAGCGTAAAACGGAAAAAGCCCCCTCCAATCTCAACTCCAGCTGGATCGAGAACACACGATTGCAGGAATCCAACTGCGACCTCCCGTCCGAATCAGGCTGAAACACGGCAGAAACGACCAAGCTTAGATTTGAGATCGACCTAAATCCACCAATAGCCAACAAAATCGAATCTCCTTTGCGAGGATCGAGAGGTGCTCATGCAAAAAATAAAAAACGAAAGCTCGTGAAAAGAAATCGAGGTCTTCGTAGCTGCTCCGCTCACCCGCTCAGAGATTCGTCAGACGCTTCAACCAATCGGAGCACTCCAAGCCCTTCTCCTCTCTCTCCGCCAGAAACAATCTATATAGCTGCCCGCGAGCACAGCCCGAGGCTGCCCGATCGGGAGACACCGGATCCCTCGCGCGCCTCGCCTGCATCCGTAATCCTCAAATATCTACGTGGCACATTCGGACTGGTCTCCCTCATTGGGTTCCACAGGCTCGAACTCATATTATCACGACACGTCGACGCAAGTTGGGTGCCCCCCGTGCGCCGCTGCTGACCGCATCTCGTCGGGAGTTTACCGGCGCTATTCATTTGGACGGACGGGAGCGATCAGGATCGGCCGAACCTCCCAAGACAGGAATCGCCGAAACTCCCCCCCCCCACACAGTGACGTCGTGGTTCTCATTTTTGCTATCCACATTTTTGTTTCGCGTTACCGTGTTTCCTGTATGGATGCGATAGGAGATCCTGGATGGTGATTCGATGCTGGGAGACTGCTGCAATGCAAGTGGCTGTTTAAGGTTGCAATTTCGTCTGCGATCTTTAAAAGTTTAAACAGTGAGGAGATTTGAACTTAGCTTTGAATGATCACAGGGGATGAAGAAGAGGAAAGGTTGACCAAAAAGGCAGCCAATGTCAACTCTGGTGAGAACTCATACAACACAATAATACAATTTTTTTCGGGGTTTAATGATCCACAGAGTACATGAGCAGGTAGAAGAAACATTAGAAAGAACTTTGAAGGGGAAGAGTGGGAGTAAATTAGTTCCCAAGATCGAATATTAATAACAAGTTACAAGAAGATGATGATGCTTCTTAAATTACTCGAGATCCGTGGACGGGGAGGAGTGAGATTTTTTTTTTTTTTTTTTTGCAACAAGGAAAATAAATCTGTTGGGCTTTTTTGATCGAGCAGCAGTTCAGCAAGGTTTGTTCTTCAGCTGCCGCGGGTTCTGGTAGAAGAGCTGGCTGTCCATGGCCGGGGATGGAGAAGTCTTGCATCCGGGGCCGTGCAAGTTGACTGAGCTCACTGATAGCAGGTGGAGATCGGAGGAGGAGCAAATGGCTCTGCCGGCCATGTCAGGGAGCTCGTGCTCTGCCGCCGCTGCGGCGAAGCCATTTGAGGTGACTTGCTCTGATGCTATCTTGTACGCCTTCGCGAGTAAGGAGTCGATGTACTTCTGATAGGCGTCCATCCGAATCTGCACATGCTTCTGAACCTGATCAAGTGGCCAACGCGAGCTTTTTTAGTAGATCTAATAGGATGTCATATTTGGGTATTCAGTTTTTGTCATGATGCTGAAGAAGAAGTTTGGTTGATGGCCACAAGATGCACAGGAATGTAGAAAACTAGATGTGGGGAAGATATGCTTGATAACAAATACATCTGGGTCCAGAGATGGCAAAAGAAAAGAAGATTTAGCACCTCAACTTGTTCAAATAGTCTTCTCTGGACTTCCATTTGCGCCCGTAGTGCCTCTTTGACTTCCTGACCCCTGAAGGCAGGCAGGAGAACCAACCGAATCAATATTGAGGAGCCATACAACACATCTAGATCTTCAAGCTCGAGAAGGGACAGCTCAAACTTTTTTCTTGCAGCATGATTGAATAGTAGGAACTCTTACTCGTTGACGTCGGGAGTTGGAACTCTTGGGGACAGAGCGCTGCTGCTTGGATTCTCCAAGAGGTAGGAAGCTGACATTTTCAAGTTGCAAGATATTAAAAAGCGTCACTGGAATAAAGTTGTACGTTTATCTAGTGGTATGAAGAAAGAAATCATATGTTATACGTAAAGGAAATAAAGATTTTGTTATACCATTCACCATGAGTGTGATAATAATGCTCAGCACTATTGGATTTTTCCCATATCACCTTGTAAAAACTGGATTTGCAACACTTACGTTGGTTCTGGAGGATTGTGTTAGGGTCCTTTTGATAGCCAATATAGCATACCTGTTGAGTCTTATGAACCAAGCAGCTGATTCCAAATAGGTAGGGATTTTACAGCTTCTTTTTTTTTCCTTTTAATTTTTCATGAGTCTCAAACTCACAAGCTCTAGTGTCGAGTTTTACTACTCTAACTAGCCGAAAAGCACTTGTTTTTCTTCCCATTTGCCATTGTTGTCGACTCATTGTTACTGTTGTAAAAACTAGATGAACCAAAAGCCAGTTGAAGACCGTCCAAGAATTTACTCTCTACTCCTGTGTGCATCTCCCATCAGTCCAATAAGGGTATTAAGTTTGGTATGGGTAATATTTGATTTGAATATGATTCTAATCAAATTTTAGCTATAGTCAGAACCAAATATTATTCCATACCTAACATGCCTTATGTGTGTGGTAGCTGATTAGGAAGCCTAATTTGGGCAAGCATTTAGGGAGTTCCATAAGGTTCGCTGCATTTCAAGAGGAGTCTCGAAAAAGTTCCATGCTCCAATATATTCTAACTAAACAGGGCTGAGCTAAGATTGCATTTAACCTACAAAGACAATGAGAATCTCTTGAGTTGAACTCTATTTTCTGAAATATTATGATGGGAATCTCTTGAGCTAAGACCATTTTGAACTTTGAATGCTCATTGTAAAGAGTATATAGCAAGTCTTATGCAAAGATAACTAGCAAGGAACTTGTGCACTGACCATCTTTTGACTGCTCAGATGTTTCCTTTCCTGATTGCTTTCCTAATCTGTACTTCTGAAAATGGTAACATGGAAATTAGATTCCAAAGCAAATTCGAGGTTTTAACAACAAAAAGTTCTTTGAAGAGCTTCATCGGAAGGTAAGGTTTAACATCTACAGAAGTACCTGGAGATGACTCTTCAAGTGAAAAAGAGTAAGTCCCTTTACACCCATTGTCCGCATGATAGCCTTCGGTGTTGCCTCTACAATAATCACCATATTACAAACATGTAGCTGTTAGAGACAACAACGGACGTCAAACAAAAAGGTTTTTGACTGTGAAAAATTCTTTGGGAAAAAAAAAATCTCCAACCAGACCATTTTAGTCTAATGAACTTATAGATAAAAGCTGGAACTGGAGATTATTCAATTTGTTTCATAGAGATGCCAAAACAAAAGCATAAGATATCTGATCGTGTAAGGCATATGTGGGACTCGTTTGGTTAGAGAGAAAAATTCTTAACCAGATGATTATATGTTCGAGACCTATGAGAAAAAAATATATGTAAAGACTACAAGTAAAGAAACTGATTGAGCATTGAAAAATATATGTAAAGACTACAGGTAAAGAAACTGATAGAGCATTGAAGAATGCTGAAAGGGGGAAAGCGGAATAGCTCAATATGAAAAAAATCATCAGAAAACAAGCATGTCTATGAGTGGTGACATGGATTTTTAGGTAATGACTGGAATTATAACCATATACAAACATGGATTGGGATGTGAGACCTGCCTCATCCATATCTGAATCATTGACAGCTAAATGATGATAGAAAATGGGTGGGTCTAGAAGTTACAAAAATATATCATGAGGTTTTACAAAAGAAAGAAAGAATGTGAAACTCCATCAAACATTAAATGGTCCTGCAGTAGTGCGAGAAAAGATATTTCTGTGCCTCAACGAGAATGCTAGTCTTCAACAAGGGCTCAGCTGTCCAAGTGTTTGCTATGGAGTAAAGACGAAACCAGTTTACCTGGTTGGGACTGAGATATGCGTGTGGTAACTTGCTCTTAAGACATATGAACAGTGGAACAGAACAGAACATTAGTTGTTATAAAATTGCTTAAACTAATGTCACTCATCAGCACTTCAATGGCAAGCATTGAGTTGAGCTAAGATCCTCTGAGTTGTCCATAGTCTAAACAATGACAAATTGGATAGGATTTGGCATTAGTAAGCAAGGGCTTAGCAGAAAAGTTTTGGAATGAATATCTTGTTACCATTATTTCCTTTTGTCATGATTCATATACTTACACTTTCAACAAGCTGTGAGTTAAGAACAGCTAAAAAAGTGCTGATGGAGCACCTTGCTGTTTCTTGTATCATTATATCTATTTAACAAGCAAATTTTTTTCCGTCGATCAGAACTCTTATCGGTTTCTAAATATCTTCTTACCACACAGGGAAACCAAGAGCTAAGAAACTATTAGAACCGAGCATAATATCCCATCCAACAAAAAATGCAAAGAATTCAGTGGCCTACGACATCTTCTCTGAGAGGCAAACCGAGTTCGAACGCAAAAACTCGTCAAATTTCAGAAGAAAATAGGCAACAATTTCAACGGACCTCGAATTGAATCACAAATGAAACAAGAAGTCAATCGGCAAGTCCTCACGTTTTCGCTGTTCACAGCAGTCTGACAATGAATTCTAGACAAATGGCCAAAGCAATCAAGTGCAGATCACAGTGAAGTAACGAACCACGAAGCTACTGAAGCGATCACAAAACGACGAAGAAATGGGTTCACAGATCGCAAGAGCAGGCCTTTATCCATTCACGTCGAAAGGAACAGAAAGCGCTCGCAAGAAAAAAAAAAGGGGGGGCAGGAAAGAGAAGAAGGTACGAACTTTCGGGGCCGCCGAGCTGGGCGACGGCGTCGACGAAGCGCTCGTGGAGGTCGGCCGTCCACCGGAGGCGCGGCTTGGGGTCCGCCGTCAGAACCAAGCTCGGGGCGTGGGCCTCCTCCGGCGGAATTGAAGCTTCCGGTCGGTGGATCAGCCCAGAAAACATCCTCCTTTGCAGCGCAAAAGCGATCCTCGAAAGGCGAACAACAAAAAGGCACCCAAACCAGATCAAAAGACTCGGAAATCCAAATCCACTTGGGAGGCGAGAAGGGGAAGAGAAGGGTAAAGGTGGTGGCTTTTTGGCTCCTAGCTCCGGTTCTTACATTTGTCAATGGGGGTCTTCAATGTGAGGTGCGGATTTGGCCCCTTTTGGGGCATCGGACCAATGGAAAAAGCAGGGATTTTTTTTAATCCCCTCCTCCTCTCCTCTCCCAAAATTTTCACTCCATTAAAGTTGTTGATTGAGATGTGCAATCAAAGATGTGAGGAAGGATTTGGAAAAAGGAACGACTACCGAGCGGAGGTGAGAGAGAGGGCCGGCGAGAGGGAGACATCAGCCATGTGAGGGAGGTGGCCATTATTGGCTCAGCAAGTCAACACAACCTGCTCCTGTGGCTTCTTCTCCATCGATGCCTTTTTTTTTAATCGCCTCTGTTGTACCGAAGCTATTAAACTAAGCAAACAAACAAAAGGCAGAGGGGGGGTCTGCTTGATGCTTGCAGACTACAAACTTCGATCTTTTCCCCATCCGTGGAGTGGACTGGAAACATGTTGGATGATGCAGTCTTCTTCTCACGAGGAGTAGTTTTTATCTTTTACAGGTCAAGTGTCAAATGCAAATTATACTTGATGTTTTTTTAACTGGTTTTGTCAAAACATGCCTGATATCAAATAATTTTGCTGTCTGTTCCCAATTGTTTGGTATGATTACTTGATAGATTACCTTTTACTTGAACTATTTGCCAGACTAATAGCTGGGAAGTCTCAGTTGTTTGGATTTTTACTCTTATCAGGTATATCCATTGCCCATTATTAGAGCTAGAATTCAAACTCATAATGATTTTTCTAATTTTAATTAATACCTTTACTACTATAATGATTCATTTATTTTTTATGCATATAATCACATAAGTCAATTCATTACATGGGACTTATAAGACTTTTTTATTTAGTTAATATTATAATTGCATATATATATACATTTAGCTAACTTAACACGTAAGAATTTGATTTTAGTTAATATGATAACATATATTATTATTAATTTTAGAAAAAATAAAACTCGCATCATATTTTATAGGCATCTGAACTTAATTTTTATAAAAAAAACAAAAGTGATGAATGAGTTAACTTGCTTTTAAAAAAGTTTTTTTAAACTCTAAACATTATCTTAACAAATCGAAAAATAGTTTTTTAAACATTTTTTAAAATAATAAGTATATCTTATTGTGGAACAATATTTATTTCGATTTATACAAATTTATTTGACAAAAGTTTTAGGCTTAAAAAATATATAAAATGAAATGAAAATAATTTTTTATTTCGCCTGATCGGACGGTCCAGATATATTTATTTTGAGAAATTAATATTTAGACGGTTGAGATGCATTGATTTCATCGATGGAATCACCCTACGTGCACGTGCACCGCCCTCCGATTATATATATATACAGAGAGAGAGAGAGAGAGAGACATAAATGAATCAATTAATTATATCCGATTAATTAGCTGCCAAAAGTCCAAAATGCGGGGCGGAAAGAGGGAGAAAAAGAAAGGGAAAGGACAGCGGTGGTCATCACCTTGCCCTACATCGTTTCTTCCTCCTCCTCCGCCTCCTCCAAAACCCTAATCCTCGATCGGACGCCGTAAACCTCAGAGAGCACCGCAGCAATGGTTAGTTCCTCCCCTCCGATTCTAAATGCTGCGTACTTTCGGGTTTTCCTTCAACTTTGCTTCGAATTTTTGTGGTGAAGGACGTCTGTTTTAGGGTTTTTGCTCTGATCTGAATCATCCGTTCCCATTTCTTATAATTATAAATCGTTATACTTGAAAATCTTAGCACCATCTCTGGGTCGGAACTGAATGATTTTTTGTTTTTGTTAGATGGGAAGAGGCGGAGGGAGGGATAGGATAAACAGCGAATACATGCCGAGGATGGAGGAGAAGGAACGTCGGACTGGGTGGGGAGTCGCCCCTCCGTCAAGGCACCTTTGGGTTGGAAACCTGAGTCCTCATCTCTCGCACAGCACTCTCTACGAGCATTTCCTTCGGTTTGGGGACATCGACAACATAGCTTATATCCCAGGCAGGAGCTATGCGTTTGTGAATTATAAGAGAGAAGACGATGCTGTCATCGCTTTGAGAGGGCTGCAGGGTTCCGTTGTCGCTGGGAATCCTCTTAGAATCGAGTTTGCAAAGGGGGTTAGTTATGAAAATCCTTGTTTGTCTGCAGTCTTATTTGCTTTATGGTTTTGCAGTGCTCCATTCTCGTGTACTTTTGAGCTTTTTGAGTCAAGTACTGCTTCATTCACAGGCTTTATCTCGTAGATAACAAAAAGGATTTTACATGCAAAGTAATCAAACCATTTAATTCTACTTGTTAAATTATTTTAACATAAAGAAGGAATTCAGCATTCTAAAAAATTAACCCAACTCAGTTGCACGAATGATTGCAATTCACGGAAACTATGTTGGTCTCAGCTCCAAGAGTAACGTCCTAAACAGTCTAATTGTTGTAATCACATCCCATAAACTTCCTTATAACCCACACATTTCATCCACACTACTTGAAATTTGCAACTTAAATTAATATTTGGTGTACATAGGTAATAAAGATCAAGTGAAAGAAAATAGTAGATCTTTAGCCACAGAGATAATAACAAGGGAACATAAAACATGTAAAAGCTGAAACTTTATTAGTCTGTGAATATCGTTTTCTTTTCTCCATATTTCTCATTTAAAAATGCGCATGAACCCTCCAAATTCCAGCTATATATGTCCCTTAAATTTACTATTGTAGGTTCATTTAATCATTCAGTTTTTGGTCTGGGTATAATGGTTTCCAGCTTATTTGAGTTGTTGTGCAATATCCTTAAATCAACCTCATTAGTCATTATTAACTAGTATAAACAATGCTTAACAGAAAACAGAACGAACTATGAACAGTCTCCATGATATGCAATGGTTACTTTTATAGGAAGCTGCTATATATTTGATATTCCTTTTTACCTTTGCAATCTCCAGATATGGTTTGTTCACATTTACCACATTATAGTTGTAGTATATTGTTATATACAATAAGAATCTGGTAAAAAATCCTCTGTGCAATATGTTTCATGCAAGGAACGATACACTTGACTTTTGCAACCACAAAACTATATGGAATGTGTTCCTAATTGGTGAAAATAATCATTTTTTTCACAACTTTTGCAGTTCTGGTGCCCTTTCATATGTTTGCTTGACCTTTCTGTTTAACTTGTTGTACTTGTGGCCACTATTTTGTTGCATCTGGTAAAAATGGTTATATATGTATAGGATTCTCATCACCATAGACAAGTAAATGTGTTGACTCAGTCCATTTTATACATGGGACCAATCTTTTGTTGCCTCTGAGGAAAAAAAGATGGAACTTAGTTTCTGATTGCCATAGGTAAGTCAATGTGCTTAACTTATTCCAACAGAAAAAATGCTGATTTTTCAAATGATCTTTAGAAATGTCTTACCATTTCTATCAATTGTCTAATATTATTTGACAACATAATACTCCCATACTTTATTTAATAAATGAACTCACAAGAGATTCTGTAACCGAGTTTGGAACTGTTATCTTGCTATCCAAAATGATTTCAGCTTCAAACTCTGCAGCCACAGTATGTTTCATGTTATATAGATATGTCAATATCCAGAATGAGTCGATCAATTACCTACCAGTAATAAACTAAGATGGATCACCAAATAGCTGAGTTCTGGACAACAGCCATATGCTGTTGTAACATGCTGAATAATGTATATCCAGTAATTTTTGTTTTCCAAATTTCCAGAAATGAATGATATTCCCTGCAGTTAAACATAAAAGAAATGACATAAAACGTTCCAGTGACACAGTATCACTGATTTTAACTGATTGTATGATGAAGTGAAAAATTAGCAGAAAAACTATGAAAATTAAATTTTTTCTTGTACTTCGCTTCTTTCAAAAAAAAAAAAAAATCTTGGCAGCCTACTAGTGACCACTAGTTCTTAAAATTGTAAATCTGAGGAAAATACAGGTGTTTCTTACTAATTTGTTCAATAAACAATAAGGTACGACATTGCATGTGTATACTAGGAAAACCAGATAATTTAATCTCATCTATATCACAAAAGTGCTTGTGCAGAGAGCTCCTCTTTCAGGGTCTGAGGAGGCTTGGCATTACAACCTTGCCATCACACGAGAATTGGTTAACTGGCATTCAACTTAATTGCCTTTAATTGGGTGGACTTACAACCCTTATGTTTATGTTGCCTATAAGATTTTAGGGGAAGGGGTTCTTTGCTGAGCTTATCAGTTGCTGAGTAATGCCGTTACCTTTTCTCATAAAGTTTGCAAATAAGTTATTCTCATTTATCAAAAAACATTCATATAAGATGGAAATTTCTTTTGTTTCAGTAAAATTAAATAATGTTGCTTATAAAAACAGAATATAATAGTTGTTTTCTTAGTTATCCATATTCGAGGGTCAGATTAGACAGTGAGCCATATAACATTGTTGGCTTCATTAAAATGTCACTAGATCGAGTGAGGTGCTTTAAGAAATATCATGTTCTTTTAATAACTTATTCTCAACAAGGATCCCAACTAGAGCAATGAAGTGCTGATCTCTTAGAGTTAAGATTTTCAAGTTAGACAAACTGAAACTGTTAAGTGATGAAGGAACAAGACATGGAGTACTTGCATTGGCAATTCCAGGCAAGAGGAAATGTACACAAACTCATAAACCAAAAATTGCATTGTTAAACTCTTCACTGTTATCAAGTTTTGTCTTGATTCCAGAACAACATAAACTGAAATTTGTGCTTCAATGTTATTTTATCCCCTTAACCCCAAATCTTAAGATACAAATAATAATATTAATGAAATAATAGTTCAATGTTGGCAGGTAAGTAAAGTTCAAATCTTGAAGATATTGTTTGTTTCTTATCAGATATAGAGGAAAGCATCTTTTCATATTTTGTTTTATTTATTTATTCACGACCCTCCTTGGGAACAACCTGGAAAGTATTTGATAATAAAAGAGAATGTGCAAATGCTTGACTGTCTTTTCAATAGAAGCGCTCATATTATGTATAAAACAATTGGAAGAAGAAATGAAAAAGAATCAAACCTAATTGTCACTATCTATCTATTACATCTCGTGAATTGGTTGCTCTACATTTTCTCAAGAAAAGAGTATGGGAAAACTTCGAAAATGCTATATATAGAGGAAACAGGTCATCTAGATGCTTAATGATTATTAGTGGATTGACAACTACATACTGTAGTAAGATAAACGGTATGAAGCTATGCTTTGACAATCAAGCATCTGATCAGAGTGGAAAAGGAATTAATTGCTGTCTATGAATTATGATTTTTCAATAGAAATCTTGCCATGGTATAAAATAAGGAAAGTTTCGTTTGTAAAATAATTTTGGAAGGAATGGTCCTTTATCCGTGCTAATTGTCATCCATGCATTTTCTCATTGTGTGTGAATGATGGTGCATGGTGAAGTTTGAGACAACAAAAAGTTGCTTATCCATGCAGAAAAGCAGATAGCAGAATAAGTGCAATATTGCTTATGAATAGATCACTATTAGAAAAAAAACTTGAACATGCTATAATCGCTTCAATTCTATCAACATGTACCTAACCACATTTCACATACTTAAAATTGTTGTTTTGGATCCACTTCTCAAAAGAAAATTCTTAGTCCCCAGAAATGAGTTCTCGATAGTTTAAACTTGAAAGCCTATGGTTGGAGAATTATGAAATAAAATACCATTTCTAATGTTCTTACATTGTTTTCTCGGGTACATTGTTTAATTACATGGCTAGTGCGATGATAATAACCTGGCACTGAAGGTGGATGTAATTTGAAAGTGGGATTGTCAAATCTGAACCTTTTTACGAATTGGAAAATTGAAAATTGCTCTCGAGATGGGACTTAATAAAACTGGAATGAGAATGTGAAGTCCACCTTTTATTTTATTTTTTTTAAATTTTTTTTTGGTTCCATACGAGCTAACCAGGTGCTTTCCTTGTGTACATTATCTCATGTTTAGTGCTGTTCTTTTCTTCGGTATGATCAGAAGAGTGCTGCAGTCAAAAATACATTTTGGCAAGCGCTCAAATGCTGCCTTACGTGATATATTTTGTTGATAGGAACTGATGTGGTTAGTATATTAGGCTAGCTGCCTTCCATACTGTTTAACACTCTATGCTCTGATTTGCCTTGCAGTTACATAATTTACAAAGTACAGTTGTATCTTTTTTCAGCCTATTGTGAATGTGAGAACTATTCTTCTGCCATCTTATCTATAAAGGAAAAAAAAATCTCAAGTTCAAATGGCCAGAATGAGGGTGTAGCAGTCAATATTTTAGTTTCATTATTTTTCTAGTGCTAGAATACTTTTTAATAAATCTAATGATGTTGTCACATTTTGAGCTTTATGTTTTTACTAATTGTTGTATATATATGCAGCACAATTAATGTGATGGATTTAGTACCCTGTTACTTTGTTTATTTGGTCAGTTGCTAGGGGCACACTAAAATTGGCAATCCAGCAAAAGATTCTAAAGTAGTTTAACTATATTTCCAGTAATTATTTATTATAGAAAATTGAATTACAGGACAGAGATTCAGTATCATCATTGGATGATGAATATTCACAACTAAATGATGGAAGATATGCTAATGAACGGGAAGATCCACTGCATAGAAGAGATTTAAGAGCTCCCCGCCAAAGTCCTGAAATACCAAATGAAAGGATCAAGGGTAGTAAGAGCATAGAACCTAGTGAAGTGCTTTGGATAGGGTTTCCAGCATTTTTAAATGTTGAAGAAGAAGATTTAAGGAGGGCTTTTTTGCCATTTGGTGAAATTGAGAGTATCTCTGCATTTCCTGGTCGTAGTTATGCTTTTGTTCGGTACAGAAGTATAGTTGCAGCATGCAGGGCTAAAGAAGCTCTTCAAGGAAAACTATTCAACAATCCCCGTGTGCACATATGCTTTGCTAAAAGTGACTTATCCCCATTCGACTATGGAAAAAGCTCCAGTAATGCTCCATTCCCTCCACTTCTGAAACCTAATTTCCAGATTGGTCTGAGTAATGCTGACCCTTCCCAACTGGGTAGAGGCTTTGATGGCCATATTGGAGATTTTTCAACATCTCCTCGAGATGCAGGTTTTCTACGACATAATGATTCTAGTTTTATAGGCCTTGGGGGAAACAATTTTATACGGCCTGGTGTAGGTCCAGGATCCATCCTTTCTGGAAATATTGAAAATAATAGGTTTCATGACTTGAGCTCAGAAAGAAGAATATCAGAAGAGCTCTATGATCGCTACAGAAATAGTCCTGCAAGAGAGAGAAGTGAATGGAATCATGATGTCCCTTTTGAGAGACGTCAGAGAACTCCACCTGTTGATGATCCTTGGGGCATGGAAGATGGCACTTTGCCATCAGCTAAGAAGGCAAGACTAGATTCATTTGCTGACAGAGAACTTCCTGAATATCCCTTCTCTGACACAGAACATGGAAAATATGACTTTGTCCGGAGAAAGTTTTCCCCCAGTTTGCCTTACAATACAGCTTACAATAAAGGTTTTGAATCTGTTACTTTTGATCATAAAGGGGCTCCTCAAAATTTGAGGACTATTGCAGATGGTGATGAATCATGGAGACAGTTTGATAATTTAAGCACAGGTCCTGGTTCTTTGCCGTTTAATATGACCATGATGCAAAGGCCAAGCCCGGAGTCTCATCGACCTCCACGGATTCTAGAATGGAAGTGGGAGGGGACAATTGCAAAGGGAAACACTCCAGTTTGTCGAGCTCGTTGCTTCCCAGTGGGAAAGGTCCTTGATTTTATGTTGTAAGTTGCTGAACATTTTGTTTATGATTTAGCTGGTTAGAATCTCAATGGATCATGCAATATCCAGTTTTTATATCATGGAGTATTGGAAATCTATATTTGTTCAGGAAGCATCCTCGTATAGGACAATTCAAAGAATTTCCCCTTTCTATTTAGTTTTGGTGATTAGTTTTTTCACTCATACTATGTAACAAGAACTTCAGCAGGGTCTATATCTTTAACTTGGTTTATCTTATCCTATCGTCAACGCCATTCTCATCCATCATAGTTATGTTTTTTGTTTTACTCTAGAGAAGTAAAATTCTTTTTTTCCTTCAACGTCGCTTATTATTTCATTACTTGTCTGATTTAGCTATCATATTGCAGACCGGAGTTCTTAAACTGCACTGCGAGGACAGGCCTTGATATGCTTGCAAAACATTATTATCAAGCAACCAGCAGCTGGGTGGTTTTTTTTGTTCCAGAAGCTGATACAGATATGAGTTCTTACAATGAGTTCATGCATTATCTCGGGGAGAAGCAGCGTGCTGCTGTTGCTAAACTTGGTGAGAAGGTCACCTTGTTTCTAGTCCCACCGTCAGATTTCTCTGAACAAGTTCTAAAGGTACCAGGAAAGCTGAGCATATCTGGTGTCATTTTGAAGTTTCAACAGCCCGAGTCCAACTTCAGCTCTCTTCACCATTCAGTGGAAGTCACAGAACCAAAACTATCTCAGCTTATGCCTCCACCAAATGATCATGTAGATCTTCATGAAGATACATCATTTGCAAAGCCTAGATCCCCTGAATTCAGGGCGTTCTCTCAGAGCCAGAGCTATCTTAACCCATCATCTGGATCACTACCTCCACCACCACCACCACCACCTCCAACTTTTATGCCACAACAGAAACAAGGTGACAAGTTTCCTTACTCAGGATCTACGCATGCCATGGAAAAGCTACCTGACTATCAGGTCGACCGACCTGACCAACCTCATCCACCAGTTCCTGTGACATCATCAAACTGGTCTAATCAAATGCATATTCCAAGTTCTAACCTTCGAAATTTTGCTGTCTCACATTTAACGAGTAATTCTACCGCAGAGGCATACGCTTTGGGAAATCATAAGGTATCACAAGCATCTACTGTGAACAATTATGTACCTGAAAATCCAGGTGTTCCCTTGCGTACCGGCAGGTTCACTTCACGAGAGGAAATTAACCCACAAGCTTCACCAGATTCAGCAGCTCTACAACCAGCACAACTTGCACAACTAGCAGCATTTCTGGGGCAGCATAAACAGTCAGGTAAAGAACCATCCATAGCATCTGATGGACAGAATAAACAGGCAAATGTGTCGCAAGTTGCCGATTCACATGCCCAGGCTCCAGTAATGCATTCTCAGGCTGCAAATCTACATGCTCAGAACCCTGTAACACGTGGCTATTCCTCTATCCCTTCTAGCTCGTTAGGCTCCCAACTCAATCAAGCACCTCGTCAGCAGCAACCATCAAGTGTTCCTGCAGTTCAGCCAGTACTCAACTCTGGACAGCAAAACCAGCAGCAAGCAGACCTGGAAGCGGATCCACAGAAGCGACTGCAGGCTACCCTGCAGCTGGCAGCAGTTCTTCTTCAACAGATCCAACAACAATCAAAACCTGCTGATCAACGGTAGATTTGAGGTACTTGCTTTCTGAATCATTTTTTTCTCATGATTTTAACTCTGCTGAATACTAACATATCTGAGAAATAAGGCATAATCTATATCTGTATCTGATGCACTTCTGAACTTGTGTTAATGCTTTTTTATTTTCCCATCGTCTCATACTCATATAATTGCATCGTGTTTTGCATCCTTAAAAATTTTGTTATAGCATCTCAACTAAAAGAGGAAAGAATATTTTAATAGAATGGAACAATGAAGACAGAAAAGAAAATAGAACAAGATATTAAGTTATCAGCAATAAATCTTTGTGTTTGCACTTAATTGTTTCTTGACCCGCAGATATGTTATATTATATCCTTTCTACTTGATTAGCTGCTACGAATTGTTCTATGTGCTCATACGTAATTTACAAAGTTTATCAAAGTTGCTTCATTTATATGGTTTGGATTTACTACTATACTCTACCACAACTATATTTTGTTTGAACTTCAATTTATGCATAGATCAGTCTTTATTAGCACAGAATCAGTAAATAGATGCAATATAAATTCGTAGTCATAAAGCGTTGACAAGTAGTTTTCTTTTGACTGGTTGCATGGAAAATATGGAATATTTTCTTCATTTTATTTGTCTGGATGCATATAAGCCTTCAGATTTTTATAAAATTCTTAGCAATTAAACTTAATCTAAATTCATGTCAAGTTCTTGGCGTTACTGATTAAGTCATCTTTAGGCCAGGCAATCCAGTAAACCTTCTCATTTTTGACCTAAAACTAGCGGGAAGCAGGACTTGTTCATGAGCGAAGATGGATCGATGGATTGTGCCTTGTGTGTCATCCTTAGGCAGTTGTAACTCAATTAACTGTGTTCAAATGTTTTTCTGGAAGTTGGATAAAAGGAAAACAAAAGAAAATTGTATAGAAATAGCTCATAACAGTCGTGATGTTTTGGTGCAAAATATGAGAGAGGCTTTAGTTCACAGTTGTGTCTTTAACTCAAGGTTTGTATTTAAATACAATCATGATGTTTTGGTAATACAAATTTAAAAGATCCACTTTAGAGAAAACAGTGAGCATCTCTTTCTTTTTAATCAGGTGAAATCTTCGTTGTAGATTTTTGAGAGAAACACGTATGTTGATCCTTACATTAAGACAATGTTGTTTCCTTTCTGTTTCATGCTCACACAATGAGGAATGGTAATCATTATGTAAGCAGAAATGTATTGTTAGGTCCATATTTGCTCAGCATATGAATTATCAATTATGAAACATAAATAACAATTATGCCAGCACGAAATTTGACATATGCATCAGATATATGATGGTAATAAGTATCACACTACTTAAGAATACAGCTGGAAATGATCAATGAGCACGACTGCAAAATCCAATTAACTCAATATGTAAGAATATAACAAACTTATGCAATCTCGAACAGATAGTGGGGTTTTTTATGTTGCAACGGTTACATGAACATATATAGGAAAGGGAATGATCAAAGATACATGATCTTTCAGTTGAATTAACCGATGAAGTATGCAATATCATCAATTAGAAATCATCCTTAACATCTTTTTATCACAAAATATCGTTGTCTTAATTTAATCATGCTTCTTCAAAATTCTATAGCGAGTAATTAATATATAATTTTGATGATTTAATTACTTGTTCATACTTGGGGGTTTACAGTACATCATTGTCTTAATTTAATCAAATGTATGAGTCCAACTTGGATCACCAAAAGACAATTTGAAATGCTCATTTCTGTTTTCAGCATACGAAGGGTTGAGGTGGCTATTGAACACAGCAGTTTATGAGAGGAGGTGAGATGGAAGAAAAATATCAAAGGAAAAAAACAACAGAGGAGCGAGGAGTGATGACAAAACTTGCATATGAATTCAATTACTCTTATAGTCTTTAGTTATTATCTTTTATCATGCACCTTTCAATCCACTTATAGCTTGTGAAAACGCACCACAGAGATGATCACTCTGAACTTTTTAGCTCTTCAATCCAGAAAACCTGCCTATATGCTCCAGTAACTGTGAACAGACAGGCCTTTGGCAAATCTCCAGTGGAATGAACATACTTTTGCCTCAAGTCCTACTGTTTTGTCAAGCATGAATTGTAAGAGGCAGAAGTGTACAAACAGCCATTTTCCCACTCCAAATCATCTTCCGTCAAATATAAATCTGCACAATTTATGATAAGCTTGCTACATGAACTTCTCTCATTAAACTGCAGTATATCTTACAGAACGGCAAACTTTACTCAAACTTGCTTATGAAAATTGTTAAACTGGATGGATTATGCAAGCTTGACAAATTCAAGAACCCCTGCACAGCACATGGTATAAAACACCCCCCATGATCATCAGTTAAGCAATGCCGCAATGTTCTTAAAATGACCAGTTAATCTGAAAGTGTCTTGACACTTGTTCTCCTGTGAATGCTCTCAAACTTACTCTCCCTTGCTTTGCTTTAGCAGATGCACTTTTGGTCTCTTCTTTTAAAGTTTTCTATAGCTCCTCAGATGTTAATCCCATGCTTCTCCCAAATATTAATGAGTATTATCACTGGTTGATAATCTCAATATCATGAGCAATGTTGTTTTGTCCATGATAAGTTTAACAAGCAGTTGTTTTGGTTAGGCAACAATAGCCTTGTGTGGTTCAGTTAGCATGTGCCTAGAAAAATAACATTGGGACTTCTTTTTTGGATTGATCATGGAGGATAAATTAAACAAAGTGATGGTGTGTTGATTCACGGGATAAAAAAGATCATGGTAAGTTTTGGAAGTGGAGTATTGTGCGTTTGTATTTGCTTCTGCCTGCAAAATGTCCTTCAGGGTATATCTGGTATATTGGAGTATGATTCTTAACTAAATATTAATTAATAGTTGAACCCGGAGAGTTTTCATTTTGTATGAGACGTGCTTCAGTTTCTTGTGGAGCTTCTGCGTCTTCTTCTGCATCCAACTTCATCTCTTTGATGACATAATCCAATCATTTCAAGTTATAATTTATCACACGGGGAAGATTCTTGCAATATAACATAGTCGCAGTATTAATCTCTTAGCAATGTAAAAAAAAAGATGAAGCCTTAAAATACTTTTAGTAATAAAAAAATGATTCATTGGATCAAAATTCTCTAGCAATGGAGAGTTTTGAGATTTGTGAAAATAGAAAAAAAAAAACACTCTTGAGAAATGTATGTTTTTTCCTACTATAATTAAAATATATTAAATTGTAAATAGGAATTAAGAAAACACTCTTGAGAAATGAATGATTTTTTTTAAACTATAATAAAAATAAACTAAATTGCAAATAGGAAAAAAAAACACTCTTAATAAATTACTAAAATAAAATAATAAGTTGTAAATAGTGAAAAAAACTCTTGAGAAATGTATGATTCTTTTTACTATAATAAAAATAAATCAAATTGTAAAGGAAGATTTGTTCTCCTAAAAGAATTAATGGGAGAGAAATTTATTTCCATATGAATAAATCAAACATTTTACAGTAAATTTCTTCCCCCTATAAATAGTTTAAGTTTGCTCTACTCGCACGTCGACCATGAAACATTTCAACGTTCTTCCCCGGCGCCGTCTGCTTCAATCCAAACTCCACGTCTTCCTGCCTCGTTCGATCGGCCCTCGTCCTTCGTCGCCGTCGCCTTCGGCTCTGAGCTCCATCTCCACGACCGCGTCCTTCCCGATCCCCTCCGACCTCCGCTCCTGCAACCAGCTGCTCTTCTCCGTCGGCCGGACCGGGGGCGCAGATGAAGCCCGCACCCTGTTCGACCGCATGCCCCAAAAAGACCTCACCACCTACGCCTCCATGATCACCCTCTACCTCAGAGATGGCCGCCTCCCCCAAGCCGAGGCTCTCTTCCTGCGGGCTCCGCACCGGAACGTCATCATCGAATCGGCCATGGTCCATGGGTACGCCAAAGCCGGCAGGCTCGAGGAGGCGCAGAAGGTGTTCGATGCCATGGCGGAGCGGAACGTGGTTTCCTGGACGAGCTTGCTGTCTGGGTATTGTCAGGCTGGGCGTATCGGCGAGGCGAGGCGGATCTTTGATGAGATGCCGGCGAGGAATGTCGTGTCCTGGACGACGATGGTGCTGGGCTACGCTCGGAGCGGGCTGCTAACGGATGCCCGGATGCTGTTCGACCGGATGCCGGAGAGAAACGTCGTGGCTTGGACAGCCATGATCAAGGCGTATATAGAAAATGGCCGGAATGATGAGGCGCGGGGTTTGTTCGACAGGATGCCGGAGCGCAATGTGTACTCTTGGAATATAATGATCTCGGGCTATTTGGACTGCGATCAGGTAGGTGAAGCAATTCGTTTATTTCACCTCATGCCTCACAAAAATGCAGTTTCTTGGACTACCGTGGCCAGTGGCATGGCTCGAATGGGATCAGCAGAGAAAGCACGGGAGTTGTTTGAACAAATGCCAGTGAAGGACACTACAGCATGGAACGCAATGATCACTGCCTACGCCGATGAAGGTTGCGTAAGCGAGGCGAGGGAACTTTTCGATTCGATGCCCACAAGGAATGTGGTGACCTGGAACGCGATGATCGACGGGTATGCGAAGAATGGCCACCCAGACGAAGCTCTGAGGCTCTTCATCTGCATGTTTCGCCTGCCTGTGAAGCCAAATGAGTTTACTTTAACCAGTATCCTATCGAACTGCGATAGCAATATCGAAGTGAGGGAGCTTCATGGCGTCGCCAGTAAGACCGGGTTTAACTGTAGCACCTCCGTCGCAAATGCTTTGATGAAGATGTACTCCTCGAGCGGTGATCTGAGTTCAGCTTGGCATGCTTTTAAGGGACTGGAAGAGAAGGATGTCATCTCATGGACTACAATGATACTTGCTTTCTCAAACCATGGATGTGGTGTGCTCGCATTGCAGGTATTCTCCCAGATGTTGATGCATGAAGTGAAGCCTGATGGTATAACACTTTTAGGAGTGCTGTCAGCTTGTGGCCATTCCGGCCTTGTTGACGAGGGCAAGAAGATTTTTGCCTCGATGAGCAGCCTGTATGGATTGGAACCAACAGCGCAGCACTACTCATGCCTGGTGGATCTGCTAGGCCGAGCAGGGTGCGTTAAGGAAGCCAAGGCCACGGTGGAGGAGATGCCGGCGAGCAAGAGGGATGGGGCTGTTCTGGGGGCATTGGTAGGAGCCTGCAGTTTGCATGATCAGGTGGACGAGGCAGGCAGTGTTGGTGAGGAGCTCATTAAGTTGGACCCTTCAGGATCAGGGTGGTACGTGCTTCTTGCCAATATGTATGCATCACGAGGGAGGTGGAACGACATGGCGCGGTTGAGGAGGATGATGAAGGAGAGGAGGGTGAAGAAGGTGCCCGGTGTTAGCCAGATTGAGGTTAACACAAGGAACCATGTGTTCTTTGCAGGTGATCAGTCTCATCCACAGGCGGCGGAGATTTATGTGATGCTAAAGGAGAATCTTCTTCCACAGATGAAGGACATGGAGCTATTTGCAAGTCAGTGGTGTGACTCCACTACAATTTCATGCCTCGTGGAGCCTCCTCTGGTTTCTGATCCAACGTGATTGATTGACATGGTGAGTGGAAAGAGCTGCTGCATCAGGTCTTCATGGAAAAAGAACACCATGACGAGGGGTTTTAGAGTTTTGCCAGGTGCAGACCTCCAGGAGTTCTTACCATGATCTCCTCAGCTCCAATCCTGGAAGAGAAGTTGAAGAGACAAATATCTAAATTCTAGGAACAAAATAAGGAAGAAATCTTGAGGTTTGAACGCACTGGGTTCGTTATAAGATTTTAACTATAACGAAAGTGTATCTACAAGATGGCATGATATAACTTGGGATCAGCATCTAGTGGAGCAACTTGCAAAAATCAAGATGAAGAAACGCACTGGGTTCGTAACTATAACGAAAGTGTATCTACAAGATGGTATGATATAACTTGGGATCAGCATCTAGTGGTACAGCTTGCAAAATCCAAGATTAAGAAATTGGCATATATATCTCCACCTAGTCGTCTCTTTTCAAAGGAGGAAAACAAAGCTGGAGGTTACAAAGCATTACATCAATATTGTTTCTTTACTCATATTCAAATGCCAAAAGAAACAACTTTGACAGTTTTCTTCAACCTCGTGCAGAATGAACTTAAAAGTTGCAGATTCCGTTTCTTATGTGATTACGGGCCCTCCATAATGTTATTTTCTTCCTCCATGTCGAGCGCAGACAATTCCCCCCTGCGAGGGCTAGTAACTTGCAGTTACGGTATATTAAAGAATATGCCAATGGCATACATGATAAGGCGAGGAAGGGTTGCTGTCTTGTATCAAAACCGGTTCGCAACTGCTCAGCTGCTCTCGAAACCAAAGATTCTGAAAACACCTGCAAGATTAATGTTTTCTTCAGATTACTAAAGGGAGCGGTGAATTTTACTGCCATACCAATTCAGCATTACGAGACCTAATGTAGAACATCAAGAACTATGATTGATCCTGTCAGCGAGGAGAATGAAGCAATAACTTAAAATTGTTTGTTTGATGCATCAAATATCAGAAGATATATGGCGGAGAGAAGACAAATGAGGTGATGCAGGAAGATACCATCATCAGCCATATATTTGCTGCTCTTGTCATCTCCTGCATAAGCCAGTAGGTTATATTTTGGGTTCCACTCGACACTGTTCATTGGAGCCTTACATGGGATTTGATGAACTGATCGTCCAGTTTGGACATTCGACTGAAACAACAGAAAAATGAATCAGTCAACTTTTTGCTGTAAAAACTTCTTGAATAACATGTATGTGGCAAGTTTAAGTTGCTTGCAAATTACATACAATATCAACAAACAGATCTTCACTTGCTGACGCAATGTACTCTCCTGTGTAATTGAAGCTAATGGTTCTCACAGGCCATCTGAAGTATGGTCATTATAAGGTTAGATTTGGTATATCTCACAAGGCCAAAAAGACGTGATAGAAAACCCTGATTCCGCCATCTTTAGCGAACATAAGAAAATGCTACTGAATCCTGGGTGCCAAATCCAACTTTAAAATGTACATACTGTATACATTAAGGAACAGGAAGTAGATGCTCACTCTAGTTTGGTGAAAGTACGAATGCACAGAATATCTGAGACATCCCATAGACTGACCAGGGAATCTGCACTCCCGACAGCGAAGTACCTGTGGCATAAAACAGTATACAGTTTAAGATCATTGTATCAAGTTTTAAAGGTAGATCAGCAATCACAATTGAATCCGCACGAAGAAAGGAAGAGAAGCAACTGACAACATATCCTAATCCGTTAGGACAGAATGAGCACCTAAAATCCTTAACAAGATTGATTAAATACTCTTAAACCTAAATTTAACCAGCTACCAACTATTGGCATGTACCTGATTGCATAGGAATTGAATAATTTTCAATCCACCAGAACCAACTTTGAGATTGTTATTTGGTCATATTTGAGAAATCCAATTTCTGTATGAACTGTCTTATGTCTTAACACCTTATATGATTGAAAGAAAATGAAATTATACTTGGTCTTAATTAAGGAAATAAAAATTTATTTTCTCAACATTACGTGAACCTATTTCAGAAACAGAAGAAACTAAATGATGAATTTTTTTTGCTAGAATAATAACAGATACCACCTTCCGAGGGGATCAATCGCAATGCAGTAGCAACCAGCAGTATGAGACATCAGGGTGTGAAGCACCTTAAGTGATGGATATGCAAGCACCTCAACAGTACCTAGACAAGCATAACATATCCTTACAGACATGCATACTTTTCGCACATATTGCCAATTGTATATTATATTTAAGCAAAAAAGGTCCACAAAGCGATGCTAACCATTCCCAGTGGTAAGGAAAAACAGCTCCCCAGTTGTATTCCATGCTATCTCGTTTACCTAATGAGTAGATCATTTGATTAATAAGTAAAAATTATGATGGATATAGAGGGAAAAAAAGAATGAAAAACAATGAAATAGAAACCAGTCATTTTGAAAGAAAGCAACTACTTATTACATCATACAAGAAAGTTCGTACTATAGCAAGTGGAAAATAATTTAGATGAAAGGCAACAAAGCCTAAAAAAACTCAATAAAGCAACAATTTCTGTTTCAGCAGCAATGCACCGGAATCCTGTAACATTACAATGTTACATGCAGTCAGCATCAGATAACCAGCTGTCACACCAAAAGTACCTTGCTAGCACATGCATGACGTGGGAGAAACTTCATTTATGCCATACCAACAAAATACAAAATAACAGATACAACTACATAGGATGAAGCAATATACCCAAAATCACACCTAAAAATACCACATATACATGTGTATTGTATATAAGCACATTCAATTAACGTCAGAACCTATACAACTACCTAGGATAAAGCAATATACACAAAATCACACCTAAAATACCACACATACAAGTGTATGGAAGCACATTAAATTAACATCAGAACCTGGCCTAACAAATACAGGATTCCAAATTATGGTATTTGAGAGAAAAATATAGCATGAGAAAATAGGAAAGCACGTTTAGAAAATGTAAGCAACCCTGAAAGCAAGTGATCTCTTCTAAAGAGTACCTCATAGTTAAATTTGCGCCTGTGTATTGGCTTATATTTCCTAACATCCAATATTGTTAGCTCATCCTCCTGCAACAAAAGTTGTAGTAATGGTAAAAATATTTTATACACTACTAAATTATCAAATATTAACTTGCAGGATTAAGCTCTCTTTCATATACCTTATTCCCAACAGCTATGTGAGTCCCATCAGGTTTATAAGTGATATTGATGTTTTCTCCACTTAGTTCAACATTTTGAGTGCATTTTCCACCTGAAAATGACATTCAAAAATGTCAAAAGGCATGAAAACAACAACTCAACTTAGACTCAAAGAATATGATGGAAACACACAAAGCTTCTTAGAAAATCACCCTGAGACATTAAAATCCACCTGTAACATTTAACGCTCTATGGCCAACATTCTTGGAATTTCAATGTCTCATATATTCTAGACAATGTAACAAAAGTTCATGCTCACCAAGTGTCTGTTTCCATAACCTTTGCTAGTTAACTTAAACACGAAAACAGCTTATCAACCAATAATCTGCAAATTCAAGGATTATGACCTATAGGTGGAACAAAGCTCAGCATGGAGGAACAACACAAAAACTATGAGAAATGCACAAGCTCACGTTTTTATATCTTATAGTTTCCTTTTTAAAGTATTGTCAACAAATAAGCTAGTTCACTAAAACAACTCAAAGATAGGTTTACTTACTGCGAGCATCCCAGAAACGGACAGTCTTATCCCCGGCTGCTGTTGCAACTACATCAGGATGCTTAGGATCCCAGCATAGCTGATCAACACTGTCTGTATGCCCCTTCAACTCAATGTCTTTGACCTTACTCTGAATATAAAGTAATGGAACGGTAAGTGCTACAAGGAAAGAGTGTCTTATAGTGCACACATCATGTTTAGTCCATCAGTAGAGAAACATGTGTATATGACTTGCATTATATGACTTCAAATCTTCAAATCGGATATTATAACTAGTCTAGTAAAACGTACAAATAACAACAACAAACATCAGTGATGGATCCTTGTTGCTGGTAATATAACCACAAAAAAAATTAATTTTGAGCCACAAACAAATCAAATTTAGTTCTTCTCAATCATAATCTTGGGCACAATAGCCCATTTTACTCCAGACCAACAATCCATGGTTACTTAAAATGCCAGAGTATGTACTCATTTGCCTTTTCAATTCTTCTTCTCCAAATAAACATGCTAAATCCAGGCTAAACAAAAACAAATCCTAAGTCAATGAAAGTTTTCTAGACAAGTTCTAGTGTTTTTTCTCGGAAGGGAAAAGAAAAATGAAAAAAAAAAACAAAAGGATGACGTAGGAGTACATGGCCGTGAGGATCAATATTCCAAACGCGTGCAGTGTGGTCAACAGAACCGGAAGCAAGCTTCGTTCCCAGACAATTCCAAGCCACCGAGTGAACCTGCCATCACAGAAACCCCGCAAAACGCAGTTAAAAAGATAAAACAAATTTCCTACACAGGCATCTCGTCAAATACCTAAATAAATAACAGCATTTTTAGGGTTCATACAATACTCAGCCCGATCAAAAGACGCAAAACAAAAAAGACGGCATGTTTAGGGCTTCCATCCATCCAAAACAAGCAAAAAACAAAATTCTTAGGATGCCATCCAGAAAACTCTAGATAAAAAGATCTCCTCTCCGCCCATCCTTCTTTCTCCTCTATGCAAAAAAAAAAAAAAACGCATCGACCTAGTGAATGCACCTTCTTCTTGTGGCCTTGGTACTCTCTGGAGGTGAGATTTTTGAAGCCGATTGCCCTCTCTTCCATCGCCGGCGCTCTTCTGTGAACTCTCGCTTCGTAGTAGCAGTCCTGATGGGCTTCTGTCCGCAGGGCGGGCGTCCGGGACGACAGATAAATCGGGGAGGTTTTACATAAAAGAGACTTTTTTATTGCCCCAATAATTAATCATATAATATAATAGTTTGTTTGCTTCATTTTTTAAACAAATATTATTTTATTAAAATAATTTTTAATATATAAAAAAATATAAATAATAAGGGCGACAGTTAGTGTTTGTAGCACACTAAAATCTTTATGTCCTTTTGAAACTTAGCATTTAAGTAAATTTAAATATAATTTATTGCTAAGTAAACTTTTAAGATTATTCAAGTGAACAATTTAGTAAATCTTTTGTGCACAGAATGTACAGTAATTGCGGGTCTCATTAAGTTTAAAAAAAAAATTTAGTAAGTCTTTTCTCTAAAACTTATTAAACATTAAATCTAAATTTCTCTAAATTTCTAAACATTATATTATTTTTTAAGAAAATAATTAATTATTTTTATTTGACATTTTTTATATTAATTAAAATTTGAATTAATTATGTATATTTATAATTTTTGGTGTGAGAAAAACAAAAGGAGTAATGATAAGTTTTGGTAAAATAAGTGGAGATTTTTTATTCTTCTTCTTCTTTTCTTGCTTCTCACAGTGACGAGTGAACGGCGTTTTACTGCTTCCAGTCTCTTCTGATCGACTATAAATATGCCCTTCTTCTCGCTTTCATCTCCGCCTTCTCTCGCTTCCGCCCCACCAACGCCACCATAAAGAGAAAAATAAAAGAAAAGAAAAGTAAAAGATCGCTGCTTCTTTGTTAGGGCTTCGAGATCTCGCCTGCCTCCGCTCGATCGATCGCTGTGTTTCGCAGGAATCGAGCTCCGATCTTGCCGGCACGATGGCTTCCGGCAGATACATGGCCTACTCGCCCTCTCCCTCCACCGCCCCTCACTCCCCGCATATCGCCGGCATGCGGTCCGCCGGTACCGCCATCGCCGAGCAGGAGAAGTAGGCCCCTGCGCTTCCTGAAGCCCCTATCTTTGTTTTGAAGACAGAGAGAAGAATAATTTAAAATTAAAAAAAAAATGATCTTTTATGCTCGTCCGTTTTCTTCTGTCTTCGATGGTTTCGTGGATGATCGCGTGGTTTGGAGGTTTCCCTGATCCTCCTCGTCGTTACGGAGTGAAAAAAAAGATCTATTGACGACGATCAGTTGCTCATGCCTCCTAAATTTTGATTTCTCTAGGGGGTCATTCAGTAGACTAGGCAATCTTACCATCACCTTCGTTCTTACTGGATCTTTCTGAGCTTGTTTTTAGATCTAGATCTTCTTATGATCGACAGAAGTTTATTTTTATTTTGAAACAGAATTTATTCTTTGGTGTTTTTAGTCTATGATGGTTTTTGTCGATGAGGCAATATACTCTGCTCTATGAATGCATGCAAAACATGATATTAGAACTTATTTGATAGTTGTGTAGTGATTTGGTTATTATTATTGGAAGATCTGTTGCTTATGGTTACTAAATTTGATCCGACGGACGGACACATTGATCAGTAGGAACCTCGTTCTTTTGATTTCACCAGTGTGTTTTAGTTGTGTGATAAAAATTTTAAGGTGCTGACACGCACTGCTTGCCAGGTACTTGGCGGAGTTGCTGGCGGAGCGTCAGAAGCTCAGTCCATTTATGCCAGTGCTGCCTCACTGCTATCACTTGCTCAGCCAGGGTGAGTATCTGATTTTTTTAATGGATATATTTTTCTTAACCTACTCTTCAAATAGCCAACATGAAATGGCAATATTCATTTTAATTTGTATTAGCTATCTGTTAGTTAGGTTATGTGATTACTGAAGTGTGCTTCAGTGTCCTGATGTTGAAATTAACATTTTTATGATCAATCATTTTCAGATTCATATTGGAAGGAGTATAAATTAACTTTTGTAGTATTATAAATCACTTAAGAATCAATAACCTAAAGACACACTTGACCGTTGTCCAATAATCTCAAGACAAACATGAACTTGGTGCAACTTCAGAAATTGATTAATTGGACTTTAAATACATACAGGAAGGACCTCAGCATGCAATTAACTTGTCAGATGGTACATCTTAATTTGTACTTTGCTGCAAGTAGACATGCAGCTGATGTGTGTACGCACAGAGAATTAGATACTATTCGTTCCTGTGATAAGATCAATGCTCTAAAATATTCTGTACGCATTTGTATGTGCTGAATGGTTGATAGAGAGACCCTCACAGTTCATATTCTGCCTAATTCAGCACAACCACACATGATATACGAACAAGGTGGTTGTTCATCTTTGAATACATTAGGTAATCTATAATTCATGGTTAATTGGGGTTGGTTTATTGTTATTTTGGCAGTAATGAGGATCCTCCTAATCGATGACAGTCGGTAGTTTGTATCCTCGTATATAATTTTATGCTAATTAATTTCTCATTGGTCTAGAATAAGCTAATTTATGTTTTTAATGTGTTACATGATAAATTTTCTTATTATTGTTGTTGTCATTTAACATAGTTCGAATTGCGCAATCCTTTAACCCATGTATGCGATTTCATGCTGACTAATTTAATTAAGAAAAGCTAACTGGCAATTCTTGTGCTTCAAATTGAATGTCGAGCAGAAATTTCGCGTGTAACCATGTTGTTGGAGAATGCATCTCTTTTAGATCAAACTGGGCTTGAACATGGTAGCCCACTAATCTCTGGAGGATTATTTCCAAATGGAGCTGCTGCTGATATGAATGGCTGGGCATCAGCATTTCAATCTGAAGTACGAATACTAACCATTAACATGACTCGTACTTTTTCTTTAGCATACTTCTCGCTGGCCATGTATCTACGTATTTTGATCATATGGAAAACTAACACGAATTGGCTTTCCTGATGCAGTACATCCAATCTTTAGATATTTTTTATTTGCTGTAACATAGACGTGCTGGCTGTATTACATAGTTGTATCTGCCTATTTTATGCTCGACTTAGCTGTCCTGAAAAGTGAAAAGCTTCAGCTAGCAATAATAGCTAGGTGAAACTGACGATTGAGGTGAATGTAGAATACCTCTTCCAAGCTATTGCCTTTGTTCTAATTTTAGAGATGTTTATTTTTCCAGTAATACATTATACTTTTGGACCTCTTTGGTTGCATTAGCATACCAACTTTTTTCATTAATCCTGCATTGTAGATAATGCAGTTGGTTGATCTTGTTTTGTTTATATGTTCAAAAGATATTGCCATTTCAATTCACTAATCTCTTTGTTGTAACGTATCTGTTACCATTTGTTATTGATGCTATTCATTATAACAACCTTCTACTGTGAACTGATGGATCTGTTACGTTTTTGCTTGCATACTGCAGAGATTAGGAATGTTACAGCATTCATCAGGGAATGGTTGGGTTGTTCCACAAGGTAGTTCCTCTGGTCTTGTCGTGAAGAAAACAATTAGAGTGGATATTCCAGTGGAACAGTACCCTAATGTACGTCACACCATTATTTTCTCATTTGTGTTTTGAAAGATTAGATTTGAGATTTTCTTTTAACTTATTCAACAGTACAATTTTGTTGGTCGGCTCCTTGGTCCTAGAGGAAACTCTCTCAAGCGACTTGAGGCGATGACTGGTTGCCGGGTCCTAATAAGGGGGCGTGGCAGTATTAAGGATCCTGCACGGGTAATAATGCATTTCAGTTATCATTCTTCATTAGTAACAATAATGAGATGTGATGGCCAAAATTATATGTTAAAGCTTCAGAAACTTTCACGATCATTCTCCTGATATATTGATTTCCCTCCTGTATATTTACAGTTTGAATATCTTATGTTTCGTATATCTAAGTTGGTCTCCATCTAAATGGAGAATAACTAGAAGCCTAGGTACACTTTTACAGGCAAGGACAAAATTATATGTCCATGTTTCTATATTTTGTAAATCGAGGGAATGCATTTAGTTTATTATATTCTCAGTTCCTGCATCTGGTGAGGATCATAGAGGCCTTGACTTATGCCTTGGGCACATTACTTCACGGATGGAGATAACTAGGCAGAGTGCATAATCATCCAAAAGAGCGTGTCTGATCCTTACTGTTATATTTCTTCTCCATTAAATGTTTAATCTACTTTTCTTTATTAACTAGATAGCCTGTTTCATTCTCCTTATTTGGCATCTGCTTCGCTACCATATCGTCTCCCCATAATTTTTTTTATGTTACATTTGTGTTCTCTTATGTTTTTGAAAATGGACATGCACATCTGTACCTCTTATATGGTGTTCTTATTCTTATAATAGTCGCTGAAGCTACATTGTCTATATCCAGTAGGAGGAGTTGATGAGGGGAAAGCCAGGGTATGAACATCTGGAGTCCCTTCCCATTATTTTTTTCCCACCTGTATTTAATCTGTTTTATTTCCTAGACTCTGCAATACTTGTTACTATGACATTTTTTCATACAGCCTTTTTATGTTATATTCCTGGGTTCTCTTATGTTTAGGAAACCTTCTGTTCTTCTGTTAATGTTTATATATCTTACATGTATTTAGCTTTATCATCATAATAGTGGCTGAAGCTAAATTTCTATATTCTGTAGGAGGACATGATGAGGGGAAAGCCAGGGTATGAGCATTTAAACGAACCCCTTCACATTCTTGTGGAAGCAGACTTGCCAGTTGAAATTATTGATGCTCGCTTAATGCAAGCCCGTGAAACACTTGAAGAAATGCTGAAGCCTGTGGTATTGCTCCAGCATTCACCTTGTAGCTTAATGTCATCTATGCTTGATGAAAAAAAACTTAATTTTACCGCTTTGTGTCTGGTGGACTCAATTACTAGCCCTTGCTATGCTCCCACAGGATGAATCAGTGGATTTCCTTAAGAAGCAGCAGCTTCGGGAGCTTGCTATGCTCAATGGCACCCTCCGTGATGAAGCTTCCTCCGGGTCCGTTTCTCCTTTCCATAATAGCCTAGGCATGAAGAGAGCCAAGACAAGGGGGTGAACTGAGTTGGTCATTCAGCTGCCTCTGCTATCAGGAACCGTCTTTCTCAGGCCATCGCAACCAAATACTCCACAAAGGAGTGATCATGTTCTTATTAGCATCACCTTGCAGTGACTGGCATGCCTGAACTATGCTTGTCTAAAAGTGTCTTTCTGCTGGAGGGGGGAAGGGAAGGAGGTGTGGACGTTTGCATATTATATATGTGCCCTAGTCAAGAACATAGATGTATCTTGGTTAACTTAAGTACAGTTTTGTGTGATTACAGTTTTGATACTAGTGTGGTGGGGGGTGTGTGTAGAAAAATTCAGTCGGGTCTTCTGTATAAATAGTGAGTTGGATATTCCCCCTAAGCAGATCCTTGTAGAAGTGCTGTCTTATATTAAGAACTCTGAGTTGTATTCTTTAGTTTTGTGGACATAATATATGAATGTTTTAAGGAAAACTTTGTAGTAGTGCTGGCTTTATAATGACCTCTTAGGAATGTGATCTTTAGCTTTGTCGGCCTGACATGTGAATGCCTCAGGAGACTTTCTAGGACTGCGAGTCCTATGATGACTCTTCTAAATTTTGTTCCTTGGTTTTCTGGGCAATAATGTATCTGTCTTTCTTAAATGTGCAGGACTGCCGTCCGTAAGAACTCCTTTTGAGTGTAATACTGTGTGGATCGTCGGTCATTATATATATATATACATACTAGTTGATTTTTATTGAAAATAGGGGTAAACATTCTCAGATGAGTGAATCATTTTTAATTAGATGTTGTAGGTTTAAGGTCTGACTCTCTTTTTTTGCTTAATTTAATATGGTAGAATATATCACAGGATTTTTGCCTCAAGTTGGACTTTCTCATCCACGAGCTCAATTTCAGTTTGATGTCACTCTAAGGAAGAAAAAAAAAAAAGGAGAGAGAAATTTGATATGATTGAGTGATAGAAAAATAGCCCTCTTATCTGATGAAGTTTGGTTGATTCTTTTGAATGATTACTGATTACTGAGTGTGACAAGTTGCACGTTCCGTGCCCCCCAATTTTCCACTGCATATCCAAAACCTTTTGTTTGGCCACATTTTTCTCTCACTCTTCTTTGACTGCTATCTTTTGCTTGCATTGTGATTGATTTCCCTTTTTATTTTGTTTTTTGTATGTTCTTCTTGTATTCTCCTCGTCGAGCGTAAAAGTAGACCGAGTAGTAGTAGTAGAAACACCATGCTCGCTTCATTTCCCGCCCCGCTTCGCCTCCACTCCCCCTCCTTCTGCAGCCCCTGTCCTCCTCTCCTCCGCCGTCGACCCAGGCATGGAGGCGTTTGGAAGAGCTCCATGTGCTTGGCGGCTGCCGCCCCCTTCATCAAAGATGGCGCGCTGAGGATCAACGGCCGAGAGGCTCTCACGGGAATGCCGGACAACGTCGTCGTCTCTCCGCCCTTGGCCGATGCGTCGGCGGTGTTCTTGGGAGCGACAGCCGATCGGAAGGACTGCCGACATGTGTTCAAACTAGGTGTTTTGAGGTAAAAATGTGGCGTCTTTGCTTGTGTTTTATGGTTTTTCATGATTGAATGTCTGCGGCATAATTCGGATGATTTCACCAGTTCCGAAGCTCAGTACATTTGATCATTTATGCAAAATCCCTTCTTCTTAAAATTTCTCCTTTTCCATCCTCGACAATTTTAAGTTCCGAGCCTGATTCTATTTCGGTTTGCCTTAGTTTGATGCTTCATCATCTCGTTCTGATTAAAGATGCCTTGCTTGATAATGCCATGGACTATTCGCCCTTTCTTCAGTCGTTTTCTTTCTAACACGAAGTGAATTAGCATTTTTTTTTTATGAATCTCCTTTCATGGTGCAATGCTGCAGGGACCATCGACTGCTTTGCATATTTAGGTTTAAGATCTGGTGGATGGTTCCTCGTATGGGGACTTCAGGAAGCGATGTACCTTTTGAGACACAAATGTTACTTGTTGAAGCAACACAAGGTGCAGCTGTTGATGGAGGCCGGACTGAAGCTTCTAACGATTATATACTGTTCTTACCTGTTCTAGATGGTCTCTTTAGGAGCAGTCTGCAGGGAAATTCCTCTGATGAACTCGAGTTTTGCATTGAAAGTGGTAGATATCTTTAAAGTCACCATTCAATTGCTACAATCATTTATTTATTTGTGGATTAAAACATGGGAAGATGTTGTTCTCATCTACTACTGTACGTTAGTTGCTAGTTGCAAGTTTCCTTGTGTTCTTATCAGATTTCTCCTTCAGGTGATCCAGCAACAACAGAGTCTCAATTCTTAGAAGCAGTATTTGTCAATTACGGGAGGGATCCTTTTGACCTCATGAAGAGATCTATGAAGTAATTCTCTTCCGACGTCAAGGAAGAATATATGCCTTTATCATTCCAGTCTGGTACCCTTCTAAAGGAAAACCATTGTCAATTCCTCTGACTTACTACCATTTACACCCTTTGCAGAATTCTAGAAAAACACAGGGGAACTTTTTCAATGCGTGAAACAAAACAGGCAAGTTGAGGCATGCACATGCACCTATAATTGTAAATCAATTATGTTCAACTTGAGCTACTAAGGTGAATCATTAGCTATAGTGGTTTATCAGAAACCTGGAATACTAGATTGCTTTGGCTGGTGCACTTGGGATGCGTTCTATTTTGATGTTAGCCCAGAAGGGATTGAAGATGGACTAAAGAGGTAACAATCTTCATGCTTGTCCTTTCTGAGTATTACTTATAAACTGTTAGCTCTCTGTGATAAGGTAGCAAACTATCCATGAAGTTAAATCTGCAGCCATTTTAGATGACTTGTGTCTTAGTCTAATTGTTTGAAGCTGTAAATTTCACTCTATCTGCTTCAACTTCTAAAATTCTGTTGCATATCATAATACTTTGCTGGTTGTCAGTCAACCTGCAAGATCATTGATAATGAATCATTTTCCTATCAATTTTTATAGCCTGGTTTCATTTATCTTGAAGTGATTTTGAGGCATATCTGAAACTTATGTCTTTATTATACAATAGGCTGATCCAACTCAATTTGGTGCTTATACGTGTAATATCTGTTGATTTAGTTTATCCAAAGGGGGCACACCACCTAAGTTCCTCCTAATAGATGATGGTTGGCAGGACTTAAGTAATGAATTCCAAGTTGAAGGTGAACCAGCTGCTGAAGGATCTCAGTATGTTTTCCCCACATTTGATCTCTCCTCACATGGCAAGCATCTACTCGTCTATCTAAACATTGTTATCTCCAATGTCAAGGTATGGTGCTAGATTAGTTAGTGTAAGAGAGAACCAAAAGTTCAAAGGGACTGGAGCCTCAACCAGTGCAACTTCCTTGAAGGATTTTGTCACTCGTATAAAGAAAACTTATGGACTGAAGTAAGTACCATGTCTCCTGTGCTGTCTACTTTTCATATTATCAAACAGGAACGACTCCCTAACCATTGTTGTTTATCTTCACAAAATCAATTAGTTACGTCTATGTATGGCATGCTCTGATGGGATACTGGGGAGGACTTAATCCAGATGCACCAGAAACAAAGAAATACAATCCAAAGATAGTTTATCCTGTTCAATCTCCAGGGAATCTGTCACATTTGAGAGACTTAACCATGGATTGCATGGAAAAGTATGGGGTTGGTATGATAAGCCCTGACAAAATATTTGAATTTTATGATGATCTTCACAGCTATCTACGATCACAGAACATTGATGGTGTTAAAGTAGATGTCCAAAACATTCTAGAAACAGTTGGATCAAGCCATGGTGGGAGGGTATCTTTGACTCGCCACTTTCACCAGGCACTTGAGAAGTCCATCTCAAAAAACTTTGAGGATAATAGTATTATCTGCTGTATGGCACAGAGCACAGACGCATTATACAGGTGGGAGAATACAAGTAAAGCAAAGATCCTACTCTTATCTATGATTCAAGATTTCCAGTTGAATAATATTTCGTCTTACATGCTACCTTCCAGTTCGAGAGTGAGCTCCATCACCAGAGCTTCAGACGACTACATGCCAAGAAATCTCTCATCACAGACGCTGCATGTTGCTGCTGTTGCATTTAACAGTATGCTTCTTGGAGAAGTGATGGTTCCAGACTGGGATATGTTTTATGTGAGTTTTCCTACTTTTTATAAGTAAGAGTCGATACCTGCATGCCAGTATGAGATATAGTTTCAATAGAAGGTAACATGTCTAAAGTGAATGTTGATTCTCTACAGGCATCACTTGAGCATAAGCTTGCATATTACCTTGAATAATTCTTGCATATTATGTTCTTGTCTTTTTGAGGACTAAGTTATATATGTAGCAACATTCTGTTATTCTTGCAGAGCCTCCATTATGCTGCTGAGTTTCATGCAGCTGCGAGAGCTTTGGGTGGTTGTGGAGTTTATATCAGGTATAGAACGTACCCGAAGCTTTTGCCATCGAAATTTTTTAGACAAATTAGATGTAAGCTGTAATGTTCAAACTAAATATACAGTGACAAACCAAATCAGCATGATTTTGAGCTTCTTAGAAAGCTTGTTCTCCCCGATGGATCAGTTCTCAGAGCCAAATACCCTGGGAGGCCTACTCGTGATTGTTTATTCAATGATCCAGTAATGGATGGGAAGAGGTGTGACTTGTTATCAATCAGCAACTACATCAAGATATACAGAGGCATACCGTACATTCTCTAATATTGGCTTCATTTAATGAGCAGTCTACTGAAGATATGGAATCACAACAAATGCACTGGAGTTCTTGGCATTTTCAATTGCCAAGGGGCAGGGATATGGCCTTCTATCAATGTTCGAGGGACCCCTGTATCCGAGGAAACGTATCTTACTGGTCATGTTAGCCCTAGTGACGTTGAATATCTCGAAGACATTGCTGGTGATGGTTGGACCGGTGATTGTGCAGTTTATTTGTACAACGATGGTAACATCATCTCATCATTCTCTTCCTTTCTCATGCTTTCATGCATAGGCATTTACAAAAGTCATCTCATCATCGTTTTGCATTTCATTACAGCATTTACAACTAGTCGATCCTTATTTTGCTGACTTTTTTTTTAAAATGCCAGGATCCCTTTCCAGATTGCCAAAGAATGGTTCACTGGATGTCTCACTAAAAGTTCTGCAATCTAAACTTTTCACAATATCTCCAATTAAGGTCAGTTGGTCATCATTTCGATGACGGTTCCCTAGCAATTCTCAATCTATATCCAATCTTCCCTTTATTTCTTGCATTTTTTCAGATTTACAACCAAGATATCCACTTTGCACCAATTGGACTGATCAAAATGTTCAACTCCGGTGGTGCCATCCAAGACATTGACTTCACTGGCGATACTTCTCTTTGCCATTTGAGCATCAGAGGAAAAGGATCAGGCCTTTTTGGAGCTTATTCCAGCATAAAACCAAAAACCTGCAAAATCAACTCAACATCCGAGGAGTTCACCTTTGACCCTAACAACAGTATGCTGACAGTAACCATACCTTCAGGGTCTGACCACTGGGAAGTCTCCCTCTTCTTTTAGGTCTGACATTTTGTGATTCCTTCCCACCCATTTATTTTACAATTCTTTCGTCAAGTGCATGCGTAAACAAACAAGCAACGCTGGCTTTTCTTGGAGGTGTCAGAATGCTGTGATTGATGCAAGGGCGATTGCCTTTTTGTAAGACCCAAGGGCCAACTGTCCTACATTGAGAGACAGAACGGCTAAGGTAAGGGTATGCTTCACTTGATCACTTGGGTTTTATCCATTTGTTCCCTCAACTGAATCCAAGATTGAGTGGAAGCAATCTAATTAGCACTAATCTAGTGCTACAGGGAGTCAAAAGGTGATCACCTTGTTTGACATTAGTTATGAGTTTTAATTGGACTCAAGATTGGGACCTATTTATTATGATCAACTCAAGAAAACTCAAATCCAATACTAGGGAAAACCCTGAGTTCAAGGGAAGGTTTGTTGGGAATTTAAAAAAAGTGTCGGCCATGCGATGCTTAGATTTAGAGTTGAATCTGTTTTGATCACTGTATTGAAAAGGAAAAATTTATCCTTGGAGACAAAACTGAGATCAGAACAGCTGGCTTGCCTGCTGCATCATCATGCGCAGGTAGATTCTCCACACTTTTATTTCCTCTTTTTTTTTAGTTTAATTTTCTCTGAAGAAATATTAAGGATGAAGTATAAGATATTTTTTTCTTCAGACCAGATTTTAATTACTTTGTCATCACCTCATCAGAAGCAAACCCATTTGAAAAATAAAAATTAAAAAAAAATAAATTGAAGCGGATGATGTCAAAAGTTTGAAGTCTCATCAATCCCCATATCTTCACCAACTTTTACTCCATTTGATTTATCATTATTATTCATTTACACTACCAGATCTGCAATAAAAGAACACCAAATCTGAAAACTCACCGCACAAATAGAAACAAATAAAATGTGCCAGGAATGGCAGCAAAAGAACAAGACAAAACAAAACAAAGGCAGGCAGCATCATCCTCCACAGCTGGAAAATGCCTGTTTATTTATTTGACTTGGAAAACAAGAACAGGTTACTTGCCCTGATCAAAAAGGGTCTAACGATCGTGATACTAATAATTCTTTATTAGGGCACAATTTATTCCATGATTCAAGCTGATCGAGCGAAGTAAAAGTAAAGTGAATTATGGAATTGCCGACCACGGATTTCTTATTGCCCTCCTCCATCTTTTCCAACTCAGAAGCAGAAACAGGAAAAGGGAAAAATAAATGTCTCTATATATATAATTAACTTTGCTTGAATCAAAAGGGGGTGGTTTTGATTTGTGGGCGGCTGCACCCGGCTGACCCGGCGCCGTCCACGGCTGGCTGGGTGGGAATCTTAAAGCGGTCCGACCCCACCACATGCAATCCATAGAATTTGGTAATAATTATTAATAATAAACACCAAAAATTAGTCAGCTTATTTCCATTACATTTATGCAGGTCTGGTCTGGTCTGGAAATTTCCTTTTCAAAATAAATACTTAAAAAAATTGATAATTCCCAGCACAGCTTAATATTTGTCGGTGGGCAATGCATTGTCAAAATCTTCTGCTGTCGGCCAACTGCACCCGCCGCACTATTTTTTTTCCATTATTATTTACTATATATATATATAATATATAGTCTATTTTTACTAGGAAATTAAAATAAGACTCATAGAAATAATTTCTCATTATCACCGTATTAAATATTACTTTTATGATTATTATACAAGAAATTAACGGCATTCTCCTTTTATTTTTAAATTTTGAGGACCTCGTAGAAATATTTTAAACGGTACGTTTAATTAATTCCATCGCATTGTTTTATACGGAGCGCATTTTTACGACCTAATTTGGACGGACAGGATCTCTGATCCCTGATTGATAAATGCACCCGCGTTGCATCAGTAAAGCACGCTTCACTTCACCGCTGGCTGCAGCGTGAAAACAGCGGGCGGGAGACGCGAAACAGTAAAAGGTGAGGAGTTTATTTATCACCCCTCACTCCTCTCTCTGCTGCTACATGCTTTTATTATTAAAGGAAAAAAAAAGAGAAGGATGCAGGAGAGCAGGCGAGCGAAAGCAAAAGTGCTCTTCCCACCTCACTCCGTGGCTGCCCCGTAGCGAGCGACCGGGAGCAGAATCCGGCGACCGGCGGCCTCCGAGACCTCCCTCGGCACCTGCTTTGTCGCGCTTCTGCTGAAACCTGCGATTTTCCTCCCTTCTCCTCCTCGGATTTGGTGGGGGGGAGGGGGAGTGGAGGGAGACAGGCTTGGGGTGTGTCGTTTCTGGGAGGGCGGGTTTCCGGAGGAGGATGAGCGGCGGGCGAAGATGGTGAGGAGGAAGTTTGTTATTGCTCTGCTCTGCCTCACTGTTCTCTCGCCCATCGTTCTCTACACGGATCGGCTCTCGACAGCCTCCAATCCCACCTGTGAGTGCTCGGGATTTAGGGTAAAGGGGGGGAAGATCTGACTTTCTTAGGAGCGAAATTGCCTCTGATGCGTTTTTTTTTTCCATTGTTTGTTTGTTTTTTCATGGTTTTTTTTTCTGTTCACATTGTTTGTTTTTTCCGTTTACAGCAAATACTGAAGGCGATGAGGAGGCTTCCGGTCTGGTAAATCTTTCAACATTCCCATGTCGGATGATCTTTTCCTTTTCATCTCCTAGTTTAGGAAATTCCAAAGCTGATTTTTTTTTTGAAATTTTCTAAAGAACGACTTTTTTTTTCAGAGCTTCGGCACAAATGAGGTTAGGGAACTGCATGCGCTTCCGCAGGTGGTATTTGAAGTTCTCCGCTTCGTTTGCTATCTACCTTTTCCAGATTTAAAATTTTCGGTCAAAGTTTTGTTCTTTTCGCATTATATTGCTTTTCTTCCCTTATCGTTATCCACCTTTGTCCACAGGAGTCGGTGAATTCTGTAAAAGAGCCAGTAGGAGTAGTATATTTTGATGATTCAAACAAGTCCAATCAGGTTGAGACTCGTTCGGCATCTGAATTGGAAGCATCAAAAGCTGGAGGTAAATGATTCTCCTTCGAAGGAGATTAGAGCCTTTTGCCGTCAAGAAATTTCACTTTCAGATCTTAGTCTGTAGATGGTAACGGTTTCCATCTCTAGAGAATGGCATGTTGATGGTGACTCTTGCCCGTTCGCCTATTTTACAGAATTGCCATTGGGGAAATCTGAGGAACACAAGAGTAGAGTTTTATCTGCAGCTGCGGATGAGGGTAATTTGCCTGATAGGGAATCTGTGATCAAGGAAGTGACTGATGGAACGACCAATAACGATGACGTGGAGAAGCCCAAAACAACTGGAGAGAACAAAGAGAACGATAGCCAGGAAACGGGATCTCAACAGGCCAATCCTAATTCCGGTTTTGAGAAAAAGGTATCTTAGTAGTTTTTCTAAGTAGCAGCTCATCAACGGTTGTGATGCGAAATCTTTGTACTTTGATGCTTCTTGAACTCTCTTGCTTTTTTCCTTCTCTTCATTCTCTTTTCTCTCATTTTTGTTTATTTATTTAATTTTGTATGATGAAATTTTATGTCTGATATTTATCACGATGCTGAGGAGTGGGATCTTAGAAACGAGAGATTTTTGATGTCTTATTCTAATACCCAGTAAAGATTAGGCTCAAGATCTATAGTTGGTAGAGTCTTGTGTGGCTGGCTTGAGTGGGAGAGGATTTTATACTTTATTGCTGACATGAGAAATTGTCTGTGTGATTAGGTAGGAAAGTATAGTGTAATACAATTTGCAATCCAACTGTTCCATTAGATTCACTTATCACTCGAGCAAATTGTTTGGTCTATCAATCTATCACCAAGATACATTGAATATACCTTTTGAAAGTGAGTACTGAGGTGGGAACTTTTAGATTGATTACTTAGGCATCTTCCTCAATGAAGTTCAATATCTTTGATCAGTGTCCTTGTTGTGTTTGAATGATGGTTAAGGGTTGACTCAATAAAATTTTGGTTCCTTTGGATAGATAATTTCATGACATCTCCTGGAATTGCTAGAGTGGTTGGATCATGTGTTGATGTTATAACAGGTTGTAATGCGAAGCATCTCTGGAACTTTTTTTTTTGGGTGAAGGTTGTGATGGTTCTCATACTTGTCTCCAGTCCCTGCATGGTTCATTTCTTTACCTCAAAGATCATATGTTCTGTTTCCAGGAAAATAAATCTGAAGAGCAAATTGAGGAAAGTAAATCTGAAGAGCAAGTACATCCTAGGAAAAAAATAGAAAAACGGCATACAGTCCCAAGTGCAAAAAGGGACAGCAGCATTGCAAATTCTGATGCTAGGGTCAGGCAACTGAAGGATCAATTAATTCGTGCGAAGGTGTATCTTGGCATTGGGCCTATTCGAGCCAATCCTCACTATGTAAGGGAGCTGCGCTTGCGGATAAAGGAGGTTCAACGTGCACTTGGAGATGCAACTAAGGATTCTGAGTTGCATAAACAGTAAGTGTCTTGGACTTCCAAAACTTTTTATTATCTCATAGTTTGATATCATTCTCTGTCCAATTCCACAAAAAGTTGAATGTAAACTAGCGGATCATTTATGTATGCTCACAGATGGTAGTTATCTACCATGCTTACCTGACTTCTTCATGCTTTCTAATAATCTTGACATTTCTTTTACTGTGGACATTGTAGTGCATATGAAAAACTGAAGGCAATGGAACTAACTTTGGCTAAAGGCAAGGAAATTCAAGATGATTGTTCTGTTGTTGCAAAAAAGCTCCGTGCCATGGTTCACACCAGCGAGGAACAGTTACGAGTTCATAAGAGACAGGCATTGTTTCTCACACAGCTTGCTGCTAAAACCATTCCCAAAGGTCTACACTGTCTTTCTCTACGTCTTTCGACTGAGTTCTTCTCTATGAACTCCAGTCAGCAGCAGTTCCCATATAAAGAAAAACTTGAAGATCCTAGTCTCTATCACTATGCTTTGTTCTCAGACAATGTATTGGCTACAGCAGTGGTGGTGAACTCAACTATATCTAATGCTAAGGTCAGTGCTTGATTATCAGCTTTGCCTTCCATTTGAGCCAGTTGATTTTCATCTTCTTGGTTAGTTAAAAAGAAATATATTGCTTGCAGAACCCTGCAGACCATGTTTTTCACATTGTGACAGACAGACTGAACTTTGCTTCTATGAGAATGTGGTTTTTGGCTAACCCACCCGGAAAAGCTGCCATTCAAGTCCAGAATATTGAAGAATTTACATGGCTAAATGACAGCTATAGCCCAGTACTGAAACAGCTTAGGTCTCAGTCCATGATTGACTATTACTTCAGGACTCATCATGCTGCTGCAAACTCTGATGCAAACTTGAAGTACAGAAATCCAAAGTACCTGTCCATCTTGAATCATCTACGATTTTATCTACCTGAGGTGTTCCCAAAGCTCAACAAGGTGGTGTTTTTAGATGATGATACTGTTGTACAGAAAGACCTGACTGGCCTTTGGAAGATCGATATGAAAGGAAAAGTCAATGGTGCAATTGAGACATGTGGAGAAAGCTTTCACCGCTTTGATAAATATCTCAATTTCTCAAATCCTCTTATTGCCAAGAACTTCAGCCCTCATGCTTGTGGTTGGGCATATGGAATGAATGTGTTTGATTTGGATGAGTGGAGAAAGCAAAAAATTACTGAAGTCTACCACTATTGGCAAAATAAGGTAATTTTTAATGCTGCTTCTTTTTAATCAATCTCTACCTGTTATTGATGAGTTGGTCTTTTCTGGCTTTCTTTTGTTACATTTTGGGCAATTATTGTGGTCAAAATGCTAAACCTGTAAGTACTGTGATTAGTATAGTTTTACTTTTCTAGTTTTTATTTGGAAAATTAGAGCTTTTATTTGTCAAAAAACCTAAAGAAACTCCTAAAGTCTCTTTTGAGTTCAAGATCTTGAACTTATACCCTCTGTGATCTTTTAGCTGCATTCCATGTACTTCTGCATACGTATGTGCTTGCCAACTATGGAAACTGGGAAGCCTGATAGGTTCCAAATCTCTTCTTTGTTTCAGAATATTGATAGACAACTATGGAAATTGGGAAGTCTTCCACCAGGTTTAATAACATTCTACAACCGTACACTTCCCATAGAACGCTGGTGGCATGTTTTGGGCCTCGGGTATAACCCACAGGTCAATCAGAAGGAAATCGAGCAGGCAGCTGTGATCCACTACAATGGAAACATGAAGCCATGGTTGGACATTGGCATTCCTAAATTTCACCGCTATTGGTCCAAATATGTACCCTATGATGACACGTTCCTACTGGACTGCAACATCACCCCTTGAGAGTGGAGGTGGTGGTACAATGCCTTCCAACCCTCTTTTGAATCGATCTTTTGAGGTTATTTTTTTATTTTTCTTTTCCCAGCATGCAATTAAATTGTTCAGCTGATTTTGCTCAATTTTTCTTGATAGCTTCTTCTTATTCATTGTAGCTGTTCTTATCTCAATGGTTCTTACCATCTGCGCAAAACGCAGTAATATTGTACATGTTTCATTACTAATGTTAGGCACCAGAGTTTATTCGCATCGCCCGATACTTTTCATGTAATATAAACCTGCGTTATTGCTCTTTCACATGAATCCTTGTGACCCGTAATATGTCACCGTTGCTGAGTTTTCTTTTCTCACATGCTCTTAATTTTGCTGTCGTCCTTTTGATGTGGTCAACAAAGTACAAGTTCCCAGTTACTTGTGCAGGAATCTGCTTTAAACAGGATAGACTTGGTTTGAAGCTGTTTACACATGACTGGAGCTCTTGTTGAGGCGTCTTCATCAAACAAACTGTATGAATTTAACTTGCGTCATTTTCTTATGTCCATAACCTTCCTTGTCTTGATGTCTTGTGTGGAATGATCCAAAGCATCATCTTTTTTTTATCTTCCACATGCACCCAAATTCCTCTACTACACCTGGAAAGGCCATGATGGGAGTGATGTTGATACAATTGGGGCCAATTGCTTCATAATTTTCTTTTATTTCATTTTTGCTTTCAGTCCTGTCTAAATTATAAAAGTGTTTTTATAATTTTAAATATAAAATTTTAATTTTTATTTATTTTAAATATATACATTTTATTATTTAAATATATATTTTTAATTATTTTTAAAGTACAGTTTTTCATTATAATTAATCTCTTTTCACATAATCTTACCCTCAATTAATTAACTTCTCTCCTCTTAGTTCAAAAGGTTTAGACTCCCTCTAATCTTTCTTATTTAGATATGTATATATATGGTTGTTTTGGTTCAAAAATGTGCATGAGAAGTAAACTTCAATTAAGCCTCATTTATTGAAATACTTTCAAAGTTTTTTCAAAAAAAGAAAGCATTTTCTTATTTTTGAATAAACAGGCGTTGTGCTCATTAATTTTATTAATCACTTTGAGCTAAATAAATTAATTAATAGGAACAGCAAAAACTAAACCTATTTAACTTGTATTTTAAAAACCCTACGAGGATAAAAATTAAACCCTCACGTGAAGGCGTTCACCAGCAGCGGACTCCTCACGAAGTGCTTCCCGTCGCTCCAAGTCAATCCCCCGAACACGTAGCCGATGCCGGCGGCGGCCCCCGATCTCACCGTCACCCGGAACGATTTCTCCTCCCCGACCTTCTTGAACCTCAGCACCATCGGCTTCACCTCCACCGCGATCCCCCACGGCGCCTTCACCACCGCCCTGTACGTCGCCGGCGCGGCCCCCACGTTCCTCACCGTCCGCACCACGGTGGAGTTCCCGTTAACGTTGGGCATGGTGATGGACGGGTAGTTCAGGTTCTCCACCGTGATCTGCTTCGCCGGGCATCGGCGCAGGGCCTGGCCGGCGAATGCGGTCTTTCCGGAGACGTTGTAGCCGCGAGTGCAGAGAAAGTCGACGTAGTCCTTGAGTTGGAGGTCGTAGACGAGTCCCGGGTCCATGGCGCGGTTCGGCCGGACGTGGCCGGCGCCGTAGTCGAACGAGGTGGACTTGGGCGAGGTGGGGTTGAAATGGTCGATGTCCTTCATAGGGTTTCCCGTGTTGTCTCGTGTTCTTGCTGAGGGAGAAGACACCGATGCTTAGTAGGGATCGAGGTCGTCGAGGTTCAATTGATCGGTGAGTTTTTAGTGAGATCTCTAGTTACCGGTGGTCATGATGGCGGATCTGATTACGGCCGCGCTCCACTCCGGGTGGACCTTCTTGACGAGGCCGGCGATGCCGGCGACGTGAGGGCAGGACATGGAAGTGCCGGACATCACGTTGAAGGTGACGTGACGCTTGTCAACATTGAGCATGGAGGGGCCGACGACGCCGCTGAAGGCTGCGAGGATGTTCATGCCCGGTGCGGCGATATCGGGCTGCAGATCGAGCAATCGTCCTTAGCAAATTGGGGAGAGAAAACAAAACAAAGATGGAAGATTTTTGAAGCAGGCGGCAAATCGATGGATACCTTGAGGAACTCGGGAGAGATTATGTTCGGCCCTCGAGATGAGAAAGAGGCCACCACCGGCGCCGGTTTGACCCCGTACAGCGTGGTCACAGGCGAAATGTACGCCGTCGGCGACCTGGAAATCGAAGATGGAGGAGAAAGCGATCAAACTTCTGCGTCAAAGTTTGATTCTTCGCTCGATCTCGAGAAAATTAAACCAAATTACTTGGAGGTTTTCAGGTAGGATCGAATTGCTTCAGCGCTCTTGTATGTCAACAGCGAAGCCGGGAGCAAGTGGGGATCCGCAAGCAGGCTGTTCCCTGAATACTTGTCGTTCACCAGGATCATCCCTACTCCGCCGGCCTCCAGCACAAATTCCCCTTTTGTCACTCGTGAGTACAGCATGTCTCGCTGGCAGATCACAATCTTCCCCTTCACCTTCTCGGCGTCCAGGGCGTCCGGGTGGCAGCATCCACTTTTCGATCGAAGGTGGGCAAAATTAGGATCAAGAGTGCGAGGAATTGAGGAGGATGGAAACGAATTTGATTCGGAGTTCTCACGCATTTTCTCTCGGAGCATTAGAAATCCCTGCATCGGCCGCATCAATCAAGGGATATAATTTTGCCTTCGGTAAAGATCTCGGCGAGAGGCTCGCTCCCTGCAGAAGTAGATCTCAAAACCTATTACTCGCTCGTTCATCTCCAGTTGGGAAAAAAAGATTTCATTTTTTGGAGTTCGGTTCAAACCTTGATCGTCACGTTGTTGCCGAGAGTAACGAAGGCGGCGAAGTCCCTGTCGATCGAGCTCGCTCCCACGGTGAAGAGCCACGGCGCGACGTTCTGCACCGTCGCCGGATCAGGGCCCGAGTTGCCGGCGGACGCGACGACGAGGATGCCCTTCTCGGCGGCGTGGAACGAGCCCACGGCGACGCTGTCGAAGATGTACTCCATTGTGGGGCCGCCCATGGAGATCGATATCACGTCGACCCCGTCGTGGATGGCATCGTCGAAGGCCGCGAGGATGTTGGCGTCGGTGCAGACTTCCCAGCAGGCCTTGTAGGCGGCCACGCGGGCCCGGGGCGCGCCGCCCCGCGCCGTGCCTCGGCCGAGGCCGAAGACGTTCGCGCCGTGGACGAACTCGCCGGCCGCCGTGGACAGCGTGTGGGTGCCATGGCCGTGGGTGTCGCGGGGAGAGGGCGTCAGCGGCAACGTCCGCCCCTGCAAATCCTCCGCTTCGATGTTGTAGAACCGAGCGCCGATGAGCTTCCTGAATCATGAGTGACGAGGTTTGAATTATTATTCTACATGCTCGACGTAATGTGGAGACCTCCATTCATCATAACATGCATTCTAAATGTTCGACGTTTTGTCTCAGCCAACGAAGACCTGCAGACAAGATGCATTCTACATGTTCGACGTTGTGCCGCAGCCAAGCTGCAAGTGAATTGAGGTAAGCCGACGTTTCTACTATGCGTCCTATTTGGTACGTGCATGTGCAGAGTGAAGGAGAAGATGACATAAGTTAGAAAAAACACCTGTTGCACTTAAAGTCACCCGTGGATTCACAGACGCCCTTCCATTTCTTAGGAATCGGACCATATCCTTCATCTTTGAAGCTAGCAGACTCAGGCCACACACCTGTATGCCAAGACAAAAAAAAGTTAATTATTTATCTCAAAAGACTATAACAAAAGGTTTATATCATTTAAGAACCTGTGTCTATGTTTGAGATGATAACATCTTCCCCAAATTTAGCCTTAGCCCATATAGATTGGAGGCGTGCCTTGTTCTCCTTGTTCACTGTCCCCCCTAAAAAATCCCATGTTCTTGTTGTGTGCAATTCTTTTTTTCCATTTTCAAACACCGATATCACTCTCCTATTCCCTGGGAATTAATGCACTATTAGTATATCTTCATACCAAATTTTTTTATAAAGGAAACATTGATTGAGACTGATTACTTGAGACCCTTTCTGCTTCTTCTTCCTCCAGCATTGCAACAAAGCCATTGATGTGCTTTGTGTACGAGTAGAATATGGAACTAGAGCTGTCTTTCTCCTCACTGTAATCAATTCATTCCTTCATTAAGTTAAAAATTTATACATAAGTTAAAAATTTAGGATGAGTAGAGTCAGATTAGTGGATCAATATCTATTTACCTTTGCAGGATGGAAGACAGTAAGTTGTGATGAGACTGAGCTGCTCTCTCGAAGTCATCGGACGTGGGATGGGGCCCGTGAGAGTGCTGTCCGAGGTACACAATGTAAGCCTGTAGATATGTGATTGAACGAACGGGGTCAACTCAGGTAGCTTATTAATCAAATGAACGAGCAAGTGGATAAATGAGAGACCTTCTTGGTTGCAAGGACTTGAGAAGAGAGAGAATGAATGGTGAAGAACAGGAGCAACGGCAGCTTCATCATCTTATTTCTCTGGGGGTGATTGGGAGGGTTGAAGAGGTGCATGGGGGAACTTATAAGGGATTAGTTGATGGAGGAAGAGTTGAGAGGACACGAAGGAGGGGAAGAAGAGCTGGGTTTCAAAGATGAGATCCTTGGGCGCAGGAATCGGCCGGGGAACAAGGTTGATCTCTATTGACCGAATCGAGTGGTTCTTAGATTTTTATTTATTTACTATTTTTTTCAATACAATTTGGTAAAATAAAAATATATAGTCTAACTGATGATTTTTTAAAAGTATTACAATTAGTCTCAAATACTCGGTATAAATTAAAACTCTAGGTAATTTATTACTCAGAGGGACGTTTCATCATTATTCATGAACAAGGTCATCTTTATGTATATTCTCGTTAAGTTTACGGTCAAGGGACAGTTTTTTTTAATTCCAAAATTTTGTGCTAACCCTAATACCAAATTCTCCTCCCACCATATGCAGATGTCAGCAGGAGATGTCCTTCCTCCTGTAATTACATCTCTCTCTTTCTTGAGGTCAAGGCAGCAATTCTTCAGCATCTACTGTCTACCAGTCAAATAGATCTGCAAACTTTGAAGGTTTCAGCGGAATTATATCTAAAAATGATCAGGTGAAGTCAATTGGACAACTTGACTAAAAGCTCTAAATTTGTCGCACAATAAACGAATGCAGCTATCTTTTTCCTCTATAAATAGCTTATGGTAAAGTCAAAACTCTTAAAGTTGTAGCACTAGAAACAAATGCTATATTTCTTCTATAAATAGCATAGGATTACAAATTCCATGATTGTTAAGGAGCAAAATGATGAGGAAGAAGCAGCAGCTTCTTCTTCTTCTTCTTCCTTGGCTTATGATGGTTTGGCTCTTCATGGATTCTGCAACTGCAACCATGAGTCAGATTGATTCACTGCGTATGAATTATGTCTAGATAAATCTCTGTATTCATTCATATTAGTTCCAGGTGAAAACGTTACAGTGCGATATATAAAAAAATATTGGCTAGATCAACTTCTGTATAATAATTTTTTTAAAAAGTATATGATATATAAGCTTACAAGTTTTTTCTTGATCTGTGGCCATGCTTGCTAGGGAGAGAAATGCTGCACTCAATCACTTCCACCAGCTCGAACAACTTCCTGACAACAGCACTCTGACTCTGTCATGATCAAAGATGAACAAGCAGGATATGTTCTTGATTTGTGGTCATGACGTTGTTTGCTCTACAAATAAAATTAATCAAGTATCTCAATTGGATCCACAGGTTGAGTAGCTGAGGATCCTTCATCCAGCAGTACATGTAAAAAATAAACAGTCATAACATAAACAGGATGGCATGCTGTAATGCTCATGCATTGAGTTACTAAGGGAACAACATGAATGTTTTCAAGCCAAGACATGAAAAGCAATTACAACTCCGGCACAAGTACCTCCTATTCTTCTACAGTTCTACCTGTATAGTATAATGATGTTTTCGGTAAGCACCACAAAATCCTACAAGCTGGTTCTTCCAGCATTACAACGAATCCATAACTCTAAGATAAACAAATACCCAAAATGCCATGATCCAAAATCCGCAAAAGACTCCGCATCCAACGCACGAACAATTGCTTTCACTGATTCCGACGAGAAAGCGGCAGTCACCAACGGATGGATCGAGAAAAGTAACCATTCCAAGCCCATCGAAATCACAGCTCCTTGCATCCTGCTTCAGCAGCTGATAGTAACTGTTGAAGGCATAAGAGATGTTCCCCTTTTCACCAATCGCATTGCATGTTCCTCCGTAGTATAGAGTCGTACAATCAGCAACGCTGCAGGCAAGCTTCATATGGTTGGCCACGGCGGCAGCATCCTGAGATGGATCAGCAACACACCACCTTGATGGAAGGTAAGGAACATTTTTAGCATTTTTTAACCAACCATTTCCTAATCCAAGGTTCAGGGGGTACTTAGCCTGACCATCGAAGGAATATATACCCCAGTGACGTTCAAAATTCCCAGGTACAGTGCTTTTTTGCTCTTCATCAAGCAGACTGAAGAGATACACATCGGTCGGAGGAATCCCAGGCCTCAGCGGCGTTCCTTTGTTGCTCAAAACATGTGCAATCAGGCCTTGGTTGAAAGCCCTTGCAGCACTTAGATTCGCACCTGGTGCTCCTTCTGTAGGCCAACCCACCTCTCCAATGGCTATGGGCATCTGACCGTACCCAATTTTGCTGAGTGCAGAAACTAAGGTATCAAAATTGCCATCAAAGGCATTGTAATAAACATTCTGACCATCAACAACAGGGTGAGAAGAACCTTCGAAAAAGGCATAATCTTGTGGGAAATCTGCACTCTGGTAGAGACTTAGAAAAGGATAAATGTTGACCATAAATGGGGCGCCATTCGAGTTAAGAAAAGCGACAAGCTGGTTCATTATCTGAGTCAGCTCAGGCCGAAATGTTCCTTGAGATGGAAGAGACGCTGACTGATAAGCATCAGCGTTGCAAGGCACTATTAGTTTTATGTAGCCTGCAAGATTTGCTCTTGATAACGACTGCTGGAGATTAAGCATTGCTGGAAGCACTTGCGACTGATATCGTCCTTGATAGCTAGTGAGGAAGGGCTCATTTCCAACTGCAACATATCTGCAAAAGAGTAGTTTGGGTTCCAAAGTCATATGACAAACTAATGTCATTTCTTAACATATGGAAAATCTTGCTTTCTGTATACTGACAGCACATTCCAACCACGGATCGTAGGATAGAGCAACAAGATCTAAGTGCATTGAATGCATAACTAAGAAATAGCTTAACAAAAGGTGGCTCCTTGATGAAACAATTCATTAGTTAAACCTTCCATATGAATCTTAACAAGAAGTCTATAAATTTCGCCTCGTTAACTCATTCCATGTCTGATATTCTTGCTCTTTGAAGACTATTTCTACTGACATCTTCATTTCAGAGCGAAGAAAACCGTCGGACTTTGTTATGACTCCTTAAATGAAAACTAGTAAAGCGGACGACGAGCTGAAGCAATTGCTCGAGCAATCCATCCTCCACTACCAAAAACGCACCTGATATCAACGCCGCCCTTAACCATGTACCTCGACACATTCTGGCTCACCCACAGATCAGAAGCGGCAACAGAAGACGCCAAGGCGGCCAGCAAGTCATTGGGGACGCCCACGATCACCTCGATGCCGCTGCCCCGCAGAGCCCGGAGGACCTCCGGGTCGGCGTCGAACAGCTTCACCTTCCCGATCTTGTTCTCCCTCAAGAGATCCACCACGACGGGGGGCGGGAGCTTGTGGGAGGACAGCGTCCCCCAGTTCACCCCAACGGCCGAATCCACCGACAGCACGCATCCCTGGATTAGGAAGAGCCCCCAGAGCAGGATCTTCACCCGGCGAGGATCCGCCCCCATTTCCGCCAGAGCCATCGATCTTTCACGGAGAGCTCGGGCGATCTGGGGATGCAAGCAGCATTGGAAGGGATGGAGCCAATTCGCCGGATTCGGAGAGCGAGAGCACTCTTTTTTTTGCTCGAACTCTCGACTCTCGAGGTAGAGCAGAGAAAAGTGAAGCGAAAGCTCTCACCTAAATAAATGAGTCCCATACGATCCTGCACAAGTGAACCCCAAAAATAGGTTCTCCCACTGCCACTCATCAACTGACGCGCCTTGCTTTCCTGCGTTTAATCGGATCAACCATTGGAATTGCAAGATTTTCCAGTTGCAGCAAATTTGAACCGAGCTTTCACGAAGAAGAAGACAAAGCAGTTTACTACTCTAATTTTAAATTTCCTAATTTATATTTTTTTAATCCCTTATATATATATATATTTTAAATGATATGTGAAACTAAATAATGAGAAAATTAAAAATAAATAAATATTATTAACTTAAAAGAATAAAAATATATTTAGAATATCTTAAAGTATATGCGGAAAATCTTGTATTCTAAAATTCATTTTTTAAAATATCTTAACATATAAAATTAAAATGATTTCCAGGATATAAATGCATAGAAAAATAATAAAAATATACTGATTATTTTATTTTATTTTCTATTATTATTGTAGTTGTAAATACCGTTATTCTAGTTCAGTTGTCTCAGTTTTTTTTTTCAAGTTAAAAAAAATCATATGATAAATAAAATAAAGCTTTTCGTACTTTTAATTTTACATAAATAAAGGGGATGCAAATGCAACTATAAAAAAAAAGTATCCTGCCGACAAAGAAAAGGACGTGTCGGATGTACTCTACGCAGTAGATTGGATTCCACGCTGGATTTCGTTCATGTTGTTTTCTTCTACTACATATATAAATATATATATACACGAGACTTTTAATCTCAAAGCTTTGTGCTGCTGCTACGGATCAATCGGAGTAAGTGTTTGGTGCAAATATATACATCAATGGAAGGTTAAGGTTGGTGATGGATGTGATTGTGACGCTCGCCGACCAACAACCGCATCAGTCATGGAGTCTAATTAAGTGTGATCGGGTTCGCCCGGTCCAGACCGACCCGGTTCGAGCTGAGGTCGGTCCTGCATCCCGGCCGAGTAGAAGAAGAAAACCCTAAACCGGCCACCGCCACCGACGCCGTGCGGGCCGGCCGACGCGGAAGAAAAGAGAATGGAAGCGAAACAGCGTAAGGAAATTATTTCTTTATTTTAAAAAAACTATTCTTTATCATTTTAAAATAAAAACTTACATGAATCGTATCCTGAAGTTTGATCAGATAAAAAAAATGAAGAGAAAAAAAAAACTCAACTGGGCTGTGATAGCATCTGTTTCCATAAACTTCGATGCTTTAATCTTACCGTATATTATACTCCTGAAAATAATAAGAATAAGTCAATCACACGGCGATGCAAAAGGAAAAGATTAAGGTATTTAACAGTGTTAATTTTACCATAAACTTACCATCTCTTGCGTTCGGCTTCTCTAACTCCATATCTGCTCCTAATTATTAGACAATTTTTTTAAAAAGTACATAAATATATTTAAAAATACAAAATATTAAAACTTTTACTAATTTAACGGTTCAACCTCCCGATCAACCAAGCTCTTCATCCCAATAAGGATCAAAACCTACTTGTTAAACTTTAAAAAATATTTCTCTAGTAGAAACTAAAATTAAAGGAAGAAAGGAACAAAATGACAGACCGGGATATAAAAAGGTCTCCATGATCTAACAAGCAATAAACATATAAGAAATCTTTACTTTTTTTATTGTCTCGATCCAACTGTTGTTCAACAATACTGTAAACTGATATTGGTTTTATGCATTGTGTACACATTCACTGACCTGTCTTTAGATCATCGAAACAACAAAAAGACATATCACGGAAGTCAGGAAGCAAGAAACACTTTGATTACACTTTTTTTTTTCTGCCTACGGGGCAATTTCATCTTGCAATTTTTTATATATTTCCAAACAGGCACTTGGGCAGAAAGGTGTGAGCGAAAGCGTGGCAGAGGAGGCTACAAAACAAGGAAGACGATGAGGCATAACACACAGCACGACATCTCGAGTAGTTTAAAGCTTTGTAAGTTAATGCGATAAAAACCACGACACGGACAATAAATTTTTTTACTATGACCTACAATGTTGAAGACAATTTCTAATTCCAAACATTGTTTGCTAAAAAATAAACTGTTCATATGATTGACTAACATAATCTATCCAGGTGGTTCTTACATCAGCAGATCAAAACAATTATCGGTTATCCCTATCTTATCAAAATCTGATCCTCCAATTATATTTATTTAATACAATGAATTTAGGGGGAATCAATGATCCCTCCGAACAACGCTCACCCTCCAAGGAAGCTGCGGAAAAGATATATCAATAAGGTGTGCCTTGGTGCTGAAAGGGAGGTGTCCTCGCAGAAGGTACGGCGCTCTCCTCCTCACGGCTGACATCTGGATCTTCGACGCAATAAGTGAAAGACGCGATCAATGTAAGAAGAAATTTGTCGAGAGAAAAGAAGAACAACATAAGAAAAACACAACAAACGTGAACAGCAACGAGTACGAGTAACATTTAACCGATACAAACCAAAAGTAGTCACCCACATCTTTTGATTTCAGCATTGTCACCCACATATATCTAGAGTAGTCTTCAACTAACAACAAGAAGTAATTGTTTTCAACTAAAGTAGATGGAACAATAGGGCCACACAGATCACCATGCACTAGCTCTAACACACCATTGGTTCTGAAATTTGAAAACTGAAATGCCGACCTAGCTTGCTTAGACTCAACACATTCTTGACAAATTTTTTCATTCATATGAAGATGTGGTAAGCCCTTTACTAACTACTGATCATACATGATTTTTAAGGCTTGAAAATTTAAGTGTCCGAACCTTTTGTGCCACGACCAGCTGCTAGTATCATCACTAACAAACATGCATTTATCTGAGATTTGAGTATGGAATAAATATAGTCTATTGCAGTCTCTTTTTACAGTAACAAAAGTCCTCCCTTGTCATAAATGCTTCATTCACCATGCTTGATTATGGTAGAAAAACCCAATTCATCTAACTGTCCAAGACTAAGTATATTTGTTTTCAAGCTTGGAATGTAGAGAACATTAGTTATAACTCTTTTCGCTTCACTGTCAATAGAAAACTTTACACTACCCTTTCCTGCTATGCTAACAAGTGAACCATCACCAAACTTCACTTGTCCACAGCAAGTAGTGTTCATATCATGTAAACATTCTAAGTTTCCAGTCATATGGCTAGTGGCACTGGAATCCAAATACCAAGTATCAAAGCTTGTATCAAAAATAGAATTGTGAAAATTGATACCTTGTAAGAGTGTATCACCCTTACTATCTCCATCTTCGATTGCCATTAGAATTGCATGATGCTCATGGACCTCCTTGTCTTCATTTGTCTCGGCCAAATAAATATTTTCTTCTTTATTGCATTCTGAAGCATAGTGCTCAAATTTTTGACAGCTAAAGCACTTAACATGTGACTTGTCTTTCTTCGGTTTCTCTTGTGCCAAATTAGAAAATTTGGAGCTGTATCTACCTCTGCCATGTCCTCCAATGAAATTGCCACCGAACCTTCCTCTTCCTTGAGCAAAACCTCTTGCTCTCCCTTGGCCTCTTCCACGCCAATTGTTTGGAGGATCTTTGCGGTATTTAGCCTCTACATCTGCATGAGACGAGTACACCAGATTCTCTTTTTCTTGTAGGGAAGGTGTGATTCTAACTTCATAAGTCTTCAAGGCTCCTACTACATAATCAACAGTCATGGTATTCAAATCACCAAACTGTTCTAGATTGCATGCAATAAGATGAAACTTGGAAGGAATAGACCGTAGCAGTTTCTCCACAACCGTTTGCTCTTTCACCTTTATACCTATATTTCTCATCTTAGTTACCAACGAAGAGAGCCGGTTGAATTCTGAATTCTTCATCTGCAGCATCTCAAACTCTCCACGCAATTGACTACCTTTTGCGTTTCTAAATTTCTCATCTCCTATATGGAGATTCTTCAAGGTATCCCATATTTCTTTTGCTGTCTTTTTGTCAGCAACAAGAGCCAAGATTTCATCACTTAGGGATTGATGAATTATCGATCGTGTAGCCTTGTCTCTCTTTCGGTCTACCTGCACAGCATCTCCTTCTGGCCCGATCGCTTCCCACGCCCCTTGCGCATCAAGAAAGGATTCCATACGCATAGTCCACATTGCATAATTTCCACCTTTGATAAGTATTGGACATGAAGTGAGGCTCCCTCCTACTGCTGAGGATGATTTGAGCCCTGCATCTCCGATCGCGCCTATCATCAACTTCTTCCCAGACATCGGCGTTTGCATCACCATCTTCTTCAGTATCAACTGAGCGCACCTTCTCCGATACCAATTATTGGGAGGAAAGCAATGGAACAGTGGACAACCAAAACAGAGGATTGAAGACAACAGCAGTGAAAAGGGAAATCGTGAAGAGAGGCCACCTATCAGCTCTCTCACGTTCTTTGTATTTAACTTAGCAATGCTTACAATGCAAAAATGGAAAAAACCAAAAACAGAGAAGATTTGGAAATTATTTCATCTTCTCCATACAATGTAAACTTGGAAATTGTAAACAGCACTTGCATGAATCAAAAATAAAATTTTCCTACTACAGTTTATTCCAAATACATGCTATAATTTAATTATACCAAAACAAGCTTAACTTCTAACGGGCATCACCCATTGCGAAAGCTTCATCTGGATTTACTCCCTTGCTAGGGATCTTCCCAAAAATTTCTGCAACTATTTCCTGAACTTTTGGCACTCTAGTCATTCCACCAACCAAAAGCACCTCATCAACATCCTTGCTGCTAATGCTGGCATCCTTCAAACAATTTTTACAGGGATTTCTTGTTCTCTCAATTAACTGGTTCACCAATGTCTCAAACTTTGATCTCGTCAGAGTGATATTCATATGCTTTGCTCCAGAAGAATCAGCAGTTATGAATGGAAGATTGATCTCCGTCTGGGAAGTTGATGATAATTCAATTTTAGCCTTCTCAGCTGCCTCTCGAAGCCTTTGTAGAGCCAACCTGTCCTTTGAAAGATCTATTGCCTCAATTCTCTTGAATTCATCAACCAAGAATTCGACCAATGCATTATCAAAATCTTCCCCACCCAAGAAAGTGTCACCATTTGTTGCTTTCACCTAAAATCAAGAATGAAATCATTATTAAAATCTAACAAGAAAAAGGTAAGGAAACAACATTTAAAAAAGGATTGATGTGTGCTTGTAAAAACCTCATTACCTCAAACACCCCATTTGATATTTCCAAGATTGAAACATCAAATGTTCCACCTCCAAGATCAAATACAGCAATGAGACCCTCTTTGTTGTTCAGCCCATAAGCAAGTGCAGCAGCCGTTGGTTCATTGATAATTCTTTGGACGTCAAGACCAGCAATTCTCCCTGCATCCTTTGTAGCCTGACGCTGTGCATCATTAAAATATGCAGGAACTGTGATAACAGCCTTCGTCACAGATTTCCCAAGGTAAGACTCAGCAGTTTCTTTCATCTTTCCCAAAACAAATGCACCAATCTGGCTGGGCGAATACTGTTGGCCATTAGCTTCAACCCATGCATCCCCATTAGGTGCCTTCACAATCTTGAAAGGAACCATCTTCATCTCTTTCTGTGTCTGAGGATCATCAAAACGGCGACCAATCAATCTCTTTGTCCCAAACAAGGTGTTTGTAGGATTAGTAACTGCTTGACGTTTTGCTGGAGTTCCAACAAGCAGCTCTCCCTTCTGGCTAAAATCAAGAATGAAATCATTATTAAAATATAACAAGAAAAAGGTAAGGAAACAACAGATTTAGGTTAGATAGTGGTCACTATTAGATTTTGGTTAGCCAGTGGTCACCTACATGCTCTTTGTGCAATGCTGCATGGTTGCTGAAAGAGATTAAACTACTAAATTGTTTATTTGCACAGCAATACATTTTCTTAAAGGTCCAAGTTGCTCACTGATTGTGAATTGTTGTGTCAGCGCTGTTCTTGATATCGAAAAGAGCAAGGGGGAGATTCTGTGGTGGCAAGTGCATGAGAAGATATCACTTGTATGAATGCAACAAAAAAGATGACAAACCTAATGAATCCATACCGCATGCATATCTATCTAAACACCAAAACGAATTTTACAAGATCAAAGATTGAAATCCTGCATTATCTGGCAATGGCAACAAAATAATTTTATATCGACTGATTGATGTTCTCCCCGACCTCAGTGATAATAGTCGTGAAAGCCTCCCCTTGCTCGGAGGGAAACCCCTGCGCCTCCAACCTCTTCCTGCAAAATCTGATCCTCTAATTATATTTATTTAATACAATGAATTTAGGGGGAATCAATGATTCCTCCGAACTGTTGGAAAAGGACTCTCTGTTCTTCTCCGATAAATGAAGATAGATGGAAAAGTTGTTCTTTGAGACGAAGTAATTCTTACGTCTGTATTCACTGATATTACATAATGAAAAATAACATTAATAAATACATAAGTGAAAGTACTCTTCCACTAACCACGATTAAAAAACTACTTAACCAACTCGGACTTGGTCTTCCAACTAAAAAAAAACTTATCATGTTACCTAAACTGCAGTAACTATCTTACGATTAAAGAAAATTAAACATGCAAAATAAAATAAACAAGTTTATTCCTATCATTCCCCCTCCTAAGCTTGTTATATATTTTCCTTGCATCTAGGAACCAATCATCAATGAACTCGAAACTTGCATCTCTTGATCTTCTTGCCAGATTGTTCCCAATCATCACCATCACCTAAGTTAGCCTCAAACTCATCTGTGACTTTGATTTCTGAATCAAACACCTCCGACATCTCAGAGTCTGATTCATCAAATGGTGATTCCATGTCATCCTCCTCAGCGAGCTTGAACGAAATCAGATCTCTCTCCAGGACTGTTCCCTGCAGATCTTCCACGGCCTGACCCTTCTCTTTCTCCAGTCTGTTCCTACTGCTTCTCAGGGCCGCCGCCATTCGCGCATCAATTTGGTGCTTCAACTCGCTGAGATCCTCTTGGGCCGAATCCCACTCGAGAGCCACGGACATCTTCTCCCGAGCTACAACTTCCAGCCGCGCCTTCATCCTTTCACTCAACAGACTGGAATCCTCGATCAACATCATCTTCTCGTCAATGAAATCAGCCCAGAAGCGGTCCTCGGCGTAGACGTAGGGGTCTGAAGGGAGCGTCTTGTTCCCCATATCCTTCTCCTTGTACTCGCACTTTACCCCATTCTCCTTCAGCGCAATCCGGCACCACTGCTCGAACGGTGTTTGATTTCTGAATCAAACACCTCCGACGTCTCAGAGTCTGATTCATCAAATTGTGATTCTATGTCATCCTCCTCAGCGAGCTTGAACGAAATCAGATCTCTCTCCAGGACTGTTCCCTACAGATCTTCCACGGCCTGACCCTTCTCTTTCTCCTGTCTGTTCATACTGCTAATCAGGGCCGCCGCCATTCGGGCATCAGTTTGGCGCTTCAACTCGCTGAGATCCTCCTAGGCCGAATCCCACTCGAGAGCCACGGACATCTTCTCCCGAGCTACAACTTCCAGCCGCGCCTTCATCCTTTCGCTCAACAGACTGGAATCCTCGATCAACATCATCTTCTCGTCGATGAAATCAGCCCAGAAGCGGTCCTCGGCGCAGACGTAGGGGTCTGAAGGGAGCGTCTTGTTCCCCATATCCTTCTCCCTGTACTCGCACTTTACCCCATTCTCCTTCAGCGTGATCCGACACCACTGCTCGAACGGGCTCACCCATAGGTTCAGCAGCATCACCATCTTAAGCAACGCCAGCGTGAAGATCTTCACCCGACGGAAGTAGTTGGGGTCCTGTGCCCACAGCTTCTCCTGCTGCAACTTGGCCTTCGCCACCTCGTCGTGAAAGTAGATTGTGTCCGCCTCCGCTCCCGCTGATCCCCCAGTGCCACGGTCTACCGACACGATGTTGTTTTCCAACTCCCACGTCTGCCTCGCCATCGCCGATGACGAGGAATCCATGACTCCTGGGGCTCCGCGATCGAGCACCGGCTTGAACCGAACAGCCATGGAAGCATTCGATCGAGCTACTCTAGCTTCCACAATCGAAGAGAGTTCGGCTCTCACACCATGAAGGAAAACAGAGAACTCTCTGTTTTCTTCCTCAGTGCTCACATAGATGTTGAAGGCGCTGCGATCAGCGCTCCCATCACCGATCTGCGGGTTCTCCGCCGGTAATGAGGAACGTGCATTGAGGTTCACGACCTCATCCACTGCTAGCTTCTGGAATTCAAACAGAGCGGCTTCATCTTCCTCTTCGATCAGATTCTCCATCGTCCCCTGCATCGCCATGGATTGGGAGGCTGCGAACTCTGGTTCTGCATCACGAGTCTTGCAGGCGGCGTCGACAGCAGCCTCCTCGTAATCATCCTGCATCGTCGACTCCACCGTCTCTAGCTGCAGGAAGATGTTCATGCCGATTGATCCTGCAGGAAGAAGTTCCAGGCCGTCATCAACTAGAGGATCGGCGTCTCCCCGCACCAGATCTCCCTGTTCCGTTTCCGCCACATGAAGGCCCATGTTTCGCCCGATGTCCGCCGCAAGGTCCTCATCGACGAGGCCTCCGACTTCACTGCCCTTGCACACGAGCGCGACTGCTTTGTCCTCGCCGAACTCCTCCGCGGCCATCCTGCTCACGATCACAATGGTGTCGCGAAAGCCTTCCTCTTCCATCAACTCTATGGCAGATAGCGTGGACTCCTTCATATTCTCTCCTGTCATGTCCTGCGCCTCCCGAAGCATTGTTGCAACTTCCATCGGAGGGAGTTCCTGCAAATCAAATTCTTCAAAAGAATTATTTTTTTTTCTTCTTCAATTTCTGTTTCTGCAATTTCCTTTTCTGCAGCAAACAGAACTTGATGATGCTCTTCCTTTTCACTGGTCTCAGCCAGATACACTTTCTCCTCCTTCTTGCACTCTGAGGTGTAGTGACCATAGCGATGGCACTTGAAGCATTTGACGTGAGATTTATTCTTCTTGGTCTTCTCACGTTGTGGAGATGAACTACTATCTCGATGGTTCTTCCATCTATTGTGACCACGGCCACGCCTTGAATCGGTAAAACTTCTGCGAGATTTTGCTTCCCACTCTTCCTGAGTTAACAAGACTTGGTTCTCTACTGCAGGTATAGAAGATTGGAGTCAAACTTCATAGGTTTTAAGGGCACTCACCACATAATCTACTGTCATAGTAGAAGTGTCTCCAAATTGCTCCAAATTACAAGCAATTAGATCAAACTTTGATGGAACAGATCGAAGAAGCTTCTCCACTATGCGTTTCTCCTTCACTCTTTGCCCAATATTTCTCATGGTGGTAACAATTGAAGAAAGACGATTACAAATTCTCCACTATGCGTTTCTCCTTCAAACTCACCACGAAGTTGATTCATCCTTGTGTTCTGAAACTTTTCATTGCTTCCATGGATGCTCTTCAGCGCATCCCATGCTTCCTTTGCTGATCTCTTATCAGCAACTAGGATCAACAATTCATCACTCAAAGCTTGATGAATAAAGGACAAGGCTATGTTATCTTTACGCTTGTCCACTGGTTGATCATCTTCATCCTCGGGTTCAATGGCTTCCCAAACACCTTGCACTTTCAAGAAGGAGCGAATTCTAATTGCCTACATGGCAAAATTCCCTCCTTTTTGCAACATCTGACAAAATCCTAGACTCCCTCCTCCTGAGGAAGTTCTGAGTCCACCGTCGCCGGACATGGCAATGATGGGCTTTTTACCAGTCACTGGAGTTTGCATCGGAGTTTGCATCTTCACCTTCGAAGGTATCAACGGAACCACCCTGGCTCTGATACCAAATGTTGGAAAAGGACTCTCTGTTCTTCTCCGATAAATGAAGATAGATGGAAAAAGTGTTTTGTGAGACGAAGTAATTCTTACGTCTGTATTCATTGATATTACATAATGAAAAATAACATTAATAAATATATAAGTGAAAGTACTCTTCCACTAACTACGATTAAAAAACTACTTAACCAACTCGGACTTGGTCTTCCAACTAAAAGAAAACGTATCACGTTACCTACTGCAGTAACTATCTTACGATTAAAGAAAATTAAACATGCAAAATAAAATAAACAAGCTTATTCCTATCACGAACTACCCTCACCCTCCAAGGAAGCTCGGAGAAGATATGTCAATAAGGTGTGCCTTGGTGCTGAAAGGGAGGTGTCCTCGCAAAAGGTACGGCGCTCTCCTCCTCACGGCTGAAATCCGGATCTTCGATGCAATAAGTGAAAGCCGTGATCAATGTAAGAAGAAATCTGTCGAGAGAAAAGAAGAACAGCACAAAAAAACACAACAACGTGAACAGCAACGAGTACGAGTAATATTTAACCGATGCAAACCAAAAGTTTAGAAAGATACAAAGAAATGGAGAGGGAGAGGGAGACTACGGATGTACGGCGCGAGGACAGGGAGGGCGGTGAAGCATCACGACGCCTGAGAGCTCGAAGCATCCACGAAGCCGCCGCCATCGATCTCCTCCGAAGCGAAACCAACCTAAACTCTCTGGTTAATTTTTGCTGCATGGAAGCTGCAGCCATGCATCAGTATTTATTAACTCATACCCACCGCGTAATAAAAGAAATCTACCTACCTGCTTCCATGAATCCCTACAGCAGGGATTCGAATCCCGCATCGAATCGCCCTCTTCTGCGACGAATCACCATTTTCGATCACAACCCTGCTGCGGAGATTGTCGCAGCAGGGAAAAATTGCCACCTTTCAATCACCACCTTGCTGCGACGAGTCTCCGGGCGAGTGAGACTTTTCACAAAAATAGGTGAGAAGTGAAAACAGAGCTTGTTTGGTTGGACCAGCTTATTTCTTCTTTTACTTTTGCCTCAGGGGATAAAAGAATACAAAAGAATTAGCATTCTTATGGTTGAGTAAAATATGTCGATTGAACAATTTACTAAATTAGAAGGTTAATGAAATATTGAAGCGAGATCGAGGTTAAAATTTAACCGTAGAGAATAAATTATAGATAAAAGTAAAAAAAGGCCTGATAAGGTGCGTTCTATTTAATGAGTTTTAAATCTTAAAAAATTTAAGTAAATTTTAAATCCTTAGTAGCCTTCACCATCATCTGTCTACCTGAATAACTCATCATACAGGAATGCTTAAATCAACAGAACAATAAGTCCCTGTGGAGTTAAATTGACCAAGCAGTGACAAACTGCAGCAAAGATTAAAACACCACTCCTCGTTCCACATTCCACGTAAGAGAAATTGCTGTTGGCAAAAGTTGCTTAATAGTAGTTTCCCATTTGAAAATTTTCAGTTTTTTTTTTACATGTTCCTTCCAGTTCATAGTGCTGGTCGTCATTTTGCCTTTTCTTCTCTCTATTTTTCCTCTCTGTTGACGGCATGCTAATGCCGTGTAAACATCATCTACTGCAATAATCCAGGTAGAAAGCACCTTGTTTCTTTTATCTGTCCACATGATATTTACCTTTTCTTAGTATCATGAGTTGACATGTTTCTTATGCCAGCAAATGCTACTGGAATGCTCACTCTTAGATTTTGGTTAGCCAGTCGTCACCTACATGCTCTTTGTGCAATGCTGCATGGTTGCTGAAAGAGATCAAACTACTAGATTTCTATTTGCACAGCTATACATTTTCTTAAAGGTCCAAGTTGCTCACTGATTGTTGTGGACTTATCTTTCTTTAGATCTTACAACACAGACAGCTTCAACCAATACAAGGGCTTGACTGAAACTTATGCAATGAAGCTTCAACATCTCACTTGTCTGTTCAACCTTAGCATCGTTCTTAAATTCATATTATAAAATTCAACAAGGTTATCATCATCATAAACCCCCTTTCCATATAACATCTTCGAAATCAACGCAAGAGGAATTACGATTGGCAAAAGTTGCTACCGCAGTGGTCAAATTAGTTTGATGATTCACTTCCACACCACATGAAATTTGATCATCATCCATCAGACACTCTACTTCTTCACCTCCTCATGTTCAGCCTCAGGAGCCTGATCACCACCACCACCTTGAGCCCCACCGGAACCTCCAGACATGTGCTGCCCGATCTTGTTTGCCGCATCGAGCTTGGCCTTGATGCTGTCCCCGGCCATCTCCTTGAGTAGATTTGCCACGGCAAGCTTGATCTCTGTAGCCACCTCAGCGGGAATCTTGTCTCTGTACTCACTTGAGCTCTTTTGGAAGATGTAAACTGTTGTGTCGGTGCTGTTCTTGATATCGATCAGAGCAAGCGGGAGATGCTGTGGAGGCAAATGCACAAGAAGATATCACCTGAAGAGAGACATCACTTGTATGAATGCAACAAAAAAGACACTGTATAACTACATCAACCCAGATGACGACCTAATCAACCCACAGTACATACATTTCTATCTAAACACCAAAACGAATTTTACGAGACCAAAGATTGAAATCCCGCATAATCTGGCACCGACAACAAAATAATGTATCAGGCACAATGAAATTTTGAAAGATTGAAATCCTGAAATCTCCAACTGCAAAAAATATTAAATAAAATAAGATACAATTTCAAACCCTCTTTATATCAGATTTCATCGACTGATCGATGTTCTCCCAGACCGCGAAAGCCTCCCCTTGCTTGGAGGGGAACCCCTGCGCCTCCAACCTCTTCACCTGCAAAAACCAAGCCCTTCCCACAACCCTCCCCTGCAAAAACGCATTATCAACCCCAGCGCTGTGTCGATAATGAGACCTTGGTGCCGAACTGCAAACAGAGGTGTCGCAGCGAATTCCGGGTTGACAAGGGAACTGCCAAGTGAGGTGTGGCAGCGAATCCGCCCAGCGCGTCGCGGCGTTGATAAGGGAACCTTGGTGCCGAACTGCAATATCGCAGTTCTCGCAGTTCAGTACCAAGGCTCACCTTATCGACGCCGAACCCGCGGCCATCTGCATCTTCAACGCAACCCCACACAATGCTCACCCTGTCGGCGGATAAAAGAAGACGCTTCTGACTACTGTTCATCGACTGGTTGATGTTCTCCTAGGTGCATTCAAGGCCAGGGTTCCTCTCTTCGCACGATTAGGGTTCCTCCCCTCTCTCTGCGGAGCACATCAACCACGATGAAACAAAAGAAGAAGACAAGACGACGGTTGGCGGAATGGGAGGATGGGCGGAAGGGGGAGGATAAAAGAAGACGCTGAAACGGGCAATCTGGTTTTATATAATAAATTTTTTCTTAAAAAATAAATAAAATTTTAATTTATTTAGGAAAAAAATATTGAACGGTAAACAATTTTGGGCCGCGGGGACTCCAACCTCGCCTCCCTCCCTCGTCCAAACTTTCGCCGGCGCCGACACCCCTAGCGAATCGCCGGCGGCCCCTCGCCAGTGACAGCCACCGCGCTGGCAACCTTCCACAACGAGTCTATACGCCGAGAAATATCTTCACCGGCCGGCGGAGACCTCGGAAGCTCCAGAGGCCACGGTGGTGCGGTGGATATGCATGTTCTTCAAGTTTCTCTGTTTCTGATTCATGTAAATATATAGGTAGGTGAATAAAGTTTATACGAAAAGCTGAAGTTTTTACAGATTTGAAGCTAAATATTGTTCTGGATCGCAGTAGGAATGAAGATGCGGCCATAAGACCGATGCACCGCCTACGTTTGGCTCACCGCTTAAGGAGTTGCTTACAGAGTTTTTAATTACTTGATAAAAATAGGTGAGAGGTGAAAACAGAGTTGGTTTTGTCGCACCATCAATCTGCTTATTTTATAGAAATTTCTTTTTACTCTTCGGGGAAAAAGGAATACAAAAGAATTAGTATTTTCGATGGTTGAGTATAAAAAAAAACACACATATGGTTGAGTAAAATATGTCAATTGAACAATTCACTAAACTACAAGGTTAATGAAATATTGAAGCGAAATCAAGGTAAATAAAAATTAAAGAAGAAATTATAGATAGAAGTAAAAAAGCCTGATAAGGTACGTACTATTTAACAATATTTAAATAAAATTTGAATCCTTAGTTGCCTTCACTATCATTTGTCAACCTGAAGAACTCGTAATCTAGCGACATTAAAAGGAGATTTTAATTTACTCTCCAACAGAGGAATGCTTAAATCAACAGAGCAATGTCTTTGTGGAGTTAATTGACCAAGCAGTGACAAACTACTATAATGATTAAAACCCACTTTCTCATTCCACATTCCATGCAAGATGAACTACTACTGGCAAAAGTAGCTACTGCCGTGGTCAAAAATTAGTTTGATGATTGACTTCCACACCACATGAAATTTGATCATCATCTATCAGATACTCTACTTCTTCACCTCTTCATATTCTGCCTCAGGAGCCTGATCACCACCACCACCTTGAGCCCCACCGGAGGATGACCCGCCGGAACCTCCGGACATGTGCTGCCCGATCTTTGAGACGGCCTTGTTTGCTGCGTCTAGCTTAGCCTTGATGCTGTCGACATTGTCCCCGGCCATCTCCTTGCGTAGATCTGCCACGGCAGACTCGATCTCTGTAGCCACCTCAGCAGGAATCTTGTCCCTGTACTCACTCAAGCTCTTTTCGATGCTGTAAATTGTTGTGTCGGCACTGTTCTTAATATCGATCAGAGCTTTTCTCTCCTGGTCCCTTTGGGCGTGCAGCTCGGCCTCCTTCACCATCTTCTCAATTTCATCCTCGGAGAGGCCACCAGATGAACGAATAGTGATCTGCTGTTCTTTTCCAGTGGCTTTGTCTTTAGCAGATACTGTAACAATTCCATTGGCGTCGATGTCAAACGTAACCTCGATCTGTGGCAGGCCTCTGGGAGCCGGTGGGATGCCCACGAGGTCAAACTCGCCCAAGAGCTTGTTGTCTGCTGCCATCTCACGCTCACCTTGAAGTACACGAACACCGACCTGAGTTTGGTTGTCGGCTGCAGTGGAGAATACCTGATTGCAGAAAGAAACAAAAACAATAGTCATCAACATTAAAATCGACTGAGTATAACATATTCACAGAAATGAAAGAAAGAAAATGACTTCTTCCTGGAAAACCAAACTAATAAGATTGCCTTCCCATATAATGCAGATGTTCAACAACATTTGGCAGGTCAAAAATTTGCGTACAAATCCTTCTTCCACATACTTTAGATGATGATGTATAACATTGGGTCTTCAAATATTTAGAGCTGATATGGCGAAATGATTATCTATCCCTAAATTTATAGTTCATGATCACCCGGGTTATTATTTCTGTCAAACCCAATATTTCCGAACAGTATACTACATCATCGAGTGAGTGGTGCACACAAACAATGTCCAGCGCCACAGACTCATAGAGATAGCATAGCAAGCCTATGGTCAAACAAATGTTATAAAGACAATCTACCAGAAAAACATCTTTGCCTAAAGAAAAATAAATCTGATGATTAACAGGACATGCATTTAGGATTTTGCAAGTTACTGATGCCATATTTTCTAACCATGAATTTATGGGGTTACTTTAACAAACTCTGTACAAAGTAACCACATACTTACCTGGCTCTTCTTTGTGGGAATAGTTGTGTTCCTGTTGATCAATCTGGTAAAGATACCACCAAGGGTCTCAATACCAAGCGATAAGGGAGTGACATCTAGAAGGAGAAGCTCCTTCACATCTCCGCGAAGAATACCACCCTGGATGGCAGCACCCATTGCGACAGCTTCATCTGGATTTACTCCCTTGCTAGGGCTCTTCCCAAAAATTTCTGCAACTATTTCCTGAACTTTTGGCACTCTAGTCATTCCACCAACCAAAAGCACCTCATCAACATCCTTGCTGCTAATGCTGGCATCCTTCAAACAATTTTTACAGGGATTTCTTGTTCTCTCAATTAACTGGTTCACCAATGTCTCAAACTTTGATCTCGTCAGAGTGATATTCATATGCTTTGCTCCAGAAGAATCAGCAGTTATGAATGGAAGATTGATCTCCGTCTGGGAAGTTGATGATAATTCAATTTTAGCCTTCTCAGCTGCCTCTCGAAGCCTTTGTAGAGCCAACCTGTCCTTTGAAAGATCTATTGCCTCAGTTCTCTTGAATTCATCAACCAAGAATTCGACCAATGCATTATCAAAATCTTCCCCACCCAAGAAAGTATCACCATTTGTTGCTTTCACCTAAAATCAAGAATGAAATCATTATTAAAATCTAACAAGAAAAAGGTAAGGAAACAACATTTAAAAAAGGATTGATGTGTGCTTGTAAAAACCTCATTACCTCAAACACCCCATTTGATATTTCCAAGATTGAAACATCAAATGTTCCACCTCCAAGATCAAATACAGCAATGAGACCCTCTTTGTTGTTCAGCCCATAAGCAAGTGCAGCAGCCGTTGGTTCATTGATAATTCTTTGGACGTCAAGACCAGCAATTCTCCCTGCATCCTTTGTAGCCTGACGCTGTGCATCATTAAAATATGCAGGAACTGTGATAACAGCCTTCGTCACAGATTTCCCAAGATAAGACTCAGCAGTTTCTTTCATCTTTCCCAAAACAAATGCACCAATCTGGCTGGGCGAATACTGCTGGCCATTAGCTTCAACCCATGCATCCCCATTAGGTGCCTTCACAATCTTGAAAGGAACCATCTTCATCTCTTTCTGTGTCTGAGGATCATCAAAACGGCGACCAATCAATCTCTTTGTCCCAAACAAGGTGTTTGTAGGATTAGTAACTGCTTGACGTTTTGCTGGAGTTCCAACAAGCCGCTCTCCCTTCTGGCTAAAAGCTACAACTGATGGAGTCGTACGGGCTCCTTCAGAGTTCTCTATGACTTTAGCATTCTGCAATTCACATGTACATTACTTAATACCATTTTTCTAAGAATCAAAAGAATTAAGATACAAAAGGAAAAGCTTCAGGGTAAGTAGATAAGGTCTAACCTTTCCCTCCATAACCGCAACACAAGAATTTGTGGTTCCTAAATCAATACCGATTATATCATTTCCAGCTGGTTTTGAACTGCATGAAAAGTTAGGTTTCCTCTTTGTCAAATAAAATACCGACAATAAGATTTTTCTTTTTGTTAAGCACATTTCAATACAAAGGATTGAGATGATACCTGAAGGGCCGAACCAGACTAGCCCATTTGTGAGCCATAGGAGCACCCCATGGCATGCCAGTATTTCCTGATAACTGCACAAAAAGATAGCATCGGACTTAAAATTTTAGTGAAAATTTGGTCAATCGATTAGTTAAAACGCATATGCTGCCACTTCAAGATACGAAGATATTAAATTGAAGTAACAGGGAAAAGAAACTAGAGACTGCAGTAAAATTTTGTGGATCCGTTGCTCCGCCATCATGAAATGCATAGCCAAAATGCTAGCTAATTAACTGCTTCCACAGAATTTCTTAATTCAATTATTAGAGAAAATTTCTTTGTTAATGCAACACAGTAGGTTACAGCATAGGTGGTGAACATCGGGAGGGTAGGCAACACATTAAAGAAAGCAAAATTCCAAGCGTAGACCTTAAGCGATGTAAAAAGACAAGGGAGAAATGAAGCGGACGATGGAGAAGAGGACGATGGAAGAACTGAAGCGGGAAAAAAGTTTACCGATCCGAGGCGAGCGGACAGATCGCGCCGCCTCAGAGCTCGAAGCATCGCGGAGGCCGCCATCGATCTCGATCTCCTCCAAGATGGAAAGCGGCGCTAGAAGGCTTTGTTCGCCGGCCGAGGGTTTGGGTTCCCAGTCCGATCGCTGACCACGACGAGAACAACAGGCACACCAGCAGCCACGCAGCAGCAGCACGACCGAACTAGGGTTGGCCTTGGCTCACCTGTTAAATAGTCGCTGCCGCGTCCACCGATGTGGGAAACCGGACCGCCATGATCAAATTGGGCCGAAGTAAATTCTAACATCTCGGCCCAAATATAATTTCTTTGCGCAGGCAACAAACTTCAATAATATTATTTTACGTTTATACTAATTTAATTGCTCTTAAACTTTTCTAAATTTTAAATAATAAAAATTTTCTTTCAAATTTTAAATTTTATTCTGACACTTCTTCTGTTACCTTCTGTTACCCTGCTATCTTTTGCGTAAAGAGGGTACGGCATAGACGTTGATGGAAGAAGAAATGCTACCAGCCTTTAATGAGCAACGGAAGAATACCGAACAGCAGAAGTGAGGAAAATGATTAATTTATTAAAAGCATCAGCAAAATCCTAAAAAGAAGGAGTTCACTTCCTTTAACTCCGATCTCCTAACAACAAGGAATCTCTCTCTCACTCCAAGAATACAATATTCGATGATGGTTTTCCCATGCATCGTGTTCTATAAATAGGGTGCATTTTCCTATTATTTTAGTAATGAAAAGATGCACCTCTTCTTTGGGACGTGCCCCTTGGCGTCTCTATGGCTGTCTCTATGGCTTTACTGTCGTAACAATCCTCCCCCGCCAGATGTCTTCGATGTTCTCATCGATTCAAAAGTTATATATTCTTGAATCTTCTTCTCGAATCGTCGCAACGAAGATTCGTCTTCCCAGCTTGCGATGTAAAAAGACATGGGAGAAATGAAGCGGACGATGGAAGAACTGAAGTGGGAAAAAAGTTTATCGATCCGAGGCAAGCGGACAGATTGCGCCACCTCAAAGCTCGAAGCATCGCGGAGGCCGCCATCGATCTCGATCTTCTCCAAGATGGAAAGCGGCGCTAGAAGGCTTTGTTCGCCGGTCGGGGGTTTGGGTTCCCAATCCGATCGCTGCCCACGACGAGAACAACAGGCACACCAGCAGCCACGCAGCAGCAGCACGACCGAACTAGGGTTGGCCTTGGCTCACCTGTTAAATAGTCGCTGTCGCGTCCACCCGATGTGGGAAACCGGACCGCCATGATCAAATTGGGCCGGAGTAAATTCTAGCAGGTGTGCCTGTAAGGAATCTCTCTCTCACTCCAAGAATACAATATTCGATGATGGGTTTTCCCATGCATCGTGTTCTATAAATAGGGTGTCTTTTCCTATTATTTTAGTAATGAAAAGATGCACCTCTTCTTTGGGACGTGCCCCTTGGCGTCTCTACGGGTTTACTATCGTAACAATCCTCCCCCGCCAGATGTCTTCGATGTCCTCATCGATTCAGAAGTTATATATTCTTGAATCTTCTTCTCGAATCGTCGTAACGAAGATTTGTCTTCCCAGCTTGCGATGTAAAAAGACAAGGGAGAAATGAAGCGGACGATGGAAGAACTGAAGCGGGAAAAAAGTTTACCGATCCGAGGCGAGCGGACAGATCGCGCCGCCTCAGAGCTCGAAGCATCGCGGAGGCCGCCATTGATCTCGATCTTCTACATGATGGAAAGCGGCGCTAGAAGGCTTTGTTCGCCGGCCGAGAGTTTGGGTTCCCAGTCCGATCGCTGCCCACGACGAGAACAACAGGCACACCAGCAGCCACGCAGCAGCAGCACGACCGAACTAGGGTTGGCCTTGGCTCACCTGTTAAATAGCCGCTGCCGCGTCCACTCGATGTGGGAAACCGGACCGCCATGATCAAATTGGGCCGGAGTAAATTCTAGCATCTCGGCCCAAATATGATTTCTTTGCGCAGCCAGCAGGCTTCAATAATGTCATTTTACGTTTATACTAATTTAATTGCTCTTAAACTTCTCTAAATTTTAAATAATAAAAAATTTCTTCAAAATTTTAAATTTTATTCTGACACTTCTCCTGTTACCCTGCTATCTTTTGCGTAAAGAGGGTACGGTGTAGACGTTGACGGAAGAAGAAACGCTACCAGCCTTTAATGAGCAACGGAAGAACACCAAACAACAGAAGTGAGGGAAATGATTACTTTATTAAAAGCAACAGTAAAACCCTCAAAACAAGGAGTTCACTTCCTTGAACTCCGATCTCCTAACAACAAGGAATCTCTCTCTCACTCCAAGAATACAATATTCGATGATGGGTTTTCCCATGTATCGTGTTCTATAAATAGGGTGCATTTTCCTATTATTTTAGTAATGAAAAGATGCACCTCTTCTTTGGGACGTGCCCCTTGGCGTCTCTACGGCTTTACTGTCATAACAATCCTCCCCTGCCAGATGTCTTCGATGTCCTCATCGATTCATAAGTTATATATTCTTGAATCTTCTTCTCGAATCGTTGTAACAAAGATTCATCTTCCCAGCTTGCTTCCTCAACTGGCTCCCCTTTCTAATGGATGAGATACTCCACAAGACTCTCGGGTTGAAATGTCCTTCACCCAAGAATTCTTTCAATTTGTTTGGGAGGATTCTTGTGAATGTTTGGACAGACACGATCTTGTTGGAGGCGTTCTGAATCTTCATCATTGTAGAATGGTTTAAGGAAGCTTATGTGGAAAGTCGGATGGATGCATAGCCGACTTGGAAGTTGCAGAGTATACGCCACCTTGCCAATTCATTTTATAACTTCAAAGGGCCCATCGTAGCGGGGTATCAACTCTTTGTGTACCTGGGTACCTTGAGTTTTTCTCTTCATCTGCGGCGTGAGCTTGAGAAGGATTTTATCGCCTATGTTGAACTCCCTTGGCCGGCGATGCACGTCTGCTTGCTTCTTCATTCTCCTTTGTGCCTTCTCCAAATTCTCTCGTACATCAGCTAGTTGTTCCTGCCTTTCTTGGACGAATTTATTGGCTGCGGGACAACGTTCGTTGGACGATGCCCGAGCTAGTTCCATCGGTCTAAAGGGTGGATGCCCAAAGACGATCTCAAAGGGTGATTTACCTGTAGCCGAACTTTGTTGAATGTTGTAGCAGAACTGCGCCGAATCTAGTAGTTTGACCCAGTTTTCTTGCTTGGTAGTAACAAAGTGGCATAGGTATTCTTCTAGCAGTGCATTTGTTCATTCTGTTTGGCCATCCGTTTACAGATAGTTGGCTGTAGAAAACTTCAATTTCGAACCTAGTAATTGAAAAAGAGAGGTCCAAAATTTCCCCGTGAAGTGGGGATCCCTATCGCTTACAATATCTTCGGGCAAGCTGAAGTATTTGACCATATGGCGGAAGAGAAGTTCTGTCGTTTGCTCCGCTGTGACGCGTTCGTTGGTGGGAATGAACAATGCAAATTTACTGAAACGATCCACCACCACCAATACTGCAGAATATTCTTGTACTTTAGGGAATGAGGTTATAAAATCCATGGATATGGAACTCCATGGTCGAGAAGGTGTTGGTAGGGGTTGCAGAGGTCCCGCTATTTTTGCCCGCTCTATTTTGTCTTTCTGGCATGTTATGCATGTTCAGACAAAGGATTCCACATCTTCGATCATATGGGGCCAAAAAAGGAGCGGATTAGAAGTGTTATTGTTCGCTCCACACCGGGATGATCCGCCTACCTTGTATCATGGCATTCCGCCATCAGTTCTCGCCTTAATTCAGCAGAGGCGGGGATGTACATGCGAGATCCTCGCGTCATGATATTTCCCGTGGTGTCCGTCCAATATCGCCGGGTTTCCCCTTCGCTGATCAATTTCAATATCTTCTGGTAGGTTGCATCATGCTTGCCCGCCTCCAGTATTCGGTGGGAAAGGTCGCCGTGGATGTAGTTGATGGAACACAGTCGACGACTTAGCGCATCTGCCGCCTGGTTATGACATCCTGCTTTGTGTTCCCAGACGAAATCAAATTCGGCAAGTTGTTCTTGCCATCTCGCCTGCTTCGCCGATAGTTTCTTTTGGGTCTGAAAATATGTATTGGCGATGTTGTCGGTGCGGACGATGAATGGTCTTCCCAGCAGATAGACGCGCCATGTACGAAGGCAGTGTACGAGTGCCAACATTTCTTTTTCATGCGCGCTGTATCGCTGCTCCGTTGGCTTCAGCTTCCTGCTTTCATACGCCACGGGATGTCCTTCCTGCATAAGGATCCCTCCTAACGCTTTATCAGAAGCATCTGTCACGATGTCAAAGGTTTTGTTGAAGTTGGGAAACATCAAGATGGGTTTCGTGGTCATCCACGATTTTAATTTTTGTAGGGCCGCTTAGCAATCCTTCGTCCAACACCATGATCGCTCTTTCTTCAGTAAATCTGTCAAGGGAGCGGTGATGTTAGAGTAATCCTGCACAAATTTACGGTAGTAATTTGTGAGTCCAAGAAAAGAGCGAAGTTTCGATGGATTTGCAGGGCATGGCCACTCGCGAATGGCCTCAATCTTTTTCTCGTCCATCTGGACTTTTCCTCCGTCGATTTTGTAACCGAGGAAGAGAATTTCCTGCTGCTCAAATTCGCACTTATCTCTTCGTACGAATAATTGATGTTCACGCAATTTATTTAGCACCAACTGCAGATGGTGAAGGTGATCCTCCTCTGTGTTGGAGTAGACGACGATGTCGTCTAAATAAACAACGACGAATTTATCCAAGAATTCGTGGAAGACGTCATTCATCAAGTTGTAGAACGTCGCTGGTGCATTTGTAAGTCCGAATGACATCACTAGGAATTCGAAGGATCCGTAGCGGGTTTTTACCGTAACCTTGTTAAGTGCGCGATAATCCACGCACATCCGAAGTTTGCCATCTTTTTTTTCTGGAATAAAACAGGGGCGCCGAAAGGAGCTTTTGATGGTCAAATCAGTCCCGCTGCTAACAATTCATCGAGTTATTTTTTTAATTCGGCCAATTCCGAAGGTGGCATTCTGAATGGAGCCATCGCCGGTGGTCGAGATCCAGGAAGGATCTCGATCTGGTGGTCAGTTTGTCGTCGCGGTGGCAAGGTCCGCGGAAGTTCTGGCAGCATTATATCCTCGTATTTTGAGAGGAGATTCTCCAATTTTGGCGAAGGGCACGTTTCCATGTTGTTCCGGATTTCCTCCCGAAGGATGGCGACGAACGTAGTTTCATTGCGTCGCAAACCCTTCTCCAGTTGAATTGCAGAGAGGAGTTTTGCTTCTGACCTCGCGGTTTGTGACGGATTTCCTGGAAGAGGGGATATGCTCTTTGCAAATCCAGGTTGAGAGCTGTCCATTACCATTAATCCACCAAGATGAGGCGCCACCATTGTCTGAGATTGTAGAAGGAATTCTGTCCCTAGGATGAGTCGGAAATCATCCATGGGAATTACTATGAAGTTTAAATTCCCTTTCCATTGTCCAAGTGTGGTAGGAACCTTTCGAATCGTGCCTATGACATCCGAAGGTTCTGTGTTCATCGTCTTGATCTTGCTGCGACTCTCCTCTATCTACAGTTTTAAACCTTTTGCAAGTTCTTTACAGATAAAATTGTGAGTTGCGCCGGTGTCAATCATAGTGTGACACTGCTCTCCGTTGATTTGTAAAGAAACGTACATTAGTTGACAGTCCTGCTCCTTTCGGATGGCATTGATCCTTCGTAGGGGAGCAGCCTGAGTAGTTACGACGGCATCCTCGGTGTGAGCCTCTTCCTCTGCTTCGTCAACTGTGATTGCTGTGATTTTCTCTTGTTGTGGGCAGAATCGCATGTAATGGTTTCCCCCACATCGGAAACACTTTCGTCGATCAGAGTCGATCCTTTCGCTACCTCTGTTATGAGCACCCGAAGTCGGTTGTGGGCGATCTCTGCCTTCCCTGCTGCCGTGTACCTGGCAACGATCCGACTTCGGGTATTTCGTATGGGAGTGTGGCTTGGTCCGTTCTGGAGAACGATGCGCGTTCATCGAGCGCCAATCCAGCAGTCCTTCTGCAGCCGTGATCGCCTCTTGCAGGGTGTTTACACCCTTACGCATGATCTCACTCCGCGCCCATGGTTGGAGGCCTCGAAAGAAGGCAAAAAGCTGATCTGCCTCCGCCATGTCGCCAAGGTCCAAGATGATACTGTTAAAATCACGTACATAGTCTTGGATTGAGCGGGTTTGCTGTAATTTTTGCAGTTTCTCCCGCGCAAGCCAGGCGACATTGGTAGGAAGAAATTTGCGACGTAACTCTCCCACCATCGCCGTCCAATTGTTTATCCACACTGCTTTGCCATTGCGACCTGCGTCGCAACGTATTCGCCACCATTTCTTTGCATCGCCTCTGAGGTAGGCGGCTGCGGTGGATAACTTGTCCTTATTATCAACTTTAGCCGCGTCGAAGAATTGCTCCATGTCTCATATGAAACTTTCCAGGACTTCTGCATTTCTATTGCCAGCGAATACCGTGGGATCTGGTATGCGTATATTTGGTCTTGGAATATACCGATTTCTAGATTGTTGCCGGACTTCAGATCGAAGCGTCTCTAAGTACGTTCGAAGTGTGGAGTCGTCAGGTGTTCCTTTGGGCAGAGGAGAACTTGATCCTCCTAGTTCGGAAACTCGCTCTTGGTGGGATCGCAGTTTCTCAAATTCGGAGATGATACCCGAAATAGTCGTATGCAGCCCATCTATGCGATCTTGGAGCAATTTGAAGTTTGTATCCCCAATAGTTTGCGAAGATCGAATCAAGTCTTCCATGGAATCCACCTTCCTTTCTAATTTCTCAAATTCTTATTTTGTAACCATGCTTGCGGAAAGGTGGTCTTGATCCCTGGAGTTAACACCGACTGTATTCCTGGTTGAGATATTTGTAGAGACGCTGTTGTTCGCCGTGATGTTCTGGCTCTGATACCAAGTGTTACCCTGCTATCTTTTGCGTAAAGAGGATACGGCGTAGACGTTGACGGAAGAAGAAACGCTACCAGCCTTTAATGAGCAACAGAAGAACACCGAACAGCAGAAGTGAGGGAAATGATTACTTCATTAAAAGCACCAGTAAAATCCTCAAAACAAGAAATTCACTTCCTTGAACTCTGATCTCCTAACAAGAAGGAATATAATATTCAATATCGTAATGTTATCCTATCATAGTCATACTACTATATTTAAAAATAATATTAATATGATATTCATATAATATTATTAATGGAATATAAGTATATATTGTAAAATTTAAATATTTTTTAATCAGTTTAAAACTTAAAAAGATTTAAATGTAATTAAGTAATAGCAGATAAAAAAAAAAGTAATGATAAATAAGTAGTGGCAGGGAGGTGTGAATATAATTTATCTTATTTTGTCCCTTCAAATCTATGTCAAGCATTTTTTTTTAATCTTTTTAGAGACATATGTTTAGTATCTTTACAAGCACAAGGAACACTTGGGAAACATTAATAAAAACTCCAATAATTAAACCTTATAAGACTCCAAGTAGAGAAAAACCCGACACAGATATAACAAGAACATGAAGTACCATAACACAATACATACTTGTTTAACTTCATTTTTGGCATCATTCAGACAATAAAAGCACTCGACTACTAGAGGATTAACAGGCACGTCTTGCTTGTTGTAGTGCTCCTCTTAGTAATTAAGCATGCGTCATAATTACTCCGACTCTGAGACAAAAACAAGTAAAAGTTAGCATGTCACGATCTCCACTCTTGTAGCGGTGTAACTATTTTGATGGAAAAGGAAACAAATGATGTGAAGATATCCTTTTGCATGTCAACTTCAAAAACCTTTTGGCAGTATTTTGAAGCTTTTTATGTTTGAAGTTTATTTTCCTAGCAGTGAATCAAGTCAGATTCCTTTCCTCAATGCTCCCCCACCCAAGACTGGTGGTGGGATAATGTCTTGATGCGATGGAAGCACCAGAAGATGTGTGTGATGTTGTGTTTGGAATGTTGCAAGGGTATCCTATCAACTGCAGGACCCTGGTAGCAACCAATGGCAGACATAGTTTTATGTGGTACCCCCACAGGTGGACCCACCAACCATTGAGTATCTCATTTCATCGATATTTTGGTCCAAGGACATGACAAACATCTCTAAGTGTATCTCAAATGTGAAACTTGGAAGTCAAAGATGGGGTTTACCAATAGATCCAGCTCCATCAGCTATCAGTGCCTTCTTTCTTTACTTTGGATGTATGCCATCTGCGTTCGGTGCCAATCCCATAGCTGGATGGACCTTCTTCTTTAACACTTTTGTTATCAGCTACGTCAGTCGCCGGCAAATACCAATCAAAGAAAATCAAGAAACAAAAACTGTTAGTAAATTACTATCATCATGAATATAATATCTTATATCAGCTCCTCGCGTTCTCGTTACTGTAGTAATAATGCATGGATGAAAGAGTACAAACAAGTATTTACTTTTTTTAGCCTCCTGGTGGTGGTGGTGGTGATGCTGCTGCTGCTGCTGCTGGTCTTGGCTTTGGTGGTTGTTAATGCCCACTTTTCTTCTTTCTTGTTCTTTAGCATCTTCTTCCTGTCATGGGTATTGAAAGGTTGCTTGAATTTACCATCGGTTTCCTTGTTGGCATTCTCAGATTGATCATTCATTGCGATAGCATCAGCAGCAAGAAGGTCAGCAAGGGTTATCCTCCTCGGCGTGTTTTTCTCCTTTTCTTCTGTCAGCAGCGGCAACTCCTCATTCATCTTAGTCTTTTCAGCATCATGCATCACCATCTCCATTTTCTTGCTCTCTTCTTCAACTGGTAGTTTGAACCTAAAGGATTCACTAAGAGGCAAGGGCTCATTCAACAGCAAAGTTGGAAAAACTGCATTCCTCTTATCCGTTGTTTCAATGACTACATTTTCTTCTTCTTTCTCAAGGAGTATAGCTTCCTGCATAGAGTATGGTTGAGAAATAAAGTAGTCTTCATGACCCAAAGTGCCAATGGTGAGAATGCTGTTGAGGACATCATGAAATATCAGTGCTTCTTTCTCCATCACACTTTCAAAAGCCACTTCACACTTTTCTTCATGCTCTCCGCCAAAAATATCTGGAAAAAAAACCAATAAATCAGAAACAAAGAACTAGAACCTTGATTCTGTAAAATTACAATAAGAGAAAATGGTTCAAGAACCTGGATCATCAGTTTGAGAAACCTGGCTGTAATTGAGGCTGGGAAGCAGCTTGCGATGCATCCAGTTAAAGATCTGCACTAAAAGTATCACATGAGCTGGTTGTATGAAGCTAATGACAGGCAGTAGTTATATAATCAATAAAAGGTTGCACATTGTGGTCACAACATATGAATAGAGAGAGATTTGTCCACTTACCTTCATTGCTTTATCTCACTGAAGTGGAAATGGATCAGAACTGAACTACTGAAAAGGCTGGAATGATACTGTGGCCGTATTGAGAAGAGGGGCCAAGATCCTTAGAGTTAAGGATTTTAAAGAAGTACATATAGACATACTAAGGATAAAGAAAGTGACCCCAATAATGTACCACGAAAGCTACTCCAACTTATTGACCTCTTCTTGTTGTTGCCTTGTCTGATGGATAGATATTTTCAGTCATAACATAATTAATTCCATTTTCAGGCAATCGACAGCCTTTCCAAGTAGGAATTTCTTTGTTATTACTAAATAGGAAATGGTACTGAGGCTTTGATTGACAGCATTTTGGCTCTATCGAACCAGCAAGATTCTCTTAGATGAAAAGGATGCCCCACATCGATCTGCTATGGTTGTTCTAGGACCTGTCAAGACCAAATTCATACTCCTCAGAGTTCAATCAACATAGCATGTGTAAGTGGTCCTTCAAATTGCATGCACACTAGGGCCTCTAGCTTGCAATATGACACCAGGAAATGGACTATTGAAAATTGATCCCAGATAAGCTTGGGTTGTTGCTGGATCAGATTAGAGAAGGTTGAAGGATCAATATACAAGTGATACAACTTCCTCATGCTTTCTTCAATGTACAAATGTGATGATTTTTTGTTTGTCCTTGTGCACTGAAACCATTTTGCCTTGTGACAATCATGATCCTTCATTTACAAGAAATGCATTGAAATTACATTAGCAATAGAAGGCCTCTAATTTAAATGCTTCATAATAACTCAAAATGGATATCTGTAAATTGCAAGTTATGAATACATCTCAACACATCGGGAGATACCTGAAGCAATGTAATTAATGATACAGAGATATTAAACCAAGTAGCAAATCCTTGCCTAAGACTTCTATTGATATACTTAGAAAATGAACTGAAATTCACATTCAATTTGAATAGTGGAAACAAACAAAAAAGAACAAGGTTCCGTAGGCTTTAGCTGCTACGATGATGATTAAAAAGGTTTAGACTAATTTATATACAGCTTTACCCATGGCATGAAGAGAATTTGTCTAATCCATCCAGCATGTCCAGGCCAGTTATGGATAACAAATGGCCTCCAACTCTAATAGCTCATAAATATGATTCAGTACAATGGAATAGGATCAGTGAAAGGTTTGAATAAGAAATCCATATTATACCACCAAAGAACAGCCATATAGGAAAAATTCTGTAGCGTCAAGTAATATGAGAAATTTAACTTCAGAGTGATTTTTCAAAGATGAGAAAGAAACAGAATATTTTACCACCATTTTTCTTCAAAAGAATATTAGCACCACATACAGGTTTCAGCAGGTCAATGATGAGTGCATCTGTACCTGACCGTTCCAAAGAGTGGAGATGGTTAAGGCCACAAGAGCACTTCCAGCAGTCGTGACCCAATTTATCAGTGATCCATTGTCATTAATCTCAATCCCTTTTGCTTTAGTTTCTGCGTTATTGTTAATTTGGCAAGCAATCATAATATTCAATTTTTCAGAATGAAATATATTATCTCTAATATTATGCATTTCAGAAATTCCACTTCCACATATTTCAGAATTGTGTGCCAGTCAATGGAAAGAACAACTTCAAATATTTATAAGCAATCTGTGTTTACTACATAACCCTTTAGATTTTACCACACCAGACTAACCTACTTAACCCTCATTGTTTATTTGGTTGCCAATACAGTATTACGGACTTCTTACTGTGCTATCTAACCTATTTTGCTTTGGGTTAATCTTCATAACGGGTTAAGCTAACCCCCTTACAAACATTTGGTAGGTTAAAAGACAAACTCTTCGTACTTGGCACTCATCCTCCAAGAGGCCAAGCAATGCAACATCAAATACTCAGTTCACCAGCTAAATATAAATGGGTAATTCAGGATTGAAATAGATCCCACTAGATATCAAAAAACTTCACCTACGTTGTCGTCAGAATGGGAAAAAAAAGAAAGGAATGGCATGGAATCAAATAGGTCAAGACTAAATCATATTTTTCTATGAACCATGGACAAGATAATCACAAACGAATTAATAACATACTATGCAAATGTCATAATACATGCAACGGAAGACAGCTATGCTAAAATCTGGAAACTTTCTCTTGTTTGTTCCTAGAAGCTGAATTACTGAAGAAGAGGCGTGCATGTGCAACTTTCTTAACTGTCTTGTTGCTCTTATGGCATTCTTATTAATTCAACAGTCGCATGTGTAGCTTGTGCACACAAATGTTAGATAACTAAATCAACTTGAAGTTGGAAAAATTCTTTACTAGGAAACAATATAAAAATCCAGCAAGACAGTAAGTGTGATTGATCACTTTTTTTTTAGAACTTAATGAGTCTTGAACCTAAGACTTCATGATCCTCCCGTATAGAGCCCACTTAATGAGTCTTGAACCTAAGACTTCGACTTCATGATCCTCCCGTATAGAGCCCAATTACTCTAACATAAGTACGATTGATCACTTATGTTAATCAATGACTAATACTGACGAAAATGATAATTTTCATAGAAGATCTCTTAAAGCAAGCCTGGCATTTGATATTAATCGGCCCTAAAAAAAAGCACCACACTAGACTGCTTGTAGCTGCATAACAGAAAGATAGTTGGGAAAAAAGTTTCAGTCGATAAGCATGTAACAATCTCCGTCATGAAGAATTAAGGAACGAACAACAGTTAGAACGGTAAGTTTGGATAAGCAAGAAAGATTTTGATTAAGTAGAAGATAATTAAACTTCATTTTCTTAAGTACAATAGCTAAGCATTTCCACAAACACGTTGCCGAAGCCTTAAGGGCATAGAATTAGCAAAGGCTGGGGAGTACCCATACAGTCTCCAGTGCAGATTGACCCCTGAGCAAGCCAGGTGAATTAGGGGAGACAACCTCGATGGACTGATGATCCAGCGAGAACACGTACCAAGCATCTTTCCGGTGGCTCACATAATATATGCAATTCCCTCTTATCCCCAATCCAGCAGCCGCAATTGACCCGGCGAACCCCGTCGACCCGAGGAACACCGCCCTCCCATCCAAGTCAAGCACCTCTTCCCAGCCACAATTTTCCCAGTCCCAGCGGAGAACATCGAGTCCGCCTCGGAGCCTGTGGCAGAGGACCAACAGCTCTCCCCCCGAGTCGGCAAGCCACCTTTTACGGTGAACTAAGCCGGCACTTCGGCCGCTGTCTCCGCCGCCCAAGGGGCTGAACCCCGGTCCAGCCGAGAGGTCCACGACGACCAGCTGCATCCTGGTGGTCAGGGCATAGAGCCTGTTGTCCCGGAAGAAGATCATGTCCTCGACGCTTCGCAGCAGATCACACTCGCGGATGGTCCAGAGGGCATCGCCGATGCGGCAGTACTGCATCACGGCGCTGCCCTCGGCGAAGAGGATGACGAAGCAGTCGCGGGCAGGGTGGGCGGAGAGGAGGACGCGGCTGAAGGGCTCGGGGGCTTTAGGAAGGCGGATGCGGGTTTGGAAGAAGATGTTCCAGAGGAGGAGCTTGGCGTTGGGGGGGACAGTGGCGGTGACGAGGTGGCCATGGGAGTAAGCGAGGGAGCGGCGCGAGTGGACGCGCCAGGGGAGCTGGGCGCCGTAGAGGCGGCCGCGGACCAGGTCGTAGAAGGCCTCGGTGTAAGCGGGAAAGCGGGTGAGAAGGATTAGCGGCGTCTGGGCAGCGAGGGCGTCCGGTGAGGGGTCGGCAACCCCCCGCCAGCCGCGGCACACCCCACGGAAGGCGAAGTAGTCCTCGAGGCTGTTGAGCCGCCGCAGCACCGCGCGCAGCAGCGGCTCCGTCAGCGACGCCCAATCCCGCTTTCTTGTTTCCAATCCCTCCTCTTCTTCTTCTTCTTCTTCTTCTTTGCCGGCGTATGAAGCAACTCTTGTGCGCTTGACAACATCCATGGCGAGAGGAATCGCCTACAGAGGAGGAGACGATGAATGGTAAGATGAAATAAAAGTCCAAGTCAAGCGCACCCAACTTGACGGCCTGAGCCCAAATCGGAGTCCATGTGACCTAATTTGGACTCTAATTTTGAGCCCAAGTCAAACCCACGGCTTATAATTGGGATATTTAAAAGTTAAAACCACTATTAGGATCATTAATTAATTCAATAAACCAAGCAATCGACAACAAGCTGTTCGACGAAATGTCCCATCCATCATCCATGCCCTTCTGCTTCTTCGCAAACCATTTCTATGGACTGTTGATTACAAGCACAACAGAGCAGAGTCGATCACAAGCACGCCGCGCACTGCGCCCCCTTCCTCATGGCGCTCGTCTCCATCATCGACGCCTCCGAGAGCACCGCCAGCCTCGTGCCCTTCAGCGCCACCGCGCCCTCCGGCGCCGCTGCCCCACGGCCCGCGCCGCAGTCCAGCGCCTTCCTGGAGACCACCGCGTGGATCTCCTCCAGGAGCCGCAGGAAGGCGGTCTCTACGTTCTCGCCGGTGAAGGCAGAGGCCTCGGAGAAGAAGAGCCCCTGCTCTTCGGCGAACTCCACGGCGTCGGCGGCCGCCACGGCCCGCCTGCTCTCGGCCAGGTCGGACTTGTTCCCCATCAGCATGACGACGATGGAGCTGTCGGCGTTCGCCCGGAGCTCCTCTATCCACCGCCCGACGTGGTCGAAGGTCTGCCTCTTGGTGATGTCGTACACGAGCATGGCGCCCAGTGCGCCCCGGTAGTACGCGCTGGTGATGGCCCTGTATCTGTATCACAAGCAATTGTTCACAGATGCCCACAACATGTTTTGAAGAAAAGAATTCTCGATGCAGTAGAAGTTATATTGCAGTGATTTGGAAAGATCTGAAGCATGTTCTAAAAATGTGCACTGGGCGGTGAGAAGTATACCTCTCTTGGCCGGCAGTGTCCCAGATTTGAGCTTTGATGCGCTTCTTGTTGAGGGTAATAGTCCGAGTCTGGAACTCCACTCCGATGGTTGACTTGGAGTCGAAGTAGAACTCGTCCTTGGTGAACCTACCCAGCAATTGTGTTTTCCCGACGGCGGAGTCTCCGATGACGACGATCTTAAACATGTAGTCGACGGCCTCCTCCTCCACCGCCATCTCTTCCTGGTTCATCATCGCAATACCTTCTCTTACTGCTTGGAAGGGCGTGCTGAGTTGAGGAAAGGAGGAGACATGTAGTGGGCCTTTATATAGAGAGATTTGTTCCCTTGAGTTCGAAGGCTTCTCCTTCTTTTCCACTTACAAAAGGCTGAGCTTGCAACCAAAACATCAACCTCCTCCTCTCTTTTCCTGGATGCTGAGTGTTTATAGAAGACAGCCATAATTGCAGAGGCATGAGACTATGAATGGAAAACACAATGTGGATAATCATTATTCATCATTCCGACATGGACTTGATCTTGAGAGTTTTCTTTTTCTAGGTTAATACTGCTAGTACAGGCTAATCTATTAAACAAAAACAAGCATGCCTCCCAATGATATATTTTATGGAGTTTTAAGAGGAGTAGTACTTGGGATTTGTTAGCACCTGCTATTTCAACTAATCTGGATATATATGTTTATAACTCTTTCATTTCAGTTCTTATGAGATGCTTCCTCCCTTTTTTTAGGTCAGAGTTGAGAAAGCAGAGACTTTTGGACCTGTTCTTCTTCGTCACTGAAGCTTTGCAGTAATTGTGTATGATCTGTTGCACCGACAAAATAGCAATGCAGAGAGTGCGAGTGTTTTTCCGTACTAGCCAACTTAAAATATTAATTTAACAAAACGGCAAAGTAAAAATATTATTCAACAAACTAGCCAAGTTAACTGCCACATCGGATCATTGACTATTTTTTTAATCAAAAAATTCACTGGTGCCCCGGTCTAGTGCTCGACCGGACTCCCTTCAATTTCCTCTCCGCCTCCGACCTCCCTCGTCTTCATCATACTCGCCATCGTCTCCCCTCCGTCTCCAACCTCCCTCGTCTTCGTACTCGCCTTCGTCTCCCCTCCGCCTCCGACCTCCCTCGTCTTCATGCTTGCCGTCGTCTCCCCTCGATCGCCTATGCCGGCTACACCACCACCATCTTCTTCCCCACGCCCACCATAATCTTCCTCGCGTCCATCCCGATCCTTAGCCGAATAGCCATCGCCTCCCCTCCATTTCCTTTCTTCCTCCGACCTCCCTCCTCCCTCTCGGCGCCGCCGTCCCCCTTCTACGCCTGGAGTACAATCTCAACTTCGGTGCTCCGAATGATTCCCCATGCCGCACGGTGGGAAGAATAAACCACGCGGGCATTGCAGATGAGGGGATGCTTCTTCCCCCCACCCCCCACCACCTCACGCTCGCGTTGCGGAGGAGAAAGCTCGACGACGACGATGAGCTCCTCCCCCCTGCTAGCATTGCGAAGAGTAGTGGGAGAGGGATCGAAGCGTACGGTACTCAATTTCGAAGATCCGCAGTGGACGAAGTCGGGATTCGTGAGTTCGTCTTCATCGTCGTCACCGCGCGGTGGGGAGGAACAGAGGTCCATGAAATCGGTGCTCTCGTGCTTCGATCGATCCGAATCAATGAAATCAAAGATGGAAGACGCCAGCGAGGTGGATTAGGAGCTTGGGCGGATTGATTGATGGCCGCAATCACAGTGGACGGAGGCGTGATTGTGAGTTTGTCTTCGTCATCGTTGCAGTGGTGGTAAGGAACAGAGGTAATGTCACTTCATCTCCGTGGAGGCCTCAAGGATCGCTAGAGCAGGACAAGGTCATGGGAGAGGATCGTGAGAACAATGTTAGCCGTAGCTGAGTATCGTCGCAGCGGGAGAGTGATGGCGAGCATAAGCTAAGGAAAGGTCGCAGCTGAGAACAAAAAATTGCCCTCCTCTCTTCCAGCATCCCCCCTCCGCAATGCTGGAGCGCCCTCCTCTCTGTTCCGGCACCATCCCTCTCTGCAATGCCGGCGTGCCCTCGAGGAGGAGGAGGCGTCGGAGCCGAGAGATGATGCAGGGCCCTCCTCCTCTGTTTTCCCCCCTCTGCTGCTCTTCCCCCACCCCACTCGATCTCCTATCTCCCCTCCCTCCACCCGCTGCTTTCCACCCTATCTCCCCCCCTCTGCTGCTCTTCCCCCACCCCACTCGATCTCCTATCTTCCCTCCCTCCACCCGCTGCTTTCCACCCTATCTCCTCTCCCCCCATGCCGCTGTCCCCCCACCCTCATCGTCGTTGCCGAGCTTTCCCCTTCTCTACAACGCGAGCGCGAGGTTGCAGTGTGGGTGTGGGAAGAGGGGAGGGGGACGGCGGCGCCGAGGGGGATGGGGGAAGTTCGGAGGCGGAAAGGAAAGAGGGGAGGCAATGAGGAGTCAACGAAGGATCGGGATGGACGCAATGAAGATTATGGCCGGCGTGGGGAAGAAGACGGAGGGGAGGCAACAGCGAGTTTGAAGACCGATCGAGAAGACCGGGAAGGTCGGAGGCAGGGTAGTCCGGTCGAGCACTGGACCGGGGAACCAGTGTTGAATTTTTTGATTAAAAAAATGGTCAACGATCCGACGTGGCAGTTGACTTGGCTAGTCTGTTAAATAATATTTTTACTTTGCCTTTTTGTTAAATTAATATTTTAAGTTAGCTAGTACTAAAAAATACTCCAGAGAGTGCTGTGAATTTGTGAAGGGACTTCACATTCCTCTGCTGGTGAGGCAAGAAGCAGAGACAAATCTCCCCAGATTTTGCCTGATTGATGTTGACCTGTGAAGCCCTGAATGATTCGAGTGTCTGCTACCTACTCACCCAGTAACACATTTCTGCTACTGTGTTCATTTGGATTTCTAGCATTTGGGTTAAGAGATAGTGACGATCACTTTAAGACATTAGCAGTTAGCTACTTGAAGCATTGAAGCATTGAACCTTCAATACTTTAAGACATTAGCACTTGTAGAACTTTTAGAAGAATTGCAACTCCCTAAGTGAAGTAAATGAACTGAGAATTAGGAGAGCTTAACCGAGGTAAAGACAAGCGTTGTCCCCCGCAACAACCGAAGAAATATAGGAAGGAAGACAAGAAATTAACAGACTAATTGCAATTTTCTAGGGTTTCTGCACTAATGAAGTCGTTCCTTTCTTCAGTTTCACAGAACAAAAGAAACGTAGATAAAAAGTATACAACACATCACGTACATTTCACTATCCGGCCATGGCCGCGGCCCAGGAGATATACAACGGAGCTCGGTCAAGAGAAAACAGGGCAGCCTTCTACGACGACGCCCTTCGCCGACGGGCACGAGGCGAGCGGGCAGCCGTCCAAGTCGTTCCCCCACCACTGCAGCGTCACCTCCTCCAGCTCCAGGCAAAGGTACAGCAGCACCGCCATGAACGCCAGCCCGGCGTCGAGCGCCCCGGAGAGCACGTAGTTGTGCCGCTGCCACCAGTCTCGGCGGTAGCGGTAGACGACGTATCCGGAGAGGAAGCCGACGATGACCCAGGTGGTGTAGTTGACGGCGGTGGCGGGCGGCATCATGCCGGTGGAACCGATGAGGATGGGCATGTTGATGAGGCGGATCCAGGACTGGGAGGGGAAGGCGCGGTGAGCGAGCCAGACGAGGAGCGGGGCGACGGCGCCGCCGAGGAAGAACCAGTTGATGGCGGAGTAGGTGCCGAGGTCACCGAAGATGCGGCGGGGGCCGATCAGGCCCCAGATGACGGAGGCGTCGTAGAAGACGTGGTCGCTGGGGCACGTCCACGGGCTGTCGGAGGACAGCAGCGCCGTCTCGCAGATGTTGGGGATCGTCTCCATCAGCCACCACGCCGTCCCCAGGTAGACGAAGCCGGCGATCAACGTTCCCACCACCTGCTCAATTCGCGTCGATTTGATTGCATTGTGGACTCAATTTTTGATCAATCTCCATTGCAATTACAAACCTGCGCCATGAACATGGTTCTCGGAGGTATCTTCATGTAGTGGCCGAGCTTGAAGTCTTGAAGGAAGGCCAACGCCTGGGTCATGCTGATGTAGCCGTAGACCTTGAAGCACATGTTGGCCACCGGCCGGCCGGGGTAGAGGTAGCCCATTATGTACTCCGTTATAATGTTCAGCCCCGGCGTCTGCGCATCCCACCGAACACCTCATCCGCATCAGGAATCGATCGAATTAATCGAACAAGTATGTGAAGTTGGAGGACGACGGCGAGGACCTGGTTGGTGGTGGCCGTGATGATGCCGATGGGGAGCGTGAAGAAGATGGCGATGAAGCAGGCGAGGAGGACGCCCCACCAGGGCAGCTGGAGCTGGTCGATGTAATACTCGCAGACGAAGACGGTGAGCGCGACGTTGGCGAGAAGGATGACGACGAACCACCAATGGGGAACCTGCCTGTACCTCCGCATCAGCCGCGTGTGGACGTCGACCTTCTTGTCGCCGAAGGCCGACTTGCTCATCTGCCAGATCTCGGCTCCGTGGAAGAGGAGGACGTGGGAGAGGGTGGCGGTGAGGGAGGCGAAGCCGACGCCGTAGGTGACGGCGAAGAAGGTGCTGAGGTGGAGGGGGCCGATGCGCTCGTAGGCGGCGACGTCGAGGTGGAAGTCGGAGTCGATGATCGCGGAGATGTTGTAGGTCTGGCCGGCGGAGTCGAAGAGGCCGTCGGAGAAGATGGGGAAGGTCTTGGCGTCGTAGAGGTTGAGCCAGTAGGCGAGGGGGGTGAAGACGTACATGATGAGGAAGAAGCCGGCGGCGACGTTGGCGGTGGCGAACCAGGGGCTGGCGAGGGGGCTGCCAAGGTAGGAGGAGACGGTGGACCAGTCGAGGCCAACGGCGCCGAGGCCGAGGCCGGAGAGGCCGGAGCCGAGCTGCTGCGCGAGGACGCTCGCCGGGAAGATCCAGCAGACCCAGGAGAGGGAGGTGAGCATTGGGAAGAGGTAGCCCGGGAAGACGTAGTAGGCGAAGCTGCAGATGAACGCCGCCACGAAGAACTGGTTCCGCGTCATGCCGCCTTTGCTTCTTCTTTCCTTCTCGTGCAGAGCTCTGCACGCGTTAATGAAAAATCACTGATTTTGAATTAAATCTAAAAATAAAAAATAGAAGAATATTAATCTACCAGATTTACTTAAAGTTTTAACAAAATGCAGAATGCATCACTTGAATGCTTCCATTTGCATTGATTGAAAATAAATAAATATCTAAAAAACTGCTACCGAACAATTCATGCTTAGAGTTCGTCACTGTGTTACCCACTGCTATGATAAATTAAATGATAATTAAATTTTAGTTCGTCGTTTTCTCTTTTATCCAGTGGACGAAATTAATTAATTAGAAAAATGAGGAGTTTGATGGACACGCCTGAACAAGGAGACCTGCACCAAATTATACGGCCACCACATCGCCGCCGGCTCCACCAGATACCGCCGGAATATTCCGGCCCATCCGAATCCCAATACCTTTTAGGCGGTCGATCGTGATCAAAAGGAGTCAGATTTAATTTTGAAGGCATCGCAATTAAAGCTGCGATTGAGTAATTAGATTTACTTGTGTGGTTAAGACGACGAGGAGGGAGACGAAGAAGGAGATGTGCTTGCGGTAGAAGATCTTGACAGCGGTGACGACGTGGATGGCGTAGACGGTGCCGGCGCCGGAGTTGGCGAAGATGGTGACGAGGACGTGCTCCTTGACGTTGAAGGGGCCGGGGTTGAGGGTGAACTCCCAGCGACGGCCCTTGAAGAAGACGCGGTCGGTGAGGGTGGCCGCCATGAGGCGGCCCAGCGGCACCACCGCGATCTGGGCGGAGATGGAGGTGATGGACAGCGGCTCCTTGCGGTACCAGAAGAACTGGTTCAGGAACGAGAGCAGCACGCAGGAGGCCGTCCCCAGCACCCACATCCGGAACGTCAGCACCGGCGTCGACGGGTCATCCTCCACCGGCACCGTCAACGCCACCTGCTCGATCGGCGAGTTCTCTGCCTCCTCCTCCTCCTCTACCGGAGAGGAGGAGGAGGCCTCGCCGGAGCTCCCGGAAACTGCAAGACGATGACGATGATTATGCGATCAGTAGGGAAGGATGAAACAGCAGCAGCAGCGCCGAGACAAGCCGAGAAGAGTACGAACGGAGAGGTGCGGTGATGGGGTTGCGATGTTCGTCTTCCTCCTCTTCGGGGTTCGCCATTTCTGTCCTTCCTTCCTTTTCTTCTTCTTCGCTTGTGAGTTGTGTGTTTGAAGGATGAACTGGTAGTTGGAGAGAGAGGAAGAGATCAGGGCACAGAAGAGGAGAAGGAATCTGGATCTTAATTTATTATTATTATTTCATATATAATATTTTATTTAACACGTGGAATTATGGGAATTGATAAGATCGTCAATTAATAATTTGGTGGGCAGGAATTGATTAGGGTTACATCGATCCATCCGGACATTGTTTTTGAATCTAAACGCAATGGGACTCTTAACTTTGAGTAAATTCTCGGAGATCGATCGTTAGGTACATTTCCGTGAGATTTTTATTAGGGCTAACATGGTTCCATTTTTGTCTGCGGGGGTTAATGGGGATCCTGAATGAGACTTTTTCTTTTTGAGTAAATTCTTGGAGATCGTTACAAACAAAATTTTAAAGAAACATACGTGCACGCAAACTACAGCTGGATCTACATAAATAAGTATATATATATATATAAATATAAAATCTCAGTTCCATATAAAAATTTGCACTTTTTTTATTTATTCTGGCTTCCTAAAATATAGAGAAGTCATGATACATGATGTCACACTCTCCAAGTATCAGAAATAGTACCGAGGGACCGTGATGGCTACGCTTCAACCAATCTATATAACGAGGGAATAAACAATGTTCATAGCAGCCCAGCCCACATCTAATTTAAGGAAAACAGCTACTAGAGCTATTATAATTATAGTGGCCATACACCATTCTGCTTGATTGCCATTGTAGAATATTACTCGGTGAAAAGATTTACCTCCTCTGAGGAATTTTTTTAATGACTTTTCAATTACCATCTCAAACATAAATTATAAACTATTCAGAAGGCAACACCTGCAAGTTAAATCCAACCTGCCATTTCTCTTGTTTCGCATGAAGTTCATGTTCTAGTCTGCTGTGCCTCCTTGTTCCTTGTCATATGCAGAAATGTCTTTCTGATTTCGCACTGCAGCATGATAAAGTTAGAGAGGATTTCATAATAAAGATAAAGATGTACCATGTTAACAGAGGAAGTTAATTACCAAGGATGAATAAATTCCTGATGATGCCAGCCAAGCATGACGATTGTTTTAGTTAAAAAGGTGCAAGACTGGCTGGCAGCCTACATCAAGAATACATATCACAAAGTGGAAGCGCAGCAGAGATGAGGACTGCAAATCAACAAGCTAATTCCAAAACACATGCTTCCATTAGCATGGTGCCAAGTTCTACATTAACTTCTCTTCTTGGAGCACTTCAGTTTACAGAGAAAAGGTACAAAGTGAATAAAAGTGATTTGGCAGGTTCACGAGATCATGTTACAAAACACTTTAATCAATGGAGTAAACGGCAGATCAAACAAATTGACATCACAAAAGAAGCAGTCCTGGTTCACCAGATACATATTGAATACCCTCGAGCATGCACCGGCAGATGTTGAACTGCATATCTTCGCCCAACCTCTTAAACCAAAAGTTTTGCAATATTCATCCACAGGTTGTTACATTTATGCCCTCTGTAAGCTACGTTTTGTTAGGAACATATGATGAATGATTAAAAGTATCTGCCCATTAGAACTCAAGTTTGTGATAACTCAAGCTTGCCCCAGAGGTAATCAGCAAATGTAAGAAAAAAAAATTTCGTGTCTTTACTTGCAAACAACAGGTCAAGTAAATGCACCATCCAAGAGGAACTGAATCAGAGGTAGCTTGCATGAGCATGTCAGTAAGCCTGTTCATATTAATGAACTAATGGACTCAGATTGTAGGCATAGACATAGTTCCTGAGTTATTGACTCCAGGAACAATCTGGTTTCAAATTTACCTGTGCTAAGGCTTACTCAGTTGACTGGGAGAAAACATGTATTAGATAGAGTATATATTTTGGAGTGCCAACTGACAACAGGAACATAGCACCTAACATTCCGAGAGAAAATGTTATAAACAAACCTAACTAAAGAATGGATCATGGTACAGGTGATCACTAAAAAACTTTTCATAATCATACAGTTTGCAGCAGAAAGCAGATGAATAGCGCCTGAAAAACCCATAAAACCACAGTAAACTACGTGCATCAAGCTTTGTTGAAGATTGTTGCAACATCAATTACCATATATGTAATACAACTAAAACGTATCAGCACATCTGCAACAAGTCCTCTCATACCTACATCATCAATAATGCATGAACTCGTTTACAAGCCTACAGACCAGGATACAAAAGAAAAGAAAGTAAGCAACAAGTATAATATCGATTTCCGGAGTCTATGCCATGGTGTAATATTGATTCAAGTACTAGAAGATTATAGATTTCTATCTCCATACATATTACCACCTCAGGAACATGGACATGAAACAAATGCATATGAAGGACGCAACTGTTGATAACATCTGTAAATTTAGGATTCCTCAAACCCAAAATAATTCATTGACTACCAGAGAAATCTAAGAGAAAAATAGAAAATTATTTATCATCAGAATGCATCAGGCCTAGAAAAGCTTGAAAACAAATCAGTGGATGAATCCATTTGATCAGAAGATTAACATAGTCAACAATCAAACTGAATGCTAACATTTGAAGCACACTCAACAGAACTGTACGATAGACCATATATGGAAGTCATTTAGAGAGCGTATACCAAAGCAAACTTAGGTTGACTGTAAAAAGTACAGCAACGTATAGAACTATGACTATACTCTAATAACTCTAACGGAAGGACACCGGAAATGGATCGTCTAACAAGTATCTCGTCAACGAAGCCTCCCAAATTGATAGAACCTACAAGAAAGCGACCGCATAACAATAATCGTGTTAAAATTTACATCGCAACGAAGCAACGCTTTGTCGGCACATCTAACGGATATAGTAAAACGTAGATTTCGCACGTCACCTGAAAATGTATTTCCCACAATTTAACGCCTACCACGAGGCCCACCAGATGACCTCGGACCAGGAAAGCGAGCAAACTGCAGCCTCAAGTTGGCTGAATCACGATCATTTTCGTCGAATTTATAACCTGCAAAATTGAGGCGTGACTACTTGACACTATGGACCGGACCATACTTTACCGAAAAGCGGATTGTCGTAGAATGGAAAATTGCAACATAACGCGTGAAAGGACACTGACTGTTAACCCAATGGAAATGCTAAGACTTTGATAGATTTCCTTGATTTTTATTTGATGGAGTAGTGAGATCCAGACGTGATAGCAAACCATCACACAAAAATCTTGTACTTCTTCCAACTGTCTAGGAAGATTATGACATCATCAGACCTTTCCATATCATGTGTTTCCAAAATGTTAATTGAACGTATGCGAATGGCTTCAGGTTGCCTCATGCAATAAGGATATTTTGTGCCAACTCCAGATCTTTAAATCCGTCACTCTTTTGCAACTGAAACAGTATATTACGGTGCACATAGGCAAGTAGATCTCTTCCACTTCAATCTATCGCTTGGTGGAAGTTCGATCGTACTTAAACAAACATCAGACCTTCGCATCCATGCAACACAATACAAAGCTGACAGAGCAAACGAGAAAGGAGGGGACCTAAAGCAGCAAATACCTTTTGCAGAGGTACCCAAAACTGTAGTACAACAAACAATGGAGAACAACAGAATACCCAAAAATTCATGGATAAATGTAATGAAATCATTAGAGCAATCAAGATAGCAAGTGCATCAAGCACATCATTATCACCTTGCAAAGCTTCCAACGCAACTGCAGCTTGGGCTGGAGTAGAAAAATCAACAAAGCATAGGACAAGCGGATCAGCTCCTGGCTGCAAGAACATTGAACAAAAAAAATGAAGCATCTATGCAAAAATGTGCGATACAAGTATAGAAGTATCTCAATCATAACAAATCTAGCAGCTTACATGTCTAGATTCCTTGTTCACGAGTCTAACTTCTCGAAACCCTACAAAAGGACGAAATATATCTGCAAAGGAAGTGAAGGAATTGCAAGAAACAAAAGCTAAATGGCAAAAGACAAATAAGTTGTGAGGATACGAGAGACTTCCCTGCGTGTACAATTTGCAGGGAGACCCTCCACAAATAAAGTATTTGTGGCATCTGGAGGAAGGGAAGATTCAGGTCGTCCACCACCATATCCAACACTTCGACTTTCCAATCCCCCAACACTCATCATCCGTCGATCATCGACAGGATTATTCATTCCTCCAGCAACAGTCCTAACTGGTTCACCACCATAAGACGACATCTAAAGGAACATTTTAAATGTTAATAAGACTCCACCGAAATTCAAACTTGAGTAGAAAACCATTCGTGGAATATACCCCATTCCGTAAGTATCTATCGTATGAAGCATTAATGGATTCTGTGTCCCTGATTGGACGAGGTCCTGTCCTTTCATCTTCACGGGGGTAATAACCAAGCATTTCCGGACCACCAGGTATCTCTTCAATAATAAAAAATTTTAGTCAATATGAGAATCTGTAAATTCATGAAAATTACAATACTACATAGCATCGTAATCAAGGAATAATAAAAATATAACATACATCAAATTAATGTCTTCGAATAAACAGTAGATAAAACATCGCGCACAATCTATCATGCCAAAGTAAATCAATATAATATGAGTCATTCCTTTTATCTCTTACGAAAATTCTAAATGTAAAAATGGTACAAGATAAGAGATCGATAAATCTGATAACAATTAATACATCAAATCTGATAATCAGCAGTAAAGGCATAAATCCTAACTACTATCGATCGACTTCATGCATCTTTCTTGACACTCGGCTTTACATAAGGCAATTTGTACGATTAAACGAAGGCTAACCGAATCTCTATTAATTTTTTTTAAAGGGGTCCTATTAAAAGTCTCTTCCTCTCTTATGCATTAAGCATAACTGATCCATATTATCCCGCTGGACTTCTTATGAGGATGTGATTATTATTTTGATATGTCAATGCCATCTTAGAGAATTCCCACAGTCATGCCAATGCTAATCCCAATCCCAGATGAAAAAAAAGGTGAAAGCTGGCACAAATTAAATCATGTAAAATTCTCTTGAACACGGACCTTAACCATTAATCAAGGTAACAGTTACAACCGAAATGCATCTCAGCATCCAAATTACTGTAGGAAAATTATTAGAAGGACTTAAAGGCGCATTAGCATTCCATTGTGAAGATTGGGGTAGCCCTTCACAAAATGGAAGGAAAAATACTAGCCACTTCGCATAAGAGATCAACAAATGCTAACTCTTGTCAAGTTGCAATTGCAAATTTGAACAACAAACATAACAACGCCAAGGAGAAAAAAAAACCCTTAATCAATTACTTTTAACAATTAAATTACGGATCGGAGCAAAAAGCCGAAACAGGAAGCAGAGATGGAGAAATATAGAGTTTAGGTCGAGAGGAGACGCACCTACGTACTCGGTGCGTGGGCGTTTGAGGGCGGAGGAAGGAGCGGTCATGGAAGCCGCCCCAGCCGCCTGGGGGCGGCCGTCGCCGAACCTCCAGTACGCGTCGGCCATCGCCGCCGGATCCGTGGGGAAATCTGAGTTAGGGCGGGGAAGAAGAAGATTTCAACGCCGGTCGGCGCCTCCAACCAAAGGACGAGACGAGGATGAAGAGGAGAAGGAGATCCGCCGCGAGACGAGAGGCGACAGAGGGCGCACTACGGAGCGTGTGATCGGAGAAATCGCCGTCGATGAGAAGTTTCGAACCCTAGACGGGTCGGATGGTTCGTTTAAGAGACGGCAGGGCTCTGCCGCATATTAAAATCGCGTGGTGACGACGCATAACAGACGCCGTTTTCCCTACGGTTGGAAGCTTTTATGCGAACGGCTCCAGATAATAAGATCTGGGCCGTCCATCACAAAATGGAGCCCGACCCAAAATGTTCGTATGATAAATATAAAGGTTTAGATCACGAGGGCGAAAAGGGAAAATAAAATGGAGGGAAAAAACTGCGCGGCAAATGAGTTGCAGATGTGCGCGCCAAACCAATCATTCCCCGCCAAATCCATACCCTTCTACAAAGCGCGGCCGCACGGCGCGCCGCCCTCCTCTCTCTCTCTCTCTGTCACTCTTCCATGGCCATGGCCCCAAAAACCCCCTTCCGAAGGCGCACCCAGGCCTCACACGCCGCCGAGGCTGATCGCTTGGACTCCATCCGGTGTGAGAAGTGCGGCTCCGGTGACTTCGCCGACGAGCTCCTCCTCTGCGACAAGTGCGATCGAGGGTTCCATCTCTTCTGCCTCCGCCCCATCCTCGTCACCGTCCCCAAGGGTCTCTGGTTCTGCCCATCTTGCTCGGCCGACAAGAAGCCTAAGCGTGAGTCAACTTTCCTTCTCTTCCTACCTCGCCCGTGCTATGACTGTGTCTCTTACTGCTCCGTGGATCTGTGGCTTCGATTGCAGCGTTTCCTCTCATCCAGACGAAGATCGTCGATTTCTTCCGGATCCAGCGGTCGGCGATTCAAACAGGAGCGGAGGCTCCGGAGTGCAGGAAGAGGAAGAGGAGGAGCGGAGGGCTGGTGGTCGCGAAGAAGAAGAGGAAGCTTCTTCCTTTCAACCCGATCGACGATCCAAATAGGAGGCTGGAGCAGATGGCGTCGTTGGCCACGGCACTGACGGCCACCGGTGCTGTGTTCAGCAACGATCTCACCTACCGCCCGGGCATGGCGCCGAGGTCGGCCAATTGTGCTCGCCATGAGAAAGGAGGAATGCAGGTAAGAAATTCCATCTTTTGCTCCTTTCCGCAAACTCCGATCGCAAGCCTCCGCAAGGTTTCAACTTTGGTTATGCAAACTGCAGTTGTTGTCAAAGGAGGACGGTGAAACATTGAATCTGTGCAAGAGAATGATGGAGAGAGGAGAGTGGCCGCCCCTGATGGTCGTCTATGATGCCCTTGAAGGGTTAGTATCTTCCTCCTGTGTTCCCCGTCTCTCTCAATTGTGATTCAAAGCACGATTTTGAAGCTCTCGCATGGATTCAGGTTCACGGTGGAGGCGGACAGATTCATCCGAGACCTAACCATTGTGACGGAATACATTGGCGACGTAGACTACCTGAAGAACAGGGAGCACGACGACGGCGACAGCATGATGACCTTGCTTTCAGCAAATGATCCTTCTAAAAGCCTTGTAATTTGCCCGGATCAGCGAAGCAACATTGCTCGGTTCATCAATGGCATCAACAACCACACGAGGTGAGTTAGATTGCATTCAACAAAGCACTAATTTCCACAAACACCAGTTGTTTTCTCAATCAAACACATTGCATGGTTTTCTGAATCAGAGAAGGGAAGAAGAAGCAGAATCTCAAGTGTGTGAGGTACAGTGTGGATGGAGAGTGCCGGGTTTTGCTTATCGCAAATCGCGATATATCAAAGGGGGAAAGATTGTATTACGACTACAATGGCAGCGAACAGGAGTACCCAACAGAGCATTTTGTTTAGGGTTCAACCTCTCTTCAGCTAAAGATTGACAAATGGTAGCAGTAGACATGGAGGAATTTTCTTGCATACTTGAAATTTTTTGTTCTTGGGATTGAGTGGAACAAGCCATGTAATGGTGCATTGGATCACAATGAAAGTATTCTCACCACAATATTCTTCGATCTGATGCAATATGTTTTTGTTTTGTCACTCCAGTAGGAGGACAAAGGCCATAAAGCTGCTCAAATCATAGATTTGGCTAATATGAGTATTATGCACAAGCAGTGCACCTGTTTCTAGGATGTAAACAGCAAGACATTTCTGGAAGACGAGTGCAAGGTCAGATGTCTCCTTCACTCTATTCCTTCAAATCCAAACTGAACAAGACATTGCCTAACAATCCCAGAAACATGTATATCTCTGGTTCGAGTCTGCAATGCCATTTCCACTTGATCTGGCTCTTGACATTTGGGTCAGGCAGCAGCATGATTAGCACTAAGGAAAAAAGGGCAGCCTTTTGTGGCAAAGTTGTTCAAAGTCGCTTTTACATGACAACAAAATGCATTTAGATTCTTGGAGCCGTCACTTTCTGTGGTGGAGATGCCTTCAAGTGGCTCTTCTATCATCCGTTCCCCCCTCCTTTCTATCAATTTTTTCCCCAATGTTTCCATGATTGGGAATACATGCATCACAAGAATTAATATGCTTCATGTGACGATTCCTCAATCTCATGGCATCTTCATCAACATGGCCATAAAGCTTCCTCCCAAAGACTCCCCAAGTAGAGTTGGTCAACGCAAAACCATGTATCGGATGCTTGTTCTTTGACTTTTTTATTTCTAATTAGCTTTTATTGCAATCTTGAGGTGCCCCTTTGGTCATAAAAAAATATAAATTATATATCTATATATAATCATATTGTTGTTGTATTTTTCCACACTAGTAAACTTTTGACGGAATCTACGGTTGCGAGGGCACCTGCAAGGTGCGTCGTAAAAGCATTGTTGTACGGGATCCCACGCGTTTGACCACTTCGTGATTGGCCACTGTTAATATAAATCCTGTAAAAAATCCAACCCTGAACGGCGAACTTCTACAATCCGGTCCTGGGCCAACCACTTGCCGACACGCGTCCGACAACTTCGGAAGAAAGGAAGTCGACGCCGCCTGTGCTCTCCCGCCATCTGTCTCCCAGCAAAAAAATAATTCACCGGGAGGATCAAATACACGACGTCCGTCGGATCGCATCCGAGGGCGTCGAGGGGGAAATCTGGGACGTCCACTTCTCGTTCCGCATAGAGATGTGAGTGCGAGATTTAACTTATTTGGCCCTTGAAGTCCACCCTTTTTTAGCATTTAATATTATCCACAGGCGAAAGTTCTAGAAGCGCTTACCGATGGCCCCACGCCAAACCGGGTTCTTCCCTCGACCCTTCCTTCCCCGCTTCGCCCACCGCCGCCCACCACACTCTGCCTTCCTTCCAGAGGAATCGAGAACCTCGTCGAGGCTTCGAGACGATTCACGACCGGACGGCGACTATGACGCCTCCCCCCTTGCCTCCCGACGCCGATAAGGCCACCGAAACGGCGGCGGTGGCGCCCCCGCCTGCTGCCGAGGGGCAGCGGACGATCCCGACGCCCTTTCTTACGAAGACGTATCAGCTGGTGGAGGATCCGGCGGTCGACGACATGATCTCGTGGAACGAGGACGGATCGACCTTCGTCGTGTGGAGGCCCGCCGAGTTCGCCCGGGATCTCCTCCCCAAGTACTTCAAGCACAACAATTTCTCCAGCTTCGTCCGCCAGCTCAACACCTATGTCCGTCTCCGTCGCCTGTAGTTTCTTCGACGATTTTGTATTGATGTGCTTTTATTTTTGATTTGGGGATTTGTTTTCATAGGGGTTTCGGAAGATTGTGCCGGATCGGTGGGAGTTTGCCAATGATTGCTTTCGCAGAGGGGAAAAGAGGCTACTTTGCGATATCCACCGCCGCAAGATCGCCCTCTCCGCGGCGGCGCCGGTCCCGGTGGCTGTCCCAATAAGTCAGACGGGGTCTCCGGCGAACTCGGGGGAGGAGCAGGTCCTGTCCTCGAACTCCTCCCCTGGAACACAGCCGCCGACGTCGCTGTCGCCTTCGGCGGCCGCGGGAACCAGCGGCTCGCCGGAGCTCGTGGAGGAAAACGAGATGCTGCGGAAGGAGAACGCGCGGCTGTCTCGCGAGCTCGCTCAGATGAAGAACCTCTGCAGCCACATCGCCACGCTGATATCGAAGCACGGAGACGAAGGCGGCGGCGGCGGCGGCGGGGAAGGGAACGCGGGCGGGGCCGGGGCTCTGCCATCGACGGTGCTGGAGCTGATGCCTGGGGGCCTGATGGAGGAGGAGGAGGAGGAAGATGGCATAGACGTAGACGACGCAGAGGCGGAGGACGCGATGGAGGAGGACGAGCCAGTAAAGGCGGAGGAGGCGACGAGCGCCGCGTCCCTGGCGCCGCTACCGCCGGGGGAGAGCCCGAGGCTGTTCGGGGTGACGATCGGCGGGAAGAGGGATCGGGAAGAGGATAAAGTCGAGGCGCCAGCGACGGAGGTGAAGCCAGAGCCGAAGGAGGGTGGCTCACCGGAGCGCCACCAGCGGTCATGGGTGGTGTACTGCCCCCGGCCGATCCGGAGGATGAGCAACGGGTCGGAGGCCGCCGCCGCCGAAGGCGAAGGAGCGCGCACGTGAGCCGACGGGGTCAATCACGTGCTGACAACTGGATCGTAAAAAGATCCTTTCATATTTTTTTCCCCCTTTAATTTTCTCCATTTTAAATTAGTTTCTAGAAGTAGTACACAAGTGTTGTAATTATGGGGGGTAGGAAGCTTAAGATAGAACGGTGCTCCACCGGGGAAGTAAAAAAAACTTTAAAAAGCCCCACAAGTGGAGCTCCTGCCTCTGGCTTCAGATGTCACACAAACTGTTGCCAGCTTTGCCCGTGTCTTCCGAAGGTTAGCTTGAATCCTTTTCATGTAATATATGTAAAGGACTGAGTCAGAGTACAAGCATTTAATTGAGATTGTACTTGAGCAAAAAATGATACAGAGAAACGGCGACCCATTTCCAGGATCATTTACTAAAACTATGGAAGCATTAGAATTCGATCAAGGATACATAGATATACAGGTTTTAACAACTCGGTAGCAGCATGGCAAACAAAAATGGTATCTCCAAGAGGGAGGCAGAAGAATGCTGCACCTTTCTCTACCTCCTTCCCCTTCCTCGGCCTCTGCCCCTGCCCCTGCCCCTGCCCCTGCCCCTGCCCCCGCCCCCGCCCCCGCCACGGCCTTGCCGTCCCATGGCGTAGAACTCACTTTTACTTGGTTTCAGACCAAGTGATTGGACACCCCGCCTTTTCCCCTCCTCTTGATATTGCTGTGGCTCGCCTTTGTACTTCTTCGAGCTTTTAGAGAAGAAGGAAATTTCTCGTGAACCACCGGGGCCAAATTTAACATTGTTGGTGGAGGAAGAAGCGGCAGCTGCTTGTCGGTTCTCCAGAGCAGAAACCCTCTGTCCGAGAGAGAGCCGGTCCTCGTTGGCAAGAGACGCACTCCTTAAGAATGCTTCGGCGTGGCGTTCGTCCTTCACCTCGTACAATCTGCAGAGTAGCAACAGATGACAATGATATCCTAAACACAATGCTGGAATACACACCAAGTGGACGTCAGGGTACGAGGGGTCACCTCATGCGCTTTGACTTCTTAACGTTCTCCGCATCCTCATCAGGTTCATCTTCTGAAACCTGTGAATCTACTGAAGCGTCGGAGTCAGTGGCCCCTTGCTCCTCTTCATCATGCTCATCCACGGGTTTAAAGTGTTCCTCAATGAGGGAACGCCCTCTCTTGGAAGTTTGAGGATGAAGTGCAAGAAACTCTGGTGCTAGTTCATCAATTTCGAAGTCCTAAAATGTAGGAGCCAATCAGAAAACAATCGATATTACTTAAAGCAATGTATTTTGAATATTTCGAGCAATTATGAATATGAAATATCAGAAAAGCAAAGAAATGCAAAATGTCATCAAAATGTAAACTGCTCGTACCTTATTCTTAAACAATGCAGCAAAACGTTCATCTTTCAGGATCTCACTGCTTAATCCTCTATTCTTCTTTGATTTCTTTTTTGTGGCTGTATCATCTGCATTCACCATTTCTTCTTCTTCTTCTTCGTTGTGTAATCGTTCTACCAGTTGCCTGTTTACTTTAGGTAACCTTCTCGGTATCTGCAAGCATGAAAAATAAATCTTTTAGGAAGGCGGATGTTTAACCAGGACATCAAGCACAATATATAGATAAATAACTAAAAGGTACCGTAATGCGAGAAGTCTGTTTAGCTTCCAGCTTCTCCTTCTTCAGCTTCTCTCTATATTCATCATAGGCAAATGGATCCACCAAAGCTTTTGCCTGCATCGTCTCATGAAATGACTCAAAATGGCCACACAGCAGGCCTTTAAAAAGCTTAAATGGCAATAACAACTCTAAACTGCTATGTCTAGGATGAAGAAGACTTGGGCTTAGCAAGGCATTCATATAATACCAAGTTAAAATAGCAAATCCAAAAATCTATATCTTGCCATCTAAAGACAGTGTAACGACTAATGAGTGATATCCCATAGAAAAGGAAAGTGATATGTGCAAAATTGCAACAGCATTAATAGAAAATTCCGGAAAAAGGCAGGGGCAAAAAGGACAAGGTCCTTTATTCTCTTCTCAATAAGCAAATATTGTGGTATTACATAACCTTATAAGTGGAAATGGCAAGTGGCTGAAAGAATCATTACCTTTTTATACAAACGATGGTCGATAAAGAAGCCATGCATATAGGCTCTCAAGAAATTGGTGCCAATCAAATTGGTAAGTTTCAGACGTTCAACCTCTTCTTTCGTCAAAAACTTGAAATCATCATAAATGGTGGGTTGTGAACCTTCCTCCATCTCTTCCTACATATATTGGATAACATAATGAGCTTAGGACATAAAGGAAGATCAAGTATTTCACCAGAAAAAATAATAGTAATACCGTAAGGTTTTCTAGGTATGTGCACCACTTTGGAGCAGGGCCTAAAGCAGGTATGAAGTAGGCTGGTATTTGGCTGCTGTCTAAAGCCAGTAGCATCAAGCCACTCTCCCGGAAAACACATACATCATTAACAGTTCCAGAATTTGGTTCTATGCTGGTCATATTCTCCCCCTATTAAAGAAAGGCAAAGCCAATTATGTCACCTCCTGTTAGAATTTGGTATATAGTGGAAATATTTGAATACGAGGTGAAACATGCTTCAATCCATATTATGCAAATAAGTTCCCTAACAATTTCCATGTTTACTACGACTGATTCATGCTCCAAAAAAAAGACATGATTTAATAACTCAAAGTTGAAAAGGAATAGCAATAGCCATCAGTTTCAGCAAAAAGCATGGTGTCTTTCTGAAATAATACGAAAAGCTTTTTTTGTCAGATATTCTGCAACTACGTTCACTTCTCTTATAAGAAGAAATATTGGCATGGATAAATTACAAAACAATGAAGAAAGGTACTTATATATGACGTTTCTCAATGGCAAGTAGCATACAAGATTTGGAAAAAAAAATGCATGAAGAATTACTAGGTTATATGGAGCTACAAAAATGACATAACATGACGAAAATTTTTGGTTAATTGCTAAAGCCAAGGTGAGTCTTTTCTTAAATGCCCAGTGGCATAACATGACATATGTAGCAATACACAGGGCATGATTATCCACAAAAGCATCGACTTTCACTTAATGATGAGATTCCAGACTAAGGCATCAAAAATGCAGAAAGATGGATATCCCCATATTACTGAGTTTAGATGCTATCTATTACAATATTGCAAAACATGAATTATTAAATCACAAAAAATTATCCTTACCGTGTTAGGATCCCATATCCTAACAATGTGATTATCTGCTGTGATTAACTTTGGTTCGGTTGCATTGGGAGTCTGGTGCCACTTGATGCTTAATATTCGACTACCATACCTATATAGTGAGGGAAAAATAATCAGTTATTGTGAACAACGGATAGGGTAGAATCCAAGATGTAAGATAATATACACACATAAGCCTCATCAATTCATCAATCCATGACATATGAATGAATTTGCAGCATATGGGTGGTGCGTGGCACCCAAATTTATGGTTATAGCAGATGAGTGGTGTTTGTATGTCAATATGTGAGTTGATATGCCTATCTGTATTTGCAATTTTGTGCTCTTTCATAGTTCAAATGCATTTACAATTTGCATAATGCCTGTGCAAAGTATGTAATATATGTATATATATTCATTTTGCACAGTAGTGAAAATTTACGTCCCCAAAATTTCATTCAAGTATTTCATCATCAAGATTCATTTTGGTTCAGTAGAAGTACTTACATGTGATCCTTGACTCGTACAGGATCAGACATACGCAGATCATAAATTGATATCTGCATTTAACAAGGATACAACTGAATCAGGAATACTTCAGGAAAATAACATCAAGAGGAAACATGAACCAACCAATTCCAAGGATGATCACAATAACCAAGCTCTATATAAAATTAAGAGAACCTCAAAGATAGAAAGAAAAATTAGAAATTGCCTTTCCAGCGCTGCTGCCAACAGCCATGAGGTACCCCTGGACAGCATCAAATTGCAAAGCTGTGACTTCCTGGATATAACAGAAGGCGATGAGCAAACACATGGGAGAAAAGGAGCAAAGATACATAATGCCATCAGACAGTTAGAGAAACCATAGAAAGGGAATTTTCATTACATGACCAATATCGCCTGCAGGACCAACAGCATCAATTCTGCCAACAGAAGATTTATTCCTCAAATCAAAGCATTCTACAGCACCATCCTCCCCACCACAAGCAATAAGCCCATGAACTGGGCTGAATTTTACCAGAATGAAAAGAAAACATAAGTTTTTAGTTGAACTAACACATTACAAAGATGTACAAAAAATTTAAAAAACAGCCAAAGATATAAGAGATTGAACAACCTCCGAGAAACTACATTTAAGGCTGATGACTGGCTACTGAGAGATGATAGAAAACGGCCCTACAATATAAACGCATTAGTTGCCAAATGTACTTTGGATATGTAGCAGATTTAAGTATATATATTATCCATTCTCTTGAATAATCAGGATTTAGTACATAAGCAGGTTTCTTCAGCATGAAAGCAGAATATTTACTACATAAACAACAATCCACCTTTAAAAGTTTGAAAGTTTAAACAACCAAATAATCAGTACTCTCACCATAAATATACATAGATATCAAACTTCCATGATTGACTTTAATTTAAGGGCACTAAATTTAATCATCTACGTAGAAACAAAAGTTGAGAAGGGAATGATTTGTAATGAAGTTCAACAGTGAATGAAAATATCATTGACCTGCTCCAAGTTTATTCTATATAAATCTGGAGATGAAGCAGCACATAGCAAGTCACAGGTCCAGGAATCATAAGCTATATCCCTTCCCATCCTGGCAATAGTAAAGCCTGATCAGATTATCTGTGATTCCAACCCAAAAGAAGGAAAAGAAAACATCTGTGTAAATGATAATAACAAAAAGTTCAGAAATTTATAACAGGCAGATGCAGTAACGTAACTAGAAGATCTAGCAGTAACGCCAACATGTCTCAAAGATGGGAGTAAAAGCTAATGCCTTGTTTCAAGTATTAGCTAGAGGATTACTCAACTATATACATGATAAACAGAGACAGTACGAACCAAGTCAAAGTTGGTATAAAAGGCCATTTTGTTTGTTTTGAGGTTTACCAAAAAAACTAGTCAATAAGAAACCAATAAAAAAAATTAATTAATATTTTTTATATTTGGTCACAAATTATTCAGATCTTCGACGTTTATGAGAATGTGAGTCCTATCATTGTCCTCTCGTGTCCCAAGCACATGATGCTAACTCCCTAAACATATGCACAATTCAATTGTTCACTAAGAGGCAGAAAATTGAGAGCAATTTTTCCCTCTTAAAGAAAACACAAATATCTGCTTTCAGTTCCAGTTTTCAAATAATTTCCAGTTTCCAGCACCAGTGACAGGTCCATAAAATATTAATGAAAGTAATATTTCTGTCTTGACATACTCATCCATTCATTCCAACGTTTTTATCAAGTTAATTAATTTGGGAGTGAAACTGAAACAACTTTTGAAATGCATATGAAACATTTGAAACCAGAAAGAACACCCAAAATGATACTCGAATAGGACAGCCTAGTCAAAATTCACCATTGTGTTGTTTAAACCATTGGCCAACACTGCTAATTGAACAAAACATATACTTTCAACCAAAACAAACTATTATAAGTAATGGATGGAACAACTTTTAAACATAAATACTAAACTGAACAGACAAGCACAAAGGTGGCAGTTGAGTTGCTGATAGAATACTAATTCAAAAATTAACAGCATGCTTGAAAGCAAACAATAGTTTCATCCGGTAAGAACAGTTGATTAAATTCGTAGCAGAACTTTTATCATCTCAGGAGGCTGAATGATACTGCCACATACCGTGGAATCCTTAAGCTGTAGTGACTTCCATACTTTGCATGTAGGCATACAGAGCGATCAGCGCATAGAAAAGCAATTTTTGAGTAGTCATCAGCTAGTATCTGATTAAGGGTAAAACATGAGGAATGACTATAACAACAAACCCAAAACATGAAATTTATCTAATAGCTTCATGCACAACATGGAAATAGAGACCCCAAAACAGGATTTTAACATTTTTATACACTGCAGGATGCTATAGAAAGTGCAAGACAAAAAAGATGGAACAAAGTTGAAAAATACCTGAAAATCAACAATTTCAGACACAAGGTGTCTCTCAAACTTCAATGACAATTCCTTCAGCTCAAACACTTTGACTTGTGGAGGATAGATACCTAGTGCCAATTTTGACAGTGAATTAGAAGCACATTGAGAATTTAGAGTGCAACATTGATTGACAAACAATTTTAACCAAACAATTAAGAACCAACTGATGATATAAAGCATATGAGAATAATGTTATTATGAATAGATCTAGTGGTTAACACAATATAAAGGGTCTATGTCATCACTTTGCTAATAACACAGCAAAGAGGTTTTTGAATAAGAGGTAACTCAAGTAAGATATTGAACTAGAAAATTTCTCCTTTATCATTTCTCCCCATTCAAGATAAGGTACAACAGTCACTGAGTTGTGCCATAAATCTTCTCCTAAGATTTTTTTTCCTCCAGTTTAAAAATCATTAATTGTTCATGGCAAGAATAGATAAGATTGGATAATAAGAGTGGCCTAGAATGTCCAACTATATTCCAATGTGTATTATGTTAAATAAGAGAAGCAAACTTCATTCCCATTATATTGATCAAATCCATTAATGCATCCCCTCCTTTCGATTTGAACATTTTTAACCTTACCATCTTGACTATTTTCAGAAGGGTAAATCTCCTAGGAACATCAGAAGTCCCAGGGCATCAATGAATTTAGCCATATATGATAAAGAATCAAAACTTATAGAAAGATTCTCTGCTCATTTGAGACACACCAAATGGTTACGAATAACATTAGTAATATTAGCAGTGAGACTGAAGAAAGTTTAGAAGAATGACAACAATCAAGGAAAAGGTTGAAAAGATATGAAAACAAATTGTACAAGAGAAATGTAAGAAAAAAATTTAGCTAACTTGCTAAAAACTATCAACAAGAAAGAAAATCGAGTTAGTTAAATTAGCGTACCTGATGCAATGACATAGTCACCATCATTAGTCACTTTTATTTTGGTGGTAGCTGTCTCGAATCTCAAATCCTGAATCAAATCAACCCTCTGAAGGTAATCTGACCATTGACATCAAAACAGAATTTAGCGAACACTAATTTTCCAATAACTGTCGGTGTAAATACAGAAAGCATGACATCAATCTCTGTACCGAACAGGAACTAGGAACACTCTCTAGTAAGAAAATCTCATTGATGTTAATATTTATATCGGTCATCTAACTCAGACCTCAAAATAATCACATTTTCACCGTGTCACCCATGCAACGATTGGGGAAGCACAATCGTGCAAATTATCACCGACTAATTCTTTCGGTTTATCCAACAATGTTCAAATGAAATCCAAAGAGAATATCGTCATAGACGCGGAACAGGTACCTTGGTCCTTGCGGAGGGCTCTTTGCTTCTTGGGCGCAAGCCAAGTAGCAACAGAGCGCTGTCCAGATAATGAATAAAGCTTAACACCATTGATGGACGTCGCCTTGATGCTTCCGGCTCCTTTGGTCGCCATCAGCCGGAAGCAGAATCGAGACAGTCGAAATTAGGGTTTAGATGGTGGCGGCGGGAGTTCACTATATATATATACACGTATATTTAGGACGCCTTCAGCTTAAATATTCTTTTGATAAATTAAAGAGTTTTAAATATCTTTAACTTTCTCCCCTGATTTAATAATTCATTTGATTTGATTTGATTATATGATATATATATTTCTAAATCGTGGTGATACAAAATTTTAAAAAAATTAAAACTTATAAGTTTAATATTATTATTTTAATTATAATAAATTTATTTAAATTATAATAGTAAAACTATATTATTAATTTTAATTTAAAAAATATATTATCATTATTTCTCATGTGGAGTAGATAATTTTGATGCGTCAAAAATCCTCCCGGTATAAATTAAAGCAAAAGTAAATAATTTAAATTACTGTTAAATTAGATAAAGAACAAAACTTCACTGAACAGAAGAAAAAAAAATCAACGTTTGATCTAACAAAATATTTATTGGAAAAAAATGTTTTTTGAAAAAAGAAATTGCAAAATTCACCCGTGGTGTCTTTCTTCCATCCATCAACGTCCACGCGGCTGCGATCGGGCTCAATTTCAAGAAAGCCGATTGCTATCACTTTCTCAGCCGATCCATCCAGGCTGGATACTGTCACGTGACAGTCACGCTTTGGTACGGTCACGTCCGGGGACGGTCCGTGCGCCGTCCAGATTCCCACCACAACGGTCATATTTGCACAGGCCATCATTAAGAGGCCCAACGGTCGGGGCTCCCCCACCGCCCGATTCGCATCCGACGGCTCCCCATCGCCCCCTCCACACAGTCCCGCGCATCCCACTTTTTGTAGCCGTTGGCGTTTTTTCCATCCCCCACCCCTCCGCAGCGTTCGTTGCGCTCACAGTAGACGAGCAGCAGCAGCGGCGGCGGCGGCGGAGGAGGAAGACAAAGAAGACCAGGAAGAAGAAGAAGGAGAAGAAGAAGAAACGGAAGAACAGCAGCACCCCAGAGAGAGATCTCCATTTTTCGTTCCCCCCTTATCTGCTGATCCTTCTATTTGCTTTCCCTACCCAGCCTAGAATGATCTGATCGGGCCACTGCACACACGAATTTTTTTGTTGTTTCGCTCGCTCGGATCGATCGTTGGTCATGGAGGCCGCGGAGGTGTCCGGAGGAGGTGGCTCGGAGGCCCTCGCGATCGCCGGTTCGCTGTGGGACGTCCATGGCCCCTCCGTGATCGGCTCTTCCCCTCGGTGATGCCTTCGGATCGAGATTTTTTCTTGTTTTCTTTTCCGCTAACAATTCTTTGATTCTTTCACAGAGGTTTCGAATTACTGTTTTCGTTCATTCTTTTTTTAAAACTATTTTTTTGGGCTTTTGAAACAAAAAGGATTCTTTGATGCATATTGTTTTGGTCCTTTTTACTGAATTCTTCGATCACATAGCAGATTTATAGGAAGACAAAAGATAGACAGATAGGAGAAAAGGTTGGATCTTTTTTCTTCTCTTTTTTTTTGAGAAAGCAGAGTTGGACGAGGAGTAGAGGATGTTGGCTGGGTGCTCATCGACGCTGTTGTCGCCGAGGCACAAGTTGAGGATCGACGCTTCCGTGCAGTTGCAAGCTTGCCATTTCCATCTGCAGGAGAAGCCGCAGCACAAGATGGGTACTCAGCGGCTCGACCTGCCCTGTGGCTTCTCCTCCCGCAAGGATCCCCTGCGGGTGGCGCTCTCGGTCGAGAAGCCAACGGCGGAGACACGGGGCAGCAGCTGCTCCTTTCGGGGGCGCTCTTCGTCGTCGTCGTCGATGGTGGCCCAGGCGCCACCCTCATGGGGTGCTACCGGAGAGATCGAAGAACGCCGCGCCGCGGGCGGAGCATGGGAGCGGAGAAGGAGCTTGAAGAGATTCCACGAGAGAGGTTCGTGTGACGACAACCGAGCAAAGAGGACGAGGACAGGCGGCATCGAAGGATTAGTTAACATCGAGGGCGAGGTATGGCTTCCTCAACCCACCCGAGAATCCCCATTGGCGGAAGAGGAGAAGGTGTTCCTTGTCCCGAGCGTCGCGAGCTTTCCACTTCCAGCGTCCTCGGGTCACACCCCAGCGGCAGGGTCGTCGGCACCCGAGAACGAGTTCAGTACAGCAGAAGGTCCAAACAACGAGTCGCAGTCGGATTCGAGTTCATCGTCCGGCGCATACGTTTCTTCTCCGGAGCCGACCAAGGATTCTTCCGGCAATGTGGCCTCCAACGGGTCTCGGAATCCTTGTTCTTCAGGTGTTGCTGATGTAGGAGGCGAAGGAGACTGCAGCAACCATTTGGAGCAGCAAGGTCTCGATCTGGTGAGCTTGCTCACGTCGTGTGTGGAGTCGATTAGCTCAGGAAACTACGAAGCCATGAACTTTTTCTTAGCCAGGCTTGGAGAGATGGCCACGCCACTAGGAACCCCCATTCATCGGGTGGTCGCCTACTACACGGAGGCCTTGGCATTCCGTGTCGTCAAGCTCCGGCCGCACATCTTTTCCGTCGCTCCACCAAAGAGCCTCGCCGACCCGACCGAGGATGACGCCGCCATCGCGCTGCGGCTGCTCAATTGTGTCAGCCCAGTTCTCAAGTTTATCCACTTCACCATGAATGAGAGACTGCTGAAGGCATTTGAAGGAAGAGATAGAGTTCACATCATAGATTTTGACATCAAGCAGGGCCTTCAATGGCCAAGTTTGTTTCAGAGCTTAGCTTCTAGACCTAATCCTCCAAGCCACGTCCGGATCACCGGAGTTGGTGAATCAAAACAGGACCTCCAGGACACAGGAGTTGGGCTCATGAGGCTCGCTGAATCGCTGAACCTCCCTTTCGAGTTCCACGCAGTGGTCGATAGGCTGGAAGATGTTAGGCTATGGATGCTTCATGTGAAGAGGGAGGAGTGTGTAGCAGTGAATGGTGTTCTAACAATGCACAAGGCACTTAATGATGAGAGTGGGAAGGCCTTCATGGATTTGTTAAGTCTGATAAGGAGCACACGTCCGGAGATCGTCGTCATGGCAGAACAAGAAGCCAAGCACAATGAACCTAACTGGGAAGCAAGGTTAGCCAGATCACTTAGCTACTACGCGGCCATTTTCGATTCCATCGATTATGTTCTGCCTAAGGAAAGCCAGGCCAGGATTAAGGTTGAGGAAGTGTTTGCTAAGGAGATCAGAAACATAGTCGCTTGTGAAGGAAATGAGAGGACCGAGAGGCACGAAAACTTCGACAGATGGATGAAGCTGATGGAAGATGGTGGATTCAGATCCATAGGCATTGGAGAAAGGGAGATGCTTCAGAGTCGAATGATACTAAGGATGTACTCCTGTGACAAATACAGCATAGAGAAACAAGGGCAAGGTGATGGACTTACTCTTAAGTGGTTAGATCAGCCTCTATACACAGTCTCTGCATGGTCTGCTACAGATGTTGCAGGCAGCTCCTCCACATCTCAGGCAAATTGATTGGTTTCTACAGGACTTGGTTCTCTCTTCTTCAGAATTCTCATATAGATTCTTTTATACTCTTCCAGACATATGAAAGGTCTATTCTTTTACATTTACAAACCGATACAGTCATTCTTTTCTTGTTTTGCTTCTTTGTAATTCTTTAATTCTTTTTTTGGCTGAGGGTTAGCAAATATGTTATAGAAGTTCAAAAAGGTTGTAGTTTAGTTTCCTCAGCGGATTAAAATATGAAGATGTGTATTTTTATTTATTCTTTGATTATTTCCCACAGTGTAGCTGCAGAAGCAAAATATATATAATGTTGATCGTCATAACATTTTATAAATGGATTATGGATATCAGTTGTTACTTTGTCTTGGTGTTTCACGTCTACTTTTCTTGTTGTTTCAGATGCCTTCTTTTCTTACTGTTTGTTCAGGCATGTTGCCTTCGTATACAGGACATATTCAGGTTCCAAAGATGCGGTATCCTCGTATTAAATCTATAGAAAGATATGTATGATTTGTTCTTGTGAACCATCTAACTCGTGAACGAATGCCAAATCTTCTAGAAACGTGCATTTTAGAGCTTCTACACTAGAAGCAGATAAGCAAAATTAAAGCTCAAAGCGCAAACATGTGTTATTGACTGACTATTTCCATGGTTTCAGAGAAAACAAGGAACTGCACAGTTAACAACAGGTGAAGAAAATGGATAATCCATTAGTAATCTCACATTTTTCTTTGCTTCTGAAGACAACTCGCGGAGCATGAAGGTGATTTTTATTAGTCCATACTTCTTTGTTTTGTTTTACAGATAGGAAGATGAAAACAGATATGTGGAGATAAAATAAGAGTTGAAGCATCCTGACCGATTGACAAATTCAAGTTAATAAATTATTGAGAAGATAAGGATCCTGAATTTGTCAAACGCGTGTTTGGAAAATATTACAGCATACGTTGACGGACATCAAACTCCCCGATGCTTTCTCTCATGAGGTCATGAACTCATGATCATCAGAGGATCAGATAATATCTTCTGAACAAGAATCCTGTACACAAATCTTGCCATTCTTTTCTTGAGGTGAAAATTCTCTTTATTACCGTATTCTACAATTTGATGAATGTTTCTGCGATGCAAGAGTCAGGGAATGGCACTTGGTCAGCTGTAGAAGAAAGTTATTGCAGTTTGAAGTACTCATCCATTGCCACATCAACCCAGTGAAATCTACATATCGCTTTATTTTTCATTCATGGATTCAAAGGAGAAGTTTATTTGGTCAAAGCTAAAGCAAAGCACAAGGTGACAATAAGGAGATCACCCAAATTAGGTTAAGTTGCTATATCAATAAATGATAGATGTGGGAAGTTACTTACATTTTTATAATTCATCGTGTGGATTCTTCCAGTCTTTGCAACTTGATCAGAGAGTATGATTAATTGTTGACCCCCCAAATCTTTTGAACGTTTACTTGCAGGCCAATCTTCCTCCCACGACACTGATGGTCCCACAAAGAAGAAGAAAAAAAGGGGGCCTGTTCTTTTGTTCAGTTTTAGAATCAACAACGTGCGCAGCCATAAGATTCCTCTCCAATACACTCAAAAATGCTATTGAGCTTATAGCGGCCAATGCGGGAGGCCGAGACGTGAGAGCTGATGGAAGCAAGCAGACGTCGGCATGCAAATGGCCGGTGCTGGACCACACAGCAGGATGAAGACATCCAAACTAATGCTGTAGATCGTCGGGGCCCCTCGTACATGAAGACTTTGACTCTTGCCGTTACCCACCCACTACTCCAAGTCGAGCACGGAAGCAAATCCAATATCCATATATATATATGTCTGCAGGCCCCCAACGATTTCGCAGGTTGCAGGGAGAGAGTAGCGAAAGCAAAAGGAGAAGAGAGAGAGAAGAAGACACACCACAAGGGTGAGCTTTTATCATCAGTTCATCTCATCTCATGTTCATGCTGAACAATTTTCTGAGCTGAATTTGATGTCTTTTGCTGTGTTATTCATTAGAAGTTTCCTCATCACATCATCACCGGTTCATAACATATCGGTTTACTGCTGAAAGATTTTTTAAAAATTTTGGTGTTCCTTTGTTGTATCATCTCTCTGTTCTTTTTTTCTTTGTTTGTTTGTATGCCCTTCTTTTTTCTTGGCCAAGGTCATATGTTTGTTTCTTGGATTGGGATTGCTGGCTTCTCTCTAGGCTTGAGACCAATTGAACACCAAGAACTAAGAACCCCAAATGGTGGCAGATGTCTTATTGTTTTGTTCTGCACTTTTCTCTTTGGAGATTTGTTCCTGTGTTATTGTTCTGTTCTGCACTCTTTACTTTGGATGAGTTTCTTATGGGTTGATTGTTCACTCAAGGGAATACTAATTCAAGGTTATGGTTATCTATTTTTCGAAACACTTGTCCTATTGGTTCTAACTCCGAAGTGAAACAGATCATGGTTTAAAGCTTCTTCTTTTTTTCCCTGTTAAGTTTACATTTGTGTCTTGGTACTCTGTCCTTGATTCTTTGGGCTCATATTCGAATATGTTTTGCCTGAAGCATAGGGATTCTTAATCAAGAGCATTCATCTTGATGATTCCAGAAGTTCAATGCTCTCTCGCCATTGCTTTGCATCTAATACATAAGCTAATGATCCTTTAGAGGTAGCAGAAAACTTTCAGCTAGAAGGCCACTATGGTGATGGAAATTCCAACTGAAGAAAAACAGGAAGTAACAATTCATCATGCGAACAGTCCCAGGCTAAATGTCCAAGTAGAGAATATTGAAGAACATTACAACTTGAATCTTGATGATCTAGCACTTCAGGTGAGTTTTCTTTTCCTTTCTTTCTGATTCCTCACCAGGATAACATAATCAATAAAAGCAGGTAGTAGACATGTTTAGTTTTGATTTGAATATTGGGGTTTTGCACATAAGAGTTACTTTTGCATTCAGCAAGAAAAACCCTTCGATCTGGGCACCACTTTCCTGTGTATAAATAATGATAGAGCAATCAACTGCGTGAAGCTTCATGCAGATTCTAGGCATCAGTTATGATCTATTATTTTCTGCCTATTCTTGATTCTTGATCGTATAGTTTCATCCTTCACACGTAAATCTTCCCACACACTTTATAAAGGGGTATATATACTTCAGTAGCTGCCTTATCAACTTGTAATATTGTGCAAAACTATTCTTGTAGGCATCTGTGTATCAGTCACTCCAGAAAATTCCTCATAACAATCAATCCAATGCTTCAAGCAGTGGATCTCGGCCCTACCCTGCAATTGGCCATTGCAGTCATGATGAAGCTGTAGCTCAACAGTATCAACTACTGGAGGATTTGTCTGCTGATGCACCTCTCAGTGCACTACATGAGTCAGGTAAAGTTTCACCAACACAACTGCACTTATCAAAACTACAAGTTTCAGATGCTTGACGATCTTATTGAACTTAATGCTGCAAGAAAGTTATATTTTGTAATTGTATACTCTTGGTGGTTCTTTATGCTAATACTTTCATGGTTCAAGGTGACGCATCGGAGTCTTCAAGTTCTGCTAGGAACGGAGGATCTGCATCTACTGACACTCATCGAGATGCAGTTATTTGTCCTTCCATTCTTCTTTATGATAATCTTTGCGATCATTTCTCTCGCATCTGAGGTAAATATCTGGTAATGTGCAGGTAGTCAGGCAAGATGACATTAATCCGGAGTATATGTCTTATGAGGTATGCTAGCCAATAGGGGTTAGGTTATAATGACTTTGGAATCCATATGATTTCCAACATGTTCAAACCTGCCTGTCCTCAGGAATCTGGTGACTGAATTGTTTCTTGCTTTGTTCAGCAATTGCAGTCATTGGAGGAAGAAATGGGTAAAGAAAGCAGAGGTTTGCCGGATGAACTCATATCTTACTTGCAGCCTTTAGTGCACAGCAACGGATTCTTCTCAAAGAGAACAAATGGAGAGTAAGTAGTTTGTTAGTCTTTAAAATATTACTTTGAAACACAGTTAGGGTTCGGAGAAAGAAGCTTCTCCATGCTAAGTGTGATTGGTTTAGAAAATAATCCATACTTCACTATACTTAACCGACCCCAAATACGCCTGCCTGCTCAACAGCAAACTCAGAAACAATAAACCAGTTTTGTGTGATGATATGATCATATATAGCCGTTCTTTACTGATACCTAGACTACTGGCAAAGAAATCAGTAGGCCTTCTTATGCATACAAATCATTCGTGAAGATGATGATTTTTTTTTTCTTATGCAGATGTGTCATTTGTCAATCAAGTTACAGAAAAAGGGAAAAGTTGATGACCTTACCTTGCAAGCACTGTTATCACAAGGACTGCATCATTCGCTGGTTGAAGGAAAACAAGGTATTGTTTCCATGTATCATGACACCCTTTGCTTAAAGAGGCTTTGCATGTGGGGTACTAACAAATAAGATATAGCGAGGACATATCAACAGAGAAGGGATACCACATTCATTTCTTTAGGAGTATCACAAAAAAGAGACAATGTCATGAAAGGGGAGGAAAAAAAATACATGAATATTCCTAGGTGATTGATTCCATGGAACAAGCAAACAGTACAAAATGAAACAAGAAAAAAAATCAGTAATGTCAAAATTATAAACTATGTTGTTCGTATTCATTCATGCAACTCCAGTTTGAATCAGGCACGTAAACTAATTTGTCTTCCAAATATGAAGTTATTGTTCATGTAAAACTACTTTCTTGTGGATCAGGCATGCCCAATCTGCAAGGAGGAGGTATTTGGATGAGCAGTGTGGATGATGCAACCTCCTCTTCAACATCTGAAGACTCCTCGAGAGTGTGGATGATGCAGTGTGTAGATAACTATATCAACGTTTAGGAGATTGGCTTAGGCATATATATAAACCTGCAAAACAGGGGGATGGAAATTGTGCAATGTATTTAGATTTGCCTGGTGATGACCAAAAGGAGATATTTGTTAATGGTCATCCAAAACTAAACAAGTGGGATATTTTAATTATACCCAGATATTTGTGTTCCAATAGAGAAGAAAAGTATTCATGATTGCCATGAACAGATCAATTTGGTAGGCCATGCTTTCCATATGTTTTGATAAAACAAACCATCCTCGGATCCACAAATCGATCGAGAGGGAGGTTGATGTGGACCATTCTTTCTTTTGTCTCCTGCTATAAGCACACATTTGCTGTTTGTTTCTTTGTAGCAATTAATTTGCTTTTTCTTCTCACAGGATTGGAGTGTAGTTGAAAGAGCAGCAGCAGCCATATTGCTTAAAAGGGGGAAAGAAATGAAAAAAAGAAAGAGGGAAGAGGCAACTTTTTGCTCCCTCATTATGTGCATCCTACAAGAATTTGCTCTCAAGTAATTGACCTTATAACCTTTTTATTTTTGATTAAAACAAAAGGAAGGCCTACTTTCTTTAACACATAAGTTTATGCATATATGTTCAAAGTTATTCATGAGCTTTTAATAAAACATGTGTATATCTGATACTTATATGGTTAATTAGTCAACTTCTCAACATATTTATAATAATAAGAGACAAGTAGGATATAATTATTTTTTTTGTTGTTGATTATTATTTTTGGCCTTCTTGCTATTATTTTTGTGCTTGGTTGAATGGTGGCCACAATTTCACAATTGAGTGGGTAGAGTGATGACTAGGATCCACGTACTACTACTCATGATCTATTTATTATATATATGTGCAAAGGTTTTAGGTAGAAGTTTTATAATATCAATTGGACATCTAATTAGAACAGTTAACTTTTATAAATAAATATACATATATGATGGCATAATATTTTGGAATGTCCTGATGTGATATTAAATATTATGAAATGATTTGAATTTAGGTTTTTAAATGTAAAATGGATATTTATATGATTTTAGTTTTTTATTTTTATTTTATACAAGTGAAAAAATTACGACCGTAACATCCTCCTTTTTTATCTATACAAATGAGAAATATTACAATGAGAGTATAAAAAATAATTTAATTAAGTGGAATCTGAATGGAAATTTTGGATCAAATTCACTGAAAAAATTTGAATTTTTTTTAATTTCTTTATATTTTTTTTACTTTTCAAAAAAAAAAACAAGGTTCAACAACCAACTAAATAAATCTGTACACAGAGTCACTGGGTTCAATAAATCTAAAGAAATCCTATGTGGATAATTCTTCTTATAAAAACCCTGAAAGCTGAGGTGGCTGCCGGCAAACTCATCCATTTTCTCTCACCATCAGTCTCTTTCCTAATCATCGATCATCGATTACTTTTTTTTAAAAAAGCCCTCTACTTTTTTAGTAAACATACGTGATAAAGATGAATCATAAGGACTGCAATTTAATTAATCTATATTTATACAGTTTATTATTAATATTATTAAATAATTCAAATATGGCAGTGTATTAGAAGTGCACTCTATTAACTTAATTAGTAGTATTAAGGAATCAAATAACAAATTAATCCAATAATTATAAATTAAAATTTTAGTTCTATTTTTTTCCAGTGAAGGTAATGCATTCTTTTTTGTTATATCAATTAAATTAAGGTCCACTTGCCAATCCAAGTGGCATTCTTATCCCTTTTGTATTGAAAGCATTATTTTGTAGCCCCCAATTTTTGTTTTTTCTTTTATCTTTTTAAACAAAATTAGAAAACTAAAAAAAGAAATCTTAAACTACGACCGCAGGATCAAAAGTCAAAAGTGCTGTACACGTGGCCCAATGGCAAAATTATTCCTTTCAAAAAAATTGTTGTTTTCATCAATTGGATTGAATGATGAAGAAGAGATTTTATTCTCCCTTTATGAATAAATTTTTTCTCTGAAAATAATTAAAAAGTGTTTGTTAAATCTCTTTTTAGTGGATTCTTAATGAATCTGAGATGGAACTTTTGTCCCTTAAATATTAAAAAAAACCCTTAAAATATTTTTATTTTTAGAAAAAGGAAAAGGAAAAGGAAAGATGAGGAAGAGATTATTTTTTCTTTAAATGTCACAATTATTAAAACACGGAAGGGGAAAAATAAAAAAATAGTACGAAGCGAGATGGATAAATAAATAGGCCACGGAGGAGGCGTTGCTGATTAAATTTCTGCGCCACCGCTAAAAAAAAGGCCGGTATTTTGGCTGCGGAGAGCGACGGCGGAGCCGGCGGCGAGCTCGAGCGCGTGGGAATGGATGGCGAGCTCCTCATCCTCACCCTCCTCCTTCCGCTGAACCTGCCGCCTTCCGCCTGCCGCTTCGGCGTCGCCCTCTTCCTCTCCTCCAAGTCCCTCACCCTCTACCGGTCCCGCCCCAACTAACCGCCCGCCGCCTCGAGTTCGCTCCTTCGTCCGGGGCGAGTTTTTGGATCCCCGGACCAGGGGTTGGGTCTTCCGATGGGAGCCGGTGTTTCCAGTGCCGCAGCGGGGTCGGAGGAGGTGGACGGCGGCCCGACGCGGCTTGGCGACCTGCCCGAGGGCTGCCTGGCGGAGATCATGCTGCGTTTCGATCCGCCGGAGATCTGCCGTCTCGGGAGGGTGTGCCGCGCGTTCCGGGAGGCGGCGTCGGGCGACCTCGTCTGGGAGACGAAGCTGCCGAGTAATTACAGGTATTTGCTGGGGAAGGCGTTGGGGGAGGAGAATTCCTACGGGCGGAAGCTTAGCAAGAAGGAGATCTTCGCGCTGCTTTGCCGCCGTATCGCCTTCGGTGGGGCAAATATGGTATGCCCTTTGTTCTGTGTTTTATAAATTTATTTCATCAAGGAACTGAAGTTTAATCAAGGAAAATAGAGAAAAAGTTCGAATCTTTGCTTGGGATTTGATTAGCACGACATCTTATGTTTTTGATTTGGAAATTTGAGTTATGTCTCTTTGTTTACACAGATTTTTTTTTCATTCTGGATGAGTAAACACAAGAAAATAAAGGGTCACCTGATGGATTATAAATTTCCTGAGACAAACATCAAATTACAACTTACCTTTTCTTGTCTGATAGATTGGATATTTTTATGCGGGTTGACGCAGGAATTTAGCCTAGAGAAAAACGGAGGTTTGCTCTCTATGGCGATTTCTTCAAAGGCATTGACAATAACCGGAATCGGTGATAGGAGATACTGGAACTTCATTCCAACTGCAGAGTCTAGGTAAACGCCTCTCTAGCTTTTTGTTTGCTAAGCATGTGTCTTCTTTCGTTCAATTTCCACTAGGGTCTAATTACTGGTGGAAAAAAAGATGCATTTGGGAGTCTCGTTTTTCACAGGGGAAAAGATTTGTTGACAGTACTTCTGATAGAGTTCGTGGTGTTTAGCTTAGCTTGAAAGTCTAAACTGACCGGTGCTTTTGTTGTGTGAGGTCCAATATCCCAATCCCGGCTACTTTGAGATGGTTGAGAAGTGATCACTACCAAGAGAAATTACTGGCATGTTTGGTAGCCTGGAGACCTGGGCCAGTATGTGATTCCATGTGTGCTGCTTCGGTCTTTGATGTACGATGGAAATAACTTGCCAGTTTCCAACTTTTAAGTTTGAAACAGGTGCGGCAAGTGGAGGCAGGATTTCAAATCCCACCCAATTCCCTTGTGATTGTTTCTACCGGCTTGAACAGCGTGATACTAAGCACATCATATGCGGTTTATAGTAAACAAACTGTGATTTCTTTCCCTGACATAAGAGAACCAGCGAAAGCTAGCTCTGGTTTCTCGAATTAAGTTGTCTTGAACCTGTCACATGATTCAGATCATTTGACGTTCTAGGTAAGTTCCCTTTCTTTTGATCTTAGCAAGACATAACCTACTAACGCTTTTTTAGGTGTATTTTTGCTTACGAGAAAGTAATATGCATTCCCAGTATAATGTGCTATAGCCTCTGTTAGCCATGGCATGGTCTGGTTGGAGTAGGCTTTTTCTAGACCAGTCAAAGGATCAGTTTACAGAAGTGGCCAAGATGGGTCTTTAAATTTGTTAGGATTGATATATATAGTTGGTCATCGTGGTGCAGCACACCATATCACAGTAGATTTTGGATTTTAGCTGCAGGAAGTAACTGAGATACAATGCAAATTTTCTTGTAGGTTTCACACGGTTGCATACCTTCACCAGATATGGTGGCTTGAGGTACGTGGGGAGGTAGAATTCTGCTTTCCAGAAGGAACATATAGCCTATATTTTCGACTTCACTTGGGTAGGACTACGAAACGACTCGGCCGCATGGTGTGCAGCTCAGAGCACGTACACGGATGGGATATCAAGCCTGTAAGATTCCAACTATCGACCTCAGATGGCCAACTTGCTCAATCCAAGTGTTATTTAGATGAACCTGGAAGTTGGATCCACTACCACGTGGGAGACTTTGTCATAAGAAGCTCTGATGAACCAATTGTCATCAAGTTCTCAATGATTCAGATCGACTGCACACACACCAAAGGAGGCCTCTGCGTTGATTCTGTTCTGATACGGCCGAAGGGCCTTGATTCAGCAGCTGTCTCCTGCGCTCTCCTTTAGTAAGGCCATTGGCATGGGAGTGCAGAGTATCAATTTTATCAGAAGAGAGCTGCAGCTCGTTTGTTGTTAGAGTCTTGTACATAATTCCCCCCAAGCATGTAGTGCAAAAGGCTGAGATTTTTACCTCTTGTTTCCCCTTCTGCTTTATCAGTCTCCCATTCTGTATACATCCAAGTCATTGATGGAATGTTTTATTTTTTTAAAAAAAGAGAGAAATGAAACCTATTATTGGTAGTGTATAGCGAGTATCAGTAATATCTGGCATGTGATTCTGTATTATATTGTTTGAGAACAGTATGCGTGGATGATAAAAGTTTTCATGGTCGTAAACAGTATCTATGATGAGCAGTATTTTTGGATAATTAATTCTAGTTGTAAAATAGAAACCCATCATCTCTGGGTGTTTGGTTCAGTGGTATGATTCTCGCTTCGGGTGCGAGAGGCAGTTCGATTCTCGCAACATCCCCGTGTTTTGGTTTGGGTTTCCTACAGCATAAAAAGGGGTTCTTGAGCTCGTTCACTAAGGATGAAGATTTTTCTGCTCACAAATGTACCATCTGGGTGTTTGGTCTAGTGGCATGATTCTCGCTTCGGGTGCGAGAGGTCGCGAGTTCGATTCTCGCAACACCCCTACCTATTTAAATTTTTGGGTGCTGTTTGTAAACCCTTCCGCTCACTGGCTCGATCGCCGGCGCCCATCGGCTCCTCTCCAGGGTTTTTCCTGCGGGCCTCTACGCCGCTCTCTCCTGCGTCTTCTCCGGCCCTTCCATTCTCCTCTAATGCCGGCTTCATTACTTTCTCGGGTGGTAAGATACTATGATTTCGCTGCTTTGATGAACTTGGATCTGTCGCCTTTTTTTTGGTACGTGCAATGTTTAGGGTGTGGCTTAAGAAATGCTGTAGTCTTACCTGCTTAAACTAGGAATTGATGCTTTCTATATTCCTACAGTGTTCGAACATGAAATCCATTAATGAATCAACATTTTTTCCACCTTAAGTTCAAGATATTCAGTGCTGGATCTAAAAAGTGTTGATTTCTTATGCCAGACTGGTTATTGCTTTTATGTAAAAGTATAAAAACATTTTTCTACCTTTGTCGCCAACAACTGATTTCTTCTCGAGATTCTCTTAAAGGCCAGGGACATTAAAAACTGTCAACTACTATAATTTGCTATCTATTATCCAGACGACAATCTTGAGCTCAGAATTTTCAACAGTTATTTCATTTTTTATCTCATCGTTATAATTTATGTTGTGGGACAACCCAATTTAAATTTCAGTTATGGAGCTATGCAATCAGGAAGCACTCATCAAATAACTACGAATGCATCTTGCGTTAATAGTAACTTAGATTCTCTCCATTCTTGGAGTTCTGATTGTGCTAATTGATCCTTAAGCATGTCCTTTGGATTCCTGTGATGGGCTGCTGAAGGAAGAAGGATAGTGTGAAACTCAGAAAAAAAAAGATCGTTTAATTTGTATTTCTTCACCGACATTATCCGCATTCGTTTGAACTTGTTACAAATATAAATGAACATATTGGGCCCTCCATCCATAGTTAAGTTTATAGAGAAAGTGTTCTTCCACTCAAATTTAACATGGTAATAGAGTAAGAGGTTTGTGTAGGTAGGGCTTCGCTGTCATACAAACTATAAATTCAATCAGTAGGCATCAATTTTTGGTCTTTGGCTAATGCTAATTTTCTCATGTCTCTTGTATTTCATCTGAAAGAAATGCAGAAGATTCATCTCTCATATAGATGGACTCTCTGTGACCCATCACCTGCATCAGTTGGAACTGATTCCCCACCAACATCTCCCGCAGTCTCAATGTTCAGCTGTAAGAGTTTCTCGGATCCATGGACCCCTCAAGGATCATGGACAATTTGAGCAAGAAGTTTTCAGTTTCAGCCATCCAAGGATCATTTTGTTCTAGGCGGACCCCTCTTATCCATTTCATTCTGCTATTGTTCTTCTTGAATTCTTTTCATCATTAATACCTTCTCAGTTATGGGAGTGTGATTTACATACCTCTCTTCCACTGCTTGGCCAAAGGCAATGCACTATTTCTCTCTTTTTTTCAGAACAACTATTTTTTTTCTTCCGAATTCTGTGCATTGATATCTAAGATTCAAGGAATAGGTTACTGATGCCGCGAAAAAGAGGAAACAAGTTCGAAATAATCGGCAGGCATGTAAACTTGTAGTCTAGAGACAATAGTGGCAGTATTTTTAACATTTTTAGTGAAGCATGCATTCACCGATGATTCAATCTTTTCACAACTCTGCCAATGTCGTCAGTTTCTGATGACATGATCACTTCAATTGTATGTGCTATTCTGTTCTTTTTTAACACCCTGAAATGAAAAGATGAAAGCTTCATCTTAACCACTCTGATGTACTGGCAGGACTTGAAAAGTTACATCAAGGACTGAAATTTAACTACTGCACAGTAGCCACAGCTTTGCTGCTCATAACCTCTGAGCATCTCATCACTCTTCAATTTAATGTTCTTTAATGAAGCAAGTACTTGTATGTATCTGTCGAAAGATTTTTTATTAAAATAGTAGAATTTTCTATTTAGGCATATGATAAAACCTGGATCAAAAACTGACTAATAAGGTGGTTTGGTTTTTGCTTAAAAATCCAATACCATGTAAGAATAGGTCAAATTCGGTTGACTCGTATCTGTGGCTCTTTGATGCAGAACCTGCATCATATATATGGTTCATCATAGCAGTTGTGTTCTCTACTTGACTAAACTCATGTGCTCTTTGTTTTGTCACAGATAGTTCGAAGTCCCTCGTCACTTCACCTGGTTCTCATGAAGTTTCTCAAGCAAAAGCCAAAGAGGTGGTGGCACGCAGAAAAGCTTTCTCAAGCATGGATAGGTATGTCCTAACTTAGTTTTATCTACTTTTACGTTAGTTTAATCTGGTTTCTTCATGCTAATGATGCAGAGCATGTAATTGATACAATGCAATACATCCAAATATCATCAAACCATAACCACAAAATTAGCATTTTGATTAAAAGAACGAGGAAACATTTCAGCAGCCTCATCATTTGGTCCTGGAAACGATCCTAATCCAGCTTTTGTGACCCCAATCTCACTTAATTATTTAGGATCACGGATGAATCTACCTTTTTTCCTTCATTATTAAGTAAAAGTAAGCTTAATCATAGCTTTTCCAACATGCATTATACCGTTTGGCCGGCAAATTGCTACTGGATCATGCTGTGGCATTGAGCATAGGTGGCAAATAAAGGGGGGGGGCATCATCATGCCAACCTCTAATAATTGTGGAATTATGACAAAGATTACTCCTGTGTGTTTTCTTTCCTCAATGAAAAAAAAGGGTTTTAGGTGTAGTAGTAGACTAAATGATGGGAAAAGAAAAAAAAAGTAGATTTAGACATGACCATGGCATTATTTTTTTTAGGTAGGGTTAGAAAAATTTCAAAAAAAATTGATGACCTAATAAATTATCATATACTGATATTCTAATTTTTAATTAATAAGTATTCACATAAGCGTCTATATGACTAATTGTTGGGATATATTGATATAGATATTTAGTGTTAATATGAGATACACAACACATGTCAGCATTAAAAGGCTTTGTATCTCGAGTTATTTAATACGGCCGTGCCTTCCCCCCTCATGATGACATTATTATAATACAGCGCCGTATTCCGATACCTGCTTAGTTATTTAATACACAACTTGTACTTTCTCCATTTCAAAAAAAAATCCGTGCATTATTCATTGCTTTTTAATAACCACAACCCCTGGTTGGTAATTATATCTTAATCATCCGCTCCGCGCTCGCTGCACCGTCGCTTTCGGCCGATCGACGGCTCTCCGGCCTCCACGTCGCCCTGCCGGTCGCGGTCTCCCTCGCCCAGTCCGAGGGCTGTCGGTGGCCGCCCGCGGGCCCCGCGCGCGCCGATCCGCGAACGCCCCGCTTCGCGTGTTCGCCTGCCGTCACGGCGTTCCGTTACGCGGCCGGCCGGGAATAAATCGGGCGCGGCCCCCGCCAGAGGCCGGCGTTATTGCCGGCGTCGTACCGTTATCTTGCGAACCGGTTTAAAGCGTGTCGGCCGCGATTCAGGGCATCGGGGGCGTTGGCGAAACGCAAAAAATGAAAAATAGCGGGAAGCGTTTCGGTTTCGTCGTGACGGGCGAATGTAGCGGTTATTACGTGGCGGTGAACCGGCGAGCAAGAGAGAGAGAGAGAGGGAGGTTGGTGGTCGATTTCTTTCATCCTTAATCCCCGTTCGCTTTCGATGCCCCTTTCGCTTTTTTCCTAGTTCTTCTTCTTCTTCTTCTTCGATTAGGGTTAATCTTTGGAGCGTGTAGAGGGTGAAAGCGAAGCGCGTGCTGCTTTATGCTTGCCATAATTTTGCTCGCGTTGCTTGGTGTTTGAGTTGTTGTTTTTCCTATTTATTTACTAAAATATATGTATGTGTGTATATATTGGGTTGTCTCCCTGCTGTTTCCCTGGCTTTTCCATTAACAATTCATCCGTTCTACCCCTCTTCCTTCTTCTGCACCGGAGGAGGAGGATGAGGAGGAAGGAATCGGAGTCAGGAGAGCCAAAAAGGCGTCTTTTTTGTCGTTCCTCTTAGGTTGAGCTCGAATTTGATGTATTGAGGCTGCATATTGGCGGCTGGCCAAGCATCGGAGGGAGAGCCGAAGAGCAAGATGCGGTCGAGGACAGGCGCGAGTGCGGCGGAGGCGTTTTGTCCGATAAAGGAGTCGTCTTCGCCTCCGGCGGAGAAGGTGGCGAAATGGGAGGTCAGGCCGGGCGGGATGCTGGTCCAGAAGCGGGACGCCGGGACTGACGCCGCCGCCGGGGCGGCGGCGGCTCCGGTGCCTACCATCCGCGTCAAGGTCAAGTTCGGCGCCGTGTGCCACGAGATCTACATCAGTTCTCAGGCTAGCTTCGGTGAGAGCTCCCCCCAACCCTATCTTTTCCGGATTTCTCTTGCTGCGGCGGCTGGTCCATCCGCGGTGGTCGACGAATTGATTGAGTGAGTTTGGCGGTGCGCAGGGGAGCTGAAGAAGGCGCTGTCGGCCAGGACGGGGCTGCACCCGCTCGACATGAAGATTGTGTACAAGGACAAGGAGAGAGAACCGACGGCGTTCCTCGACATCGCCGGCGTGAAGGACAAGTCGAAGCTGGTGCTTCTTGAAGACACGACGGCGCAGGCCAAGCGCCTGCTTGAGATGCGCAAGACCGACAACATGGAGAAGGCCGCCAAATCCATCTCCGTCATCAGCCTCGAGGTCGATCGACTCGCTTCCAAGGTAACCTCTCTCCCACCGTCGTCCGTCTTCTCCAAGACTTCACCTTTGCCCTGAACCAGACATCCATCGATCGATCAGGTGACGGCGTTGGACGCGATCGTGAGCAAAGGTGGCAGGGTCGTGGATAGCGATGTGACCAATCTCATCGAATTGCTGATGAACCAGTTGATCAAGTTGGACGCCATCGCAGCCGATGGTAACGTGAAGTTGCAGAGGAGAATCCAGGTCAGAAACAATTATCTCTTTGCGCAGTCACTGAGCGCTCAAATTGTTCAATTGATTTGGTCTTGCTGATGGATCCGTTTCTTGGATCAGATCGAGAGAGTGCAGAAGTATGTGGAGATACTCGATATGATCAAGCTGAAGAATGGAAAACAGAGAGCGAATGGTGAATTGAACAAAGAGCTGACTCGTTCGCCACATCAAGAGAATCATCAGCCTCAGCATCAAGTTCAACCTCAGCATCAACAGCAGATGCAGCAAAACGGCAACTTGCAGCGGCCGCAGCATCCAATCCAGTATCAGCAGCAAACTCATCATAAGAGGGACGCACAGCAGTCACAAAACCCATATGAACAACAGATTCATCATCCCCCCTTCCACCAACACCAACAGCCCATTGTGCCGGCGCAGAAGCCTCCGGTGGTGACGACTAATTGGGAAACATTTGATTCCCTCTTCATGCCATCCACCTCTGCCGCCGCCACCACCGCCTCCACTCCTCATGCGAGATTCGACTGGGAGATATTTTGAGCATCAGATGCATATTGCGTTTGGAGAAAAATCCTGGCTTGGAACCATCATCATTGTGTGTGATTATGCTCTGTAGATGCTGCTTTCATTTCTGGTCAGATCCTCTTGAAGAACACTTTCCTCCTCCCTTACTACGATAATTCTTTGAGTGTGTACATATCTCCTACTCTTGGAAGAGGATTTCATTCAGATCCCTGAGAAATAAATGGACTCATAAATGATAATTACGTCCAAATTCCGTGGCATGCTGCTGACATCTTCATAAGCTGTTAATTGACCCATGTGTGGAGAGAGGAGAGAGGGTGTATAATTGATCACACTGGTGGGTATATATTGGGATTGAATTGGTCCCTTGGTTCACTCGTCTGGTCCTAGTCTCATCATTTAGCCTATTAGAGTAGAATTGGGACTTTGGAATTCTCACTCGGTTTCATGCTCAGATCCTTCCTTCATGCATCAGCAGATTATATATATACATATATATATGGGGAAATGCCTTTGGCAACAAAGATCAATCACAAAAAAAGTAGACATTGGAAGGTTCAGGAGCATGTGCTGGCTTACCGAATCCTGCTGGAGCTTATAAATTCCTTCCTTTTATCTCTCCTTTTTCTTTTTTGTGCTTACCTTTTCTTTTTCTTGTATGCTTTATTGATCTTTGAGCTATATGCAGTTGTTGTAAAGATTGATTGATCGTGATCTATACATTTTTTATATTAGAAATATTCTTGGATTGAGTGGTCCTCTCTAGAGTCCAAACTCAAGTCAAGCAATCAGAGACACATGTATGCAAATATATATATGCAGCTTTGGTTACTGTTTTGGTTGTCATCTGTGCATTGTGTACATACTTTGAAGGAAGGATGCTTCATGGCTTGTGATGCCCTGCAACCTTTATTCTCTGCATTGAGCCAATGTGCTGCTAAGCAGCAGTGGCACATTTGGTCACATTTTCTTGGCCTTGGGGAGGCATTGATTAGCCATGTGGTGGAGCCCTGCTGGCACTCACCTCCACTCTGGCACTTGCTGGGCTCCTTTAGGAACCTCTCCAGCCTAATAAACGGACCAACCGGGAAAAAAGAAGAAGAAGAGAAACTTATATGTATTGATTAGGTTAATAGTACTTATCATCCACGGTAGCTTTTCTGATTAATTAATGCCAACAATGGTAGGTAGAGAGTACAAATGTGATGAAGGATATGACAACCGAGCTAATTATTCCACCACCAAATTGAGGTTGAAATTAATTAGGAACAATGACAGGGAAAACAGTAATACCATCAGCACTCAACAAAACCTGGTGAATAATAATAAAAGATGGCTAAATTTAGGCAAACCAGATCAGAGGCATTGGATTCTTGATATGAATGCTTCAAATTTTTTTTCTTAGGGGCACAATCATCATCCATCGTGCATCTTGCGAGCATAAAGTTGGGTTTGATGATGTGCTCCTTTAGTATCATCTTGCCATGATTCAGAAGCTTTCCATTCTCCTTATGGTTAGTGACATCACTCTTTTATTTTTTCTTTTCTTTTAAACCTTCTACATCCACTTGCGCTTCCATGTCATTTAATAACTTGTCTCTAAACATGTAGCCCAATCATTCCACCTAGATGTTATCATGTTCATGTTATAAAAGGCCCCAATTTAATTAGGCCGGTTTTTGTAGACCGGGCCAGACACGAACCGGCCTTTCTAGGTTGAGCCCAAAACAGAGAGAGTATCTTATTCTCACCTGCAGTGGTGTGATTACCGTTCTCTGCTCTGAGTGGGCCTCGAAATAAAGTCTTAAAAATCTTCGCAAAAAATCGTCCAAACTCGCTCTTTCATTCTCACGCCGCGCGCGGAGTCATCGGACTCCGATCGCCGGAGGAATCGGAAATTTTGACATAGCGATTGGCCGCCGATCGTCGATTGCTCCTCTCAGCAACGCCTTCGATCCATCGCTTTGTGAAGGGCCCGTGAGCGCCGAATCCACCGAAGCTCCGTCCGATCTCGTTCCGTGCAGATGGACCACACGCGCGGTCTTGCTCAAGGATTCGAGTCCAGTGATACGAAGGCTTTGCTAGAGTGTTAGATGGACAAGGCCCTAAACAATTCAAGAGGTTGCTTGTTGTTTCAAGTTGGAAACGCCCAAATTTTCCTCTTCAGTGTGCTGATGTTTGTCGTACTTGTCGAAATCGTTTGAAGCAGTCTTTATAACATGTCGGAGGGATCATAATATTTATATCATGATGATCCATCATTCATTCTCTGAAGTGTATGGATTCCGGCTTTGGTAGGCAGAAGAGTTGATATCACCCAATGAGCATGCCGCACTTGATCACAAGAAAGGATATCTACACGTAACTCTTTTGAAGGGTTCTGATTTCTGACTTTTCTCTGTGTGAGGACAAAGCTTAGAATTTCGTGGAGAGATTTTGTTTTGATTCGGACCATACATATACCATCTTCATTTGATGTGAAGAATTAGGATATAGACTTCGTGATGCTTACTATGTCTTGCTCCTAAATGAATCTGACCTCACATTAGGGTAAAGCTCATTAAATTATTTGGTTCAGTTTCAGCCCCACATTACTCGGGAAGAAAGGTTATTTTAGCTTTTAACTATTGTTTGACTTTATACATTGAGTTTATCCATGCACCAATCAACATCATTATCCACTCAAGAATTTCCTCAGAGCGGACTGCATGTCTTTTTTGTATGTGAATTCAAGATTAACTTAACTTATCATCTATTTTCTCACTTTCTTTCTTCTTTTCGTTTGGGTGAAATAAGGACAGAAAACTAAGCACGATTGCAGCTCTTCATGCAGGTTCCAGTAATTATGCTTCATGCAAAAGAATGAGCCTTGAAGTACATTGGAGGGATGGTGTGTGGAAGAAGAAAACGTGATGTAAGTAACTCAAACCTCAATATAATGCTTGCTAGAGAGTAATACATGCATTTTTCTCTTTGTCTTTGCGAGTCCGGCCGGTAGAGAGTTGTAAAAACTGGAGAGGCCATGTGTTGGTTTGACAATGAGATAGTCCTCGATTCAATCAGCGAATCAAGTAATACTTGGATTGGCCTACTGGATGTTTTCTATTTATTAGATTGGCTGAATGAGGAATAAAAGACTAAGCAAATTTAAAAATACTAGTACAAGAGGGATAGATTATGTGCTATATGATTCAGGAGCAATGGAACCAAGTAAGAATCAGATTGATTGACTGACAGTTCTTGTTATATGATACTTTTTGATTCAAAACAGTTGAGTTGAATCAGTTGATGGGACCATTAATTAAACTAGGAACTAGAGTGACCCACAGAATTAATACGCATCAAGGTTTAGAAATACTGGCATGTGTTGGACAGATTAAACAAATGATATGTGAGCTAGCTTGGCCTTTGTACGTGGAGATGTAAACAAAAGAGAAGGAGATTGAGCTCCTTGAACTCTAGTATGGAGGGATGTAGTAGATATGCATTTTGGTCAATGCACCAGCGTGCGTCGTCTGCCGGTTCCCACAAGACACGCCAAGTTTCCTCGCTAATGGCTCCTAGAAATCTCCAAAAGGTCCCCAGCAACAGCTTAATTAAATATATATAAGCATATAGTACACACTACCTTGCAAGGGGACCTTAACCCCTTGCTTATTATACTATAAACTCTATAGTTTAGACTCTTCGAAGGGTCACTTACTCTCTCTCTCACTCTGTCTGCATTGTTCCATCCCTGCTGCTTGGTATTTGTTTACGCCAACACACTGCAAGCTTTTGCCAAGTGATTGGGAGAGTTGCTTGCCCCATTATTTTTAAATATGGACTAGCTAGGAGAAATAATTGGTCATTACTTTTTGGATGTGATAGGCTCAACTGATCCAAGTCCAAAATAGAGAAGATAAGACAAGTTTGCGTCGTAGTTGGTTCAACTGGTTCTTTATAAATTTTGTAGTTCGACCATTGAGTGACTGAAACAAATTTCCAAAAAACTGCTTGATGGGACTTATTTACATTGTAAGGGTTCGTATGATAGATCTTGATAGGTGTAACTTTATGGCTTCTTGTTGTTGGCCAAGGATGTAATGCATCCACTACCATCATTTTCTATAACACTCGATGATGTTTAATTTTTCATAGATCCACCTATTCCTTTGGTGTTGCATGGGTCGTTCATCTTTATATAATTACAATGCTTTTTAAAGATACATTCCAGTTGTAGCCGAGAAGTCATGATGCTGTTTGAATTTTTGCAGTGAATGGTGCTTGTCATCTGTTGTTCAATAGAGCATGTGCTCTCCATCTGTATCATCTTGATGATGAACAGCAAAGATGGTCCTCAACCTTGAGGATTTAAGATGACAATTGAGTCTCCAAAAACTAGGGACCAACCTAAATTATCATATGGTATAAATCCTCTCTTTTCTTTGAGATATCACTCGCTGGTAAGGCTGGGCAGGGTCTTTCCTTACAATAATTGGTGTGCACTCTAGGGTGGTCATGTTTTACACTGTTATCTACAGTTGGAGTACTTTCTCATTGCTCATTATTGCTTCATAATATTATAATCTTCTGATGAATTATTCATACTAACATATAATAATGAAGCTTGATAGATAGATATAGATAGGTAGATGTGCAGTACCAACAATGAGTGAAAGTTTACCTTTGATTGAGCATCTACTTCGAGAGATTTCATTGGCGAATCTCAAAAGGTTGACCTACCAAGATTCCTCCTCCAAACCTGATAAGGAATCTATTACTTCTTTTCTAACAAATGTGTGAATTCTTCTCTCCCAATTGGTTCCCAGTGATGAAATGACCCTTGAGGTGTTTTAAAAGCCTACAAAAATTAGGGAGTCCTCCTCTCCTTCACTCTTTGGAGGGTGCCAAGTGATAGCAATAGAACAAGTAATTAATAGACGCAGTTCAAGTTGGCCCCAGCTCTAATGCTTTAATTGGTCGATTAATTAATCAATTCTGATGTACTTGTTTGTGTGTTCTTATGGGCTGATGCTGTTCGTGCATGAGCAGGAGGGAGGATGGGGGACAGCTTTGGGTATCCTGTTGCTTCCAGAATCTTCTGGGCTCCACCTGCATTTCATATTGGGTTGCAGCATGTGTTGATCAATCACAAGCAAGTTGTGTAATAGTTGACCACCGAGGAGAAAGGAAAAAAAATACACAGTGATAAATATCAAAGAAGTAAAAGTAGCAAAGTCCTATTTTGACCCGGTTCGAGTTCAATTTCAATAAGGTGCAACTTGACCGATTGAATCCGGGTCAACGAAGAAATGAATGGGGAAAGAGAAAGGTTCATTCACCCTCCATGCATCAAACCCTCTTTTTTTCCCCCCCATTTCTTTCTTTCCATTTGACTCACGTTTGATCCTGTGTTCTGTTGCTGCATGCTAACCAGGTCAGGAGTCACCATCCAAAGTTTATTAATCCTGTTAAGGCAGTGCGTTGAACTTTTTTTTTGGATTCCCTCTTGCATGCAATAGTTTTAATGATTTGATCTCTTTCTTCACAGTTGTTGAGCATGAGAAGGAGATCACAAGAATTTAAGAAATCAAAAAAGAATCTGAAGGATGAAGAGCTATTTTTTTGGTAAAGCTCATTGACTTAATGCAGTATCGATCTTTACGTCGATGAATGAATCGCTGTCGATGGTTGCATTTTGATTGCGGTTTTCTGCTTCGACTTCTGCTGCTGCTTCTTGTTGTTTCTGGTTGTAGAATTCGCTGTTCTCGACGACGACGACGACTGTTTCACCGGCGTTGAGGTGCCCGCCGGTGAGCCGCTGCGCCCGCTCCGCCTGCAGCTCCCAGTCGGTGCGGCGGACGACGGAGAGCATGAGGGCGACGCAGGCCGCCTGCGCTGCCAGCATGCCGAGCCACAGCCCGCAGAAATCGAAGCGCGCCCAGAAGGCGAGGGCCGCCGCCACCGGCATCCCCACGCCGTAGAACGAGCCGAGGTTGATGTTGGCGCCGGACTGCGGCCGCGCGCTGCCTCGCAGCACGCCGCACCCGGTCGTCTGCGGGCAGTTCCCCAGCTCGCACATCCCGACAATGGGCAGGACTGCGGCGGTGAGCGCGAGGATGGCGGCGTCCGACGTGAACATCCGCGCCCACGCGTTGCGGACGGCGACGGCGAAGGCGAAGGAGAGCAGGCCGAGGACGGCGCCGCATGCGAGGCCGACGGAGGCGGCCCGGCGGGCGCGGTCGGGGCGGTTCGCGCCGAGCTCATTGGCGACGCGCGTGGAGACGCCGAAGCTGAGCGCGGAGGGGAAAATGTAGATCAACGAGGTGGTCTGGATGAGGACGCCCATGGCGGCGACGGTGGATTTGGGGTCGACCAGGAGGCCGCAGAGGAGGACCATGATCTCGTACCACCACCACTCGAGGCACACCGAGATGCAGCTCGGGATCGCGAGGTTGAGCAGCGACCGCCACCCGCGGAAGCTCTCCGCCGTGAAGCAGAGCGCCGCCGTGCGCTCGTGCACGCCGGAGAAGTAGACGTAGAGGAGGAGCAGGAGGAGGAGGTTGAGGTTGGTGACCACTGAGGCGATCGCGACGCCGCGGATGCCGAGGCGGAGGACGGAGACGAGCACGTAGTTAGCGGGGAGGTGGAGGGCGGCGGCGGCGGCGGCGCAGTAGGTGAGGGGGAGCGTGATGGACTGCGTCCGGAGGAAGATGCGGACGGGGTGGAGGACGGATTGGACGAGGAGGTCCGGCAGGGAGGCGAGGACGTAGGCGTGGGCGGCGGCGGCGATGTCGTCGTCCTGGCCGCAGAGGAGCAGGAGGCGGCGCATGCCGAGCCAGAGTGCGGCGATAGGGAGCGATGCGGCGAGGAGGAGGAGCACCGCCCGGTGGAGCGCGAGGCCGAGGAGGGCCGGGCGGCGCGCGCCGAACGCCTGGCCGCAGATGGGCTCCATGCCCATGGCGAGGCCGGAGAGGACGGAGTACCCGGTGATGTTGGCGAAGCCGATGGCGAGAGCCCCGCCGGCGAGGGGGAGGCTGCCGAGGCGTCCGAGGAAGATCATGGAGACGAGGGAGCGGGAGTAGAGGAGGAGGCCGGCGGCCGCCATGGGCGACGCCAAGCTCAGGATGCGGTTGGCCTCCGCCAGCACCGCCGCGGGCGCGTCCTCCTTCTCCTTGGGCTCGAGTAGCGGCGCAGTGCCCGGGCTCGCCCACTTCGAGCTCGAGCTCAACTTGGGCTCACAATTCGGCTTCATTGCATCCAACTCCTCCTTCCCTCACGCACGCACACACACACACACACAATCTATCTATCTAATTATGAGTCATATGAAACTTTTCCTTCTTTAAAAATTAGGAAGAATGAGGAGGAGGAGGAGGAGGAGGGAGTGAAGTGTTTTGATGAATTGAAGGATGCCCCCCCTATTTATAGAGATGGGTCACATGAATGAAGTAGGAGAGAAATTGAAGTCTGACCATGCTACTACTCGTAGTATCATGTTGAAATTGGGACCCAATTTTTCCACCAATCCTGTCCACCTATTGGAATCAAACTAACATGATTTTGACTGGTATTCAGTCTAATTAAACTTTTAAAAAGACCTTTAAAACTTTTGGTAAAACCAGTTGAATTTAATTGAATTGACCGGTAAGATATGGCAAGGGAAGAAGAATAGCTCTCCTTAAAATGTAAGGGTAGGGGTAAGGACTTAAATTTTATTTATTATATTTATACTGGTCTAATTAGAATAATTGAATTCTTACAAAAGTTTGTATATTATATAATTTTGTTGATTCATGATTTGGGGGAACGTGGATATGAAAAGATAGAGGAAGGCGGCGGATGGAGGGACCAAACAGTTGGAAGTCGGTCCTACAAAATGGAAATCTTCCCGGTAGGTAAAAAAATTAATGTTTTAAGAAATAATCGAAAAAAAGGAAGAGGGGAAAAAACATGTTTTTTTTCCTTTTAAATTTTAGGGCACATTTTTGCTTTCACCAACAGAGGAGGGCAAGAAAAAAAAATTAAGAATCAAATTATGCGCGCGCCAGAGTAATTGGGAGTAATTGGACTCTATACAAAAGGATCATAGGTCTTGAGTTCAAAACTCATTAAGTTCTATAATATATAAAAAAATGTGCTCATATTTATATTCATGTTTATATTTTTTAAAAATAAAATTTTATATGAATTATTTATCGTCAAACATAAGTTGATTATTTATCACTCAACATCCATCGTGGATATACTTATTTATTGACTTATTTAGAAATGTTAAATTATCATCTTCTTATTTGAAAAAAAAAATTCTCAAATCAAAAATCAGTATCAACTATTATTCTTTTCTCTTTTTGTTAGGAACCACAGCAGAAAAAAAAAACCCAAAGAACTCGGAAATCAAGATTGATTTGGTTGTTAGCCTTTCTTTTTCTCTCCGTTGACCACAAAAAAATGACTCGAACTTATGGATTGACCCACTTTTTGTAATCGTTCTCAAATCCATGATTTATATATGCGGGCTTTTTAATCTAATGATAATGCATCTTTTCTTGTGAAATTAATAATTACTAATTTTTAAAAAATTATTCTATTAAATTGAGTATTGATAGTTAATTTAATCATTAATACATACGAGGATATATATCTTGAAGTTAATGGTCAACTGTCCAAACGAGCATTCAATTCCTTGGAGAACCCAAAAATAACATAAAAGTTATCAATATATATTTGATTAATTAAATCAACCAATTAACCGACCTTCAGTTATTTCAAGTGACTTGTGTTGATGTAAATATCAATCTTAAAGTATCGCTGACGTTATTAAAGACTAAAAAAGTTGAACCTTGGAATGAATTTATTCAATTCAGATTGATTTTTAAGCATGTGATTGGTGTAAATGGCTCACGTTACTCCTAATTGTTACTCTTTCTTTTTTATAATGATTGGACTAAAAATTATTACAATAATAAGCCCCAGCTCATCTTTTGTCAATTGTTATTTTATTAAGGAAATGAATGATATAATCAAATAATTTAGTTGTTATACTCTGACCATTTATTTTGTCCTAACAGGCGATGAATCCATCAAAAAAATAAGTACAAGGGAGGTACAGGTTCTTATTTTGTATTTTTAAAATTTGGTTGAGTTTTTTTTTTTCATTGCAAATATACAAATATAAAAGTAAGAATAAGAAGGAGAGGGGGGCAGTGGATGATGTTGGTGTTGGATCGACAAGTGTACAGTCCTTTGTTTTGGGAGAGGGGGTTGGGGTTGGTTTTTGTGGTGATCGATTGGATGATGGAAAGGAAAAGGAAAGGAAAGCGAGGGGGAGGAAAATAAAAGAAAGCAAGAAGATGTTGCTCCAACTTCATTATTATCTTCTCTTCCCTTCTTTTTCTTTCTTTCTTTCTGTTCTGTCTTTTTTTTTTCCTTCTTCTTTTAGAGGAAAAAAAAATTGGAAAAGAAGAGAAGAAATGGGATACTTAATTGGTTTTTTTATGATCCATCGTGCTTCCCCCTTTTTAATTATCAGGAAAACATTTGGAGACAGTTTATATTTCATATGCAAGTTGCTCGGAGCGTTTAAGTGTTGTGATGATGATGAGGAGGAGGAAGAGGAAGTAAAAAAGATACGGTGTGGTCCAAACGAATGAATGAACGAAAAAGAATTGGAAGTGGAGGAGGAGCGCAGGATCCAGGTTTGGATTAATTGCAGGTTGACGAATGATTGAGAGAAAAAGGAGGAGGAAGAAGAGTTGTGTAATTGGATTCAAGCTAAGCTCATCACTCTCACTCACTCACTCACACACTCATTTCAATTATCATCATGGGGGCTCAAATTTGGTCTCTCTCTCTCTTTTTTTGTTTTCTCTTTTTCCCCATGATTGTCCTCGATCGATCGACAGCTCTACTTGGCCAACTTTTTCCATCCCTCCCCCTCCCCCTCCCTACTACAACTACTAGTGACCCATCACCACCCACTTACTTAATTTGGACCCCCATTTTTTTAATTTTAATCTATATATATATTTATTTTAATTAGGCAATCAAATGATCCAAATGTTTAATTATATACAGGTCATCAGAATAGAGAGTATTCATGTACTCAAATAGTAAAAACCTGGATATATATATATATATATGCTGGTTGGTTTGACCTTTTATGTGTATATATAAAAAGAACTTTTTGGAAGGGGAAGAAAAAGGGGGAAAAAGAACATGGCAAAGGGTGTGTCTCTCTCTCTATATATAACTTAATAGTGCATATGTTTCAGATTCCACTCTAAATTAAAGAGAGGAAGAGAAGAGGAATTTTTTTTTTTGAAAAAAAAAAAGTCCTCCTCCTGCTGTGCTGCTGCTGCTGATCCTTATCCCCTTCTTCCCTTTTCATGCATATCCCCCACCTCCCACAGTAACCCCAGCAGCAAAGCAAACAGTACCTCCCACCTGCACCTTCCACAAGTGGATTTCAATGCCCCCCTCACCCTCTTCCCTCTTCCCTCTTCCCCTCTTCCTTAACAATGGAGAGGTACTTCAGATGCCGACCTCCCTCTCTCTCCATCCTCTTCATGCTGCACTGCATCATCAAGTAGCAGCAGAGAAATAGAGCAGCAGCAGTAGATGGCCTGGTGGTCCACCCATACTCCCTTGATATTATTATTTCATTACTCACACACAATCTCTCTCTCCCTCACCCTCATCATTTTCATCATCTTCTTCTGCTTCGTCGTCTTCCTTCTCTTCTTAATTTATGTGCACGGTGTCATGGTCTGAGACCACAAGACCAAGAGCGCCGGCTGTCCCCATTTATCACATCTCTTTCTCTCTCTATGTGTGTGTATATATATACTAAAGCTGCTGCTGCTGCGACTGAATAATATCTATCTAATTAATATATATAGAGATATAACTCTGTTGTTATTGTTGTCCTTCTGCATCCTCCTAAAGCCAAACATATACATATATATCATATCCTTCCTTCCCCCCCACCAAAAAGTTTGTCTATTTGTATCTCTTTCTCTCATTGATTCATTATGGATGAGGTTTTCTCGTCGTTTTGTTAATCTGAGCACCCTCGATCATCATCCTTCTATATATACTATATATATATATGAGTGTGCGTGTGTGAAAAGAAAAATGAATGCTAAGGGAGTTGGATACGTTGCACCTAAAACTTGCACACAAGGAAAAAAATCTACTATTAATCAATCATATAGAAAAAAAAATTTAAATCTTATAATTTTAACTAGAAGGTAAGACCACTGAAACATAGATATTGTTATAATAAGTTCCAAATTTATAATAATATGATTGCAGTAATCAGTTCTAAATTTATAATCATATGTTCATACTTGGTAAACAGTAATATTAGGTAGGAATTAATCAAATTCCTTTGCTTGAACAAAAGAAAAGGGAATTCCCTTAATGTTGATGTGATGTTTAAGACCACAATTTTGTCGGGAGTTAGGAAACCTATATATGTATCCAGTGTGGTGATCCAAATTAGACCAGCTACATTGAATTATGCAGGTCTTATGAATTAATTAGCAGCCCCAAGGTGTTTTTATTCCATGTGTCACCGAGATGCCGGCAGTCTCGGCTAATTTGGTGAAGACAAATAACTCATTCTTCAGCAGTTCATGTCTTCTTCCCTTGCCCGATGTCAGAATTGATGGGCTTAGCACAACTTGGAAGTCTTGGGGATCTTCCACTCCTCGTCGCCTCAAATCAAAAATCACAAAAATATGGAGAACAAGTTCCATGTGCAGCAAGAAACAAGGTCATCAGGTATGGGATAAAGTCCAATAACTTTTTTCAACTCACTGATTAAATTACTAAATCCAAGGAGATTGTCACATGATCCACATTTTTCTCTGATTAATAAATAGTTCACAACGCCGACAGACCTGCAAAAAAGAAAGAAGCATTGCATCAGCACTCAAAGAACAAGAGGCTTTATATCCAGGAGAAACTAGTACTTGCTAAATAAAAAACCTAGATCTTGATTTAGATGGCAGAAGATTTGCCATACCGTGATACTTGCCAACAGAAGATTAAAGATGTTTGCATGATTGCATAAAACAAGACAAACAAAAGCACAATGCCAGTAGTGGACCACAACAAATCATAAGCCCTAAACGCCTGAGAACAGATATATATTGCCCCATGTCATGGCATAACCTGTCCCTAAAATTGTATGCTCAAGCATCAACCAGGAGACCCTACATCTTGCACACATACATCAAGATTGATATTGGTCAATGAGGACAAGAATATGACTGAAGGTACCAAGTGTAGGTTCTCATTTTCATCTACAGAGAACTTGGAAGAGGAAACAGCATGTAGATTCAACCTTCCATATACCGATGCACTGAAAGCAATAGAATCGAGCATCTTGACCTGCACTTTCAAGGATCATACCTTGCATCTGTCTTCAATATCAGCGGCATTCTTTCTGTGCATATTTAGAATTTTTTATTGTGCTTCTGGTTCTCCAACATTCCATCACATGCAACAAGGGAACCTTTTTGGTTACCACTCAAGTTGAGCTCATTACACATGACAAGGCTTTGATGTTGTAGTCATGACCAATGTTTATGCTGCTTCTAGGACGGGAAGTTATACTTCTTGCTTAAACCCTGACATATAAGGGATGATAGGACATGATGGAGTGGCACCTACAGAGTGCATGAATTGATAAGGGAGCAGGCAACCGGCACTTGCTCTTTTCCAAAAGCTACTTACTTTTCCATTTCGCAATGGATGGTTGGCACGAATTTGACTTGCCTCCTCAAAATATACCTGCTCTCAGAAATTCTGACGGTGCAATCATCAGTTGTGACAGTCTCATCAGCAGCGGCACCTCCGTCCAATAATTATACGAAAAAAAAAGCTAATGCTTTGAAATTGAATTGTGTAAGCTCACAAAGTCATCCAATGTTAGCTCTTCAGGTCTGGCCTGCAAAAGTTATATGAGTAGATGAGAGATAAAAATATTTTTTTATACCAAAGAAAAAGTTGCAAGATATGTAGCCAACAAAACCACTTACCGTGACTGGCAGACCAATATCACTTAAGGCAGCTTCAATATCAGCAGATGGGCATATATGCTGCAGTGATTTACGTAACATTTTGCGCTTCCCATTAAAAGCAGAACTTACCTAGCCAAGAAGATGCCAGAAGATCACGGGTCTTTTATGTGCTTACCTCCAACGCAACCGTCAGAAATAAAGATAATTGTTTGAGACAATTATTTATATTTCCAATATAAACAATTTTATTTCAACGACTATAGTTTGCGTGCACATGTTTTTTAGTAAACAATTGAAAAGGTAATAGATCGCAGACTAACCATAGAAAAGAAGCTTTTAGGTGAAGCAACCTTTGGATAATCTGCAGTTCGCTTCAATTTAAATCTAATAACAGCAGCATCAACCTGCCAGACAGCAAGCTTGTGAATTTCAATAACTGTGTATAGCAGGTCTGCCTTGTTCCTTCTATTCAAATAAACAAAGTCCCAACTGTAGTATCTTTCAGAAAGTATTGGTAAAACAGGATTTGCAACCCGTATGAAAGCTTTCATAAGCACAAACCTTCAAGGTATCCACTAGCTTCTATGAAAAGCATGAAATTCTTTCAGAAAGTATTGGTAATAATTTGCAAAAAAACAATATTTAGAATCAACGATATTTTATCTGCCGTAGCTAATCCTAACAGGCCGTTCACAGTTCTAACTTGCAGATAATATGCTAAACAACATCGGAGTACAATGTCAGGTAAATTTATCATTATAATATATACAACTCCACTAGATGCTATAGTCGTTGAACTCAATATCAACAAGTTAAAACCATGAAGAGGGATCTGAGAGAATTAGTTTGAACAAGGTAGCTCTCATTCTCATTCCCTAAACTTTGGTATAAGTACCGAATGTGGGGCATAATTATATAAAAACCCTAGTTCAATTATTTTGCATAGTAATGATATCTTGGTATCTCTCATAATAATTGAAACCGCTGATGTAGCATTAAATTTCAATATATGCAGAAAACACAATTTAACCTGAGTTAAGTTTTCAGAATAGGCGAGACAATCCTATTAAGCATACAAGGGACAGGTACAAGTTAACTTACATTTGGTTGAGGAAAAAAATTTGTTCTTTCAACTCTGAACTTGTACTCTGGATCTGTATCATCAAGAAACCAAGTTATCCTTAGAAATAGTAAAAAGAATTCACAAGAATTTCCAAATGTTGAATGAAGAAACTAAGTTGTTAATCAGCACTAAAATGTTGCACCTTTTTATTCACCAACACTCCAAACTGGCAGCATGAAACACTTAAACAAACATAACATCATATGAATTTTACAAATAAATAGTCTTGTTTTAAGCCATTTCCAGGGATCAATTAGCATTAGTTCAGCAGTAGTCTGATTGGTTTCAATTTAAACTCGATTGTACATAACAGCAAACTATTAGTTCAGCAGTAGTCTGATTGCAGATGAATGATACTTAAGATTAACAGTTTCGAAATGCTTAGAATGGTCCTCTAGGTTAGCCACCATCAGAAAAGGCCTTCAAAATGTCGCATTCACCATATTACCAAACTACATGACATAAGGGGCACAAAAAAAACTCCTATGCGGAACAAAATCATCTACAGATCATTTTCACCTTTATCCACAATGGAGGACCCCATTGTCTTCATTTTCCAAATGGGAGGGAATATCTCGTCTAAGAGAACAATTTCATCTACATCAACTATTTATATAAAAATGTAGAAAAATGCATACCTGAATAGAAATTCACAAAAATGTTAATTGGTCTGTACTCCGATGTTCGTAAGGAACAATCTGCCAAGCGTGATGCAGTTTCATCCTAAGAAACAAAGCGAATTTCTTCATCAGAAATTCAAGGCAATAAAAAACTACTATAGTGTTTCATTCCCAAATAGGTACAGCTAGAAAAATAATAGTTACCTGAAGCAAAAGGACTACATCAGAGAATATATCACCCATAGGAAGAAGTTGCCTTATGACTTCAGTGCTTATATTAAACGGCAAGTTTGAAACCACCTGGAGGATAAAATACTAATGAAAGTATAAATTTGATGCCGCTTTGTTGCTACATTTCTACGAGCATATTTATGATATCAAAATAGAAATCATGTTAACAACACAATTCACATAAGTTAAACTTAATGTTCAAACACAGGCCTTTGAATTCCCACCAGCGAGGCAAGTAACCATGAGATATTAAGTATGCTTCTACATGACTTATTTGGCATGAAGGATCTAGAAGAGAATGATAGATATGGATGTAGTTATTGTGAACAAGGACCTAGAAACATCCACGATTATGAATACCTCTGCTAGCATATCTAAGAATACGCATGATCAAAAAAAGGCTAAAAAAGAAAATGTTGATCATGTATAAGAGGTTAGACAAAACCAATGAAGTGTATCCAACGTTCTAACCTTTGCAAATGGACTTTGTTCCATGTGATTTTTCTCCAAAAATGAACTTAGATGTGAATGGATATGGCACTTTGTGAAGTCTTCTTGCAGAACCTGCATCATCACATCCAGTTCACTTGTAAAACAACTATCGTTGTTGAATTTAAAAGTTCCAATTTGTAATATCAATTATGTGCAGAAAGTGCATGTTTATCTGGTTAGAGCGGCATGGCTTAAAACTAGAGATTGTAGATTAAGACTCGCTAAATTTTTTTTAAAAAAATGGTATGGATAAATTATCTTTAAGTTAAAAGGGGGCGACAGATTCAGTGGTGAATATTAACTCGAGCAAAATCCTATAGGAATGCAACTGGGATAAAAAAAAATTTAAGTTGATTATCGAGATTGAATCGTTCGATCTATATCCATAATAAGAAGAATAATTTAAGTAACCGTTTCAGAGAAAGATTTCAGGATTACCATTAATCGGTCGGTAGAACCAAACCTTTCCTGAACGAGACCGGCCATATGTGGATCCTGAATTGGGGAGAAAAAAAGGAATTGCCAAATTTTAACTGCTGACATTTGCAAGGAACAAGCTAACTGGATCAAATCGATCTTCAGAACCAAAGTATTCGAAGCAATCTCAACCTTTTCGACGGCGACCACCGTGGCTCCGGCATCGATCAGAACATTGGTCAAAGAACCCGTTCCCGGGCCTATCTCCAGTACAACATCACCTTCCCCAACCCCAGCCACATTCACGAGCTCCTCATTAACACTCGAACTCAACATATAATGCTGCAAAAAAAAAAAAAAAGGCGAGAGGGGGGATACTTCAAAAAGCAACTCGAATCAAAACCGATAGCCTAAAATGTCTCATCTTTCTCCTCCGTCGCCGAACACGCTCCTACCTGCCCGAGAGACTTTCTCGGTTTGTGGCGGCCGCGCGAGTTGAGGGACCGAATGGTGGCGTAGTAGTCGTCTTCGCTCCTTCCTCTCCCTCGCCGGCCGGCGGAGGCCGACGCGGCGACAAACGGGACAAGCCGCCGAGGAGGTGGAGGAGGAGGACGGCAGGCGAGCAGCGCGGTTGGCGGCGCCACCAGCGAAGGCGGGTGGAGGGAGAGCATCGCGTCGCGCATCCGCCCCTGTGCGGCCGAATGGATATTGTAGCTATGACCGGATGATTTATGGCCGTCGGATTAGCGAAATCTACCGTTGGATTTGGGTGAGCGTTCAGATTCACTTCCAAATTCTGAGATATATAAATATAATTGATTGAATTCTATTTGTTTAACAGTAAGTAGATCCATTTGAATTTATACGAATTTAAAGTGCCTACTAGTCGATTTAAGATCAACTATATTTATATATATAATTTTTTTAAAAAAAGATTATGAATAAACGATGAGAAAACTTGAAAAAAATAATGATCTATAATCCTTGTGTCATCCTAAAATTTAGGATTCATCCCAATCTTATTTATATAGCCATAAAGATCAAAATATGATTGAAATAATTTATATCATAATATAAAAATAAGGGATAATTAAATTAAGAAAAAAAATTAGAACATGGTGGGTACTGAACCGAAAATATCCCATATAAAATTAAATTATTCTAATTTAAGTATAATTATGATGCGAGAATTAAGCTATGGACCATGATGACCGATGAGTTTATAAATATTGATAAAGTTTTAATGATCTATTTTTGCCTTCTTATATATAATCCTATTAAAAAAATTATAATTATATATACATAGTATTATAATTTAATTGTGTTGTATCAAGTAATTTTATAAGGCTTGAATCTTGAAGATTAAGAAAAATAATGGTTGACCTCGTCGCGGGGTATCGAGGAGCAGCGTCGAGCGAGGCGGAGGGGGGACAAGTCCGCCGCCCCTCCCGGCGGCACGCAAAAAACAAAAAGGGAGAAACCCACCGGCCGTCCAACGAAATGGAGGGACGGCGGGATGCTCGTAATAAATAAATGAAAGAATATTCCTGCCACCGACAGCGAGTGCCACGGCGCGCTTCGGCGGACTGCGGCTGCGCTTCTTCTTCTTCTTCTTCTTCTTCTTCTTCTTATCCTTCCTTCTGTCTTGGTCTCCGTCAACACTCCCTAAACGATCTAGAATAATAATAATAATTGAAATAAAATAAAACCGGTCAATATTTGATAAAAGAGGAAGGACGAGCAAAAAGATGACGACGACGACGATGATGGACCGGTGAGCTTACGAGTGTTCCAGAAGAGGAAGAAGATGAGAGGAGGTAAACGGAGGATGCTTCATGGTGGGGCGGGGTGGGGGGTTCGACAGCAGACCGTCGTTGAGATCACATCACGTCCCCACCGCCCCGGCGCCCGCCCTGCCCTCCGTCGCATTCGCCGCTTCTCGCCACCGCACATAAAGGAAATGCTAATTTAAACGAAAGAAATGGGAGAAAGCGCGTGGTTTTCGTTTTTTTTTGTTGGGTCCCAACGATATCCAACTGTCACTTACCGTGCTCCCTGCGAAATATAAAATATATTTATATTTCTTTCGCTATCACCGCTCGGATTTTATAATTTTTTCACATCGCTCCCTTTTTCCTTTTTGTAAAATTATACGGGGGCTGGTTTTGCTAAACTGGGAATCCAGAATCCAGGGTTTATAATTTCCGCTTTGGGCGGCCGAGGATTTCCGGTTCATCCCGTTAATCACAGAGTGCATCCCGGCACTCTTTCTTTTTTTTCTTGAAAAAAAAAAAATTAGAATAAGAGGCTCGTCGCCACTGACGGCAGAAACAGGGAGGAGAAAGAAAGTTGTAGGGCGATCACCTCTGGCGATCCGTGCAAGGGTGATTTCAGCGGCGGTGGTCGGACTGAGCTTGACTTCAAAATTAATCTGGAAGGACAAAAACTCGAACGGAGAAAAGTCCATTCAATACGGAGATTAACTCCGCTCCACTCCTATCCCCACGGGGGAGCAGCAGTTTTCATTTTTCCGCTGAACCGTTCAAACCATCGCTCCGAATCCTCCTCCTTCCAGAGACTACTCCCTCCTGTTCTAACCCTGATCGACGTGTCCTTCTCCCCCTTCCTTTTTTTCTATAAAAAATAAAGTTAAATTATGATGATAAACCTACTTACTTCAGTGATGACGTCACTGTTTTATCCGTTACATGGTCTTTGGGATGCCGGGCTCTGACCACGGCCGCCCGCCTTTGAACGCCTGCCGGTAAACCTACTGCTGCTGCTGCTTGACAATAATAATTAATTGAGTAATTAGAGATTAAGGGGGGGGGCAGCAGTGGAGTGATGAGGCCAGCCAGATGCCAACAGGCGCCCGCCCCCCCCCCCGTGGCGATGGCGCACGCGCCCTGCCCTCGCCACGTCCCCGATCGAGGAATAAATCCACAAGGACAAAAAAATAATGCGTTGAAACAAATAATTAAAAATGGAGCGATGGGGAAGAAAAGGTGCCTCCGCCTTTTTCCTGCCTGCCTCAAACCAGCTGTTTACTCCGTGTGCCCGCGTTGATGGCGAAATGACCCAGCGCGTATAAATATCCCAACCCCCACTTCGCTCCTCCCCCCAACTGCAAACTACTCAACTTCCGCCACCGCATCGCGAAAGGGCAAGGAGATCTCAACTTCCAATTTCGATTCTTTCCCAAGTAGAAGGAAACAGAGCATGGATGCCTTTTCCGGCGCCGCCTCCGGCTCCTCCAACTCGCCGTCCTCGCCCGGGGAGCCGTGGGACTACGCCACGGTGTGGTCGGCGCCGCCGAAGCGCCCCGCGGGGCGGACCAAGTTCCGCGAGACGCGCCACCCGGTGTACAAGGGGGTGCGCCGGCGAGGGAACGGGGAGCGGTGGGTCTGCGAGGTGCGGGAGCCCAAGAAGAAGTCCAGGATCTGGCTGGGCACCTTCCCCACCGCCGAGATGGCCGCTCGCGCCCACGACGTCGCCGCGATGATGCTCCGCGGCCGCGCCGCCTGTCTCAACTTCGCCGACTCGGCCTGGCTGATCCAGGTGCCCCCGACGTTCTCCGGCCCGCGGGACATCGCGCGGGCCGCGGCGGAGGCCGCCGAGGCCTTCCGACCGGCGTCGCACTCCGCCAAAGCGGCGGCGGCGGCGTCGTCTTCCCCATCGGCGGTGGAGAGCTCTGCAAACACGCCATTGTCGGCGGCCACTACCCCGCCAACGCCCTCGCCGGAGGAGAAGATCGGCGGGGGCTACTACGGAGGAGGAGGAGGGGCGTTCGACGCAATGAGCTACGAAGACATGGATTTGGGATTCAATTACTACTCGAGCCTGGCGGAAGGGTTCCTGATTGAGCCGCCATCAAACGGCGGGTTCAATTGGGATGACGTGGACGTCAGCGCTGACGTGCCGCTCTGGAGCTACACCATTTAGTGATGTGTCTGCTTCGGTCTGGTGTACATTAATTTTGTGAGATCGATTTTAGAAAACGAATAAGTCACCCAATTCTTTTTTTGTTTTAAATATAATTTTAGGGGAAAAAAGGAGATGAGTTACCTCAATCATTGTTCCCAATCTATTTGAAGGAGGGAATTTAATATACCGCCAGAAACTTCCTCTGGGCGCCGGGACTTTTTGCACAACCCCTGTTCCCAAATTGAATGTTGAATAGGAAAACGGAAAAAGAAAAAAAAAATCCAACCCTACGAAATCATGGATGGGCCGCCACATGTTTGTACGGCGTACCTCTGCGCGCCGTCGAACCAATCAGCAAAAACGCAGCGCCGATATCAAGAAGCGGACCAAAAGATGCTCTCCCTTCCGACACTTGCCAGGAAAGAGCTCCCTCTCTCCAGATCTTCGTATAACCTGACAAAAAATTCAACGGATGATTCGTTGCCATTCAACGATTCAAGAGGCCAACCCTTTTTGAAAGAATACTGTGTCTGTGACGTGAATGCTTCTCCCGCCGATTTCTCAAAATGAGTATTCTAGTTACTTACAAGAAAAATATACTACTACATCAATTTCGTCATAATTTACAAGAAAAGTAAGAAAAAGTGCAAAAGGGGGAGCTGCACAGGTGGGGAAGAGCAGAACAAAAAAGAGCTTCTTTCGTCAGTCAAATAAGAGCCGCCTCCTAACAGGCTTCTTCCTCTTATCCAGATCAGCTGACTTCTTCCTCTTGTCTCCTGGTGACTGACCATCGCACGAATCCTTCTCGGGGTCGTCGCCTGGTTTAGCCTGGACCGATACTTTTGATGAACGATAAAACTGTGTGATGCTGAGCTGGACCCCAGAAGATTTGGGGGATGCCGTCTCAGGTTTGATCGGACGTTTCCCCTCCTGCAAACAATTGCAAATGTCTAACGTTCAGCCAGCAAACTCCTCCTCCACCCTATCCACAAAGAATTACAAACAAATACTAGGCAATTTTGCCCCGTATAAACAAACAAGTATATCTTCTTTTACGGAGGCTTCTTTTGCTCATAAATTTAAGGATCTTAACTGGAATAAGCAACACCTCAAACAAACACTAGGTAGGAGAGGGTTATTATGGAAAGTAAAATATACTCTGTACCTTTTCTTCCAAGAACCTGCTGTCCTCCTTCGGAAATGCAGCTCGCACGAGTTCCATGTTTTCATCAGTCAGCAGAAAGCAGCACCCATCATCTACAAGAATTGTTGGAAGATCCTGTTCGCCTAGTTGATCAGTTGATTCATCGGGGTCTAACAGCTGAATCTGCTGGGTTTCACTTTGCTCACTGGAGACTGTATGAAGGATGGTGCCCATGGCAGCCCTCTTCCACTTAACCAAGTAGTAGGGATGCCCATGTACTATCTTCACCCGCATGATCGAATGAAACTTGTATTGCTCACACAACATCAAGCTGGCATCCTGAGTTGACGCCATTTCTCTCAAGTAAATTGTACATAACATTGGGAGCATCCTCTGGCGTACATAAGATGGGTCCCAGTGCTGGTAAAAGTTTAAGAAGTCAATCAGTTCCTCCACTTTAGGCTTACCCCACTTTAGCAGCGGGCCATCTTGTCCTGCGCAGTTGTAAAAGTCTAAGCAGCAACATCATGTAGGAGAATGTAAAGTAAAAAACACGAACAAACTGAACCATCAAAAATGAACCCTTACGATACAATTCACATGATATAATTCACGAATTTGAAGCACTTACGATCATAATATCCATGATTGTTATTTAAATATAATGCGATGATCTCATTGTTTGGGAACTTCAGCTGACCGGAAATACTTTTGCAGACTTTTAATTGCCAACTTTCATGTTTTTGATGCTCCTTGGTTTTACGCACCTGCCATTGCGAGCCAATCATAAATTTACTCAAAGAAAGGAGGAGTACGAGCAAACTATAAAGAAAAGAGAACAAATATAAAAAGAGTTGTTTTCTACATAATAAAATGCACTTGAGATAGAGGAAGACAAGTTCAATAAGAATAGAACTTCATATTAGACAAAATCACTGAAAGCAATTTTGTAAAATGGCATTCAGCATAAAATGTACCTCATCGCAGTTAGAGCATGAACATTTGAAGCCAGATGGCTTTTTCATGCAATAGTGTGTACCACCAGCAACACAATGCTCACAAGCAATCTTGAGGTGAGCACTTTTGCTGCCTGGATGACCACATTTTGAGCAGTGGGGGGATCTAACATTTGTAGAAACCATATTAGAACTGGATAGCTTTGTGATTCCATTTACTACATTGGCATTCCCTTTGCCTATCGCCAATAGCCTGCAACACATGCCAAAGATGGTTTAAAAAATTATTCGAAATGTAATGAAACTGCACAACTGGACCAAAGTCATATGTTGATCTGCCACATACCGGTCCAAAATGTCATCCTCTTTGTACAACTGCACAAAGCGAGTAGCAGTATCAATCCCAATACCAGGAATCCCATCTAAGCCATGGTCGTTGCCAACCAACAGAGAAATGGCTATCATTTGTTTTCTTCTCAGGCCTAGGCCAGCTTCAACTTCTGATATATCATAGCATTCAAATGGCTCCTGATAAAATATTGTAGGCATCAACTGAACTGACGCTTCTTAGATTTCATTACTTGCCATATGATGCATAATAATTATATTTTGCAGCACAAGAAATAATATAAACAGTACAAGTACCAAGGACATTTTAGTGAAACCAATATTTAGAGATGTAAACTAAAATATGCTCCTTACTTTGGAGTTGGATTTTAGGCTCTTTATGACACATTTCGCTCCAAAAAGAAACGCATCACTATCAGCAGTGATGCAAGCATCCACATGGCCTTCAATATTTAGTTGAGCACAAAGAGCCTCAGCTTCACCGCGAGCTTGTAAAACAGGCATGCCTAGCAGTTCGAGGAGCTCCTATCATTCAAAGACTTGCATTACATTCCTATAAAAAAAAATATTTTACAAAAGTTTTTTTCGAACTTAATAACTCAAAACATTAGGTTGCCTCCAAGAGGAAATTCAAGTTATAAAAGTCAATACAAAGTAGGGCCTAGAACTGCGAATCAAAAGGAAACAAGAAAGTGTTATAAATACAAACAGATGAGTCAACAATTTAGTTGACTTCATCCTAAAACATGAAAGATATCGGTATAATAATGTCTCTTTTCCAGTTTCCACTGCTCAAACATGAATCAGTTGCCGGAAACTTACTACGCTACAAGAGGCCTAGAAATAATCAAGACTAAATGCTGATACTACTTGCATTATGGACTCAGAAGGTTCAATCTTACCATGCAATTCCGCACACATTCGGTGAAGAACCGATTCCGTTGTTTCACGGGAGTCGCCACCCTCTCATCTTCTGCAGGCTTCGGCAGTTCCGACAGCTCCAACCCAGACATTCGGAAGAAACGCTCAATCCTTGCCTTCGACTTCAACGGCGACGGATCCCCGTCGACTACGAACACCGGATACGCCCCCATCTAAGCAACAGAAAAACCGCGCAACTGATCAAAACCCCCCCAATAAACCCTAACCCAACCGTCATTCTTCAGACGCGAGAGGGGTGGGAAAGGGGATGAGCCGGGTTCAAAAAGCCAAACCTTGGAGAAGAGGGCGATGGTGCGGAAGAAAGTGTTGCGGAGGTGAGGATTTCGAGCGCGAGGGTTCCTGCTGCGGATGGCGGTCTCGTGCTGGACGATCCAGAAGGAGAGATCGACGGCGACGCGCTTGTCGCGGAGGAAGTCGACGTCCTCATTGCGTACATAGGGCTTCAGCAGCTCCCAAAACTTGCCGCCGACGCCCATCCCCGGCGCGACGAGGAGGAGACGTACGGCCGGTGCGGTGGGGAAGCGAGGAAGTGGGGTTGCCGTGATCGCCCTGCCGGGTTCGAACGAAATCGTTATATATATTTCCAGGTGGGCTTGCGAGGGGCATTCCGGTTCAATTCGCCGGTTTAGATGGCTCGAGCAAACCGGTTCGCGGGATTTTAATTTTAGGAATAATAAATAGATTGTATTGGTTTTGAATTGATTGCTGAAACATAATTTACATATTTCTCAAAAAAAATCATTTCGGAGGACGAGAGCTTGAATTTTAGCCCACTCGTCTTTTCTATGGAAATTTGTAAAATACAGTATTAAAAATAAGATTTATGACATTAATCTCTTCTATGGAGGAAAATAAAAAGACTGACTCACTGTCTGATAATTAATAATTGAGGTCAATGTCACCTTCTTGAGGAGCAACAGGTGATGTAAATTTATGTTGTTTCCATCCCCAACAAAGAAAGGGGAAAACAATTAGTGGAGCCGAGAGGGCATTGCTTGGTTATGGCTGTTCTCCCGAGCACAGCTCCAGCGCATGCTCTGCTTCTCTCAGAAACAGGCTAGTTAGCTGCTTTTGCCCTTTCCTGTACACCACGGTGGACCATCGAGCTCTGCTCATGGATGCCGCTTGAGTCGCTGGCATCTTGGTGCTTCTGCATTCACCCAAAAGAAGATTGTAAGTTGTGTTCTTGACGCAGGCATATTAGTATGAGAGTTCGGCAGTCCTGAAGACTCATCATGAACTATAGTACTTTTTCTTTTCAGTCTGTACCTTTGATCACATTCGAGCTCTGTAACCATTGAGCTTCTAAGGATTTCATCGTCGCAATATTCTGTTCCGGTTCCCTCTTCAAGTTCTGTCATTCTTGCAAGATAAAATGTGATCAGCTCGGTGAGTTGATCTATTGCAGTCACAGGCAATAAGAAAACACAAGAGAATGAGCAGAATACATGAGAAGGCGCTTTCTGAAGGGTTGAACCCCTTTGGGTTCTGTAATCTTTCGAATGATAAAGAGAACACATGGAAGGAAAAACGAACAAAATGCTCAAAAGAGAGTAAGTGAGAATAGTACTTGAGACGAAGAAGTTCAACAAGAAGCTCCAGAGCACCATAATCCCCACATACTTCCCATATGGCTGTTTGTACATCTGCGTCAGATGGTTGTTTTTCCTCTCCATATCCACCAAGCTTCTCAAAAGTCAGAAAAGAGAAAAGGTTGATTTTTCATACACTCCAATTAATTTCTAGAGATAAGAAAAAAGAAAGTAAAATACCGAAAATCTTTAATGATGTACATATTCCTTTAGGATACAAAACATTTATGGGGTCCGGAAAAAAAAGACCATTACCTCTTCGAGTAATGAAGTAACTTTCGTGAGCTGATGTTCTTTCATTGTAATAGTCCGCAAGGCCGCAAGGAACTCTTGAGGAAAAACCAGCTTGCTGAGATATTGAGGAACTTTGCGCTCCCCACTCCAGCTATAGCTGTAGGTCTGACTAACAATGCTTTTCTTACTGTTTTGTTCTTTTTCACTAAAGAAACCATGATCAAGCAAATTTTTAGGTAAAAGACATCTCAGTTCAGCTTTCTGCAGGCAAAAGAAGAATTCATAAGAAAAATTTGCATAATAAACTCTGCTCATGAACAACAGCAAGGTTAATTAAAACAACAAAACTATCTTGAATTAGTATCAATGTATCTATAACCAATTTAAGTAAGATTTCAGTAGTAGTAAGTCTAGTACTCAAGTCTATGGACAATTGAATTAGTAAGCTACTTATTAAATTTCCCTTCAACATTATCAGCATAAAGAAAATGAATCAAATATATTGGAGGAGTTTTTTGTGTTAGACTCGACAGATTAGAACTCAACATTTGCATATATCATGCCTCACAAAAGAAAACAAGCTATTGATTGTATTATAAGAAAACTTTTTATTTGACACAAGTACCTGAGCTTCTAGGAGTCGTGCTTTGATATCTGAAAATGGAACATTTTGAAAACTTTCCATGGGATAGTGAACCTACATAAGTAAACCAACAAAAAGCTAGAATCAATAGCCAATAATATAAGATACAGATGATCTGATTCGTAGCACTCAAATAGTTCCTTCTCTAAGATATACTAAAACGAACATAAGCACTTTTTGCTTTTGCAGAAAAATTTAGAAGAGTTCCATACCATGAGATAATCATCTGGATTGTTATCAAGCACAAATCCATAAAGGTACAAAAGTTCCTGCAAGCAAATAGTAAAGCCAATCAAAATATAAATTTGTCAATTACAAGATTTTAAAAATTATGAATTAAACTGAGGACAGAAGACTGTTCCCTCTAAAGAAAACATCTTTTGTTGTGCATGTTTGTAAGCTGTAAATTAACATGGCAGAGTAAAGACATTGTTTACGCAGGTGTTGATTGTTTAACATGTTTCATCTTCTGATGCAAGAATAGGTGAAGTGTGAAAGTATATACCTCGTTTCCTTTGTCACCATAGCTGATGCATATCTCTTTCCCAACTTCAAAATTTTGTTGATCAGCTATTGCATGGACACAAGAAAACTTAATAATGTCAATTGAATAGTAGAATGCATGGCAAAGAAGGAATTATTGAATTCATAATTGACTAGTAAGCATTGAGGTAGTGCACCTAAATTCTGGACAAAATTGAAGAAAACCAATAGGTATATATTTTTACTGTATCATACTAAGTATACAAGATATACATGTAAAGTCAAGAAGCACATAAAACGTTCAGAATATGTACAATTTCCAGATATTTGGAACTGGTAAGCATAGGAAATAATATAATATATCAACCCTTATGGTCTGAGTCGTGGCACATTCTTCAATTTTTCCAAATAAATATTTTGTACATATCAAAAGAAAGGTTTATATAATTGCTCAAATCAGATTGTAAATCCATTGAGTTTTAATAGGAGCCTTGGAAAGTATCAACTAGAGTAGAAGATAAGTAGGACTTTACCAAGCATGAGATACATTGATGGTGGAATCCCAGTTACAATTCCTGTTGAATCAACCTCCCATGTAGCAGCTGCCCTCAAACCTGAAAATAATCTTCAAAGGTGAAAATTGAGGAAATGTCAGAAAGTATGCAAAGGTGTTGCCATCTAGTGAAGTATATGAACACCAGAGAATTTTCTTCTAAATAAGAACCAGGCCCATATGGCAAGATCTTAATTCTGAGCTTTTAAATAGTACGCATGCTTTATAGTTTCTGATATGCATCTACTTGGAAGCAACGAAGGGCATAAAATTAGAGAAAGTAACAAGTAAAATATCCAAACTATTGGTCTATATTAGATAAAACATTCAAAATGTCCTGAAGTCTACATTAACTGGGTACCCCATGTTAATATACAACGACACTATTAACTCCAATGAGAACCTAGAAGTTATCGGTTCCATAAGATACTATTAATATTCAGTTTTCAAAGACATGCCCGCAAATAGCTCCATGCGCATGATTTCCCCCATTACAACATGTATTACCTTTATGCTAAACTTGAAGCAAAAAGTACTAGAAAGTGGTATGATGCATGATTATGCTATAATTCATTAGTTACAAAGGATTGTAGCTTACTATGGTTACAAAAATCTATTCCAGGGACAAGACCCTCAACCCAGACAGTCTCCACATTTGTTGATTTGGATGTTCCATCAGCCTTTTCATTATCCACCACAATATGATCCTAGCATAAAAAATAATTGATTATCAATCTGTCGTTCAATAGACAGATAAGTTTTATGATAATAGCAAAGCACTCTAACTTGAGCAACCCCTGATATTAAAAACAGTGGAACGAACATATGACCTACTGTCTCTTTATCAATAAAACCTCATAAGGCACATAAAGATCAGCTTATGTTATTACCTCATCTTTCCCATTTGGTACATGAACGGATGTCTCAGGAGGAATTCTTATTGCAGTATTACCCACTTCACCATTATGGGGCAAAGATATCTTGCCTTGCTCCTCTAGTGACCCAGGGAACACATAAGAATGAGGAAATGGAATGTTTAAAGCTCTGGTCCAAAATATGGAATTTGCCCTGCACTTTATAATTAGGCACAACAAAACAATATCAATGATAGGATGCTCACATAAATTCTAGTGTCAAATGGTACGAACATCAAATTCATACCAAAGGAAATCTTCAAACTGGACTTCAATGGTCCTGGAAAAATAGCCAAGTCAGATCCCAGAAATATAATTCAAAAGAAAAGGCAAATAACCAATCTTAAAGCACAGGACTTAGGTGTACGTAGGTTAAACGTGGTGATACAAAAATATGCATTTATATATGAAGTGTGCAGAATGTTCTATGAAACTTTTTGTAGGGAACTTAATCGAATAAGTGCATAATCTTAATTTTTCATCAATTGAATCCATTAACGTAGAACATGATGTTTCATACTTGTAATTCAGACAAGCTAAAACCTTTCAAATTTTAAGGGGTGTAAACTACAAATTTTGTAATTGCACAACAAAACACAACATCCTATATCCAACTTAAACATAATCACCTAAAAAACTTCTAGCTGATTGGTAACGGGAGTGTAATTCTAATAGGACAGAGTTGTATAACTGGGAAAATAAACATTGTGGGTATCGTTAAAAATGCAACAAGGAATAAACCAAATCATGCAAAGATTCAAGTCAAACTCAAGCATATAATCCAACCCATCAAAATCTTCATCACAATGCAGAAGCTCCTCAACGAGGCTTTTGACCTTGTCATTAAATAGAGCAAGCAATTGTTTTCTCTGCACAAGAAGAAACAACCTTATATCATTATGAAAACATAAACTCTAGCAACGTAAAAAACAGAGTAGCAAGCAGTAGGGATTTCCCCACACTGAATGATCCAATACCTGTATCAAAGTGGCTCGGTACAATGTTGTTCCTCTCAGTTCGGCAAGATCATCTTCTGAGAACCAAGGTGTACTTTCAAAGGTTCTTGGAAGCAAGTCAAAGTACCTATCAAGTATTGAAGACACTTCAGAATAACACACTTAGGTGTCTCATTTTCCTTTTTTTTAACAAACCTATGCACCACCTAACATCTTTGGATTACAATTTTACTGGATTCCACAAGAGATGGATGTCTAAGCTGAACTTGTTTAATTATTCCCGTCCCATTTAATTGAATGATTAGTTCTAATCCCCAAACCAAACCGTCTCGAGAGTTTAGAATCCCATTGGGATTGGCCAGTTACTCCAGATTGCTAGTATACACATAATTGTGTACTTAACATGTCCAGAATAAAAACGTCGGGATATTCTACTGCCCGAGAAAAGGAATTTTGATTCCAAACAAGCTATAAAAGGTAACAGCTTGGGGAAGGACAGAAACCCTACGGCTTCCACACCGATTTTGGACGCAGGCGCTCCACCATCAGAAACAGCATCACGAGGAAACGATCGTCGACGTCACCCTCCCCGAACAAGGCCCTGCATCTGGGTCCTACGAAATGGTCCTGCAGGACTCTCATGGGCGTGATGGCCAGATCGAGCGGAACAACCATGACGACACCTGCACCACCGACTCGTTCAGGACCACGCATCCCATCAAAGATTGCGCCCGAACCCTAAACGAGAAATCGAGATGATCACCGTCGCCATTATTCCCGGCGGTGGAGTAGACGCCGAAGCCCTTGCCGGGTCCGCAGTACCGGATGCTGCAGCCGCGCAGCTCCACGCCGTTGGCCTACCCTCCGAACGCATGAAGTGGCATTCGTTAGATCGAGCAAGAGGGAGAGGGGGGGGGGGAGGGAAAGGCAGACCTGAAGCCACCGGAGGAAGCAGTCAAGCTTGGCTTGGTGTTCCGGCGCGGCGGACGCGGCCATGCTCGCTTCCCAGGCGCCGCTTCGCGAGAGGGCCTTCTACTTTTACGAGCGCTATCGACGCACAGCAAGAGGCGCTCTTTTGGTTCACTCGTTATCGCGCCGCATCGAAGGACTCGAGTTGAGTTTAGTGAAAATTACGTGTTTATTTAATACTTACTAAATTTATTATATTAAATAAAATACTCTCTATATTTATTTATTTTAAAAATAGATAAACATAGTATTCAAATTAATAAAAAATTAAAAAAATAAATATTTCGCACCACGCATTAGAGCAGTGAAATAATAAAACATCAGATAATATAACTAGTTAGAATTTATTTATCAACAACTCCTGAAATTTTAGATATATCATGTTAAGTTGAATGCAGGACATTTTGTTGTGGTGTCAATATGAAACGTACTGCAGACCTTTTTTTTGAAAGCAAACACAGCAAAAATGAAAACCAGGCCATTGCAGGATGTTAAATGTAAGAACTTTTTACCGTCGACATTATCTTTCTTAGCAGCTAAAATAATTCACTCCATTACAACCAAACTACTCGTTTGGCTTTCCTCTTTCTAGGACATTGGCATCTTCAAGTTTGAACCATTACTTATTACAGCAGCAGACTCGCAACAACAGCTAAGCAGTTATTCTTACTGTACACCGGAATGAAGCTACAAACCCTCGCATGGAAAGCTACAGGTTAAACATCACTTTAATGGCATCACTACCACGGGCACTGACTTCAAATGCTTGCACTATCTCATCCTGAGAGAACCCGAATCTGTGTGTTATCAGTGGTTTGACGTCGATCTTCCCAGTCCTCAGGAACTCGATACACAGGGGCCAAGTATCCTTGTAGCGGAAGACACCGACGATATCAACTTCTCTGTTAAAAGGAATCAGAATGAGCTTTATAAATCACAGTCATGAATTTTTCATAAAGTGGACATGGGGAAGAAGGCTGCATATGCTACCTTGCTGCAGCAGAGGTAAGGGGGACAGTCATCTCATTGTGGCCCATGCCGACAAGGCAAACTTTGCCACCAGGTCGAGTGGCATTCAAGGCAGTCGACATTGTTTTGCTGAACCCAGCACAGTCAAAGCTAACATCAATCTCACTGCCCATAGCTTTTTGGATCTGAATAACCTCCTCATCGACATCCTACGCAAGTTATTCACACAAGGACAGCTACTAAGCAAAGTTGCATGAAGCATAAAGACAATAAAGTGGAATGTTTTAGGATGAGAAGCATGCTGCAGACGCAAGTAACATCCTCATCAATATCCTATACAAGTTATGTTACATATGGAGAATCACTGAGCAAAAGTTGCATGAATCATAAACATAATAAAGCTGAATATTTAGGATGAGAAGGACGTTGCGAACACACAAAGGGACAAATCCAATTATAATATCAAAACCCTGGCATGCTAGATTTCTTTTTATTATGGAAGGGAAGTTTTTTTTTTCACTAAATACATCATAATTTGCACTAGTTCTGCTATCCAGTGCTTTGAACGTGATTGTTCGTATCGTCATCCTCAATCGTCCAACATCTTCTCTATCTGTGTTTTACTTGTATCGGAAGAAAATTCTACCTAGTTAACGAGCACCATCCAACATGGCACTTGAAACTTTAGCATGCAATCACAGATCACAGACTAAAGGATAAAGAAGAAAGGATCAATCAGAAAACCCTATATGGCTGAGGGAAGTACAAAAACTAAAAATATCGTGTATATCTATTTTGCAAACTTACAGAGCACGATAATTTGATGAGTCACCTGTGCTAGAATCTTAGAATCAAGAATACAATATCCAAAAATCCAAGTAAAAAGCTAAGGTGCAAGATGGATCAGTTTTGTGTGAGAACCATGATCAACATATGTTTTGGTTTTAGATTGAAAAATTCCACCATGTTTTTTAGAACTTAGTGAGTCTTGAACCCAATACCTCATGATCCTCCCGTATAGAGCCCAATTACTCTAACCAGAGGAATGTACACTTTGTGTACAAAAATTCACAGCCATATAGGGTTTGTGTACAAAAATTTCACCATGTTGACCAGATAAATATTAGTAATGCCATCCATTCACAGCATAATATTATAATAGCAAAATTCGCAGTGGTGTGAATTTGTAGCAAAAATCACTAAAACCTAAATAGGGAAGGACCTGAATATTTGTAGAAACTTTGACAAAGTCATCTGCACCAAGAGATTTTGCAACAGATAGACGATGACCATCAACATCCACTATGATTATTCGTGGAACACCGAAAGCCCGAGCTGCAAGCATTGTGACTAGCCCTATTGGTCCAGCACCCAAAATTAGCACAGTAGTCTCTGGACCTACATTAGCACGTCGACAAGCATGAATCCCAACGCTAAGGGGCTCGCACATTGCTCCCTCCTCCAAGCTCACATTCTCTGGGAGTTTAAAACATAAATCAGCAGGATGTACCACCTGTACATGCAGAAAAAGGCGTGTAAATTCTTTCATGCACATCTGTGTCTCAAAATTTCATCAAATTTGTACGGCTTATGTAAACCAAGCATTTATTGGAAAATGATAAATGTTAAAGGGGATAACATTTTCAGCTAAAGTTATTATCAAGAAACTAACAAGGTTGCGAAGCTAAGCGCTTGAGAATGATTACTTATTAAGCATTGTTGAGAAAAGGCAAAAATGACATGAAAGGGCATAGTTCTACAGAACATATCCTTCCTTTCTTCAATTTTTTATCCACTTTGAACATCATTCGGATAAGAAACAAAGAGGAAACCATGATTATAAGTCGTAACTCTTGATTCCAGCAATATTCATTTTGATCATGTCATCTACGATATCCAATTATTCAGAAAAAATAAAATAAAATAGACCAACACCAGACTCATGTGAAACAAGTTTTAGGTAATATTTAAGCTCGATCACCTGATTAGCTAGGGATCCATGAACAGGAGGTGTAGCAAAAAATTTCATGTCGGGGCAGAGATTATAGCTGCCACCCTTGCAGAATTTACAGCGCCAACAGCTGATTCCAGGCTCTAACGCCACGCGATCCCCCACGGTCAGGGATTTTACCTCGCTGCCAACTTCTTCAATCACTCCTGCACACTCGTGCCCAATCACCATGGGCTCTTTAACGACGAAATGGGCGCACCTCATGTGCTGTGGGGCATCCAAGGAAAAGAAAAAAGGTCATGACTTGATCCATCAGAACGTAAAACTAGCACCAAAACCCGTACACAATTTCATCCAAGGTTTCCCAAGAGGTAAACCCAACCTTGAGGTAATGAACATCGCTGCCACAAATCCCGACCGCCTTCATCCGGATCCGAACGTCGTGAGGCCCTAAAAAAACCAATATTTTAACAACAAGATCAAGGAGGAACCCACACGGAACAGCTCGAGAAAAGCAGGAGGAAACGGGTCGAACCGAGGGGCGGGAGCTGGAAAGGTTGGATCTTGAGGGTGTTGACGGAGACCAACCAGGCCGCCATGTTCTGCTCCGCCTCGCCCACGGCTCCGCCTCCTTCGCCACCCTTCCCCATTGCTCTCTGCTTTCGGATTCGATGATCCTTGGATCGACTCTTGGATCAATGGAGATGGGAGAAAGAAGAGGAGGAGGAGGAGGAGCGCTTGGGTTGAGACCACACAAGCGAGAGTGGGAACGTCGAGGAAGTCATCTGATGGAGATCAGCGTGCCTATCCGTTTATAATTTTTCTCTTAAAAATAACCCGCAGCACACGTACTCGCAAATACCCACCGTGGGTGCACATGGGCCCACCCTCGTGTCCGAATCACGAGGTGGGTACATGAGCTGCTCTGTAGGAAATTCTGGCAATAAATAGAAAATGGGAACAAAAAAAATCTTCTTTCTCGCAGTTTGCACATGGATTTAAATTCCTTTATTCCAACGTTAATTAGGAATTTTCTGAATAAATGATCAAGGGAAGGATCATTAAAATATCTTCCAGCTCTGCATTATGAAATAAGCATTTATGAGTCACGGGAGATCAGAACAAATGGCATGATATGTTCTTGGATACAAAGAGTTCTCTCTTTGGGGGATAAATATTGAAGTAGAAAAAGGAAAGAAAAAAAATACAAATGTGGATCGAGTTGCAGAGGAAGATCATGCTGTCGTTGTTCAAGACAAGAGGCAATTCCTCCTTGCCATTTCGTAGAGGGCAATCGCGGCCAAGGCTTTCGCATCAGCAGTCACACGCCAAAGCGTCTCGTAAGGAACCACATGTACCTTGATCAGTTCACCATGTTCTCGGAGACCCATCTGCTTACCCTGAAGGGATTTGATGATCCCCTCGTCTACATTGGTTCTGTAAAGAAACAAGCTGAGTTCTTCGTCGCAACCGCCCTGATAAAGCACGAGAAGAAATATTGTTCTCAGGGACAGATATATATATATATATATATATATAATGCCGCTTTAGATGCTTTGCAAGTTGTCTTGCTTGAGTTGGGTCAATGAAAACACATATGACTAGGTTTGATAAACTTACTGGTGACGGGAAAACTTTGCGCCCAGTAACTGGATCAAGAAAATCTGTGAGATTCACCATGTTATCCTTGTTTAAGGATATCCCTATCTCCTCTTCAGCCTGTCATATTGAATTAGATACGCATGGCATTGACCATATCAGAAAAAATGAAACGGGCATGAAGTTTAACTAGGAAGAATTCTGGGATCATGAGATTGATCCTTGCGGAGGTGCGAACATTTGATGCACTCGTGTAGAATGGACTTCCTCAATTATACTTGCATCAGTTATGATTTGTGATTACCACTAAACAGTAGATTCTCACTATCAAAATCTCAGTATCCTGAGGTGCAAATGAATGACCTTAGTACACTTTTTTGAGTTTATATTAGCTCCTTTTGTCATATATTTCCTCCCTGTGGTTGATTTCTAAGGGAATCCACAGTAATTACCTCACGAACTGCAGTGCCAACAACATCACCACCTTCATCATCTATCATACCAGCTGGGAGTTCCAGCATGAGTTTTCCAACAGGAACCCTAGGCTTAATATCAAGTATATCCATCAGGTTTTCAATAAATTAAACAACAGGATCAAGACTGCTATAGTTGAACTTGCAATAAGAACAATAGAGTAAGTTATTCTTGAATAACAATGTAGTTGCTCTCAGAATTAGAGCTCACCTGCTCTGTAAGAACAACATAAGTTTTCCCTTTTGACTCTAGGAGAATCAAAACAGCAACAGCCGGTCCCCTTGCAAACACAATTCCTGGAATCTAAAGATGAAAGATATTAAAAAACTGAAGGAGACTTGCATATGGAGAGATGCTCCTACTTTAAATTTTGGGTTGCATAAGGGGGGGGGGGGGGGGGGAGAAGCAAAGGACACATATTTCAGATGGAAGTATGAGACAATATAAGATTTCCAGAGAAAGAATGGGAACATTTTCACTATTGTCGCTTCAAAATTATTCAGAAAGGTGGCGAACTTTTACTACACCAAACAATGATAATTTGCTTACCTTTTGTTGTGTCTCTTTATCATAAATATCTGCTTTAAACTTAAGAAATCCAACACCTCTTCCAAACATATCAACTCCCTGAAAAAGAGTTTTGAATCACCGAGAGAATTAGAAACATTAAAAATGTCATAACAACATCAACAATCAAAAAGTACACACTGCTACTATGATTAGAGCAATTGGGTTCTATACTCACAAAGTTCAAAAAAAAAAAAATCAACAATCAAAAAGTATGTCATTTGTCACAAGATTTTCCTATTAATAATCAACGTCACTATCTTGAATAGCTAAAAGTGGAATCTAGGAAACACCATAACCCTTTACTAGACATACTTGTAGAGTATCCATGGACCACAATAATGACCTTGTACTACCACCCTAGCATGGTATCATCACAGAAGCATGACAATAGGAACCTCAAGCTTTGATTGGCTAAGCACATCTAGTTTACTGCATTTTACATTCTAAGACAAACTTGCTTTTCCTTTTAAGTTTCCGTAAATTATTTTTGTATACATTTTTTTATAGTAAGCAAAAGACTCATTTTTCCTTTTCTTATGAGTCAAAGCTAAACCTTGGAATTTCAAATTTTATCATGATTTTTATGGTTATAGAAATTTTAAAAAATTTACATGAACATAATTGAAGAATTTTGAATGTTGTAAACATGTAAATTTTACTAAGACCAGGAAGATAATAATATGGATTGAAATATTATGGACTCTTCTTTGATCGGTAGATGTGAAGGATTCGTTCACACTCTGCATAAAAACCAACTTCGTTGCATGAAAGCTCAAAAATTTAATCATCTGATGCTTTTCTCAAGCCTTGGCATGGAGAAATTGGAAGGGAAAAAAAAAAACTCAACATATGCCATACAAGGAAGTTCCCATTTTTCTTGATTCCTAAAATCGTACTAAAGTCGACGTACAAAAGAGATCGCATATTACCTGAATGTATACTTGCCTCAGAGACATCTGCCCTCCAGCTAAAAGGCCCGTTTCACTCTGCAAATTCTTCAACCACTGCTTAAAGAGAAAAGAACTGACAGCGCTTCTGTAGTTAAAAATGCCATGAAGAACCGTTAGCACGCAACTAATCATAAATGCCATAAAAGACCCCTCAAATTTTGGCAATGACAACCCCGGAACATATACTCCAACCTGAGCTCGGAATCGGAGACGCCGGGGGCCGCAACAACCTCGACGGAATCGCCGCCCGGCAAGGCGACGCGCGTCGCCGCAGCGGGAGCTCCGGAGTCGCCGGAAGCCATCCTTCCGAAGACCAATTGTGCGCGGAGGCGGAGGCGACGACCGCAGAGGATCAGCGACGGGAGGAGGATGAGGGGATTAGGGCGGCGAAGTCCGCCTCGAGGGAAAGCGAAGATGAGGCGATTAGTTGGAGCCGCCATGTCCACGGGGGACGCGGAGCCTTTTGATGTCCTGGTTCGATTCGATTCAGAAATTAAATTAAGATTGGTTCTTTAAATTTCAATTTCACAGCTAGAAAATCAAGTTAATTGGAAAAAAAATTAGATAATTTAAAAGATCGTAAATCCTAATTTCTTAAGTATTAATATTTATAATTTTAGTTTACTTTTAATTTATCCATGTGAAGAACAAATTTAAGTTTATATGCTACATTTTGTTCTGATTGAGATACAATATAAAATATTAAATTAAAGAAGATACAACCTGACCATCGACAACCACATCGAACTGCACTCTGTATATATAACATATATTTTTTTCGCATTTTCTATTGATTATAAATAAAAACCATCAAACATAATACTTAAAACAATAAGTCCGTCACTGCTAGGTTACATCGGCGTGCTTTTAGATAAGAATCAATTAGGAACAGTCCAGGCCATAAATTTAGAATCCGTACTTCAGAAAAACCAAAACAAAAAATGATTAAAACAAACAAAATTTTCAGCTCCTGAATCGTGATATGCCGAGCATAAAACGGATATACTTATGCATTTCATCTCCTCCCGTTGAACCTGTTGCCCCCGCCGCCCCTTCCTCGTCCTCCTCCGCCGAAGAATCTGCTGCCGCCTCCTCTACCACCGGAGGATCTATTGCCACCAAATCTTCCTCGTGGGCCGCCACCTCTCGATTGTTCCTCTTGTAGAGCCGGCAATTTGTCCAAAACCTCGATGGTGACCGAGTTGGCATTTCCGGACCCTGCGAGGCCAGAGATGAAAGAATAGAACGAGATATTAAGGATTCGGTATGAAGGCAGCAGAATATTCTCATTAGTCAACTAATGGTGATGCATCATCACTGCTCGTGTCATTTTTTATCATCAGATTTTTCATGCACGAGCTGTTAATTAATGGGCAAATTTCTCCTTGGCAAGTCAGTAGCGTACCTTCAAGGAATAGCTTCACATCATCTTCAGGCACATCAAACACTGCGCCCATGCCATCGGCAGTAAGAGAAAGGCCCTTGATGGCTCCAATCGTCTCATCAGGCAAAAATCTTCTGAAGACGCTAAAAGCAAACCTAGCAAGACAGTGACAGGAAGATGATGAACATCGGATGTTCTGAGGTCCTAACTAACATTCATCACAGTATCATGCGCATAGACCTGATGGACAATACGCGCATCTCAAGGGAAATAAATATTAGTAAAAACAGAAGCGCTTACGATGGTGTATAAATTGACTTGTCCGTCTTAAGAAGCAACGTCACGTAATTCTCCATGGAAGAAAGTAGCGATCTCTTCTTTATATCCACGAACCCCTGTGTATTGCAAAAGTTGTTTCAGTGCTGGGCTAAAATTGAGAACACCGGATTACACAATTTTGTACAAGCAAGATGTATGACTTACCGCAGCCTTAGCAAGGGCTTTTGCTAGTAAATCCACTGCTGATAAGCCAGAAGTGCTTAGAAGTTCCTCTGCTTGGGAACGGAAAACTGGAATAACACTGCATTGTCCAAACACATACTTAGCTTTCAGTATAACTAACATACTGAAGTATGCTCAAAAGGAAAATATAGCAGCTTACCTGTCAGAGACATTCGATATAGCAGTAGCAGCATCAGATCCCGCAGTTTCAGCAATCTCAGAAGGCTGAGGTGCAGATATGTGTTCAAACTTAACACCTGATTCTCTTTCAATCCTAGAAACACTGCCCTTGAATTTGGGCTCATAGAGCAAAATCGCAACACCAGAGTTTCCTGAAAAAAGGTAGCTTAGCAAATCATCAAAATAAATTAGTCCATAGAGACACAAGTCAAAATAAAGTACCAGCCCTTCCAGTTCGCCCTGAACGATGGATGTAAGCTTCAACATCACGCGGGGGCTCACACTGAAAGGACCAAACCATATTCAATTAGAGGTAACGTATATTTAAAGGCTAAACATGTGAAAATCTAACTAATAAAACTTCTTCAATGACATGAATATACACCTGTATAATCAGTTGTACGTCATTTATGTCTAATCCACGAGCTGCCACATTTGTGGCAACCAAAGCCAAAAACCTGCCTGACCTAAATCCAGCAAGGATGACCTGTATAATACAAATTTATTAATGATTCATTGGCAAAGAAGATAAGATTATACAGTGTCTGATTATAACACAATGATTTGTTTATGTCATCACAACTTACTTCACGTTGTGTTTGAATTATATCCCCATGCAGAGCTCGCGCTCCAGGCAATAATCCAGCAAGTTCAGATGCAGATTCCTTTGTCTCCGTGAAAATAATGGTTCGGCCAGCACTAATATTACAATAAATAAAGATTAGGAACTAGTACACAAAAAAGCAAGGATAATAAAAAGAAGATTGTATGAATGACAGACCTGCTATAGCAACGGATAAGATCTGGAATAATTTGTGGTCTTGCTGTACGAGTACAAGGAAGAACAAGATGTCTAACATTGGCACTAGCCTTCAGTTTTTGATTGCCAACAAGATCAGCTGTTTTCTTATCTTGCTTTAGAAACCTCATCGATAACTGAAAACATTTAGAAGTGTTATATGCAGACAGAAAAACTCAAGACATACAAATGCACGTAAATACAACTATTAAATACCCACACTAGCAATATTAGACCAATGTAAACGGTGGTCCAAGTGCACAAAAAAACACTTTTCTGAAATGTACTTGATCAAAACCTGAGAATTAATAAATTTAACAAGTACCTTCTTCACCCAATCAGGTAGCGTAGCACTGAAGAGGAGTGTCTGAACTTTGCTAACATCCGCAACTTTACCTGCAAGACAGTAACAATATAACATTTAGTTAGGAGTCAGCATATCTACAAATAAGTGGACAAAAGCTAAAATTTTGTCTCCCCTAACAAGAAATGTCAATATCAAAATAAAACTAATGAATAAGATGTGTGAATTCAAACCTTCATAAATCACCTTATTGGCAAGTGATTAATGAAATAATATCAAATGAAATCATATCCAAAAGCAGATGCAAGTCAATCGACCACCTCCAAATGACTATCTATAATGCAAAATACTAACTTGCCAGCTATATTAATTTAAGAAAGCTTTCAGAGACAAACTAATAGAAAACCTTTAAAACAACATATATCAATATTTATAATATTTATAATGTGATGCAATAAAACATCAAGTTGTAATGACCAAGTATACGACAGCAAAAGCAAATTATAAGGCAAATAACAGTGTTATGACCAAGAGATTAAGCAAACATCCTAGACATAGCTTTCAGACATGCCAGCTAAGAGGTACACAAGTGATGAAAGTGATTAAAAGACCCATACCAAGAATTAGTTCCACATCATCCACAAAACCCATATTCAACATTTCATCAGCTTCATCAAGGACACGAAACTTTAATGCTTTCAGGTCAAGATTTCCCCTCTCCAAGTGATCCTACAGGGTAAAAGATGCCCTCAGAAAAGAAATATAAAAGAGCCAACAGCAGCAATTCATGGAACTGTAGTTAAAAAACATTACCTTTATACGGCCTGGAGTTCCAACAACAATATCAACCCCTCGCGTCAGTGACATTTGTTGAGGTCGGTAAGGAGATCCACCATACAGACAGCACGAAGATAATCCGACAGCTCCACCATAGACCTCAAAGTCTGCATGTACCTGAAATTCAAATCCAGGTCCATCAACTTCCAGAAAAATCATACCTTACATGGTAAGTTTAACTCAACATTCAAACCCATAATAAAAAATTACCTGATTCGCAAGCTCCCGAGTTGGAAGAAGTACCAAAACAGTTGGAGATCTCCCATGACCAGTACTCCTTAATGCCTTGTTCTTCCCATTTGTCAATGACTCCAATATAGGCAGCACAAAAGCCAAGGTTTTACCCTGTACATACACAATCAACATAAGCAGCGCGATGAAAACATACGAAGTAGAAAACAATAGGATGATCGTTTTTGGTCTACTTTGATGCCTGACATGATATTTTCCCACATATTTGACCCAAAATATTGCAAAAAGAAAACAGATTAGCAAAGGGAAATATATCCATTGTACATCGTGCCATTCAAGTAAGATTAACAAATACAAGACCACCAAAATAATTGCCGTCCGATTACAGCTATCATTATATACAAAGACAAGCATTCTACTAACAGCAAAAGTTTTTTGTTTAAATAGATATACTAGCATTAAAATTACAATCTACTGCCGAATAACTGTATGATTATGAGAACATAAATTTAGCATGATGAGGAACAATGTTGAAACATAACATTAACCGATAGCATTAACAACACCGGCAAAATTTATAGCTTGTAGAACTATGAATAATGTATGGAAACGATATGTTAACCTAGAGCAAACAAAAGTATACAACACACACCTGACCAGTTCTTGCTCGGCCGACCAAATCATGCCCGTTGAGTATGAGATCAAAAGTCATTGCCTGAATAGGGAACAGGGCCTTAATTCCCTTCGAGTTCAGCGTCTCCCTCAGGACGTTCGAGATCCTAAAATTGGACAAGGCGTTGGGATCTTCTGCCGTGCTGTCTTTCTCCCCCTCGTCCGAACCTTCGTCCTTCTTCGTCATCTTCAGCTTCTTCGCTGCCTTAAGCGCTGCAGCCACCTTCTTCGCGGCGGCAGCCGGCTCAATAGACTCGGACGTGGTGTCGCTCTTCTCGTCCTCATCATCCTCCGCCTTCCTCTTTTTCTCCTTCTTTCTCTTCTTCTCCTGCTTCTCAGATGCGTCTAGCCCCTCATCGTCGGCGGCCTCGGTCTCCGCCTGCTTCTTCCAGCTCTTCTTCTCCTCCGCAGGGGAACCGCTGAGGGGATCCTTGGCCTTCTTGTTCTTCGATTTCTTAGCCTCCGCAGAGGAGGAGGATAGAAGAGGATCGGACACGAGGAGGGCAGGCATGGCAGCGGCGCTCTTGCTTGCAGCCGGCGGAAGAGTAGCGCGTGGAGGCGCAGCGACGCAAGCGGGAGGCCGAGAGAGGAGGAGCGCGTCCAAGGGCTTCATGCTATTTATCGGGTTCGACGCGGACGGCGAAGCAAACCCTAACACCGAAAGAACGATATTAGCCACCACTTAAGCCACGAATATGGCTGAGCCATTCGATTTCTTATGAGACCGAATCACATCCGTCAATTTATGCTACATATGGAAGCCCCAGTGATCGCGACATTGTTCGTGAGGGTCCTAACTAACCGCGGGGATTTTTGGGCCGGGAACGAACGCAGCAGTTGCTCGATGAAATGCCAAATCCGCCCTCTTCCTCTTGGCATTCCCAATTGCGTTCGATGTGGCCCAAATAGAGGGATCAATTAAACTGGGCCGAGTTCTCCTCTGAACCATTCAAAATGCTTTTTTATCTTATTGTGGTGATATATTTTATACATTTAGTACATAGCTGAAATTTATATTCAATCTTAATTTGGGTTTATATTAATCTACCAAATCAATATATATATATATATATATATAGTTTAAGATTGGGTATCAGGTTATATATATATCATATTGTCATGCTGTTTATATTAGTATTATTGTGCTACGTAATACTAACAGTAAAAACTCTCTCAGTGTCTAAAAATACCAGATTAGGTTTATGTTAACCTGATTTCATGAAGTAGCCAGCATGAATTGCCAGACATCAAATGCGAAGATTGAAGTTCGCATGGGCTCTACCAAATATTGAAGTTTTGCATGGTGCAGGAGGGGGCAGGGCATCATGATGATGACTCCATCAGGAAGGCCGGAGAGAGAAATGGGGAGGGGGGTGTCACGGATTCCATGATGTGTTCAATCAATCCATCCATCTTCATGGCACCCCTCAATTAATTAGACCAATGGATGGCTGCGCTGGTGCTGCTGCTGCCCTTCTCTGGTGATAGAGAAGAAGAAGAAGAATGCAAGCCCGCTCCCCCTCCTCTCTCCTGCTGTGTCCTGCTGAACAGTAGTAGCAGCAGCTGCTGTAAGTTTTGAGTCCCCCCCCCCCCTCCCTTCACTTGACCTACTCCACATGCTGGTCTTTCATCTTAAAGGCAAACATGCACAGCACCCTCCCTCCTCAGTCCCTGTCCCCACCCACACCCCATGGGGGCCGAGGTGATTCAAACTGAACATAAAGCCAAAGAGTAATTAAGAACAACAACAACAAACGGCAGCAGCAGCAGCAAAAAAAAGGGTGAAAGGGAATGCATGGTTTGCATGTCCCAGATGAAGGGAGGGGAAGGGTAGGCTTAAGAAGAGCAGATATATTGTGGTGGAGGAAGGTTCTTCCTCCTCCCCTGCCTTCCTGTGTTGGGTGTTGGGGAGTTGTTATTGGTTTTTAACTGAACATGTAAAGAATGCAGGCAGGCAAATGTGACCCTGGTGCTGCTGTTTCCACTGCCTTAAGTGCTTGCTTCCCTTTTTACCTCTTTTTTTTTTTCTCCTCCTCCTTCTAGCTCACTTTCTAGGGCTGTAAATTAATGGATAGGCTCATTTCTTTCCTGATCTCTGTGCTTTTTAGAATATGTAAAAGAGTTTTTTATGACAAAACTACTACAGTGGATATGTTTATATAATCAAGAGGAAGAGAATGGGGGAGGAGGCAAGTGCATGCTAAGTTTTGGAAGGAAATGAGGCAAGTGCATGTTCCTTCCATGCGCTTACTATTTGAGATACATCTATGCATAATTTATAGAATTTGTTGCATTCACATAAGTTAGGAGGACGAACTATTTATGAATCTTTTAATTTGCAGCAGCGAAGGCACTATTATATACAATATTAATTAAGTTAGAATAATAATGTGTAAGAGGCCGACTGAAAAAACAAAAAAAAAGGTTTTAATTTTCTTTAACTCACTTTCTAACTATTGATTTATTATTATTAGAGCTATTACGCTTATAAGAACTTTCTTATCATCATTTGTAAAAAAAATTAAAACTCAACAATTCAGAAAAAAAAATCCACTTTTTAAGTTTTCAAAATTTCACTTATTGTGGCACACTATCTATATTTTTTTGGACAAAAAATTACTTTTATTTAATTAATGGTCATGGAAGTTGAAAAGGTACCTTTTTTTATAAAAAAAATAGGGATGAGGATTTTTTTTTCATGATGTATTGTCTTTAGAATCATTGCATTAAAAGGTATTCTTTTTCACGATCATGATGTTTTCATAAAAGCGAAAAAAAAGGTTTGAATTTTGTACATAGGAAAAATCAATTAAATACCGTGATTTTTTAAAAAGAAATTACAAAATTGAAAATTCACAATTTTTACAGCGTCCGCATGCGGTATTTTTTATATGCGTCGCGGTCCCACCGTCGCCGCCTCGTACGTACGCAGTATGGGAATACGTACGCGGCAGGGCAGGCGCTGCGCTCTGTCACGTACCCAGCGGACGAAGACGAAGCTCCACAGCCAGCCATGGCGAGAGGGGGGGGGTAAAAGCCAGCAGGCGTCCTCGTCCTCTGCGCAAACGCTCCGGCAAAACAGTGGCTCAAGCATCCCGGTCGCGCCACCACCACGCACCGCTCGGTCACTCGCCCTGTGAGCGAGCGTATCGTGGCGAGTGCCCGGAACGTCACCGTCGCATCTGCCCCTTCCCCGTTCGTATACATATTCCTTCTTCTCCTGCTACAGGGCTTCTTTTGCCAGTCCGCAACAGCGCCGCGGCGAAGCACGGGTTTGGCAAATCCCGCCTCCGCGCATGGCGTTTGACCGCTCGCGCTTCCGGTCCGTCGACGGGTGCAGTAAATGAGCTCTCACTGACCGCTGTGCACAAGCGAGCCCTTTATTAATGTGCCTGTTCTCCCTTCCCTCGAGCTTTTACCCTACTCGTTCGCTGCGGCCCTCCGCGCTCAGGCGCTGTTCGCATGTTTGTCTCAGGTCGCGGTTCCCGATGCGCGCCCGCGTCGAGATCGATGCCGTCTCGCTTCCGGTGCGATTTGGTTGTAGCGTTGGCGAGGGCGTAGAAGCGTAGTAAAGGTGTTCTGCTTTTTGCCTAAGAGAACACTAATTCGTAGTAGCTGTAACTTTACAGTACTTCTGCCGCCTCTGCAGAGAGAGAGAGAGAGACAGACGGCCATGGCCATGGGGACCGGAGCTGGAGCATGACAGGGGCCCAGAGCTGGGCCATGGCGGTGGACCAGGAAAGAACAGTCACGTCGTTGTCGCCACCGCCATTTTGGTTGGTGCGCTCGCTTCATCTGCCCGCACAAACGCACACTGCATTGCGAGCACACTCTGTTTCTTCCCTCACTCGCTAAGCTCCTTCACGGTCGGGGAATGTGCTGCAGCGCCCTTCTTGGTTCCGCCCTTGGCTAGCTTCCAAACTGCACCTTCCGCGGGTCATGGACAAGGCGAAACAGCCATTCATGGCGCTGCGTCTCGTGGCCGCTGCTGCGATGCTGCTCCTGCTCGTCGTCCCACCTGCTTCCTCCCTCTCCGACGAAGGTTGTTTACCATTCTTCCTTTTTTCCATTCTCCTTCGGAGGGCTAAACTTATGTGGAAATCTGTGTCCCGCGACAGGGAAGTCTCTGCTGTCGCTCAAGGCCTCCTTCAGCAACGTCGCCAACGTGCTCCTCGATTGGACCCCCGTCGCCGCCGCCGCAAACGCGACCGGCGACGGGGACGACCACTGCGCCTGGAGAGGCGTGGTCTGCGACAACCTCACCTCAGCCGTCGTCGCCTTGTATGGATTCCCATTTACACGAAAATGCTTTCTCTGTTCTTTCCCTTTTCTCTCGTTGTTTGACATCGATCTGACTCTCCTTGATCCTCCCATGGGCATTGAAAACGAAGAAATTTGTCGAACCTGAATCTTGGCGGAGAAATCTCACCTGCGGTCGGAGATCTCAGGAGCTTGCAATCCATGTAAATTCCTCCGGCATTATTTTAATCAACCTGGTTTTTACATGAGCTGTTGTTTTTTAGTTGCGGTTTGTATTTTACTGTCGTTTGATGAATATTTTATGGTTCACGCAGTGATTTGAAGGGGAACAAACTCACAGGACAAATCCCAGATGAGATTGGAGATTGTGCCTCTCTAAAATACTTGTACATAGAACATGCGGTTATTTGTTTATTTGTTCTCACATTTAAACTTCTACTCACCGTTGAAAAATATTGCAGGGATTTGTCTGGAAATTCTCTGTACGGGGACATTCCTTTTTCACTTTCCAAGCTTAAGCAGCTTGAGGAATTGTAAGCCGTTGTCTGCGCTGCCTTTTCTTCTTGGCCGTACAACGATCCACAAAATCTTTTTGCTAATGGTGTGGTGCCATGCAGGAACTTGAAGAACAACAAGCTTACAGGGCCCATTCCTTCAACATTATCCCAAATCCCCAACCTTAAAACCCTGTGAGTTTTTTATATTATATTGTGCTAATGTTTATAAACCTTCTGTTCTTGGATCTTATTTGTGCCTGTGGGGATTTTGGAGCAGAGATTTAGCTCAGAATCAGCTTACTGGCGAAATTCCTAGACTAATTTACTGGAACGAAGTGCTGCAGTATCTGTAATTTTCTTGTTTTTTAATCTACATCAAAGCTCTGCACCACTGTACATTGTCGCAACTTTTCTGCTCACTTATTTGCTACTTGTTTCCTAGAGGTTTGCGTGGTAACTCGCTTACGGGAAGTTTGTCTCCTGATATGTGCCAATTGACAGGCTTGTGGTACTTGTGAGTCTTCAGCCGTTATCCCCACCTCGATGTTGTTCATGATATCCCCCTGTCGCCGGAAGAACATGGGCTACTATGCTAACACGTGCATTTCTTGTCATGCAGTGATGTCCGAGGAAATAATCTTACCGGGATTATTCCACAGAATATAGGAAATTGTACGAGCTTTGAGATATTGTATGATGCTTTGCCTTGAAGATTTTTGGTTAAAAGATCTTATTTTTTAACGATACAGATGATTCCAATGATGTTGGTTTCGAATTGCAGGGATATTTCCTACAACCAAATCAGCGGAGAGATTCCTTATAACATTGGCTTTCTACAAGTTGCTACCTTGTAGGCTTCTTTCTTTAAGAAACTACATTATTCATTCTAAATACTTCGAAACTTACTTAAATAGTATAAAATTTGTTAATAGAAGTAGTTAGCACTATTGAGCTTTATTTCTTAACCATATTTTCTTTTGCCTTGACTGTAATCTGGAATCATTTCTTGCAGGTCGCTTCAAGGAAATAGGCTCACTGGAAAGATTCCAGATGTGATTGGTCTAATGCAGGCCCTTGCAGTTCTGTAAGTGTCCATCATTTCCATGAACCTACAGACTCCCATTTTGTATTTTTTTCGTGGTTGTCTGTACTTTCTTGGGCATTTGATGCAACTTTGTTGCATATGCCATTTGAACTGTTGATTCAAATAAATATCTCCTTTTTTCTTGTTGATCTCTAGATCACCAAGTAAATGCCTGATTTCTCTTTCCAGTAGCTGTTTTAATACAGAAAAGCTTTTCCTGCAAAAGGAATTATGGCGTCATAAAGTAATTATAGCAATTTTTTTGCTATAATTACCTAATGATAATAACTCAAAACGCATATCTATAATTGGTCGGGCCCTTTCTCAAGTGGTGTCATCCTATATTCCTTAGTCTTAGTTAAAGCATTTCCTAATAATATTCGTGTGTTTGATCTTCTCAAATTGCAGGGATCTGAGTGAAAATCAACTAGTTGGCACCATTCCCTCCATACTTGGCAATTTGTCTTATACTGGAAAGCTGTGAGTTTTGAGCTTGTTTGGCGTTTAAAATGCAGTTCAGGAATAAACCTAGTTTTAATCTCATTTCCTGGTTCCTTGCAGGTATTTACATGGAAACAAGCTGACTGGATCGATCCCTCCTGAGTTGGGGAACATGACAAAGCTTAGTTATTTGTGAGAATTATTGTCTTGTTCAGTCAAAATCTACTCCTCTCAGTTATCTCTGTTGACATTTATTCTAATGTGGTGTCATGAATTAACAGGCAGTTGAATGATAATCAACTAGTAGGTAGTATTCCAGAGGAGCTTGGAAAACTTGAAGAGCTATTTGAACTGTGAGCACATTTTGTCATTCAATCTTTTTCATGCTTGTGGTCTTCTCTAAAATTATATTTTGATAGTTTATATGGCTGGTTAATTTTATTCTCCTTTTCTAGGAATCTTGCCAATAACCATCTTGAGGGTCCCATTCCACGAAATATCAGTTCTTGCACTGCACTGAACAAATTGTGAGTAGTCCTTTTCGTTTTTTTCTTCTGCGTGAGTTATCTTACTCTCTCATTTTGATCTGATTGCCAGCAATGTTCATGGCAACCAATTAAATGGTTCTATACCTCTGGAGTTTCAGAAGCTAGTTAGTCTGACCTTTCTGTAAGTATCTGCTCCACATTTTCTGTTAATCTTTTTCCTCGGTTGCACAAATCTCTCTAGTGGAAATTGATTTGTTTTCTGTACTAATTACTCATTTGCTTTTTTCTCTACTGCCTATCCATCTCATGAAATATTGCCCTAATATATCGATGTAATATATTGGCTGGTATGCAGAAATTTATCTTCAAACAATTTTAATGGAGAAATTCCTGCTGAGTTGGGTAGAATTGTGAACCTTGATACTCTGTAAGTTGATCATTTTTGTATGCCAATACTTGTAAATTATCTTGAACAGTATTTGATATGTGTATAAACATAATGATTGCCAGAGATCTTTCTAACAATGATTTCTCGGGTCCTATTCCTGATTCCGTTGGTGACCTTGAGCATCTGCTTGTACTGTAAGTCAAAAATAAGACAATGTCTAGACTCTACCTAACGGAATCATCTCTCCGTTTCTGTGGTATATCCTTTTGCTTTCAGTTGCAATTAGTCTTACATTTCCTTATCCCGTTATTGTAGGGACTTGAGCAAAAATGATCTCAAAGGTGCTCTACCTTCTGAATTTGGAAATCTAAGAAGTGTTCAAGTAATGTAAGTCAAATGTTCAGAAACATTTAGCTAGCATCTTGAATGTTTTCATATGTTTGTTTCTAAATGTGTAATTGCTTGATGTTCAACAGAAATATATCATATAACAAGCTCTTTGGAGCAATTCCTGAAGAACTGGGGCAGTTGCAGTATTTAGATACTCTGTAAGACCAAATCTCTTGAATCATCTTAACTATGCAACCATTCTTTTTCTGTACTTGACTTCAGAATCTGAATTATCTTATTCAGGATTTTAAACAACAACAATTTGTTTGGAGAAATCCCTGTGCAGTTGGCCAATTGCTTCAGCTTAACATCCTTGTGCGTATATCATCCTTTTCATCACACAACATTTTACTCTTTTCTGACTTCTGAACCTCTTGAAAACATAAACATCTTCAGTTAATAATCCATGTGAAAATTCAGGAATCTTTCATATAACAACTTCTCCGGTGATGTTCCTCCGTACAAGAACTTTTCAAGATTTCCTCCTGAGAGGTGCCAAAGTTAATTTTTCAGCTAAATTTTTTTCTCTCATTTGAATAAATCGTTATTTAAACTTTTAGTTTTCAGTTTTCTAGGTAATGAAATGCTATGTGGAAACTGGTTGGAGTCCATCTGTGGACCTGCTTTCCGTCGATCAAAAGGTAAGTTTTTCATAAGATGATCATCTCTTGTTTTCTTTACCACTTGCACTTTGTTACCCTTACTGCACTTCCTCTTTGATTGCAGTCACTCTTTCTCGAACAGCAGTCGTTTGCATTACTTTAGGCTGTATCACACTGCTAACAATGGCTTTAGTGGCAATTTATCGATCAAATCAACCAAATCAAATAGTCAAGGGATCAAACCGAGATGTCCCAGGCATGCCTATCGACCAAGTAGTCCTACTCGTTATGTATTTCAGAGTGTCGGTTTCTTAAACTTGAAAATGTTTTATCTGTGTTCAGGTCCTCCAAAGCTGATATATCTCCAAATGGACATGGCCATTCACACGTATGATGATATCATGAGATTCACTGATAACTTGAGCGAGAAGTACATAATCGGTTATGGTGCTTCGAGCACTGTATACAAGTGCGTACTCAAGAACTCCAAGGCAATCGCCATAAAGAGACTTTACAATCAATATCCGCACAACATTCGTGAGTTTGAGACTGAGCTTGAAACTGTCGGTAGCATCAGGCACAGGAACTTGGTCAGCTTACATGGTTATGCATTGTCCACGAATGGGAATCTTCTCTTCTATGATTATATGGAAAATGGCTCATTATGGGATCTTCTTCATGGTCCGCACATTAAGCTTCCTTAATTTCCTCACTTTTCTTGTTTACTAGATGATCAATTCTGATTGACTTGGATTCGTTTCAGGGCCATCTAAAAAAGTGAAGCTCGACTGGGACACTCGCCTGAAAATAGCAGTTGGTGCAGCTCATGGACTAGCTTACCTTCACCATGACTGCAACCCCCGTATCATCCATCGAGATGTGAAGTCATCCAACATTTTACTCGATGAGAACTTCGAAGCCCACCTCTCAGATTTCGGCATAGCCAAGTCCATTTCATCTGCCAAGACTCATGCCTCAACCTATGTACTAGGAACAATCGGCTACATTGATCCTGAGTATGCTCGAACGTCCAGGCTCACCGAGAAATCCGACGTCTATAGCTTTGGAATTGTTCTTCTGGAGCTTCTCACGGGGAAGAAGCCTGTGGACAATGAATCCAATCTCCACCAACTGGTTAGAACAATCGAGCCCCTCTCAGGGCATCATCCTATTTCATTTCCGTTTCTTATTCTTTTAGATTAATGAGCTCGTTGTTGTGCTCAGATACTATCCAAGGCAGATGACAACACGGTCATGGAGGCAGTGGACTCCGAAGTGTCGGTAACATGCATGAACATGGGGCTGGTGAAGAAGGCATTCCAGCTTGCTCTCCTGTGCACGAAGAAACACCCCTCAGACCGCCCAACAATGCACGAGGTTGTTCGGGTGCTCGTCACGCTGCTGCCTGCCCCGAGCGTGAAACCGTGCACGGCGACCCCCAAGTCGAAGAGCTACACTCATCTCCTCACGGCTGCTCCTGATGTTAAGAGGACCAATGTGGTGAAGCAAGACAGCAGCAGCCTGTCTGATGCCCAGTGGTTTGTGAGGTTTGGGGAGGTCATTTCCAAGTCCACAATATGAAGAAAGTTGGTTTCCCATATGATTCTTTTTTTGTTGTGATGATAGTCAGTAATCAGGATGGAAAGAGCTTCCTTACTAATATGCAGGTCAGGCTGCCTGCATTATATCCCCTTCCTAGGACACCTCCACGCTCATGCAATGCGGGTGGTCTAATCAATCCTTTTGTCTTTTTTTTTGGGTTTGTATAATGGTTAGTTTGAAAGATGAAATATACAGAAACCCTCAAGCTGGTGGTCCTTCCTTCCCTAAAACTAAGAGTACACGGAGAGGAAGTTTCTTCCTTACCTTCTTTGTTTCTGCTCCATTTGTGGGGGGAATCATTACTGCTACTGCCTTGGGGCAAGAATCCCGTGAATGCAGTAATCATTTATTAAGGGCGTCCTACTAACTGTAAGACTGATATCTCTCTATATTTATGAGTTCAGGAAGTAGTCGTAGTACATCTCTGGGTTTTCCTTGGCGCATTTCCTGTGAAAAAATGTTAACTGAATTGAGAGATTGATGACAACATTCTGCTTGTCCTATGTGAAGTTTCTTTCTCTCTTCATTACGAGTTTGTTGTTTTCTTTAAATGACAAGATAACTGTGAAGATGGAAATTTTATACTTTCACTATGTAAATTTTAGGAGAATATAAATTATTAGGCTATGATAATCTATTACGTTTCATGATCTTAGTTTTATATCCATAAAAAATTTGGAAAAATAATTTAAAACTTTATTTCTACGCTTACTAAGAAATCTTTTTACTCTTATTTTTTATATTTGTTGTTGTGCTGTTCTTCTAAACTTCAATAATATTTACCAGTTAAAGTAGTATTTTATTTATCCAATATATTGATTTTTATTTTGTGCTAATAGATAGCTTTAGTAATAGTATTATATGTATTTTTTACAGATCTCTATTCACCCTAAAAATAATATAATTACATCACCCACGGAGCTTTTAATTCAATATAATTTGTTTAATATTATAAAAAATAATCTCCATTTTATCTACTATAAGATGTGCTAAGAAAACTATGTATTTTTTTATAAATATTTACTATTATATTAGTTAAATTAATTTTTTTTAAAAATTAAGATTTATCTTTTTCTTTCTCTGATAATTCTAAATTTATGTTTAAAAAAAAGAGAGATTTGGCATGATTTTTTTTCACCAAATGGTAAGAGGAAAAAGCCCAAGAACGCCATGAGTTTTGAAAAAGCCCAAGAACAACGATGATCCGAAAATAATGCAGGTGGAAAAGTGTTTGCAAGATCCGAGGATTTTTTTCTCTTATTCCAAATTAATGAGTCAACTCCTTTGTAGTTTTCCAAAGTCAACTACCAATAATCAAATTATTTAGCTATACCAGTAACCATAAAAAATAAAATAAAATGAAATAAAATGTAAAAAAAAACGGAGGGAATTACTTCATCTTTAATTTTCTTTTTAAAAAATAGTCAACGTAATTTACACAAGTCAACCGATAGGACAAATCCGTAATTAACTCCAAATCTGGTGGCGTTTCCCCTCACGAATCGCGATATTTCAACTAACCCCTACCGACTCCATCAACCGAGGAAATAAATTAAATGAGATAATTTCACTCTAGACCCTGTAAACTTAATTGTATCAAATTGACCCCTTATCAATTTCTAAATGGTAATTGTTTGTATTAGTAATATTATATTTCCATATGTGGAGAAACTGAACCCGCGAGGGGTTGATTTGAAATTATTTTGAGGGTTAAAATGTGACAAAATAAACTAAAAGGGTCGAATTGATAAGTTAAATATTAGAGGGGCTAAAGTGCACCGGGAAATTTTTTAAGGAATAGAAAAAGAAAAAGAAAAAGAAAGCTCAGCTTACTTCTTCCCCCTCGCCATCGAATCACGCTTTCCCCACGTGCCAAATCTCGCGCTTCCTCTTCCCCCTTCCGCCCTGCCAAATCCACCATTGACGAGGGAGGGCGAGTGAGAGAGGAAGCGAGACTTCGGAGAGAGGAGGGCAGGGAAAGGGAAAGGGAAAGGGGAAGGGGAAGGGCAAGCAATCGAGATCCGTCGAGGAGGAGGAGAGCGGCGATGGCGTGGGAGGTCGGATTCGCGAGATCTGTCGTCCTTCCCTTGACTCTGGCCCTCTTCGCCGCCTCTTTCTCCTTCCTGATCGGCACCGCCCGCGCGGAGATCCGCGAGATGGTGATCCGCTCCGACGGGCGCTCCATCATCCCCTTTGATGAGTTCGGCTTCACGCGGTCCGGCGGCCTCGAGCTCAAGGTCACCGACATCGGCTTCTCTGGCGTCGACTCGCCGGACCTCACGCAGCTAGGGTTCTTCCTCTCCACCCCAGATATCTGGCAGCACGTCCTCCACCAGCTGCGGGAGCTCGACATCACCTGCGTGCTCCAGTCCGACCTCGTCAACATCGTATACACCTTCGACCGTCTCATCCCGCCGGCCAATCCTTCCGGCGTCCCGGTCCGCCGCTCCAGCTCCTTCCATTACTTGTACAATATGACCGACCAGCCCGGCCAGTTCACGCTGGTCTTCGCCAATTGCCTCCCCTCGCTCCGCGTCTCCATGGACGTCCGCTCCGAGATGTTCAACTTCCCGGACCCCGCTGACCGCTCCCGCCGAGCCTACCTCTCCGCCGGCGCCGCCGCTCTCCCCCTCATCTACTCGTTCTTCTTCTTCGCTTACGCCGCCATCGCCGCCGCCTGGGCCGTCATCCTCCTCCGCAGGCGCCGCGCCGTCTTCCGCATCCACTATTTCATGCTCGCCGTCGTCGTCCTCAAGGCCCTCAACCTCCTCTGCGAGGCGGAGGACAAGTCCTACATCGAGCGCACCGGCTCCGCCCACGGCTGGGACGTGCTCTTCTACATCTTTAGCTTCCTCAGAGGCATATCCCTCTTCACGCTCATCGTTCTCATCGGCACTGGCTGGTCCTTCCTCAAGCCCTACCTCCAGGACCGCGAGAAGAAGGTTCTCATGGCCGTAATCCCCCTTCAGGTTATCGCGAACATCGCTCAGGTAGCCATCGACGAGTCGGGACCCTACGCCCGCGATTGGTATACTTGGAAGCAGGTCTTCCTCCTCGTCGATGTCATCTGCTGCTGCGCCGTCCTCTTCCCCATCGTCTGGTCCATCAAGAACCTCCGAGAGGCCGCCAGGACCGACGGCAAAGCCGCCGTAAACCTGATGAAGCTGACCCTCTTCCGCCAGTACTACATCGTCGTCATTTGTTACATCTACTTCACCAGAGTGGTCGTCTATGCCCTCGTCACGATCACTTCCTACCGATACCTCTGGACCAGCGTCGTCGCAGCGGAGCTCGCCACCCTGGCTTTCTACGTATTCACCGGGTACAAGTTCAGGCCAGAGGCGCATAATCCCTACTTCGCCATCGACGATGAGGAGGAGGAAGCTGCTGCAGAGGCGCTCAAGCTTGACGATGAGTTCGAATTGTGAAGTAAAAGATGAGACATTTGGGATGGTGATCAACAATATTTCCGTTTTCCTCGGATTGACTCACTGAGAAAATTGCCCGGTAAGCTTGAAAGCCTTGGAGGTTGTATTTTATCTTTGTACTTGTTTTCTGCTTACTTTTCTATACTAGAGTATTTGGAACCAATAATTCATAGAAAAAAAATGTCGTCTTCTTCTTTATTGTAGTAGCTTGTGAGTTTGTCCATCTACTACCCATTGATGCTGATAGTTTTATGCCTCTCGATTAACTTTGCAGCCTGTTTGTCTATATATAATCGGCACCCATTTTTATAGTCATTGATGGTTTGAGATTTTGGTTCTAGATGTTTATATTCTTTCCTAGTTTTTTTGAACTTAGAGTATTGAACTCACGATCTCCCGTATAGAGCCCAGTTGCTCTAACTAGAGGTGCGTACACCTTGTGTACTATATTCTTTCCTAATTGATCGGCAGAGGTTCCATATGGTGATAGACCTTACTTTGCGTATTGTACTGAGTTGGGGAAGCACAAAGCATACTGCCTAATTCATCTAGAAAGAATCTATATGGAGCATGCCATATTTTAATGTGGTAGAGAAATAGCCAACCGTGGACTTGAATTGCCTAATTTATGTTGTTGTATATATATGATATTTTTGGCCTTTGCTGTTATATAATCAAAGGGGGTTCTTACATTTCATTTGAAATTGGAGCACAACAGATACATGTAGCCATTTCTTTTCCTGATATATCCTCTTAGATATATTGACTGGTCACACGATCACCTGTGTCACTCAAAATTTTGCAATCTAACCTAGCCCAAGCACGCCTTGGACTATATTTTCACTGCATCCATATAGAGTATCTATCACAAACATGGATTAATTTTTTCAGCTTTTCAACAAGATAATTCTCTGTGCAATTTATAGAGTACCTACGACAAACTGAACACCAAGGTCGAACTTTCACACATCCATATAAATTGTGCATGCCTAAGTCTGCCTCAGAAAATCCTCACTTCACTGAAGTGCTGCCTTTTGTGTTCCATAAGCTTTCTTGAAGACTATGAAGTATTGGAATTATACCATTTGGTATGGATAGATTTAAGATGTTCATCTATGCCTTGAGTTCTTATGTAAAATGTAAATAACTATCTCTGTGTAATTTTTCACAATATGATTCTTTTTCAAAATTCAGTAAATGATTCATTCATATTTTCATACTTGGAAATGGAGGGTTCCGACCTTCATGTATTTTACGTTCATTCAAGGAGCATTTCTAGTATGGACAATGTAGGAGGAGGCTGCTCCTGTCAGCAAACTTTGCTTCCGTGAATATTCTACTCGGAAGGGATGTGTGAAGCAAATGGAAGGTCTCTGGGGGGCAGCATCCAGATTTAGCCTTCAGTGAGTAATGCCTAATTTTGACTTTTTAAATTAATTGACGGATTGATGTATCTTGATTGAGACATTGTTCTTATGAGGCTGAACAAGACAATTCGTATTGTTTTCAAACAATAGTTGGTCGCAGGTCACCCGAATAAGAAAATGCCCAATCTATATAGCACTGCAATTGCTCCCAGAACATGTAGGCAATGAATGTGGAATACATACGTTTAACGTATTACTCGGACACAATCAGGTGGTGCATAATGCTATTTGGGTCATCAGTTTCAGCTACTACGGACCTCCCAAGTGCTGAAGCCTCATTGAATGTTCTCAAAAGGTCTTTGATAAAGAGAGTCATGATTGCCGACTTTTCTTACAGATTTTTCTGCTGCGTCAATATGCTCAGCCTACCACATGTTTGTTTCTGCAGAGTTAAAAGGTGAACCCTAATTTATATTTCAAGCCATGCCTGGATGGGTGATGGTTGGAACTAGAAGTAGAGTTTTTTTTATTAAAAAAGAAAAATATAGTGATTACTGAACCCAATGGTCTGATTGGATGTTGATTACACTTTCGGTTCCTTAACCTTTACATTTACTCTCTGATAAATTAGATGTAGTCCGACCTCGTACGAAGGCCGATCTCCCTGGGCAGTGCCGTCGTCGACCCTCGCTTTCTTCGACCGAACCAACTGCGAGCCACATCGATGGACCGCATCATAAAACTAGTGTTGGGCTCTCGAAACGGAGGAGGAATTCAGGAGAGGGAAAATAATAACCCGGTCCTCCTCGGTGGGCGGGCGGAGCATCCGCCTCCTCATGCTCCATTGCCGGCTCGCCGCCGCCGGCGCCCCCTCTCGTTTCTTCTGCGCGGACGGAGAACGAAGGGGGATCGGACTCCGCTCGCTTCACCGTCTTGCTTTGCATGCAGGAAAACGGAGAGAGAGTCGTTTGTCGAGTATGAGGCCGGTGGATCGGGTTCGTTATCCTGTTTCCTGGTTGTACCCATATTTAAATTGGAGTTTTTTTTTTCCGCCCTGTTATCGGGTATATCCGCTGAGGTAGAGAAGGTGGGATCGGAATTCTGCAACCACTAAATTTTACGACAATTATAAGGACTACTTGATATAGCTCAATTTTAGGATGATACCTATTGGAATTTTGCAATCAGTAGGTTATCATTCCAATTAGTGTTCGGATAACGACCGTTAACCTCTATCAAGTTAGTACGACCAACTCTATATGAATGATATCCAACGATAATAAAGTGCACTCACGAGTGATAAAAATAATTCGCAGAGTAAACGATAATAAAGTACACTCACAAATTGGTGGAAAGTGCACAAAATGCACGTACACAAGAGTCTCGTATCTAAATGGTGCATGTAAATTTTTTTATGAAATTAAAGAAAATTTCTAAAGTCAAAGTAAGTTTTTTTAAAAAAATTTAATGAGTCTTGAACCCAAGACCTCATGATCCTCCCGTATAAAATCCAAGCAAGTTGAAAATAGGACTTTCTTCGAACATACTTGGCGGAGTCGACACGGTCATCAACCAGTATTATTGTCACACCCCTAAGATTAAAAACATGCATAGAATGTACTTTGGCCTAAATTCATATAAGAATGTATTTTGGCTTAGATCCATAGAAAATGTGAGATACCCTCATTAGGTTTTATCAAGAATAAGGATTGTTTAAAAAAAATTAGAATTTTTTCCAATAAGAATATTTTAGGAGCTTTGAGTATTATCGTATCAATCTGCGAATAATGTTTATCTAAGATAAAAGAGAGTTAGCTGAGTCAAGCATTGGAGGCTTGCCACGATATGCCCAGTAGGTTTAAAAGTTATTAAAAGATAAATAAATAAATTGGTAGACACCTGGAGAAAGTCGATTCGTCTCACACGAGTCGGAGTCAAAGCACTTGACATCACCAAGCCTCCTTACGCTACTTGGGAAAAAAAAAGTCAAAAAGAAAAAGCACGCACTCAGATCAGTCACGCACAGATTTCCTGTGCACGGCCGGAGACGGTGAGTCTTTTTTTTTTTTTGTGCGGAGAAGAATAAAGGAGTTGGCCAACTTTTATCATTCTTACTGCGTAGAAATTTTAATGGCCAAAATGACCGGTCAAATATCCAGGTAGGTATTTAATTTTTTAAAAAATTAATGATCGGTGATGACGACGGGACGTAGAAGACGGCGGACTATCGATGCAGTCGGTCGCCTGCGGCGGAAGACACGAGCGAGTCGGAGACGATCCGAGAGATGGCATCATCGACTTAATTAAGGAAAAAAGTAATTAAAATATTTAATTTAATGGTCTACGTGGACGCTCGACCGGTCATTTTGGTCATTAAAATTTTACCAACTGGGTTCTATAAAGTTTTTTTTAAAAAGAGGTTCTGACAAATTATCTTACTTTATGCCGCATTTTTATTCTCAAATATATATAATTAAATAAAGACAAAAGAGAAACTGATCATATCACTGCGCGTAGCTTTGCCGCCCATCTCAAGGGAACGCAATCGGCTGCGCTGCTTCCGTCCTCCTCCTCCTACGAATATAAAAGCCATCCTGCTCTCGCTCTCCCTCCTCCTCCCATTAAGACGCTCGTTAGGTTCCGGTGAGCGTACCCACATGGGTAAGGGAAGAGTCCCCGACAAGCTCCAAGACCGCCGCCGCCGCCGCTTCAGTCGAAGCCAGGCGGAGGAGGAGGAGGCGCTGCACCGTCTGTACGCAAAGAGAGCTGAAGTCGCCGGCTGCCCGAGCGAAGACGAGAATAAGACCCAGCCGTTCGACGTCGACAAGAAGGCACAGGAGTTCATCGATGGAGAGCACGCGAGGATGAATCGTGATGCGCACCGTCCGTACGCAGAGAGAGCTGCAGTCGCCGGCTGCCCGAGTAAAGATGAGGTTAAGATCGACATCAACAAGATGGCACAGGAGTTCATCGATGGAGAGCACGCGAGGATGAATCGTGAAGCGCACCGTCCGTACGCAGAGAGAGCTGCAGTCGCCGGCTGCCCGAGTAAAGATGAGATTAAGATCGACATCAACAAGAAGGCACAGGAGTTCATCGATGGAGAGCACGCGAGGATGAATCGTGAAGCATCTATATAACTATGGCTACGTGATATTAAGAGCATATATATATATATATATATATATATATGTACGAGTGTTTGTTATAGTAGTTGCTATATATATACATAGAGAGAGGGAGGGAGTACTTCTCCCTGTTTGTTCTAGTAGTTACTATATCTATACAGCGCTTCCCTCTGTTGTTTTCTGCAAGCACCCAGACGCAGGGCAGGGGGTGGTATTCGTCTGCACCCGGAAGGAGCTCGTGCGGAATAGGGCGAGATCGTCCGTGTCGTCGGAGGCGGCGGCGGCAGTAACGGTGACCTGCGAGGCGGAGGAGCGGCATGCCGTGCGGTCGCCGATTTATAATAAAGTTTTAGTGGTGTTGATTTCTAAGTGTAGTTCTTCTTCCCGCTGCCTGGTAGTACCGGTGGAGTAGGATCAAAGTTATGATAAGAGTTTTTGTGCTGTTGATGTCTGAGCGTACTTCATCTTCCCGCTGCCTGTTAGTATTAGCACTGGTTGCTGTGATATCTCTGCCCTAGTTTTATGGAATGTTACGATAACTTGTCTCCGTTCCTCATGGTAGTTAATGGATAAACTCCTGTGGGAGCGAGCGATCCACGGCCACACCGTCTTCTCGGTGTAAGAGCGGGCAAGCGCAGGGCCGGAGGCAACCTCGTAGCAGGGGATGGGCAGGGCAACGTCTGCTCCGGGTAGGAGCGCGCCCGAAATAGGGGGGAGCTCGTACGTGTCGCCGGCGGCGGCGGGGGTGGTGAGGTTCGAGGTAGAGGGAGGCCAACGAGGAGGAGCGCCTGCAACCCGTCTGCGGGGCTGACGAAGAGGAAGGGAAGGTTTTCCAGGATCGGTCCAGCAGATGCTTATTAATTAATTAATGACGCCAATAAGGTTTTCGGGATCGAATAAAAGGAATAATATTCCTTCTATATCTCTCATCTCTTCTGCCTCCGGCACATCCGCTACCATCCGTCGATATCGGCATGCCGTCGATTCATAGTAAAGTTTGTGTTATTTAATTCCTGAGTGAACTGCTTCCTCCCGCTGCCTGTTAGTACCGGGGGAGTAGGATCAAATTTATAATAAAGTTCTAAGTGCAGTTCATCTTCCCGTCCGCAGGGCTGTTGAGAAGGTCCGTGGAAGGTGATGCTTATTAATTAATTTATGGTCGTGGGGGGAGGAGCAGCACTTTTCAAGTTGGGAAGTAAAAGTGCCTGCTCATTCCATCCTTCCCCGATTGAACTGCATGCGCGGCTTGCAGATAGAATAAAGGGAATAATATTCCTTCTAATTAATGGAGTCCGTGCGGTGGGGAAAACGATCAACTTTTTATAACAATACTTAGCTCGACTAGGCGTGCTGGCTCTTCCCCAGAACAGGTAAATATCATGTTTTCTTCGAAACTAATTTATACAAATTCTAATCTGTGTATCTATTTTCTTAAAAACTAGAGGCTACAGTGATAAATAACCATTTCTTCTACTTCAGATGTACATAATTAGGGGAAAATATTACGTGCTGCGGGTACAGGTTGATGTCGTGACATATGCACTGACTATGAATTTATGAGATAGTTAAGTCCAGTGAAGAAAAAAACTGTATTCTCTTATTGCAACCTTAAACCGGTTACTCTATGTTTATCAATAATTTTCCTGTTGATTATTGCCGATTCGGATGCTGAATTATGCTGGCCGAGATTAAATCCATTGCAGGAGGGAAAAAAAGGAAGAAAAAGATCCACCTGGATCACTGTCACACAGATGCACGCGCAGAGATATCCATGCACAGGAGTTTAAGCTAAATCTTTTTGCCGAGAGGATGGGAAAAAAAGGGGAATAACATTCCTTCTAGATCTCGACGAAAGGTTTTCCGGAATCGAATTCCACGTTCTATTCCCTGACGCCGTCGGTCGAATGCTTTTCTGGATTCTAATTCTTGAAAGTTTTCCGGATTATAATTCCACATCGAATCCACACCCAGATCTTGTAGCAAATCGAAGGTCTCTCGGGGGGCAGCATTCAGATTTAGCCTTCAGCGAGTGATGCCTAATTTTGATTTTTAATTAATCGACGGATTGGTGTGGTTCGATTGAGAATTGCACTCCGGAGACATTCTTCTCGTCAGGCTGAACGAGTTAGTAGTTTGCCGATCTAAGGCCGGTGGTGGATGAGTCCGTTATAATTATATTGAACCCGTTGAGGTAGAGACGATGAGATCGAACCGAATAATGATTTAAAATTCCATCCCCACCAAAAAAAACAAATAAATGACGATTCCCATGGGAATTTAATTAAGAGGGAGAAAGACCGAGCGAAAGGGGTCAAGAGTCAAACGAATCATCCGGGTTTAACCGGCCATCAAATCATCAGCAGCAGTGGAGGAATCATCATCATGGCGGAGGACCATCGTCCGGCAGCAGTCGATGAATCATCCGGATTAAGCATCACATTCACCGCCCCCCCTTCCCCAAAGCCCTGCCCATTTCATACTGATCCACCGCCCGGTAATCACCTTCAGCAGCAATCGAGTACGCGATTCCTTTCCTCCTCCTCCTCCTCCTCCTCCTCCTATTAAAGCCTGCCGCCTCCCTCACCCTCCTCCTCAGGGGGGCTTCCAGGTGCATTGATCGAGCAAGCGACGAGAGAGAGTTACGCCCAACGCTCTCGTCGATGGGCATTCTTTTCTCGTGCTCGGGGGGGAAGGGAAAAAATGGAAGAGTCGCCAAAGAGGTCCAAGACCGCCGCCGCCGCTTCAGTCAAACCCAGGCGGAGGAGGAGGCGCCGGCACATCCGTACGAGAAGAGAGCTGCAGGCGTCGTCCGGCCAAGTTATCGACGACGAGTCAGGGAGGAGGAAGACGGGAAGGCGGTGCTCACCGGGGTCGACAAGAAGGCGGAGGAGTTCATCGATCGACAGCGCAAGAGGATGGAGATTGAAGCGTCCATTACGACTACGTAATATTAAGAGCTTCTCTCCGTTGCTCTACGAGTTAATCTATTACAACCGCAACTATGCGATGTTATTAATATTTATGTTTAACTATGAATAGTTACATATGTTCTAGCTAAATACTCACTGATCCATAATTAGAGTCTATATTTTCATGGATGATACTGAAAATAAAGAGCAGTCAGCAACCGCACGGCAGGGTTGGGCAAGGCAACGTCTTCTTCCTTAGCTCCAGGTAGGAGCAGGGCGAGCTCCTACTTGTCACCGGCGGCGGCGGCCTCCGGGGTGGAGAAGAGGCACGCAGTCGACGCGGCCGGACGGACGAGGAAGCGTTTTTTTTTTAAACTTTGGACGCCTCTGCGTTTGCGTCTGTTCAACACACTCTCTCTCCCTCCCTCTCGCTCACACAGATTAAAAAAATATAATATCTACGCAATTAGAGATTAAAAAATAGAACAATTAATAAATAAATCGATCGTCATCCTCCGCACAACAACTTGGTCGAGTCGACGCAGCTGACGTCAGCCCCTCCTTGCGTCGTACCAACCCTCCCCGACGCAAATCCATTTCAATCAACTTGATTCCCCATGATTTGAGATCATATCGATTTCAAAAAGGTGAAGACAAAAAGAATTCACGTGAATCTCATGCGCAGGAGCAGCAGGATGAGTTGGAGATACTTTTTTGCGGGGAAAAATGAATGCAGAAAAAGGGAGTAAGATTCTTTCGAGATCTCATAGTTCATTAGCCCGTCCAACTTTAACTCAATTCCCTATCGATCGAAAGGTTTCCCGGAATCTAATTCCACATCCACAGCTCTTTTTAGGTTAACCAACAAAGTTATTATCCTATTCATCCTTAATTGGATGTTTAGAATTATTCCATAAGAATATTTTAGATGCTTATTTAAAATATATATCTGAAAATTCATCATTTTTTAATTAAAAAATTAAATTAAGAAAACAAATATCCCATTAAAAGTCGTAAATTTTTATTTTGAATCACTAGAGAATATTCTGATTCACTGTTATTAGAGTGGAAGTAAATAGAATTTACTTGTACCAAAAAAGATCAAGAGATTATAATTCTAAATCTAACGCTTATTATTCACATTATTAGTTTTGATAAATCAATTCTAATGTCATGTACATATATTTAGATGTAATATGATATATCTTTTTAGATATTTTTTTTCTAAACAGAAACATTTTTGTTGGATCAACCACGGTAATATTTTATGTGGATGGGACAAAATGAAATTAATCCCATCATAAAATAATTAATGATGTGGTATGCGTATATTTAGACATAGATGGTGCGTAGTTTACGTAGCTTAAACCCACAGCTCAAAGTAGTAATCTACGGCAAGCAACTCGATTGACTCATGTTTAAATGATAGCTGACAACAGACGAAGGAAGTTACATCATCAGCTCAGCCTAAAACTACAATCTTAGCATAATCCTCCATCACTTGCCGCCAATACAATATTGATTGGTCCAGAGGTCTAAAATATTAACCGATGATGGTGGATTTCAAAGAGGATACAATATATCTAACTACACTACACGATGCGGATATCAATTACTAAATTGACGTGTTCCTTTTACGAGAAATTTGTCCTACGAAGAAGAGATCCCAATCATTTTTCCAGCATGATGATGACTGGTTCAGTTGGTACTTACATCTGCAGTCTGTGCTTCGGGTCCGCTCGTCTGCATCCGCGCAACCAGGATTTCCACCGGAATTCTAATAACGTCCCGCCGGATTCCAATGTCAGAAACATAACGGCCGATGCAATACACGCCACCGGCCACAACAAGCAAGCCAGGAAAGCTCGTCGTCAGGAAGCGAAGCGGAGAGGAAGAAACAGCAGTGATGGCAGCCATCAGGGATGATATCTGCCCACTTCCAACACTGAACGATGTGTCCACGAGCAGACCAGTTTTGCAATATATAGCGAAGTCCTCGCAGTTGTTCTTGAATATGTTGTACATCCCGAAGGCATTGTTTTCGAGGAGATATCTCGCCCGACGGAGGACGACGTCGGAGGGGTCTGAATCTGCGAGCGTGCATGTTCCTCCTCGAGCTTTGCTGATGAAAAAGCTCGTGGAAACCGAGTAGTGGAAAAGGTAGAGGTTGCCTTCCGAAAGAAAGCAGTCGAGGCAGGAGATGATCACACCGTGAAGCCTGCTCTGGTCTCCACACTTCTCACATGCATGCCTTAAATTAGACGGAGAGGGGCTGCAGACGATCTTGTCCAACACAGTTCCTGTTCCAGTTTCCTGGCCTGCTGCCCTCGTGAAGTGGATGACTCTGTCATCTCCTGCATATATCCCTGACAAGATAAAACAGAAAAAGGAACTGGTTACCAACATTAACCTCATGCATATGTACACTCACGCAGGTTTGGCTAATAATGAAAGATTAAGGCAATAATACCTTAATAACACAAGTGATTTTTAGAGTTCAGCAACAGTCGGGAAGGATGACTTCAGGTGGAACTTTACCTAGTAACTTATAAGAGGGATTGAGCAAGAAGGTATACTGGATAGAAGTAATCCTTTGTGGCAACGAGAATGAAACAGGAGACGTTTCATGACTCACAGAGGACATGCTGTGAAGTAGAAGGTATCCGAGCACTAAGATATAGATATCCAAAATTTCTGGACACCATGAAAATAATGAAATATTCTACGTGGAAAAACATTTTTGATCGTTTGCATGTTCTTTTAAGGTTGGACCACTTAGCTCTGCCAAGGACAATCTTATATCTTATCAACCTTAAGATTGTCTTTTCTCATTGCTTAAAACTAGCTCTTCTGAGATTTTCCTTGTCCTTTGCATCACATCTTTATGTTTCTAGCTAACTTGCAGTGGTTCACTACGCTCATTATATATGAAATTCATTTTATGCCTCTCGGTGAGATCAACAAAACTTAGCTTAGTGATGGTTCACATCTACACACTGAGCCGATGAGGTAAAAAATAATGCCTTAAACAAGCATGAATGTATCGATAGACGTCGTAACATAAGCATGCTTCACATCAACAGCATAACAAAGAAATAACAGTTATACGTTTATAATTGCTCGTAAAAGCAAGCTAGAAAGGTTTTTCTCCTAATTAGCAAACTTAATATTATGACTGAGCATAATCCAAACAAGCCCCAAATTTAATGACCAATGAGTGGATGTATCCCAGTGCCTATTCTCCCATTCATATTCATTCCATAACCGCTGGTGCAGTAATCTATCACTCCATATGAAATTAAAGTAAATATACAAAAGATCATGATCTATTCATCTAACACTCTTCATTAACAGTCAGATAATGATGGAGTCCTAAAAAAACCAATTCAACTCCAGCGTCAAATGCTAAATTTGCAAATTCATATCACCCTAAAAGCTCTTATTATCTCCACTGGATCGCTTTTTTTTTGGGCAACGCGAGCGCTCCCTTCTGTTCATAAAAGGTAAAGCGAAGAAGATGCCCATTTCTCCTTATACCTCGCATCAGTGCGATCCCTGACGATCTCAGCCCTCTTCCGACATCCAAACAAAATGCGAACCTACCCGTAACCCAAATCGGAAGTGCACTGAGAACTAGAGCGAGATAATCCCAAAAAGCATCGAAATCGAAGAAGATTAGGGAAGAAGGAGAAAAAAGAAGCAACGATGTGTTCCGAGGAAGACGGACCGTGATGGGCGAAGATGTACGCGGACCGCCACGAGTAGATGTGATCGCCGGGCTTAAGCTCGTCCCTCTCGATCTTGTTGGAGAGAACCCCCATTCCCCCGCTTCACAGGAGGAGGAAGAAGAAGACAAACAATGAAAGGAAGAGGGGAGAACGAGGAGTCAGAACGAATGACTCCTTTTTATGCGAAGGCGAATGGTTCTTCCCCCCTCCGATTGAGCTCCACATGAATTGTAAGTTTTTCCTTGCACCGCACGTTGGAGAGGATCCCCGATCCTCCCTCCTTTCCTTAATCTGTAAGGAATATTTCCAAATCTAAATATTACATTAATTAATTAATTAGCGAGACTTATTATTTATTACTGAATAAAACGATAAGCATGACTCAATAGATCAAAAGAAAATTTATCAGAATGTTTTAATTTCAAATGAGGTTGAATAATTTCTGATGCCTGACGTAAGATTAATTAGGTTGCATTTGCTGGGCGGCCTTAACTTAATCCTCCTCGATTGCTTTGTCGTCTCCTCTTCCTTTGATTATATTTTACTCTGTTTTTTGTAGTGAAATGACGACTCATTGACGGCTTTCACAATTTTTAATCCAAATTAAACATTTAGTATCTGTTTTTAACGCTCCTGGTTAATGCCGGTCAGCGTTATCCAAGCTTTGTTTTGACGAGGAAGACGAAGCCGCAGAGGAAGAGAGGGGGAGGGGTAAACGGACGTCGAGCCGCCGTACCAAAATCTCACCCACCTTATTCTCCTCTCTTCTTATTAATTCCATTAACCAGGCGGAAGCAACCGATCGAGCACGCTGTGCAGCACGGCACGGTCAATTCAATCGATGGCGGCCGCCGCAGCGCTGCGGATGATGCATCCAAGACCGGGGGACCGCGGGACGGCGCCGGCGTTGTTCGGGGCGGAGTACCTGCTGCTGTGGGAGCAGCAGGAGGAGTACCTGGAGCGCCGGCGGCTGTTCCTCCGCAGCTACCACTTCTGCCGCAAGCAGGCGCCCCGGCGGGAGCGCGCCCGCCGCGCGCTCCTCCGCGTCCGCCGCCTCGTCTGGAGACGCCTCCGCGCCGCCCGCCGCCTCCCCCGCCTCCTCTGGGCCAACCTCCGGGCCGCGCTGCCCGGCCTCCGGAAGCGCGGCCGCCCCTTCCACCGGCTGCCCCCCTGCAGCGCCGGCAGAGTCGGTTCCTCCCTCGAGTGGCCGGGCTGGCCGTGATCGGGAGGCTGCTGTCCGTTCGGTTCCCATCGTGCTGTCTGTTTGTAATGTTTGCTCTTTTTATGGAACTCCATGTCGCCAGTTTAATTAATTCCAGCTTCTCCTTCGTCTTGTAATGAGATTGTTGTGCTTTTTATATAACTACGTCTACATCCTCCATTAATGATCAGATAGACTCGTTCAGTGCATTGCCGTATCGCCGGGCCGGATACAGTCACAGTTGGGCCGAGTTGAAGTAGTTTGAAGAAGAAGATGATGAACAGTGAGGCATGAATCCAACAGATGCCGTGATTACGACGCCACATTGACATCAGGGTTGCATTGACGCTTTCCAAGCTGCCTCCGAACAAAATCAGGAGGTTAAGTTTACCATCATTCCTGGAGAAAGGCATCAAAAGAGCAGATGATGAAGAAGAAAACTTAGACGAACACAAAACAAGCTTCGGTCTATTGATCCATGTGTTCTCACATGCACGCACAAACTTCAGTCTATTAATTTCTACAGCCAAATCGATCAGGATACCGGCTCGAAAGAATCGAATCGTTTTAGTCATCAGGAAATTAATCTAAATTAACATACTATATGTGTTCAAAGATCATGTTCTCGGCTGAACTCGCCGGCGGCAGCGATGGAGCCGTTGAGGTATTCCGACCATTTCAAGTCCTCCGGCTCGCCGTCGAAATTGAACTGGACCGCCTGGTTCGGCGGCAGCAGCTCCAGCCACTGGAAGATGCCGCCGCCGTTGCAGCCGCCGTCGAAGAGGTCACCTCCGCCGCCGCCGCCGCCGTCGATGCTCGAACTCTCGGCGGCCTCAGCGAGGCATATCGACGGGAGAAAGATCGGCGGGTGGAGAGTAAGCGCCTGCTTGTTTTCGGAATTCTTGGCGGCCGCGGCGGCTGCGGCGGCTTTGTCTTCGGCGCCGTCGTCCTTGGTCCGGCGGAGCGGCTTGTGGGTGGTCGGGTCAATGCCGCTCTGCATCAGCTTCTTCTTGAGGCACGAGTTCCAGTAGTTCTTGATCTCGTTGTCCGTTCTCCCCGGCAGCCGCGCCGCGATCTGAGACCACCTGAGGAGCGTTTCAATCAAACGATAAGCCGCTGTCAGCGCTCGAAGTGAACTTGATCGATCGAGTTAATTAATTTACCGGTTGCCGAGGGCGGCGTGGAGCTCGACGATGAGGTCCTCCTCCTGCTGGGAGAACGTGCCCCGCTTGAGGTCCGGCCGCAGGTAGTTGATCCACCTCAGTCTGCAGCTTTTCCCGCACCTCTGAAGCCCTAAAGGTCTCATTTTTATGATCAAGACCTCGGAAGAGCGAATTAACGGAACCGATCAAAGGGATTGATCGAATCGATCAGAGAACAGGTACCTGCTAACTTGGGGACGGAGCTCCAGCATCCATGGCCAAACTTGGAGATGTGGCTGACGAGCTTCTCGTCCTCCTCAGGAGACCACAGGCCCTTCCTCAGCTTCTGCTTGTAGCAGCACGAGTGCCTCCCCATTAATGGCGGAAAGGAGGAGAAGATTCAGATGGAAGAAGGAGAGGTGATGGACGGCATGACTAAGCTCCGTGCTGTTGCTGTTCTTCTTCTTCTTGATCTCCCATCAATGGCGGCCTCCGTTTGAGGTAGGAAGGGGTTAATAAATCTCGTTGAGGTGGAGGTCTCATCGAGCTCAAATGGTGGGACAAGGTCAAGCTTTGGTTAACTTGGGAAGAAGGCTTAAGTGGAAAGAAGGGGTTTTGGATTCCACCTCCTTGTCATTGCTTTGTTAATTATGAAAATAACCCTTAAGCTAACTATTTAATCCAATGAAACATAGCTGAAATATTCAGCTAGTGAATGATTGAAAAAATATATAATTTGCAATTTAAAATAGCTGGATTGAAGTTGAAGCAACCCTAATTAGTCTCAGTCCTCCTCCTCTCCCTTGTCACAGTCTCAAGGAAAAAGAGAGCTGTGACTTTAGGGGGAAGAAAAGCTTCAAAGAGAAGCCACTGTTTTATACCCTAAATTGATACACAAGAGTATGAACTACTGCTACTATTACTAGTTTATGTTTTTACAGCCTTTTAATCACTCCTGTAATTATGGAAATAAATACATTTATTTATTGTAAAATGGTGTAAAATTTATTGTATTTAAACAAAAAAAAGCTATAAACGTCCTTAAAAAGTAATTACCAAATTATATCTAGGTTAACTAAACTAGGTTAATGTGATTAGTACCTAAATTAGTAGTGACCTTTATTATTTCTTGGTGGGGGAGGGAAGGTGTCCCACTGACATGGATGGGGCTACTTGGAGTGACCTTCCATTCATGTGAGGATTAAATGCCCTATAGTTAGGTGGCTAATCCAAGGACCATCAACCACAAAACCCAAGGACATGGACCACTATTTTTCTTAACCTAAAGAAAGATGAGTATTTTTGCAATCATCAATGTTTACTATTAAGTGTCATTTTTATTGACAGATAAATGAATAATTATAATTATTTTTTGCCAAAAAAATTACACTTTAGGTTGATCAACCAAGTATGCCCTATTGTATGAATAAAATTTAAATTTAAAATAAATAAATGAGCTTATATCACACACTGCTACACTGTTTCATTTGATAAACACCTCTCAACCTCTTTGATTTTTCAATTAATATTTTTCAACTTCGAGTAAATATTATTTAAAATATTATTTTATTAACATTTAAATATTTATTAATACATAATGCATACATAAAGTGTATATCTTTCTAATTAAAGTAAATAAGTTTCATAAAAAAGAAAAATAGACAGTAGTGTATGTATGATAAATGGTCCACCCACATCTAAAATATTACAGCGGTCAATTTATCAAAAATATTTTTGTTTAGGAAAGAAAAGAGCATCCACATTAATTAATTGACATTACAAGGTTGCTATTGCTCTGTCTCAATCAACATATCTTACCTACTATGTGACATTTTTAAATACACAGACATGCATGTGATTAATTCACAGGAACATCTTAATCATCAAAACTACTCTTTTTACCCTTTTTTATCTTACACTAAATATATTTGATTATTTAATTAAGGTATCGATAAAACTATAATTTTTATTTTATTAATTTTTATTGCAATATCGTCGGTCCAATGATGTGTTGCCAAATTACATGTGGCTGGCTCATTAACTCTCACATCAATAACCCAATGAGTATAAAAAAAAACTTTATATCGATTAATTATACGTACTCCCTTATTCGATTTTTGAAAAAGTATCACTCACTACGAGTCAAATATAATGCCGAATAAATAAATATCACCAATCATTTTAAGCAAATTAAAACCTGAAATGTTTTATTTAATTATCGACTTGGTTTTCTAACGGAGAGCTTTTGCTGTCCATCTTAAATTAGGACGTATTTAGTAGTTATAATATTACTTTCAGGTGATTAATTGTTTATTTTTTTCCTTCCAAAGGAAGAAAAACACTTTCATAGCCGTCCGTATCAAGAATTTATTTCAAATTTAATGCTGCGTGTTTTATTATATATTATTTATGTTATTATTACTGTTATATAGTTTAAAAAAATCTCAATTTATTATAAATTATAATAATAGCTCTGAAGGTTAACCCGGAATTGGATTCCGGGAAACCTTTGGATCGATGGGGAGTTGGGGGTTAAAGTTGGACGGCTAATTAATTACGAGACGAAGAAGGAATCTTATTCCGTCCATTCTCCCTGCAAAAAAAGAATCTCCGGGTCTTTCTGTGAATGGTATAATCTCAGACAGCATGATTAGGATTTGAATCGAGTCGATCGAAATGGATTTGAGCAGCGGAGGCATATATTATAAATGAAAGCGCTAAATAAATTGGGTTGGGATGACGCAAGGAGGGATGATGTCAGGCGGCGAGAGGAATCAGTTCCTCCAACTGCGGAGAGGATGGTGGTCAATTAATTAATTAATTCGAAGTCCAAATCCTTCCCCTTTTTTTTATATATATATCACATTTTATAGAAAATTATATATATATATATATATATATATTGCCAAGAGAGCTCGATAATTTTAAAATTAAATAAGAGAATACACTTGTATTCTTCCTCTGACTTCTACTGTTTCCCCTCAACACTGGGAATTGCTGCTGCCTGCCGAAGGTGATTACTTGCTCGTGGATTATAAATTAAAATCGGGCATTGCTTTTGAGACGGGGCGGTGATGCTTCCTCCGCCGTCATGATCGATGCGCGACAGAAAACGGGTTAACCCGGATTATTCCTTTTGACTCTTGACCCGTTTCGCTCGGTCTATTTTCACGGGAATCGATGAGCCGACCGTTCGATCTCACAGTCTGGTCTCCACCTCAACGGGCATACCCGATAACCCGGCAACATGACCATGAAACCCGACCCACCGTTTTCCTGCAAGCAAGACGGTGAAGCGAGCCTCGTCCGATCCCGCTTCGTTTCCCACCCGCGCAGAAGAAACGAGAGGGGAGGGCGGCGGCGGCGGCGGCGACCGGCGATGGAGGGTGAGGAGGCGGCTGATCCCCCCCGTCCGCCTGATCAATTTCGTCACCGGGGACCAGGTTATTATTTTTCCCACTTCCGGAACTCCTCGTTCGTCTCGAGAGCCTAACCCTAACCCTAGTCTTATCATGCGGTCCTTCGATGCGGCTCGCGGTCGGTTCGGTCGGAGAGAGCGAGGGGAGACGACGGCACTGCCCAGAGAGACCGGTCTTTGTACGAGGTGATGAAGCATATAATATGATTGAAAGAGCTAAATAAACTTCTCGATGAACTCCGACACTTGTTGGATTTCACGTCGAAAAGATTCTCTTCCTCTTCCTCCGCCTCCTCCGGTCCGTCGTCGACCTCTCCATCCCCTGTTTCCTCACCTTTCTTCCCTTTCGGCGATGAACCAGCAGCGCGAGGCTAATAGACCGTCTCTGTTGATGAGAATCTCACGTACGAATTAAGGATCCACGCCCGCTCCTGCCGGTAAACCCTCACATGAATCCCCAGCTCTACCAGCAGCTATGTCCGCGGCGGCGTGGCCAGAAGGAGAGACGGGCCGAAGGTCATTGCTGTCCTGTTAGCATCGATCGAGTCCGGCGACGCCCACCGCCCACTCCGTTCATCCAAACTCGTCTCCTTTTCCAATGAGCCGGGGGCCATGCTCGCGACTGCATCGTCGACGTACCCTTCCCTTTTGCTCCATTCTTTTCCTCTCACGCCTTTCTGCTTCCTCCCCCCACCCCCACCCTTCCCGCGAGCGAATAATCTCCTCATTCACATTCGGCTCGCTTTTTCCTTCCTCCGCCCCCTCCCCTCTCTTCACGTGATTCCTCCCTCTCGACCACAGAGGCAAAACTTGCTGCTCGTAGTACCGCTAGCGCTTGGCCTGCAGTACCCAATACAAATATTTTACATTAATCCCCACCTATACCGGCAGCCATGTCCGTGGCGGCGTGCCCAGCAGTAGAGATGGGCCAAATGTCATGGGTGTCATGTCGGAATCGAAGAAATCGAAGGATGAGTCCGGCGAAAGCCCACCGCCACTCCGTTCATCCAAAGTATTCTCCTTTTCAAATGAGCCGGAGGCCATGCTCGCGACTGCATCGTCGGTTCTGTTCATAAGCCATTCGTCGTGGTCGTGTCATCCGGGGAGTTCAACCTCGACGGTGAAATCACATGCGAAGCCGGAGCCTCCTGTTAATCGCCGAGCCGAAGAGGAGATCAGATGCAGAGAAGCGAAGTCGGAGCCGGAAAGAAGATGCTCACGAGCCCTCTGTTCCCCTTCGTTCGTTCATCACCGGAGACGATGCTCGTGAGCATCGTCGGTTCCGGAGCCTCTAATTCATCACAGCTTGTAAAACAGAGCGGCACTTCGTTCGCCTTCGTCCATTCATCATCGTAAAGGGAGAAATGAGAGGAAACATGGAACAGAGAGGCTGACGAGGAGAACAAGGATTCGTGCTGCTCCGGCTGATGCACGGGTCGTTGAGAATCGAAACCGGGAGTGGCGGAGGAAGAAGAAACGATAGATTTCGAACGAGAGAAAAGGAAAAAAAAAAGATATGGTTCGTTTGAGGAAAATTTGTCTTAAATATGTTGTTTTTAAGAGTTTTTACTCATAATACAAACCCCATCAAAAAGGAATGAAACTTATTTCTCCCTTCTCCTCCTCTGATACTACTGCCACTGCTCAGTAAGACCAGTAACTACTACGACAAAAACTCCGCTTACCTCCTTTATAATAGACTCTTCATCCTCTCGCGTTCTCGATCGATGAACTCCTTCGCCTCCTTGTCGACGCCGGTGAGCACGGCCGCCTTCCCGTCCTCCCTGCCTCCTCGTCGATAACTTGGCCGGCCGGCGACTTCCGCTCTCTTCTCGTACGCATAGGGCGGCGCCTCCTCCTCCTGGGTTCGACTGAAGCGGCGGCGGCGGCGGCGGTCCTGGGGCTCGTTGGTCACTCTTCCACTCCTTCCCTTCCCCGAGCACGAGAAAAGAATGCCCATGTATGCGTGTGCTCTGCTTAACTTGCTCTCGCTTGCTTAATTAGGCTTAATGCCTCGAGGGCGGGAGAGGCAGGTTGGTTTTTATAGGAGGAGAAGGAAAAAAGAATCGAGTAGCGAATTGCCGATGAAGGTGATGGGGTGATGGGTGGTAAAGAGGGGCGGGAGAGGCAGGTTGGTTTTTATGGGAGGAGAAGGAAAAAAGAATCGAGTAGCGAATTGCCGATGAAGGTGATGGGTGGTAAAGAGGGGCGGTGATGCTCCCCCGACACGCTGATGGATGCCGGAATCCGGATAGAGAACGGGTTAGCCCGGATGATTCCTTGACCCGTGCCTGCCTGGCTTTGGTTGACTCTTGACCCGTTTCGGTCGGTCTTTTCCCCCATCTTAATTAATTCGCTTTAAATTTTATATCATTATTATTCGCTTCGATCTCATCCTCTCTCCCTCAACGGGCTTACTACCCGATAACAGGGGAAAAACTCCGATTTAATGATACTGGGTACACCCGGCAACAGGATAATGGATCCGACCCAACGGCCTTATAATCGGCAAACCGCTAGCCCTGCGTTTTCCTTCGAGCGGTGAACCGAGCCACGTTCGACCGATCCCGCTTCGTTCTCCTTCCGTCCGCGCAGGAGAAACGAGAGGGGACGACGGCCGGCGATGGAGGATGACGAGGCGGCGGCTCCCCCCGTCCGCCTGATCAATTTCGTCACCGAGGACCAGGTTATTGCTTCCCTCTCCCGAACTCCTCGCTCATTCCGACGGCCTAACCCTAGTTTTTATAATGTGATCCTTTTGATGTGGCTCGCAGTTGGTTCAGTCGAAGAAAGCTAGGGGAGCGAGGGTCGATGACGGCACTGCCCAGAGAGACCGGCCCCTGTACGAGGTTGGTTCAATTTCACCTTTACATAGGTCGCTACCTTCTCCGCGAGCGTGATCTGACTCTTTTTTTCCCCTCTGTGGAGCCTTATGGATTCCTCGATCTATTGCGTTACAGTCCAATTAGGAAGCCATTTAGAAAAAAAAGGATTCTATCGTGTCGAATGCCATATATTTACACGGATTCTTATAATACAATTGCAAGTTGGCTGTTCCACGACCTGAAGGGATTTTTAATTTTACTTGTTGATGCTGGGTGGTCATCATGCAGTTAGCGTCTTCATCCACCGGTAATCTGATGAGAAGCAAACCTAAGGGAGATTTTTTATCTGAATAAAACCTTTTTATTTTGGACAAGCTTGTTACTTTGCTTTTCCGGTTGCAGTTCATATAACCTTTTTGCCTTACGGTGCTTAATCTGCATGGCCAACACAGTGTCTAAGTTGGATTGGTGGAAATGCAGTTGGATCATAATTGTCTTAACTTCCTCGATCACTTTGCCAGATGATTTTTCTATCTTTGTTTGGCATAGATCAATAAACCTCATCCAATTGTGCCATATGACTTTATTCTGCAAACTGTATACAGAAAATAGATAAATATGTGGCAATTGTTGTGCTACAAAAGCTTCACGTGGAACTTGACGTCTATGGGGCTCATGTTTAAGAATGGAAGCTTCCTGAGATATCTTCCTGATCATCTTAATCACTATTCATTTCCTCCTAGATTTAACTGATTTAGTTGTTATTTTTGCTCGTTGGTTTTTCCATTTAGCCATGTATAATTGACTGATATCATTTGGTGCATAAAAATGCTTGCTTGATATTTTACCCCTTTTTTATAACTGACAATAAGGAATATTATCAATCATCCTCTGTTTATGGTGCTTATGGCTATACTTCTTTCTTGCAGATCTTGAAAGAAAATAAAGATAAGAAAGATGCAGAATTCAATGAGAGATTTAAGCACAGTTGAGTGTTCTTTATAGTTACACCTCTGTAAATTGACCAGTATAAGGGGTTCAGAAAAAATTGAACTAAGCATGTCTGTCGGTACTTATTGAATTATGATTTCAGGGGAATCAAATAATTCCACATATATTAATTCTAGTGCTTTTGATATGTTTCGGATCACTGAAAGCTTTGGATGGGGATGAAACAAAATTTCTAGATAAACTAGAGATGGTGAGCTTATCTGCAAGGGTTTTATTGTTTGTAGCAGCACTAGAAGAACATCGTACTATAAGCTCCTGGAGTCTTGAGACTTAAAGTCATATTACAATATAGATGACATATATTAATGACATATACATTGGATACAACTTAGGTGACATCTAGTGATATGCATATTCGTATTTGTCTACTTGTTATGCTACTTTTATGACATGAATTACACATAACAAAGGGAAAAATAATGATTAACAAACAAAATGTATCCTAGAGTACTCCTCCTAACCTTTAATTTTCTTATTTTGGTTTCGAGCTGTAATTTCGTACTAGGCCGCAAGGTTGAGCACACCACGTTCAATGTGTGTGCAGGTTGTTAGATGTCTGATCGGGATATTTGATGAAGATGAGAGTTATCGATGAATTTAGTTTTATTTTATCTATTTTATCGTTGTCGTCATTATAAAATTGTAGTAAGTATATCGGGACTATGTTAATAGAGTTGCATAAGTGATTTAATTGTATATTCTATTGTGTTGAGTATGTGTATGAATATTATTTATTACTAAATATCTTGTATGGGTCCCTTTGGGCTCATACGACGGTTGTCACATGTCCGACAGGTGGGTCGGAGCATGACATTGCTGCATCTAGAGATGTGCTCGAAACAGGAGAAAAGCACCAGCTTCGGACGCCTCCCCAACGAACACGCCTCTTCAAGGATATCTATAAATCTTTTGTTTCGATGAGCTGAGGTATCAGAGATATCCATCGTAGAAGAGATATTTGAGAGTTGTAAACATTGTAGAGAGAATGATCGGTGAACTATTGTTGATTTAACCAGTGGGGAGGAGGTTTTATTAGAGCTTAATAAAAAGTATTTATTTCCTTCTTCAACCTATTTTCTAAGTGATTCATCTGTTTCCGCTTCCGTGACCCAGACTGGTGGACGAACAAGAAGTCGCCCATGCTCATGCCGCACAGATCGCTCCTTTCCCAGTCGACAAGTAGGAGAAAAATTTGATTCGTGACACGTTGCCCATCCCTGTCCTGCGGTTGCTTAACCGAGAGGTGAATGGTGATCGTTAGAGCGGTGCAGTGAGAGGAATTTATAGGCGGCGCAGAGGAAGCATGGCAAAAAACCAGAGCAGCATCTCCGATTGTTTCCGCCGCAGTATACCGCAACTGACAGTTGACTCCCACGTGCAACGCACTGACGATCGTTCTCTCGTCTGGGTTCCTTCGTGAGCTCGACTGACGAGGGACGGCCGGGTGGTCGACCATGAGCGTGTCGATAAAATGTAGAATAAATTGAGTTGGGTCGACATACCCTCCCCTTCTGCTTCATCACGCCTTTCTGCTTCCTCCCCCCACCCCCACACTTCACGCAAGTGGAATCTCTCCTCATTCACATTCGGAATAATCTACAACCCTCACCGTTCACGGGAGCGGAATCTCTCCTCATTCACATTCGGCTCGGTGCTTTGGTTTCCTCTCACACAATTTAGAATAATCTAGAATTTAAAAAATAAGAAGAAATATAGATGTATTTAATTGCACTAAATTAATATTGTAAGAAAATAAATCTTAAACAAAAACCTAACTTAACGAATAAGAAATATATTAAAATATAATAAAAGACTAAATAAAAAATAAATACAACTAAATTAAAATAATATTGTAATTTCTAACACTTCATTTAAACTTAAATTACTTCGAACTCCGAGCTTCGAACTTGAAAGATTATCTAAAAGTATCTTCTTCATAGTCAACCTTTTATTTTTGCTCATAATTTTTACTATAAACTTTGCATTGTATCTCTTCACATCTTCATTAAGATCTCTCTTAATCTTATATACCCATTTAACTCCAATTGATTGATGACCACTTTGAAGAGTTTCTAACTCACAAGTACTATTCCTTTCTATCCCTTAGATTTATTCATTCATAGCTTGACTCCAATTATCTTCCTTTAGAGCTTCAAATTTTCATAGACCATAAACAAACAAAATAAATTTATGACATCTTCTAACTTTTGGGTTTCATTATAAATATTTTCAAGAGATCTTAATTTGATTGGTCTTTCAGAAGATGATGTTTCAAATGATGATATTCGTCTATTATCAAGATACCATATACTTGACTTATCATGTGATCCTCTTTTAATGCAAGAAGTAGGAAGCATTCTGTATCTTCCTCTTTGTACTCAAGAAACTTTGCTTCTTTATCTTTTCGTCATCCTCTTGAATATATTATCATAAAAAATTGATTTCTTTTTTCAAAATACGATGGATGCTCATCTTTTGTTTGTAAAACCTGTTTAATTTATTGATACTTGTCTCAATTCATCATTTCTTCATGGGCTCTCAAAGACCTATTTAATTCACCAGTGGTCATAACTTCAGTGTCCTTCAATTGCCAATACGATGTGATCAAACCTCTCATCAAGAGAGCGTAGAATTTTCTCCACCACTTGCGCATATATCATTGACTCTCTCTTACTTTTTATCTGATTCACAATTATCGAAACTCTAGTAAAGTAATCTTGAATAGACTCACCTTCTATCATGAAAAAGAATACAAACTCAACCCTTAGAGTTTGAAGTTGTAATTTTTTCACATTCTCAACTCTTAGGATGAAGTTTTGTAGCGTCTCCCATGCTTTTTTTCACTATAGTCTCATTTACAATCTTCAGGAGCATATTATCATCTAAGCCTCGATAGATGATGGCGAGAGCTTGCTGATCCTTCATTCTTTCTCTCTCCAAAACTCATTTTTTTCGAAAAGAGTTTTTTTATCTCTTGGCTCATTGTAGCATTTTTCTACACAATTCCAAACATCTTAGGCGCCAAGAATTGACTTCATGCGAATTGTCCAAATCTCAAAATTGAGAGAAGTGAGCAACGAATATGGATAAGAAAAGGAGAATGACAACATTTTCAAACAACTTCCTCAGAGCTTAGCTTTGATACCACTAATAAAGAGAGGTGACACTTTCTTCAAATAAAAGTAGATGTATTCAATTGTACTGAATTAATATGATGATTACATAATTATTTTATAGAAAAATAAATCTAAAAAAAAAGCTAACTTAATGCTTTAAAAATAATCTTAATAACATATTAAAATATAATAAAGGATTAAATTAAAAAGATAAATGAACTAAATTAAAATAATAAATATAAAAACTAGAAATATAAATATAAATTTTAATTTTAATTTTTAACACCCTCGGCGTTCAGTACCCAATCCCCACCTATACCAGCAGCCATATCCACGGCGGCGTGCCCAGCAGTAGAGACGGGCCGAATGTTATGGGTGTCATGTCGGAATCGAAGAAATCGAAGGATGAGTCCGGCGAAAGCCCACCGCCACTCCGTTCATCCAAAGTCGTCTCCTTTTCAAATGAGCCGGAGTTTTGACGATGATCGAAAAGGGCAAGACTGGCTGCTTTCACCGTACTTCTGCGCTTCAGTACTCCACCTAGAATTAAAAAGGATGTTGAATATATAATCATGCTTCGTTTCTTTCTTTTGGTTGACGTGACTTCAACTTTTTATATGCCGGGGCCCCACCCGCATGCCGGGGCGTCCTCCTCTGTTCCCGTGCAATGCCGGCGCGCCCCCTCCTCACTCCCTCCGCAATGCCGGTGCGCCCTCCTCTCTTTCGGCATCCCCGTCCCCCTCTTCGCCCTGCCGGCGCCTGCGTCCTCTCCTCTGCTCCGGCATCCTCCTCCTCCTCCTCTATTCCTCCCCTTGCGGCGTTTCTGTCCGAAGAGTAAGGGGACGCCGGCATCGCACAGAGGGGGGGAGGGGAACGCGGAACAGAGGAGGACGCCGCCGGGTGGGGTTGGGGGGGGGTGTTGCAGAAGCCCCGCAGAACGGAGGAGGAGCCCCGCCGGCGCCTCCCACCGACACGAGGCAGATTGCCATCGGGCGACGACTGAGTTCTTTTTTAATAAAAAATGGTCACTTCGGGAAAGAATAATTTTGCCTGGTCTCTTTTAGCATTAAAAGTATTATGATAAGTAAGTACGACGGGAAGCTCATAAAAATGCTTTGCTTTTTTTTTTTAATCATCGCGCGACAGAGATTCCTTATGCATCTTATATACCTAGTTTTCAATTAAAAAAAGAAGTTTCAAATTTCGATCAAGAATTAGGATAATTATATACTTAAAGAGATAAAGTTAATGTTAAGAGGAGCTTTTCACCGTGCTGGCTTTTTAAAAGTAATAAATTAATGATTAGATTGCTTGTTTGGCAACCAGCTTGAGACAAACGCGAACGCAGGGAAGAAGAGTCGTTCAAAGTTAATAAAACTTGTTTATTACCACCCACCCCTGAGAAGGAAGGAGGGAGGGAGGGTCAGGGCAAGGGAAGGAACGCCCACCCTCTTCACTCTTCACGCATTACCTCCGACTTAAAACACGGCACTCGCTCAGAAATATTCAAGCAATGGAAACAACACGCGCTCTCTTTCACACGTTTACTTCGACTGGAAAACCTGAAAACGCAGCTAAGCAATGGAAAGAACACGAACTCTCACACACTTACTTCAAAACTGGAAAACTTGAAAACCCGACACTCGCTCGGAATAATCTAAGCAATGGAAGGAACTTCAACTCTTTCGCACATTTACTTGGAAAATGGAAGACTTGAAAAAACGGGCGCTCGCTTAGAATGATCGATCAATCACCTTCATCCCATCTCCGGTGTTGCTCCACGATGAACGTCTCGGAGGCCACGTCGATGGCGTTCCTCTCCTCCGCTGGCGCCGCAATCACGTACGCGTTCCCCCCATCCACGATGGGCTCCGCCGTCGCCTCCTCTCCGGAGACCCCGAAGCAGGCGTTGCCCATCCCTGTCCTGCGGTTGCTTAGCCGAGAGGTGATTGGCGGTCGTTGGAGCGATGCAGTGAGAATGGTTATATATATATAGTTTGAAGCATGGCGGAAGACGCGGTGACATTTTTTTTGTTGATCTGACGCCAGATCACTTTTTTCATAACCTTTTTGCAAACCGACCGCTCGCCCTGCATGTGGCCACCCCTCTCCCTTTTTTTTTTTTCCCCTCTTTCCTCTCTTCCCTGTCACCACCCCTATCTGCTGACTCCGCTCTCACCCACCCCTCGCGCACGCGAGCGAATCTCCTCTCCTCATTCTCATTCCTCCGCTTTCACGATTGGACTGGGCTTAGCCTACAGCATCCCCTACTGCTGGGTTAGCTCCAGTGAGATTTGGTTATCTCTAAAACGACCAAAGATCTAGTGACCATTGGATTTTGTATTAGCACTCTAGTATAACCAGTTAGACCCTTATAAAAAAAACATAATGTGCATATACTAAACTTTAAAAATAATAAAATCAATAGTAACTACTAACTAGAAAAGGGCATCAGGTGAGATACTTACATCCTAGCGTACTCCTAAACTATACGAATAGCTTACGTTCTTCAAAAGCCAATTAGTGTTTCATGTCTAAGCTGACTCTATGAATTGTATTCTTCGGCTAGTGTTTATTTTTTTAGCCTATTTTGTTTAACTTTTTCATATCTCTCTGGATAGGATAAACCCTCAATGATCGTCCGCGTGGTCTCCTGGCTCCAGTGAACATCGATTGCGATCGATGGGCAGCTCAATTTTCACGCCATAACTCTGTTTCTTCTTCGTCCATCCCTTCTTTGTATTGACGTCGAGTAGCGACACCAAAGACCTCTATGCATGCTCGTTTGCTACTAAAAGGGGCACCGAACAAACTCTCCATCGTCGCACACGAAATCTCCTGAGACTCCCTCTCATCCTCTAGCGACGCCACACACGACGATGCGCTTACTCAGAGTGCCCAATCCCAGCGGACAAGGTCGGCGGCGCTGAGGTTGAGGGCAGGAGAGAGGAGGAGGCGAATCTGGAGAGGCTTGAGGCATGTGAGGAGGGCAAGCTGGAGTGAGTGTTAAAGCTTTTTTTATGTTAATAATCTATTAATGTATCATTTATATTTTTGTAATAATTAGTGGACCATATTTATTTATTAATTACTAGACCACAACTATCTAATTAGAGTTGTGAATTTACCTTATTGTAACATATATCAAACGGAGTGGAATGAAGATGTTAATATCAATAGTGTAGAAGAAAAATACTAAGAGAGATGAAGATTTTTTTGGTGTCATACAAGGATGTTTAAAATATTTTGTCCTTAGTAAAGATCCTCTCTTTTTATATATGTAATCATTTTTCTTTTTTATTATTTTATGTGATTACCTTCTATACTATACTATAATTTGAGATCATAATATGAAGAGAAATAATCAAAATCATAGAGACATTAACAAATTGAAGAAGAATATATATAAAAAAAATTATTCACTCGAATAACTATAACACTACAACTCACTCTCTATTGGATATCAACTCTCTCAGTAAGTGGATGGTGTACATGATTTGAGCCAAGTATTACTGGCTTATTTATGGTAATATATAATATAGTATATTATCTAGATATATATAATAAAGTGAATAAATATATCTAGATAATATACTATATTATATATGGTTGTAAATAAGTCATTTTATCATGAAGCCAAGTATGCAAATAATATCTCAAATCATGTAAACCATCTTATAAATACTCTATCCACTTTAAGAGAGAGTTGATATCCATTGGACAGTGAGTCGTCGTGTCATAGCTATTGGAGTGAATAAATATTTTTATATATATATTTTTTTAATTTATTATTATCTCTGTGATTTTTATTATTTCTCTTTATATTGTGATTTCTTTGATTATAATAAGTAGTATCAGAGCCTAAAGTTGTTTCAGGTTTTATTATAGTTTTTATGTTCACTCCTGCATTCCTAAAGAGAAACTCAAGGAAGGTTACAATATTTGAAGCCTCCTAAGCAAAATAAGAGAGCCGATTGGAGGATACATTGTAGTGTTCCAAAGTATCTAAAATAAAAGTATATCAAAATACTATATTTTCAGAGATGTTGCCATCGAAAGATTTCATAGAAGAAATGACTTGCAAATTTGCAAGCAGCTGCAATATAGTGCTGTCACTGCAGAAGGCCAAAAAGATATGCGCATGCATACATATATTACTAATTATTATAAGCAAATTAAGCCTGAAATAATTTATTTAATTATAGACTATGTTTTATAATTGAGAACCGTCGTCGTCTATCTTAAATTAGGGCATACTCAGCAGTCATAATATTACTTTCACGTGAATAAATGTTTTTTTTTCCTTCCGATGGAAGAGAAAGATACACATACCGGTCGATAGCAATAATTTATTTCAAATTTAAATGCTATATATTATTAATTTATTTATTTTATTATTAATTTCGATATTATAAAGTTATATATAGATATAGATAAATATAGTTTACTATGAGCACACGATTAATTTCATTAAAAAATGATTAATAGTTTTTTTGTTATTAATATTAATCGAGGAGGAATACGGTATTAGCCAACGGCTTTGAAGGTTGACCTGGAATTGGATTCCGGAAAACATTTAGATGGACGGGGAGTTGGGTTAAACTTAAAGTTGGACGGCTAATTAATTACGAGACGAAGAAGGAATCTTATTCCGTCCATTCTCCCTGGAAAGAAAAAAAAAATCCGGCTCTTCGCGTGCATGATATAATCTCAAACAGCATAATTAGAATTTGAATCAAGTCGATTGAAGTGGGATTGGAGCAGGGGAGGGGTGATGAAGCATATAATACGATCGAAATAGCTGAATAAACATCTTGATGAACTTATTGCATTTCACATCGAATGCATTGAAACGGATCGTAGTCGGAGCATTGCCTACCAAGGCGCTCTGCTGCCGACAGCTGACTCCCCACATGCAGCCCACCACTGACATTGTTCCTTCCTTTGTCATCTTCTATCTTCCACTTGTTCTACTGACTCGACAACGACGAACAAATCAAAGTGGTCGACAACTTCTCATAGATAATCTAGTCTTATTATAGTATGTGCTGAATCTGTGCAGAATCTCCTGCGTACTTCCGTTAATTAAAAGAAAGATAAGTAATTTTTTAATTTTAAAAAATGAATATTGCTCGCCATTGCAGCCTATCTTCCCCCGTCGCTCTCCTTCCTCTTCCTCTTCCTCTCATTCGTCTATCCTCGTCTCGACCAAGGATCGCGGGTGCAACGAGGATACGTTCCTCTTCCTCCGCCTCCTCCGGTCCGTCGTCGACCTCTCCATCCCCTGTTTCCTCACCTTTCTTCCCTTTCGGCGACGAACCAGCCACGCGAGGCTAATAGAGCGTCTCCGTCGGCGAGCATCTCCTTTCGACTCCAACCTCGCTCGTGTGCGATTTAAGGATCAACGCCTGCTCCTGCCGGTATGAATCCCCAGCTCTACCAGCAGCCTCCGGTTAATCGGCGAGAGGGGATGAGATGCAGAGGAGCGAAGTCGCAGCCTGAAATTTGATGCTATCGAGCCCTCTGTTCTCCTTCGTTCGTTCATCGCCGGACTAAAGGAACTCCCCGAACCCTTACTCAATTTATTTCACATCGTGGAATATTCTTGAAAAGTAATGAGCACCTAAGTTTATGTCCCGGAGGAAGTCCCTCGAACCCTTTTTGGTTGATGCTGAGTTGAGTGGAAGTTGGTCGGCTGATTAATTATTCTCCCTTCAAAAAGGCAATCTCGAAGCATAGCTTTTGATTATCCATATAATCCCGAACGATATTTAAAATTTGAATAATGGAAGATTCTAATAGAGTATATCATGGTACTTTCTGAAGGAATTTACCCCTTTTGGAACCCCCAGTCCTTTTGGAAAGGGAAAATTTTAAGTTTTTCTTTTATTTTCCTTATGATAGCGAATAGTTTTTTAGAAAGTAATTTAACAATTATATCGCCTGAGACTGACGCGGACGCAGAATGGAAGAGTAGTTGAAAGTTAACAAAGCCTGCTTATTTCCACCCTCTTACCCTCCTCGAATTGGAAGGATCAAAAAAACACCCTTCGACTTCAATTTGGGAAGGGAAGGGAAGGGAAGGAACACGACCACACACTCTCTCTCTACACATTATTTCTACTCAGAACACGGCACTCGCTCAGAATAATGAAGCGTTGGAAGGAAGGAACACGAAATCTTTCCCACATTTACTGCAAACCTGGAGAACTTGAAGACTTGAAAACACGGGCGCACGCTTAGAGTAATCAATCAGTCACCTTCATCCCATCTCCGGTGTTGCTCCTCGATGAACGTCTCGGAGGCCACGTCGATGGCGTTCCTCTCCTCCGCTGGCGCCTCAATCACGTACGCGTTCCTCCCATCCACGACGGGCTCCGCCGTCGCCTCCCCTCCGGAGACCCCGAAGCAGGCGTTGCCCATCCCTGTCCTGCGGTTGCTTAGCCGAGAGGTGAATGGCGATCGTTGGAGCGCTAGCGGCATTTATAGGGAGGCGCAGAGGAAGATGGCAAAAAAACCAGAGCAGCGTACTCTGTCTGTTTCTGCCGATGTGTACCGCGACTGACAGCTGGCTGCCAGATGCCACCCACTAATGACTTGACACGCCTCCCCTCTGTTCCTTCGTGAGTTCGACTGACAAGTGACACCCGGGCGGTCGACCATGAGCGTCTCGGTAAAATGTATAATAAACCCAGTCGGTTCCTTTTGCTTCCTCCTTTTCCCCTCACGCCTTTCTGCTTCCTCCCCCCCCGCCCCCACCCTTCACGCGAGCGAATCCTCTCCTCATTCACATTCGGCTCGCCTTTTCCTTCCTCCGCCCCTCACGTGATTCCTCCCTCTCGACCACCGAGGCAAAACTTGCTGCTCGTAGTAGCGCTGCCGTGGCGCTTGGCCTGCAGAACCCAATACCAATATTTTACATGAATCCCCACCTATACCGGCGGCCATGTCCATGGCGGCGTGCCCAGCAGTAGAGATTGGGCCGAAGGTCATGAGTGTCATGTCGGAATCGAAGGATGAGTCCGGCAAAAGCCCACTGCCGCTCCATTCATCCAAAGTCGGCTCTTTTTCAAATGAACCGGAGGCCATGCTCGCGACTGCATCGTCCGTTCTGTTCATAAGCCACTCGTCGTGGTCGTCTCATCCGTGGAGTTCAACCTCGACGGTGAAATCACATGCGAGGCCGGAGCCTCCTGTTAATCCCGGGCCGAAGAGGAGATGAGGTGCAGAGGAGCGAAGTCGGAGCCGGAAAGAAGATGCTCACGAGCCCTCTGTTCAACTTCGTTCGTTCATCACCGGAGACGATTCTCGTGAGCATCGTCGGTTCCGGAGCCTCTAATTCATCACAGCTTGTAAAACAGAGCCACTTCGTTCGCCTTCGTCCATTCATCATCGTAAAGGGAGACATGAGAGGAAACATGGAGCAGAGAGGTTGACGAGGAGAAGGCTTCGCGCCGATGCACGGGTTGTTGAGAATTGAAATCGGGAGCCGCGGAGGAAGAAGAAACGATGGATTTCGAACGAGAGAAAAGGAAAAAAAAAAAAGGTTCGTCGACCGGTTCATCGGAGGAAAAATTGTTTTAGGTACGTTGTTTTTAGAATTTTTTACTCGTAATGCAAACCCCATCAAAAAGGAAAGAAACATATTTCTCCCTTCTCCTCCGAAACTACTGCAACTACTCAGTAAGACCAGTAACTACTACGGCAAACACTCCGCTTACTTCCTTTATAATAGACTCTTCATCCTCTCGCGTTCTCGATCGATGAACTCCTTCGCCTCCTTGTCGACGCCGATGAGCACTTCGGCCTTCCCGTCCTCCCTGTCTCCTCGTCCATAACTTGGCCGGCTGGCGACTTCCGCTCTCTTCTCGTACGCATAGGGCGGCGCCTCTTCCTCCTCCTCCTGGGTTCGACTGAAGCGGCGGTGGCGACGACGGTCTTGGGGCTCGTTGGTCACCCTTCCACTCTTTCCCTTCCCCGAGCACGAGAAAAGAATGCCCATGTATGTGTGTGCTCTTCTTAACTCGCTCTCGCTTGCTAAAATGATGGCTTAATGCCTCCTGAGGAGAGCGGGAGAGGCAGGAGGTTGGTTTTTATAGGAGAAGGAAAAAAGAATCGTGCAGCGAACTGCCAATGAAGTTGATTGGTGGATTATGAATTAAAATTAGTAGGAAATGGGCAGTGCTTTAGACAGGGGCGGTGATGCTCCTCCGCCATGCGGATGGATGCCGGACAGAGAACGGGTTAACCCGGATGATTCCTTGACCCGTGCCTGGCTGGCTGTGATTGACTCTTGACCCGCTTCGGTCGGTCTTTTCCCCCATCTTAATTAATTTTCACGGGAATCGATGAGCCGACCGCTTTAACTTTCGTATCATTATTGGGTTCGATCTCATCGTCTCTACCTCAACGGGTATGCTACCCGATAACAGGGGGAAAACTCCGATTTAATCATACTGGGCACACCCGGCAGCAGGATAATGGATCCGACCCAACGGCCTTATAATCGTCAAAGCTCGAGCTCTCGGTTTTCCTTCGAGCGGTGAAGCGAGCCACGTTCGACCGATCCCGCTTCGTTCTCCTCCCGTCCGCGCAGCAGAAACGAGAGGGGACGACGGCCGGCGATGGAGGATGATGAGGCGGCGGCTCGCCCCGTCCGCCTGATCAATTTCGTCACCGAGGACCAGGTTATTACTTCCCTCTCCCGAACTCCTCGCTCATTCCGACAGCCAAACCCTAGTTTTTATCATGTGATCCTTTTGATGTGGCTCGCAGTTGGTTCAGTCGAAGAAAGCTAGGGGAGCGAGGGTCGATGACGGGACTGCCCAGAGAGACCGGCCTTTGTACGAGGTTGGTTCAATTTCACCTTTACATCGATCGCTACCTTCTCCGCGAGCTTGATCTGACTTTTTTTTTTCCTATGTTGAGTTTTATGTTCCTCAACCTATTGCGTTTTTATTTTCCACAGTCCAATTAGGAATCCATTTAGAAAAAAAAGGATTCTATCGTGTCGAATGCCATATATTTACACGGATTCTTATAATACAATTGCAAGTTGGCTGTTCCACGACCTGAAGGGATTTTTAATCTTACTTGTTGATGCTGGGTGGTCATCATGCAGTTAACGTCTTCATCCACCGGTAATCTGATGAGAAGCAAACCTAAGGGAGATTTTATATCTGAATAAAACATTTTTATTTTGGACAAGCTTGTTACTTTGCTTTTCAGGTTGCAGTTCATATAACCTTTTTGCCTTACGGTGCTTAATCTGCATAACCAACGCAGTGTAAAAGTTGGATTGCTGGAAATGCAGCAGTTAGATCATAATCGTCTTACCTTCCTCGATCACTTTGCCAGATGATTTTTCTATCTTTGTTTGGCATAGATCAATAGACCTCATCCAATTGTGCCATACGACTTTATTCTGCAAACTGAATACAGCAAATAGATAAATATGTGGCAATTGTTGTGCAACAAAAGCTTCACGTGGAACTTGACGTCTATGGGCTCATGTTTAAGAATGGAAGCTTCCTGAGATATCTTCCTGATCATCTTAATCATTATTCATTTCCTCCTAGATTTAACTGATTTAGTTGTTATTTTTGCTCGTCGGTTTTTCCATTTAGCCATGTATAATTGATTGATATCATTTGGTGCATAAAAATGCTTGCTTGATATTTCACCTTTTTTTATAACTGACAATAAGGAACATTATCAATCATCCTCTGTTTATGGTGCTTATGGCTACACTTCTTTCTTGCAGATCTTGAAAGAAAATAAAGATAAGAAAGATGCAGAATTCAATGAGAGATTTAAGCACAGTTGAGTGTTCTTTATAGTTACACTTCTGCAAATTGATCAGTATAAAAATTGAACTAAGCATGTCTGTCGGTACTTATTGAATTATGATTTTAGGGAAATCGAATGATTCCACATGTATTAATACTGGTGCTTTTGATATGTTTAGGACCACCGAAAGCTTTGGATGAGGATGAAACAGAATTTCTAGATAAACTAGAGACGGTGAGCTTGTCTGCAAGGGCTTTAGTGTGTGTGGCAGCACTAGAAGAACATTGTACTATAAGCTCGTGGAGTTAAAAGTGGATGGTTTATTATTTATTTATTTATTTCTGTCATTGTCCTTATATACTCAATTCAGTTGGACTTGTTAGGTATCTCATTCAAGATTTCCATATCTCCATCCTCCATTTTACTATTGATTTCTGCCACATGCAAAAGCTATCTTGTGCATAGCTCTAATGCTAGCTGATTGTTATTCATGCAGAAACTTAGAAGTATGTTATAAGTTTCTTTTCTGGATCACTTCACTGAGATCCCTTCAGGCCATCTATGTTGATTTGGTATAGTGACATCCCTTGGTGGGAACACTATATTGCAGTTGCTTGCTTTGCACATTGTTACTTCTTGAAACTCTGACATTTTGCTCCTGTTCTGATCTAATGATCTGAAGCAACAGTCGTAAAAATAAATATTTGATGGTTCAGCTAACTACGATTCTGTTTAATCTTCAGTCCAAGAGGGAATACGAACAGCAAGTGGCTTTCGAAGAAGCCCAAGAACTCCGCAGCTTTCATGTAAGAATGATGCTCTCACAGGTTACAATGAGTTGCCAATGCTTTTCTGTTCTTTTCATATTAGTTACTTTGCTGGAAAGAATAATCTCGATACAACCTAAAGCTTTCCCCTTCTTTAGCCATGTCTATTGTTTTTGACATTCCAAGTGAAATCATTTGCTGCATTTTGTTTGACTGACAATGGCCGATGGCCTACTGCCATTTTGAAGATCATCTCTTATAGTCATACTATGATTGCTAATTTGCAATAGTATAGTCTTTAAACTCGTATAAAGTAGAAAAGAGTGGAATAAGTCTGTTCGAGTTACCAACTGAGCCATCAGACTCACTGCATCAGACGTTTCTTTCTTCAAGCTTTTACTGAATGAACTACGACGTCTAAATCATTAAAAAAAATTTCTTCTAGGAAGCAGTAGCTGCTAAATCCTCCATTCTCCATGAGCTGAAGGATACTGCTCCTGCCCCAGCTCCTAGGACTGAGGTCAGTAGTCTACGTAAGATAATTCAATTTTTTGTTTCTCTGTCTCTCCTTTTGTTGTCTCCTTCTCGAATATGCACTTTGACTTGTAGGCGCCTAAACCCGTTCCAAAAAGGAATTCACAGACACGCCCGGGGAACATAATCATAGCAGTGAAGCCACAGGCAAAGAAAGCCAAGACGGAGGCGTCGTCGGCTTCTGATAAGCCCCCAGAAGAGTGCAGGAAACCTTCACAGGACAGCCCTGATGTGAACCACCCGCCGCCTGATGGTGCTCCAGGTGCGCTTGGGGGTTTAGTTTCGTATAGCGATGAAAGCGAAGATGATGACTCATGATTCCCTTTGCTTAACACGAGAGTAGCGGCAATTTTACTGCCTAAATCTACAGTCTCCTTGTTGGTATTTAGTTTTTTTTTTTTTTGTATTTGTAGTATTAGTTAATCAATATAAACGAGAGACTGGATTGTGATTCCTTCAAGCAAAGAGAAGAAATTTTGTAGATCGTGAGATAAATGTTTCGAGCTTTTTTTCTTTCTTTCTGTAGAAGATAGGATGGAGGTTGATTATAATATGAAGTATTCTAACCTTTCAGCTTTTACTCAGTGCTGATCTCTATCCGAACATTCCCTCACCCACTAAAAGAATTCTACGGTCTATCTAATTTATTATTGACTTTGTGGTGGTTTTTGCCTCTCACTAGCTTTTCTAATCTTTTAATCGTAAAAAATTTGAACTGCCATTTTCTTTCCGTTAAAAAAAAAATGATGATAGCATTATTCCATGGAGTAAAATAAATATTATGCCAATATATAGTGTTGTGTTTATTAATTTTGACAAATAATACTGTTTAACTAGAAGAATAATCCGAAGGGTGCACAGATTAAAGTTTGTGACGTTTTATTTAATTGAATGAGGTATGTTTGGAGAATTAAGAATGGTTGATAGAAGAGCTAACGATGGTACCAGAGAGAGTATTAATTGGAACATCTTAGTTCTAAAGCATCTGATGTTTTATCTAAACAGAATCTTTTGCAATCTCAGTGCCACTATGGTTGCATTGATATTATATGTAAATACTAAAAAACTCCCTGTAGAGAATTCATCTAAACCCTCTTTATTAAGTTTAAAACACTATCCATACTTCGTCCACTGGCATTGTAGGGCACTACCTCACTTTAACTTGTAGCTTCAAGTAAAAGGTACAGGAGAACACAGAACAAAGGAATATGCGAGTGAGCAATCATTTGGACAATAACAGCTAATTTCCTGTTTTTTAGTACCTAGGACCTATTTATTCTAAGATTTTCCCAACTATTTTTATAAGACATCAAAGATTTAAAATGACACATTATTTAGAGTGTTTTTTCGTACTAGTCAACTTAAAATATTAATTTAACAAAACAGTAAAGTAAAAATATTATTTAACAAACCGGCCAAGTCAACTGCCACAGATCATTGACTATTATTTTAATCAAAAAATTCACTGGTGCCCCGGTCTAGTGCTCGACCAGACTCCCCTCGGTTTCCTCTCTCCCTCCGACCTCCCTCTTCATTCTTGCCGTCGCCTCCCCTCCATCGCCCATGCCGGCTACACCGCCACCATCTTCTTCCCCACGCCCACCGTAATCTTCCTCACGTACATCCCGATTCTTCACCGACTAGCCATCGCCTCTCCTCTGTTTCCTTTCTTCCTCCGACCTCCCCCCGTCCCCCTCTGCGCCGCCGTCCCCCTTCTACGCCTGGAGTACGATCTCAACTTCGGTGCCTTGAATGATTCCCCATGCCGCACAGTGGGAAGAAGAAACCACGCAGGCATTGCAGATGAGGGGACGCTTCTTCCCCCCACCCGCCCACCCCCCACCACCTCATGCTCACGTTACAGAGGAGAAAGCTCGGCGCCGACGACGAGCTCCACCCCTGCTGGCATTGCGAAGAGTTGTGGGAGAGGGATCGAAGCGTACGGCACTCGAGTTCTATGATCCGCAGCGGACGAAGTCGGGATTCGTGAGTTCGTCTTCATCGTCGTCACCGCGCGGTGGGGAGGAATAAAGGTTCCACGAAATTGGTGCTCTCGTGCTTCGATCGATCCGAATCAATGAAATCAAAGAGGTGGATTAGGAGCTTGGGCAGATTGATTGATGGCCGCAATCACAGTGGACGGAGGTGTGATTGTGAGTTTGTCTTTGTCATCGTTGCAGTGGTGGTAAGGAACAGAGGTAATGTCACTTCATCTCCTTGGAGGCCTCAAGGATCGCTAGAGCGGGGCAAGGTCATGGGAGAGGATCGTGAGGACGATGTTAGCCGCAGTTGAGTATCGTCGGAGCTGGAGAGTGATCGCTAGCAGAAGCTAAGGAAACGTCGCAGCTGAGAACAAAAAATTGCCCTCCTCTCTTCCAGCATCCCCCCTCCGTAATGCCGGAGCGCCCTCCCCTCTGTTCCGGCACCCGCCCTCTCTGCAATGCCGGCGTGCCCTCCTCTCTGTTCTGACATTACCTTCCCCTGCAAATCCCACTTCGTAGAGAAGCACCGCAAGGTGAGGAAGAGAGGAGGAGGAGGCGCCGGAGCCGAGAGATGATGCAGGGCCGTCCTCCTCTGTTTTCCCCCCTCTGCCGCTCTTCCCCCACCCCACTCGATCTCCTATCTCCCCTCTCCCTACCCGCTGCTTTCCACCCCATCTCCTCTCTCCCCATTCCGCTCTCCCCCGCCCTCATTGTCGTTGCCAAACTTTCCCCTCCTCTAGGCACCGAAATTGAGCTCATGCTCTAGGCGTGGAAGGGGGACGACGGCGTCGAGGGGGATGGGGTCGAAGGCGGAAAGGAAACAGAGTGGAGGCAATAACGAGTCAACGAAGGATCGGGATGGACGCAAGGAAGATTATGGTGGGCGTGGAGAAGAAGACGGTGGTGGTGTAGCCGGCGTGGGCGACGGATGGGAGGCGACAGCGAGTTTGAAGACTGGGAAGGTTGGAGGCAGAGAGGAAACGGAGGTAGTCCGGTCGAGAAGACGGTGAAGGTCGGAGGCTGGGTAGTCCGGTCGAGCACTGGACCGGGCACTAGTGTTGAATTTTTTGATTAAAATAATGATCAATGATCTGATGTGGCAGTTGACGGAAAAACACTCCATTATTTATGTGACCTATGAGTCCATCGATTGATAAAGGAGAAAAAAACATCACATATTGTTTCGCCACTTGGATACCAGCTACACCTTATATCAATATAAATTCCTAACTCCCTCACATGATAATAGATTTTATACACTAAAGCTCATGCGTGAAAAATAAGCACTGTTCCATCAACTTGCTCTTAAAAAAATAGTATGTTCTCCATCACAATATGTGGCCACTAGATTTTGCTTCATTCTCTCATTGCTCTGGGAAGCGGCGCAAAGAAGGCGCTTCCAGTGGATTCACTGGTCATCTATCAATTCCAAGGTGCTGCTCCTGCCAAGACGCAGTTTTGAGCTTCTTTTTCTATCTCCAAAGTAAATCTTCCAGCATATCTTGCTTTAAGGATGTACAGATATCATTATTGCTTGCACTATTTTTCAAAAGGAACATGCTCTTGGAGTTAATTGAAGACAGCATAATAATCTGTTGCTCCTCACTGAAATTTATTTATTTATCATGTGCATCATCATGATAAAAATGAAACCCTCACTGAATCTTTTTTGTTTCTCTTCCTGTTTAGTATTTTGAATTCAATGCACCCACACCAAAAATTAATGCTCTTGTCCACCATCAGAAGAAACTTGTTTGACTTGGCTGGTTGTTTGTGGATGGTGGTGGCTAATATTAATCGAAAGGTTTCTGAAGTGGGAGTTGGTGATGATGTACTTAATTTCCTGGATGCGGCAAAAAGAAGGCGATTTCTTGTGTCATCATCTGTGGAAAAACTTGTGTACTTGTCGTGAAATAATTGAAGGAAAGGAATGAATGCATTCATTTTTCAACAAGGTAAAGTAAAATTAGGACCAATCCACCTAAAAAATCAACCGAATTCGATCTATTTTACCTTAATCAATCTATTGGTTTTTGGATAAAAAAAAAGGATCGATTCTCTCCAGGTTAAGAATCGAATACAGAGGATGGTCCCAATCAGAAGAAAGTGATGTAGAATTGAGCGAAAGCAAAAGATGACATGCGAACGGTGAGGCAAAGAGAAGAGAAAAAAAATGTAGTGGAAGCGTCCAAATCAAAAACCCTACGGAGACCCACAGGATCGACAAATCAATTCAACTCACCAAAAGAATGCTCCCTCCTCGTCTCCTCATCGCATCTACCGCCATTAAACCCCCCCTATAAAACCCCCCCTCATTCTCATCCACTGCGGCATTCCATCGAACGCCTCGAGCGCAGAGCAAAAAGAATCCCGAGAAGAAGACGCAGGAGAGGAATCGTCGATCCAACATGAATCACGCCAGCAGTACTCTATCGAGCAGTTCAAGCGTGGGAGGAGGAGGAGTCACGCACCTGTGGCGCACGCCGATCCCGTATCTCTTCGGCGGATTAGGTGCGGCGATGGTGCTCATAGCGGTGGCTCTGGTGGTGCTCGCCTGCTCCCACCGGAAATCATCATCGTCGTCGTCCTCTGCGTCGGCGCCGGCGCCGGCGGTCCGGGATGAGGAGGAGGGCATCATTGTGGTTGGGCCGCTGGAGATGGAAGCGAGGTTCGTGGTGATCATGGCCGGAGACGACAAGCCCCGCTTCATCGCGAAGCCTTCCGATTTGGTTCGAGAGACTTCTCTCCAGCAACCGTAATGATCGATCAATTTCTGCAGGGGGGGTTTAAACCTTCCCTTTTCTTCAAATTGGCGGCCTAATTAATCGTGTAAAATTTGAGCTAATTAAATGAACTTAAGAGCTTGTGATTTATGAGTTTATTTTGGAAATAATTAATATCATTATATACAGAGGAATTTTATTTAAACTATAAATAATAATAAGTGATAATTTTTTTTACCGGTTTTAGGAGTTAATAAAATGTTGAATTTTACTGTTCTTAATTTTCTTAACAAAAATTACTTTTTGGAACCCTAGATGGCATGCCCTACAGAAACAAGGGGGAGGGAGAAGCGATGGCTTCTTCAACTTTGTTGTGGGAAGGACGACCCCTATGTTTGTCCCCCACAAAATCAAAATGTGTTGGGCACATGAGGGAAAACCCCAGAATTGATGAACCCTAATTTGTTTCCGAGCTCTTGTTTGAGAGTCGACGGCCTTCTCTCTGCAACGTACATGAAGCATGTCCCAATCCCCTATCATCAACTCGGCAGTGGGGAGCACAATGATTGCTTCCATTAGTTTTGCCCCTTTAAATTAATCACACACCATTCACAGCACACTGCTTTCTTTTTCTTCCCTTTGCAGGTTCCCAGAAGTTGAACCCTAAAAATCTTCCTCCTCCTCCATTGACGATGTCTTGGATAACTGTAGTTTTTTTTAGTTTTCATCAATCTCAAAGTCCTGATATCAAGCTGATAATAATGAAAATTCACTAAATTATTATTATTATTTATGTCTGACGTGGAAAATACGAAAAAATATTTCCATACTGTGAACTGCCGAGTGAGAGCTTTCGGCTGAAGGTCCATCTTTCTGAGACAAGGGTGCCCTGGATTTAGGGACATGGCACATCCCCCTACCCTACGCCTCCTCTCTCAGCTTAAGTCATCTGGAGACAGCAACAAATTACAAGTCTTAAAGGCCATAAGACCGAGAGCATATTGCTAATAATTGACGCCCCTTTTTTGAGGAAACCCTTCATTCTTATACTAAGCGTATTAGTCCTTCTCTCATCCCCATTTAGATCTTACGGAGTAAAAGTTTATACTTGTATGATCGACACCCTCTCCCTATTCACACTCCATCGAACACTGAATTCCATGAGCTGCATTCAGTTAAAAGTTGGCTTCTCCTCTATCTTCCTCCCTTAATTAATTAAGAGCACATGATGAGCAGAGGCAAAGATAAGAGTCAAACGCCGTGTAGCAGTTAATTTGGCATTCCATTTCCTCTCATTTTTTACTTCTCTGTGAAAGTTACAGCTGATATTTAGCTGCTGCTGCTTCTTCTTCTTCCCTCTTTATATAAAGAAGAAGAAGAAGAAGCTGAGCTGCTTGCATTCTCTCCTTCATAACTTGCTTCTCTTCAAAGTTAATTAATTGCCATGAGTAGCCCTCAGACCACTGGAGACGAAGACGAAGAAGAAGGAGGAGGAGAAGAATTCAGCAGCAGCACTGAGTCTGGCTGGACCAAGTACTTCTCCTCTCCTATTCATCGTCCTCACGACGATGGTGAAAAGAGTAGTAATGACGAAGACGACGACGACGACGACGACGATGATTCCTCCATGTGCTCCGACGCCTCAACTGGTTTGATTCGGAGCAAGCATTCATACGACGCATCTGATGACGATGAAGCAGCAGCGGCCGAAGAAGAAGAAGAAGAAGAAAAGGAAGAGATGGTGCGGACCGAGTCTTCTTTGTTCTACAGGATGAGGAATGTGAGAAGTAGAAAAAACAAGTGATGCTGCGGCTGCTTCTTCTTCTTCTTCTTCTTCTCCCAAGTGATGAAGGAAAGGTTCGCGTAAATTAGATTGCTTAGCTTTAGGGATGAGATGGAGTTAAGGACGGAGATTGCTTAGCTTTATTTTTTGTTATTGTTAGTGTTTTCTTCATCATTAAACGCAGTGAATGATTGGGTTGGGTTTTCTTTTTCTTCTCTTTTGGGGGGGAATTGAACCGAACGATCGAACCGGTTGTTCCGATTAGGTTCGCTTAAACCATTAGAACCGGACCAGGAAATTTGGTCCGTCTATTTCCGCCTTAACATTCGTGCGCCCATTTGATCCGACTGCCTTAAACGCCGTGCCACAGTCCGACCGAGTCTTCAGCCGATCGTCCGAGTCAAGCCGCCGACTCGGAGCCGCTGGCGGACGGCATCGATCCCGCCGCATCGACAGATCGAACGGCGGTCGCCCCTTTCATCGGGATAAAGATGCTCCTACGAGGTCCATGAGAGCATCCGATCATGCTCCAATATTCGTGCGGCGATCGATAAGCGAGCTCGCTCGTGTCGACCCGGTTCTCGACTCGGGGGAGTCGCAGGGACGGACGCACGCAGGCGACCGTGGAAAACTGGGACGGTCGAGATGCGTCGAAGCGGTAGATCGAACGGATGATCCGTATCCCGCATATGTTTCTGTAGGAGGCGTCCAGATAAAGTTCTATGAGGCATCTCCTCTCTCCCTGTATATATTTCGCCTCTCTCCCTCTCGCGAATGCCTTCGCCTATATAACCCTCGATTTGAAATCCCCATCGGAGACCAATCTCTCCCTCCTTCCTCGAGCTCGTGCTCTCGTCGCCCTCGGCACACCGGCGAGCCCTCCTTTCCCATCGCTGAGGTTGCCGGGGATCCGCTCCCGGTGTTGGCGGGCGGCGTGCGGAGGCGATCCGGATTCTGCCGTCGGGATTCGGCCCGAGATCTCTTGATCCGAGGTCATCTTTTTCCGTTGTCCTCCCCTGGCCGGCTGCAGCGCTTGTGGGAACCAAAAGCCCCCTGTGCTAGCGATTTCTTGGTTCCTTTTGATCTGGGATTTCGGTTTTCGTCAGTCATTTGGATTTGGTTAATTTTCACGGCAATTTTTGCGCTTTGCTTGGATTTTGTCGTTTCGTGTGCCGGCATGTTTGTAGTGGCTGATCGTTGGTGTCTTGCACTTTCATACTATGAAATCATCGATCACCGTAACTTGAGTTATTTTAATTTTTAATATAACAATATTCAGGTGGGGAAAATTATTATCTAATGAATAGTAACAATATTTTCAGGGGAAACGTGAATAGAGATAGCCCAAGCACGAAGTTGTTACTGGCCACTGATATAGGATGATTTGACAGGAAATAACTTTTTTTTATCTCGTAGATTGTCATATACAAGTATTAGCTATTGTCTTGTAATAATTGTCGGACGAAAGATGCCCTTTTTGTTTAGTGATTTACACAATTTAACGATTCTGATGAATATTCTGATTTGGATGCTTGTAGAGTAAATTGAATGGAAATGCTATAAGTAATGGTCAGGCAACAATATGGTTCTGTAATTCATTAGCTACCACTTTAAAAGTGATGGTAGTAAGTCACTAAGTAATAGCTAGCATGAGCATTTAGAATGAATTGGTTAATATTTTCACTCGTGATACTCTGATGACAACTGTTGATTAACTTGGATTGCTTATATAGCATTTCTAAGTTGGTACTTTATAGAGGGGTAAGAAGAATCCTGTTAAAATAATTGGTATTCTTATCAATATTTGTTAATCATTTCTTCTAATATTTTTCTGAAGATTTCAATAGAAGATGTAAACAGGACAAGGTCCTCCTTTTTTAAACTAGGTTTTTGGCTTTGGAATGTAATTCCAATCTTTATGTAGTTTCAGATGGAAAAAGTGCATGAATGGCTCAATATACTGACCTTTTAAATTTACTTC